>CM075725.1:133546982-134146982 GCA_037974335.1 Prionace glauca | reverse complement strand
TGCTGTTTAAATAGACTCTGTTGTAGTGCGCTGTTTAAATAGACTCTGTTGTAGTGCGCTGTTTAAATAGATTCTGTTGTAGTGTACTGTTTAAATAGACTCTGTTGTAGTGTGCTGTTTAAATAGACTCTGTTGTAGTGCGCTGTTTAAATAGACTCTGTTGTAGTGCGCTGTTTAAATAGATTCTGTTGTAGTGTACTGTTTAAATAGACTCTGTTGTAGTGTGCTGTTTAAATAGACTCTGTTGTAGTGCGCTGTTTAAATAGACTCTGTTGTAGTGCGCTGTTTAAATAGATTCTGTTGTAGTGTACTGTTTAAATAGACTCTGTTGTAGTGTGCTGTTTAAATAGATTATGTTGTAGTGTACTGTTTAAATAGACTCTGTTGCAGTGTGCTGTTTAAATAGACTCTGTTGTAGTCTGCTGTTTAAATAGACTCTGTTGTAGTGCGCTGTTTAAATAGACTCTGTTGTAGTGCGCTGTTTAAATAGACTCTGTTGTAGTGCGCTGTTTAAATAGACTCTGTTGTAGTGTGCTGTTTAAATAGACTCTGTTGTAGTGCGCTGTTTAAATACACTCTGTTGCAGTGTGTTGTATAAATAGACTCTGTTGTAGTGTGCTGTATAAAAAGACTCTGTTGTAGTGCGCTGTTTAAATAGACTCTGTTGTAGTGTGCTGCTTAAATAGACTCTGTTGTAGTGCGCTGTTTAAATAGGCTCTGTTGTAGTGCGCTGTTTAAATAGACTCTGTTGCAGTGTGCTGTTTAAATAGACTCTGTTGTAGTGCGCTGTTTAAATAGACTCTGTTGTAGTGTGTTGTATAAATAGACTCTGTTGTAGTGCGCTGTTTTAATAGACTCTGTTGTAGTGTGCTGTTTAAATAGACTCTGTTGTAGAGGGCTGGTTAAATAGGCTCTGTTGTAGTGCGCTGTTTAAATAGACTCTGCTGTAGTGAGCTGTTTAAATAGACTCTGTTGTAGTGCGCTGTTCAAATAGACTCTGTTGCAGTGAGCTGTTTAAATAGACTCTGTTGTAGTATGCTGTTTAAATCGACTCTGTTGCAGTGAGCTGTTTAAATAGACTCTGTTGTAGTGCGCCGTTTAAATAGACGCTGTTGCAGTGAGCTGTTTAAATAGATTCTGTTATCGTGCGCTGTTTAAATAGACTCTGTTGTAGAGCGCTGTTTAAATAGACTCTGTTGTAATGTGCTGTTTAAATAGACTCTGTTGTAGTGTGTTGTTTAAATAGACTCTGTTGTAGAGCACTGTTTAAATAGACTCTGTTGTAGTGCGCTGTTTAAATAGACTGTTGTAGTGCGCTGTTAAATAGACTCTGTTGTAGTGCGCTGTTGAAATACACACTGTTGTAGTGTGCTGGTTTAATAGACTCTGTTATAGTGTGCTGTTTAAATAGACTCTGTTGTATTGTGCTGTTTAAATAGATTCTGTTGTAGTGTGCTGTTTAAATAGACTCTGTTGTAGTGCGCTGTTTAAATAGATTCTGTTGTAGTGTACTGTTTAAATAGATTCTGTTGTAGTGTACTGTTTAAATAGACTCTGTTGTAGTGTGTTGTTTAAATAGAATCTGTTGTAGTGCGCTGTTTAAATAGACTCTGTTGTAGTCTGCTGTTTAAATAGTCTCTGTTATAGTGCACTGTTTAAATAGACTCTGTTGTAGTGTGGTGTTTAAATAGACTCTGTTGTAGTGTGCTGTTTAAATAGACTCTGTTGTAGTGTGCTGTATAAATAGACTCTGTTGTAGTGCGCTGTTTAAATAGACTCTGTTGTAATGTGCTGTTTAAATAGACACTGTTGTAGTGTGTTGTTTAAATAGACTCTGTTGTAGTGCGCTGTTTAAATAGACTGTTGTAGTGCGCTGTTAAATAGACTCTGTTGTAGTGAGCTGGTTAAATAGACTCTGTTGTAGTGCGCTGTTGAAATAGACTCTGTTGTAGTGCGTTGGTTAAATAGACTCTGTTATAATGTGCTGTTTAAATAGACTCTGTTGTAGTGTGCTGTTTAAATAGATTCTGTTGTAGTGTGCTGTTTAAATAGACTCTGTTGTAGTGCGCTGTTTAAATAGATTCTGTTGTAGTGTACTGTTTAAATAGACTCTGTTGTAGTGTGCTGTTTAAATAGACTCTGTTGTAGTGCGCTGTTTAAATAGACTCTGTTGTAGTGCGCTGTTTAAATAGATTCTGTTGTAGTGTACTGTTTAAATAGACTCTGTTGTCGTGTGCTGTTTAAATAGACTCTGTTGTAGTGTGCTGTTTAAATAGACTCTGTTGTAGTGCGCTGTTTAAATAGATTCTGTTGTAGTGTACTGTTTAAATAGACTCTGTTGTAGTGTGCTGTTTAAATAGATTATGTTGTAGTGTACTGTTTAAATAGACTCTGTTGTAGTGCGTTGGTTAAATAGACTCTTTTATAATGTGCTGTTTAAATAGACTCTGTTGTAGTGTGCTGTTTAAATAGATTCTGTTGTAGTGTGCTGTTTAAATAGACTCTGTTGTAGTGCGCTGTTTAAATAGATTCTGTTGTAGTGTACTGTTTAAATAGACTCTGTTGTAGTGTGCTGTTTAAATAGACTCTGTTGTAGTGCGCTGTTTAAATAGACTCTGTTGTAGTGCGCTGTTTAAATAGATTCTGTTGTAGTGTAGTGTTTAAATAGACTCTGTTGTCGTGTGCTGTTTAAATAGACTCTGTTGTAGTGTGCTGTTTAAATAGACTCTGTTGTAGTGCGCTGTTTAAATAGATTCTGTTGTAGTGTACTGTTTAAATAGACTCTGTTGTAGTGTGCTGTTTAAATAGATTATGTTGTAGTGTACTGTTTAAATAGACTCTGTTGTAGTCTGCTGTTTAAATAGACTCTGTTGTAGTGCGCTGTTTAAATAGACTCTGTTGTAGTGCGCTGTTTAAATAGACTCTGTTGTAGTGCGCTGTTTAAATAGACTCTGTTGTAGTGTGTTGTATAAATAGACTCTGTTGTAGTGCGCTGTATAAAAAGACTCTGTTGTAGTGCGCTGTTTAAATAGACTCTGTTGTAGTGTGCTGCTTAAATAGACTCTGTTGTAGTGCGCTGTTTAAATAGGCTCTGTTGTAGTGCGCTGTTTAAATAGACTCTGTTGTAGTGTGCTGTTTAAATCGACTCTGTTGTAGTGCGCTGTTTAAATAGACTCTGTTGTAGTGTGTTGTATAAATAGACTCTGTTGTAGTGCGCTGTTTTAATAGACTCTGTTGTAGTGTGCTGTTTAAATAGACTCTGTTGTAGAGGGCTGGTTAAATAGGCTCTGCTGTAGTGCGCTGTTTAAATAGACTCTGCTGTAGTGAGCTGTTTAAATAGACTCTGTTGTAGTGCGCTGTTCAAATAGACTCTGTTGCAGTGAGCTGTCTAAATAGACTCTGTTGTAGTATGCTGTTTAAATAGACTCTGTTGCAGTGAGCAGTTTAAATAGACTCTGTTGTAGTGCGCTGTTTAAATAGACTCTGTTGCAGTGCGCCGTTTAAATAGACGCTGTTGCAGTGAGCTGTTTAAATAGATTCTGTTATCGTGCGCTGTTTAAATAGACTCTGTTGTAGAGCGCTGTTTAAATAGACTCTGTTGTAATGTGCTGTTTAAATAGACTCTGTTGTAGTGTGTTGTTTAAATAGACTCTGTTGTAGAGCACTGTTTAAATAGACTCTGTTGTAGTGCGCTGTTTAAATAGACTGTTGTAGTGCGCTGTTAAATAGACTCTGTTGTAGTGAGCTGGTTAAATAGACTCTGTTGTAGTGCGCTGTTGAAATACACACTGTTGTAGTGTGCTGGTTTAATAGACTCTGTTATAGTGTGCTGTTTAAATAGACTGTGTTGTATTGTGCTGTTTAAATAGATTCTGTTGTAGTGTGCTGTTTAAATAGACTCTGTTGTAGTGCGCTGTTTAAATAGATTCTGTTGTAGTGTACTGTTTAAATAGACTCTGTTGTAGTGTGCTGTTTAAATAGAATCTGTTGTAGTGCGCTGTTTAAATAGACTCTGTTGTAGTCTGCTGGTTAAATAGACTCTGTTGTAGTGCGCTGTTTAAATAGACTCTGTTGTAGTCTGCTGTTTAAATAGTCTCTGTTATAGTGCGCTGTTTAAATAGACTCTGTTGTAGTGTGCTGTTTAAATAGACTCTGTTGTAGTGTGCTGTTTAAATAGACTCTGTTGTAGTGTGCTGTATAAATAGACTCTGTTGTAGTGCGCTGTTTAAATAGACTCTGTTGTAGTGTGCTGCTTAAATAGACTCTGTTGTAGTGCGCTGTTTAAATAGACTCTGTTGTAGTGCGCTGTTTAAATAGACTCTGTTGTAATGTGCTGTTTAAATAGACTCTGTTGTAGTGCGCTGTTTAAATAGACTCTGTTGTAGTGTGTTGTATAAATAGACTCTGTTGTAGTGCGCTGTTTACAGAGACTCTGTTGTAGTGTGCTGTTTAAATAGACTCTGTTGTAGAGGGCTGGTTAAATAGACTCTGTTGTAGTGTGCTGTTTAAATAGACTCTGTTGTAATGCGCTGTTTAAATAGACTCTGTTGTTGTGTGCTGTTTAAATAGACTCTGTTGTAGTGAGCTGTTTAAATAGACTCTGTTTTAGTGTGCTGTTTAAATAGACCCTGTTGTTGTGTGCTGGTTAAATAGACTCTGTTGTAGTGAGCTGTTTAAATAGACTCTGTTGTCGTGTGCTGCTTAAATAGACTCTGTTGTAGTGAGATGTTTAAATAGACTCTGTTGTAGTGAGCTGTTTAAATAGACTCTGTTGCAGTACGCTGTTTAAATTGACTCTGTTGTAGTGTGCTGTTTAAATAGACTCTGTTGTTGTGTGCTGGTTAAATACACTCTGTTGTAGTGAGCTGTTTAAATAGACTCTGTTTTAGTGCGCTGTTTAAATAGACTGTGTTATATTGTGCTGTTTAAATAGACTCTGTTGTAGTGTGCTGTTTAAATAGATTCTGTTGTAGTGTGCTGTTTAAATAGACTCTGTTGTAGCGCGCTGTTTAAATAGATTCTGTTGTAGTGTACTGTTTAAATAGACTCTGTTGTAGTGTGCTGTTTAAATAGACTCTCTTGTAGTGTGTTGTTTAAATAGACTGTGTTGTAGAGCACTGTTTAAATAGACTCTGTTGTAGTGCGCTGTTTAAATAGACACTGTTGTAGTGTGCTGGTTAAATAGACTCTGTTATAGTGTGCTGTTTAAATAGACTCTGTTGTATTGTGCTGTTTATATAGACTCTGTTGTAGTCTGCTGTTTAAATAGTCTCTGTTATAGTGCGCTGTTTAAATAGACTCTGTTGTAGTGTGCTGTTTAAATATACTCTGTTGTAGTGTGCTGTTTAAATAGACTCTTTTGTAGTGCGCTGTTTAAATAGATTCTGTTGTTGTGTGCTGTTTAAATAGACCCTGTTGTTGTGTGCTGGTTAAATAGACTCTGTTGTAGTGAGCTGTTTAAATAGACTCTGTTGTAATGTGCTGTTTAAATAGACACTGTTGTAGTGTGTTGTTTAAATAGACTCTATTGTACTGCGCTGTTTAAATAGACTGTTGTAGTGCGCTGTTAAATAGACTCTGTTGTAGTGAGCTGGTTAAATAGACTCTGTTGTAGTGCGTTGGTTAAATAGACTCTGTTATAGTGTGATGTTTAAATAGACTCTGTTGTAGTGCGCTGTTTAAATAGACTCTGTTGTAGTGTGCTGTTTAAATAGACTCTGTTGTAGTGCGCTGTTTAAATAGACTCTGTGGTAGTGTGTTGTATAAATAGACTCTGTTGTAGTGCGCTGTTTACAGAGACTCTGTTGTAGTGTGCTGTTTAAATAGACTCTGTTGTAGAGGGCTGGTTAAATAGACTCTGTTGTAGTGTGCTGTTTAAATAGACTCTGTTGTAGTGCGCTGTTTAAATAGACTCTGTTGTAGTGTGTTGTTTAAATAGACTGTGTTGTAGAGCACTGTTTAAATAGACTCTGTTGTAGTGCGCTGTTTAAATAGACACTGTTGTAGTGTGCTGGTTAAATAGACTCTGTTACAGTGTGCTGTTTAATTGACTCTGTTGTATTGTGCTGTTTAAATAGATTCTGTTGTAGTGTGCTGTTTAAATAGACTCTGTTGTAGTGTGCTGTTTAAATAGACTCTGTTGTAGTGTGTTGTTTAAATAGATTCTGTTGTAGTGTACTGTTTAAATAGATTCTGTTGTAGTGTACTGTTTAAATAGACTCTGTTGTAGTGTGCTGTTTAAATAGATTCTGTTGTAGTGTACTGTTTAAATAGACTCTGTTGTAGTGTGCTGTTTAAATAGACTCTGTTGTAGTGCGCTGTTTAAATAGACTCTGTTGTAGTCTGCTGGTTAAATAGACTCTGTTGTAGTGCGCTGTTTAAATAGACTCTGTTGTAGTCTGCTGTTTAAATAGACTCTGTTATAGTGCGCTGTTTAAATAGACTGTTGTAGTGCGCTGTTTAAATAGACTCTGTTGTAGTCTGCTGGTTAAATAGACTCTGTTGTAGTGCGCTGTTTAAATAGACTCTGTTGTAGTCTGCTGTTTAAATAGTCTCTGTTATAGTGCGCTGTTTAAATAGACTCTGTTGTAGTGTGCTGTTTAAATATACTCTGTTGTAGTGTGCTGTTTAAATAGACTCTTTTGTAGTGCGCTGTTTAAATAGACTCTGTTGTTGTGTGCTGTTTAAATGGACTCTGTTGTAGTGAGCTGTTTAAATAGACTCTGTTTTAGTGTGCTGTTTAAATAGACCCTGTTGTTGTGTGCTGGTTAAATAGATTCTGTTGTAGTGAGCTGTTTAAATAGACTCTGTTGTAGTGCGCTGTTTAAATAGACTCTGTTGCAGTGCGCTGTTTAAATTGACTCTGTTGTAGTGTGCTGTTTAAATAGACTCTGTTGTTGTGTGCTGGTTAAATACACTCTGTTGTAGTGAGCTGTTTAAATAGACTCTGTTGTAATGTGCTGTTTAAATAGACACTGTTGTAGTGTGTTGTTTAAATAGACTCTGTTGTAGTGCGCTGTTTAAATAGACTGTTGTAGTGCGCTGTTAAATAGACTCTGTTGTAGTGAGCTGGTTAAATAGACTCTGTTGTAGCGCGCTGTTTAAATAGATTCTGTTGTAGTGTACTGTTTAAATACACTCTGTTGTAGTGTGCTGTTTAAATAGACTCTGTTGTAGTGCGCTGTTTAAATAGACACTGTTGTAGTGTGCTGGTTAAATAGACTCTGTTACAGTGTGCTGTTTAATTGACTCTGTTGTATTGTGCTGTTTAAATAGATTCTGTTGTAGTGTGCTGTTTAAATAGACTCTGTTGTAGTGCGCTGTTTAAATAGATTCTGTTGTAGTGTACTGTTTAAATACACTCTGTTGTAGTGTGCTGTTTAAATAGACTCTGTTGTAGTCTGCTGGTTAAATAGACTCTGTTGTAGTGCGCTGTTTAAATAGACTCTGTTGTAGTGTGCTGTTTAAATATACTCTGTTGTAGTGTGCTGTTTAAATAGACTCTTTTGTAGTGCGCTGTTTAAATAGACTCTGTTGTTGTGTGCTGTTTAAATGGACTCTGTTGTAGTGAGCTGTTTAAATAGACTCTGTTTTAGTGTGCTTTTTAAATAGACCCTGTTGTTGTGTGCTGGTTAAATAGATTCTGTTGTAGTGAGCTGTTTAAATAGACTCTGTTGTAGTGCGCTGTTTAAATAGACTCTGTTGCAGAGCGCTGTTTAAATTGACTCTGTTGTAGTGTGCTGTTTAAATAGACTCTGTTGTTGTGTGCTGGTTAAATACACTCTGTTGTAGTGAGCTGTTTAAATAGACTCTGTTGTAATGTGCTGTTTAAATAGACACTGTTGTAGTGTGTTGTTTAAATAGACTCTGTTGTAGTGCGCTGTTTAAATAGACTGTTGTAGTGCGCTGTTAAATAGACTCTGTTGTAGTGAGCTGGTTAAATAGACTCTGTTGTAGTGTGCTGTTTAAATAGACTCTGTTGTAGTGTGCTGTTTAAATAGATTCTGTTGTAGTGTGCTGTTTAATTAGACTCTGTTGTAGTGCGCTGTTTAAATAGATTCTGTTGTAGTGTACTGTTTAAATAGACTCTGCTGTAGTGTGCTGTTTAAATAGACTCTGTTGTAGTGCGCTGTTTAAATAGACTCTGTTGTAGTGCGCTGTTTAAATAGATTCTGTTGTAGTGTACTGTTTAAATAGACTCTGTTGTAGTGTGCTGTTTAAATAGACTCTGTTGTAGTGCGCTGTTTAAATAGACTCTGTTGTAGTGCGCTGTTTAAATAGATTCTGTTGTAGTGTACTGTTTAAATAGACTCTGTTGTAGTGTGCTGTTTAAATAGACTCTGTTGTAGTGCGCTGTTTAAATAGACTCTGTTGTAGTGCGCTGTTTAAATAGATTCTGTTGTAGTGTACTGTTTAAATAGACTCTGTTGTAGTGTGCTGTTTAAATAGATTATGTTGTAGTGTACTGTTTAAATAGACTCTGTTGCAGTGTGCTGTTTAAATAGACTCTGTTGTAGTCTGCTGTTTAAATAGACTCTGTTGTAGTGCGCTGTTTAAATAGACTCTGTTGTAGTGCGCTGTTTAAATAGACTCTGTTGTAGTGCGCTGTTTAAATAGACTCTGTTGTAGTGTGCTGTTTAAATAGACTCTGTTGTAGTGCGCTGTTTAAATACACTCTGTTGCAGTGTGTTGTATAAATAGACTCTGTTGTAGTGTGCTGTATAAAAAGACTCTGTTGTAGTGCGCTGTTTAAATAGACTCTGTTGTAGTGTGCTGCTTAAATAGACTCTGTTGTAGTGCGCTGTTTAAATAGGCTCTGTTGTAGTGCGCTGTTTAAATAGACTCTGTTGCAGTGTGCTGTTTAAATAGACTCTGTTGTAGTGCGCTGTTTAAATAGACTCTGTTGTAGTGTGTTGTATAAATAGACTCTGTTGTAGTGCGCTGTTTTAATAGACTCTGTTGTAGTGTGCTGTTTAAATAGACTCTGTTGTAGAGGGCTGGTTAAATAGGCTCTGTTGTAGTGCGCTGTTTAAATAGACTCTGCTGTAGTGAGCTGTTTAAATAGACTCTGTTGTAGTGCGCTGTTCAAATAGACTCTGTTGCAGTGAGCTGTTTAAATAGACTCTGTTGTAGTATGCTGTTTAAATCGACTCTGTTGCAGTGAGCTGTTTAAATAGACTCTGTTGTAGTGCGCCGTTTAAATAGACGCTGTTGCAGTGAGCTGTTTAAATAGATTCTGTTATCGTGCGCTGTTTAAATAGACTCTGTTGTAGAGCGCTGTTTAAATAGACTCTGTTGTAATGTGCTGTTTAAATAGACTCTGTTGTAGTGTGTTGTTTAAATAGACTCTGTTGTAGAGCACTGTTTAAATAGACTCTGTTGTAGTGCGCTGTTTAAATAGACTGTTGTAGTGCGCTGTTAAATAGACTCTGTTGTAGTGCGCTGTTGAAATACACACTGTTGTAGTGTGCTGGTTTAATAGACTCTGTTATAGTGTGCTGTTTAAATAGACTCTGTTGTATTGTGCTGTTTAAATAGATTCTGTTGTAGTGTGCTGTTTAAATAGACTCTGTTGTAGTGCGCTGTTTAAATAGATTCTGTTGTAGTGTACTGTTTAAATAGATTCTGTTGTAGTGTACTGTTTAAATAGACTCTGTTGTAGTGTGTTGTTTAAATAGAATCTGTTGTAGTGCGCTGTTTAAATAGACTCTGTTGTAGTCTGCTGTTTAAATAGTCTCTGTTATAGTGCGCTGTTTAAATAGACTCTGTTGTAGTGTGGTGTTTAAATAGACTCTGTTGTAGTGTGCTGTTTAAATAGACTCTGTTGTAGTGTGCTGTATAAATAGACTCTGTTGTAGTGCGCTGTTTAAATAGACTCTGTTGTAATGTGCTGTTTAAATAGACACTGTTGTAGTGTGTTGTTTAAATAGACTCTGTTGTAGTGCGCTGTTTAAATAGACTGTTGTAGTGCGCTGTTAAATAGACTCTGTTGTAGTGAGCTGGTTAAATAGACTCTGTTGTAGTGCGCTGTTGAAATAGACTCTGTTGTAGTGCGTTGGTTAAATAGACTCTGTTATAATGTGCTGTTTAAATAGACTCTGTTGTAGTGTGCTGTTTAAATAGATTCTGTTGTAGTGTGCTGTTTAAATAGACTCTGTTGTAGTGCGCTGTTTAAATAGATTCTGTTGTAGTGTACTGTTTAAATAGACTCTGTTGTAGTGTGCTGTTTAAATAGACTCTGTTGTAGTGCGCTGTTTAAATAGACTCTGTTGTAGTGCGCTGTTTAAATAGATTCTGTTGTAGTGTACTGTTTAAATAGACTCTGTTGTCGTGTGCTGTTTAAATAGACTCTGTTGTAGTGTGCTGTTTAAATAGACTCTGTTGTAGTGCGCTGTTTAAATAGATTCTGTTGTAGTGTACTGTTTAAATAGACTCTGTTGTAGTGTGCTGTTTAAATAGATTATGTTGTAGTGTACTGTTTAAATAGACTCTGTTGTAGTGTGCTGTTTAAATAGACTCTGTTGTAGTCTGCTGTTTAAATAGACTCTGTTGTAGTGCGCTGTTTAAATAGACTCTGTTGTAGTGCGCTGTTTAAATAGACTCTGTTGTAGTGCGCTGTTTAAATAGACTCTGTTGTAGTGTGTTGTATAAATAGACTCTGTTGTAGTGCGCTGTATAAAAAGACTCTGTTGTAGTGCGCTGTTTAAATAGACTCTGTTGTAGTGTGCTGCTTAAATAGACTCTGTTGTAGTGCGCTGTTTAAATAGGCTCTGTTGTAGTGCGCTGTTTAAATAGACTCTGTTGTAGTGTGCTGTTTAAATCGACTCTGTTGTAGTGCGCTGTTTAAATAGACTCTGTTGTAGTGTGTTGTATAAATAGACTCTGTTGTAGTGCGCTGTTTTAATAGACTCTGTTGTAGTGTGCTGTTTAAATAGACTCTGTTGTAGAGGGCTGGTTAAATAGGCTCTGCTGTAGTGCGCTGTTTAAATAGACTCTGCTGTAGTGAGCTGTTTAAATAGACTCTGTTGTAGTGCGCTGTTCAAATAGACTCTGTTGCAGTGAGCTGTCTAAATAGACTCTGTTGTAGTATGCTGTTTAAATAGACTCTGTTGCAGTGAGCAGTTTAAATAGACTCTGTTGTAGTGCGCTGTTTAAATAGACTCTGTTGCAGTGCGCCGTTTAAATAGACGCTGTTGCAGTGAGCTGTTTAAATAGATTCTGTTATCGTGCGCTGTTTAAATAGACTCTGTTGTAGAGCGCTGTTTAAATAGACTCTGTTGTAATGTGCTGTTTAAATAGGCTCTGTTGTAGTGTGTTGTTTAAATAGACTCTGTTGTAGAGCACTGTTTAAATAGACTCTGTTGTAGTGCGCTGTTTAAATAGACTGTTGTAGTGCGCTGTTAAATAGACTCTGTTGTAGTGAGCTGGTTAAATAGACTCTGTTGTAGTGCGCTGTTGAAATACACACTGTTGTAGTGTGCTGGTTTAATAGACTCTGTTATAGTGTGCTGTTTAAATAGACTGTGTTGTATTGTGCTGTTTAAATAGATTCTGTTGTAGTGTGCTGTTTAAATAGACTTTGTTGTAGTGCGCTGTTTAAATAGATTCTGTTGTAGTGTACTGTTTAAATAGACTCTGTTGTAGTGTGCTGTTTAAATAGAATCTGTTGTAGTGCGCTGTTTAAATAGACTCTGTTGTAGTCTGCTGGTTAAATAGACTCTGTTGTAGTGCGCTGTTTAAATAGACTCTGTTGTAGTCTGCTGTTTAAATAGTCTCTGTTATAGTGCGCTGTTTAAATAGACTCTGTTGTAGTGTGCTGTTTAAATAGACTCTGTTGTAGTGTGCTGTTTAAATAGACTCTGTTGTAGTGTGCTGTATAAATAGACTCTGTTGTAGTGCGCTGTTTAAATAGACTCTGTTGTAGTGTGCTGCTTAAATAGACTCTGTTGTAGTGCGCTGTTTAAATAGACTCTGTTGTAGTGCGCTGTTTAAATAGACTCTGTTGTAATGTGCTGTTTAAATAGACTCTGTTGTAGTGCGCTGTTTAAATAGACTCTGTTGTAGTGTGTTGTATAAATAGACTCTGTTGTAGTGCGCTGTTTACAGAGACTCTGTTGTAGTGTGCTGTTTAAATAGACTCTGTTGTAGAGGGCTGGTTAAATAGACTCTGTTGTAGTGTGCTGTTTAAATAGACTCTGTTGTAATGCGCTGTTTAAATAGACTCTGTTGTTGTGTGCTGTTTAAATAGACTCTGTTGTAGTGAGCTGTTTAAATAGACTCTGTTTTAGTGTGCTGTTTAAATAGACCCTGTTGTTGTGTGCTGGTTAAATAGACTCTGTTGTAGTGAGCTGTTTAAATAGACTCTGTTGTCGTGTGCTGCTTAAATAGACTCTGTTGTAGTGAGATGTTTAAATAGACTCTGTTGTAGTGAGCTGTTTAAATAGACTCTGTTGCAGTACGCTGTTTAAATTGACTCTGTTGTAGTGTGCTGTTTAAATAGACTCTGTTGTTGTGTGCTGGTTAAATACACTCTGTTGTAGTGAGCTGTTTAAATAGACTCTGTTTTAGTGCGCTGTTTAAATAGACTGTGTTATATTGTGCTGTTTAAATAGACTCTGTTGTAGTGTGCTGTTTAAATAGATTCTGTTGTAGTGTGCTGTTTAAATAGACTCTGTTGTAGCGCGTTGTTTAAATAGATTCTGTTGTAGTGTACTGTTTAAATAGACTCTGTTGTAGTGTGCTGTTTAAATAGACTCTCTTGTAGTGTGTTGTTTAAATAGACTGTGTTGTAGAGCACTGTTTAAATAGACTCTGTTGTAGTGCGCTGTTTAAATAGACACTGTTGTAGTGTGCTGGTTAAATAGACTCTGTTATAGTGTGCTGTTTAAATAGACTCTGTTGTATTGTGCTGTTTATATAGACTCTGTTGTAGTCTGCTGTTTAAATAGTCTCTGTTATAGTGCGCTGTTTAAATAGACTCTGTTGTAGTGTGCTGTTTAAATATACTCTGTTGTAGTGTGCTGTTTAAATAGACTCTTTTGTAGTGCGCTGTTTAAATAGATTCTGTTGTTGTGTGCTGTTTAAATGGACTCTGTTGTAGTGAGCTGTTTAAATAGACTCTGTTTTAGTGTGCTGTTTAAATAGACCCTGTTGTTGTGTGCTGGTTAAATAGACTCTGTTGTAGTGAGCTGTTTAAATAGTCTCTGTTGTAGTGCGCTGTTTAAATAGACTCTGTTGCAGTGCGCTGTTTAAATTGACTCTGTTGTAGTGTGCTGTTTAAATAGACTCTGTTGTTGTGTGCTGGTTAAATACACTCTGTTGTAGTGAGCTGTTTAAATAGACTCTGTTGTAATGTGCTGTTTAAATAGACACTGTTGTAGTGTGTTGTTTAAATAGACTCTATTGTAGTGCGCTGTTTAAATAGACTGTTGTAGTGCGCTGTTAAATAGACTCTGTTGTAGTGAGCTGGTTAAATAGACTCTGTTGTAGTGCGTTGGTTAAATAGACTCTGTTATAGTGTGATGTTTAAATAGACTCTGTTGTAGTGCGCTGTTTAAATAGACTCTGTTGTAGTGTGCTGTTTAAATAGACTCTGTTGTAGTGCGCTGTTTAAATAGACTCTGTGGTAGTGTGTTGTATAAATAGACTCTGTTGTAGTGCGCTGTTTACAGAGACTCTGTTGTAGTGTGCTGTTTAAATAGACTCTGTTGTAGAGGGCTGGTTAAATAGACTCTGTTGTAGTGTGCTGTTTAAATAGACTCTGTTGTAATGCGCTGTTTAAATAGACTCTGTTGTTGTGTGCTGTTTAAATAGACTCTGTTGTAGTGAGCTGTTTAAATAGACTCTGTTTTAGTGTGCTGTTTAAATAGACCCTGTTGTTGTGTGCTGGTTAAATAGACTCTGTTGTAGTGAGCTGTTTAAATAGACTCTGTTGTAGTATGCTGTTTAAATAGACTCTGTTGCAGTGAGCTGTTTAAATAGACTCTGTTGTAGTGCGCTGTTTAAATAGACTCTGTTGCAGTGCGCCGTTTAAATAGACGCTGTTGCAGTGAGCTGTTTAAATAGATTCTGTTATCGTGCGCTGTTTAAATAGACTCTGTTGTAGAGCGCTGTTTAAATAGACTCTGTTGTAATGTGCTGTTTAAATAGACTCTGTTGTACTGTGTTGTTTAAATAGACTCTGTTGTAGAGCACTGTTTAAATAGACTCTGTTGTAGTGCGCTGTTTAAATAGACTGTTGTAGTGCGCTGTTAAATAGACTCTGTTGTAGTGAGCTGGTTAAATAGACTCTGTTGTAGTGCGCTGTTGAAATACACACTGTTGTAGTGTGCTGTTTAAATAGACTGTGTTGTATTGTGCTGTTTAAATAGATTCTGTTGTAGTGTGCTGTTTAAATAGACTCTGTTGTAGTGCGCTGTTTAAATAGATTCTGTTGTAGTGTACTGTTTAAATAGACTCTGTTGTAGTGTGCTGTTTAAATAGATTCTGTTGTAGTGTACTGTTTAAATAGACTCTGTTGTAGTGTGCTGTTTAAATAGAATCTGTTGTAGTGCGCTGTTTAAATAGACTCTGTTGTAGTCTGCTGGTTAAATAGACTCTGTTGTAGTGCGCTGTTTAAATAGACTCTGTTGTAGTCTGCTGTTTAAATAGTCTCTGTTATAGTGCGCTGTTTAAATAGACTCTGTTGTAGTGTGCTGTTTAAATAGACTCTGTTGTAGTGTGCTGTTTAAATAGACTCTGTTGTAGTGTGCTGTATAAATAGACTCTGTTGTAGTGCGCTGTTTAAATAGACTCTGTTGTAGTGTGCTGCTTAAATAGACTCTGTTGTAGTGCGCTGTTTAAATAGACTCTGTTGTAGTGCGCTGTTTAAATAGACTCTGTTGTAATGTGCTGTTTAAATAGACTCTGTTGTAGTGCGCTGTTTAAATAGACTCTGTTGTAGTGTGTTGTATAAATAGACTCTGTTGTAGTGCGCTGTTTACAGAGACTCTGTTGTAGTGTGCTGTTTAAATAGACTCTGTTGTAGAGGGCTGGTTAAATAGACTCTGTTGTAGTGTGCTGTTTAAATAGACTCTGTTGTAATGCGCTGTTTAAATAGACTCTGTTGTTGTGTGCTGTTTAAATAGACTCTGTTGTAGTGAGCTGTTTAAATAGACTCTGTTTTAGTGTGCTGTTTAAATAGACCCTGTTGTTGTGTGCTGGTTAAATAGACTCTGTTGTAGTGAGCTGTTTAAATAGACTCTGTTGTAGTGTGCTGCTTAAATAGACTCTGTTGTAGTGAGATGTTTAAATAGACTCTGTTGTAGTGAGCTGTTTAAATAGACTCTGTTGCAGTGCGCTGTTTAAATTGACTCTGTTGTAGTGTGCTGTTTAAATAGACTCTGTTGTTGTGTGCTGGTTAAATACACTCTGTTGTAGTGAGCTGTTTAAATAGACTCTGTTTTAGTGCGCTGTTTAAATAGACTGTGTTATATTGTGCTGTTTAAATAGACTCTGTTGTAGTGTGCTGTTTAAATAGATTCTGTTGTAGTGTGCTGTTTAAATAGACTCTGTTGTAGCGCGCTGTTTAAATAGATTCTGTTGTAGTGTACTGTTTAAATAGACTCTGTTGTAGTGTGCTGTTTAAATAGACTCTCTTGTAGTGTGTTGTTTAAATAGACTGTGTTGTAGAGCACTGTTTAAATAGACTCTGTTGTAGTGCGCTGTTTAAATAGACACTGTTGTAGTGTGCTGGTTAAATAGACTCTGTTATAGTGTGCTGTTTAAATAGACTCTGTTGTATTGTGCTGTTTAAATAGACTCTGTTGTAGTCTGCTGTTTAAATAGTCTCTGTTATAGTGCGCTGTTTAAATAGACTCTGTTGTAGTGTGCTGTTTAAATATACTCTGTTGTAGTGTGCTGTTTAAATAGACTCTTTTGTAGTGCGCTGTTTAAATAGACTCTGTTGTTGTGTGCTGTTTAAATGGACTCTGTTGTAATGAGCTGTTTAAATAGACTCTGTTGTTGTGTGCTGGTTAAATACACTCTGTTGTAGTGAGCTGTTTAAATAGACTCTGTTGTAATGTGCTGTTTAAATAGACACTGTTGTAGTGTGTTGTTTAAATAGACTCTATTGTAGTGCGCTGTTTAAATAGACTGTTGTAGTGCGCTGTTAAATAGACTCTGTTGTAGTGAGCTGGTTAAATAGACTCTGTTGTAGTGCGTTGGTTAAATAGACTCTGTTATAGTGTGCTGTTTAAATAGACTCTGTTGTAGTGCGCTGTTTAAATAGACTCTGTTGTAGTGTGCTGTTTAAATAGACTCTGTTGTAGTGCGCTGTTTAAATAGACTCTGTGGTAGTGTGTTGTATAAATAGACTCTGTTGTAGTGCGCTGTTTACAGAGACTCTGTTGTAGTGTGCTGTTTAAATAGACTCTGGTGTAATGCGCTGTTTAAATAGACTCTGTTGTTGTGTGCTGTTTAAATAGACTCTGTTGTAGTGAGCTGTTTAAATAGACTCTGTTTTAGTGTGCTGTTTAAATAGACCCTGTTGTTGTGTGCTGGTTAAATAGACTCTGTTGTAGTGAGCTGTTTAAATAGACTCTGTTGCAGTGCGCTGTTTAAATAGACTCTGTTGTAGTGTGCTGTTTAAATAGACTCTGTTGTTGTGTGCTGGTTAAATACACTCTGTTGTAGTGAGCTGTTTAAATAGACTCTGTTTTAGTGTGCTGTTTAAATAGACTCTGTTGTAGTGGGCTGTTTAAATAGACTCTGTTGTAGTGCGCTGTTTAAATAGAGTCTGTTGTAATGAGCGGTTTAAATAGACTCTGTTGTAGTGTGTTGTTTAAATAGACTCTGTTGTAGTGTGTTGTTTAAATAGACTCTGTTGTAGTGTGTTGTTTAAATAGACTCTGTTGTAGTGTGTTGTTTAAATAGACTCTGTTGTAGTGTGCTGTTTAAATAGACTCTGTTGTAGTGTGCTGTTTAAATAGATTCTGTTGTAGTGTACTGTTTAAATAGACTCTGTTGTAGTGTGCTGTTTAAATAGACTCTGTTGTAGTGAGCTGTTTAAATAGACTCTGTTGTAGTGTGCTGTTTAAATAGACTCTGTTGTAGAGCGCTATTTAAATAGACTCTGTTGTAGTGCGCTGTTCAAATAGACTCTGTTGTAGTGCGCTGTTTAAATAGACTCTGATGTAGTGTGCTGTTTAAATAGACTCTGTTGCAGTGAGCTGTTTAAATAGACTCTGTTGTAGTCCGCTGTTTAAATAGTCTCTGTTGTAGTGCGCTGTTTAAATAGACTCTGTTGTAGTGTGCTGTTTAAATAGACTCTGTTGTAGTGCGCTGTTTAAATAGACTCTGTTGCAGTGCGCTGTTTAAATAGACGCTGTTGCAGTGAGCTGTTTAAATAGATTCTGTTGTCGTGCGCTATTTAAATAGACTCTGTTGTAGAGCGCTGTTTAAATTGACTCTGTTGTAATGTGCTGTTTAAATAGACTCTGTTGTAGTGTGTTGTTTTAATAGACTCTGTCGTAGAGCACTGTTTAAATAGACTCTGTTGTAGTGCGCTGTTTAAATAGACTGTTGTAGTGCGCTGTTAAATAGACTCTGTTGTAGTGAGCTGGTTAAATAGACTCTGTTGTAGTGCGCTGTTGAAATAGACTCTGTTGTAGTGCGATGGTTAAATAGACTCTGTTATAGTGTGCTGTTTAAATAGACTCTGTTGTAGTGTGCTGTTTAAATAAATTCTGTTGTAGTGTGCTGTTTAAATAGACTCTGTTGCAGTGTGCTGTTTAAATAGACTCTGTTGTAGTGCGCTGTTTAAATAGACACTGTTGTAGTGTGCTGGTTAAATAGACTCTGTTATAGTGTGCTGTTTAAATAGACTCTGTTGTATTGTGCTGTTTAAATAGATTCTGTTGTAGTGTGCTGTTTAAATAGACTCTGTTGTAGTGTGCTGTTTAAATAGACTCTGTTATAGTGTGCTGTTTAAATAGACTCTGTTGTAGTGTACTGTTTAAATATATTCTGTTGTAGTGTACTGTTTAAATAGACTCTGTTGTAGTCTGCTGGTTAAATAGACTCTGTTGCAGTGCGCTGTTTAAATAGATTCTGTTGTAGTGTACTGTTTAAATAGACTCTGTTGTAGTGTGCTGTTTAAATAGATTCTGTTGTAGTGTACTGTTTAAATAGACTCTGTTGTAGTGTGCTGTTTAAATAGACTCTGTTGTATTGTGCTGTTTAAATAGATTCTGTTGCAGTGTGCTGTTTAAATAGACTCTGTTGTAGTACGCTGTTTAAATAGATTCTGTTGTAGTGTACTGTTTAAATAGACTCTGTTGTAGTTCGCTGTATAAATAGATTCTGTTGTAGTGTACTGTTTAAATAGACTCTGTTGTAGTGTGCTGTTTAAATAGACTCTGTTGTAGTGCGCTGTTTAAATAGACTCTGTTGTAGTCTGCTGGTTAAATAGACTCTGTTGCAGTGCGCTGTTTAAATAGATTCTGTTGTAGTGTACTGTTTAAATAGACTCTGTTGTAGTGTGCTGTTTAAATAGATTCTGTTGTAGTGTACTGTTTAAATAGACTCTGTTGTAGTCTGCTGTTTAAATAGACTCTGTTGTAGTGTGCTGTTTAAATAGACTCTGTTGTAGTGTGCTGTTTAAATAGACTCTGTTGTAGTCCGCTGGTTAAATAGACTCTGTTGTAGTGCACTGTTTAAATAGACTCTGTTGTAGTGCGCTGTTTAAATAGACTCTGTTGTAGTCTGCTGGTTAAATAGACTCTGTTTTAGTGCGCTGTTTAAATAGACTCCGTTGTAGTGCACTGTTTAAATAGACTCTGTTGCAGTCTGCTGGTTAAATCGACTCTGTTGTAGTGCGCTGTTTAAATAGACTCTGTTGTAGTCTGCTGGTTAAATAGACTCTGTTTTAGTGAGCTGTTTAAATAGACTCTGTTGTAGTGCGCTGTTTAAATAGACTCTGTTGTAGTCTGCTGGTTAAATAGACTCTGTTTTAGTGTGCTGTTTAAATAGACTCTGTTGTCGTGTGCTGTTTAAATAGACTCTGTTGTAGTGTGCTGTTTAAATAGACTCCGTTATAGTGCGCTGTTTAAATAGACTATGTTGTAGTGTGCTGTTTAAATAGACTCTGTTGAAGTGTGCTTGTTAAATAGACTCTGTTGTAGTGTGCTGTATAAATAGACTCTGTTGTAGTGCGCTGTTTAAATAGACTCTGTTGTAGTGTGCTGTTTAAATAAACTCTGTTGTAGTGTGCTGGTTAAATAGACTCTGTTGTAGTGTGCTGTATAAATAGACTCTATTGTAGTGTGGTGTTTAAATAGACTCTGTTGTAGTGCGCTGTTTAAATAGACTCTGTTGTAGTGTGCTGTATAAATAGACTCTGTAGTAGTGCGCTGTTTAAATAGACTCTGTTGTAGTGTGCTGCTTAAATAGACTCTGTTGTAGTGCGCTGTTTAAATAGACTCTGTTGTAGTGCGCTGTTTAAATAGACTCTGTTGTAGTGTGCTGTTTAAATAGACTCTGTTGTAGTGCGCTGTTTAAATAGACTCTGCTGTAGTGTGTTGTATAAATAGACTCTGTTGTAGTGCGCTGTTTAAATAGTCTCTGTTGTAGTGCGCTGTTTAAATAGACTCTGTTGTAGAGGGCTGGTTAAATAGACTCTGTTGTTGTGTGCTGGTTAAATAGACTCTGTTGTAGTGAGCTGTTTATATAGACTCTGTTTTAGTGCGCTGTTTAAATACACTCTGTTGCAGTGTGCTGTTTAATTAGACTCTGTTGTAGTTTGCTGTTTAAATAGACTCTGTTGTCTTGCGCTGTTTAAATAGACTCTGTTGTAGTGTGGTGTTTAAATAGACTCTGTTGTAGTGCGCTGTTTAAATAGACTCTGTTGCAGTGAGCTGTTTAAATAGACTCTGTTGTAATGTGCTGTTTAAATACACTCTGCAGTAGTGTGCTGTTTAAATAGACTCTGTTGTAGTGTGCTGTTTAAATAGACTCTGTTGTAGTGTGCTGTTGAAATAGACTCTGTTGTAGTGCGCTGTTTAAATAGACTCTGTTGTAGAGGGCTGGTTAAATAGACTCTGTTGTAGTGCGCTGTTTAAATAGACTCTGCTGTAGTGAGCTGTTTAAATAGACTCTGTTGTAGTGCGCTGTTCAAATAGACTCTGTTACAGTGAGCTGTTTAAATAGACTCTGTTGTAGTATGCTGTTTAAATAGACTCTGTTGCAGTGAGCTGTTTAAATAGACTCTGTTGTAGTGCGCTGTTTAAATAGACTCTGTTGTAGTGGGCTGTTTAAATAGACTCTGTTGTAGTGCGCTGTTTAAATAGAGTCTGTTGTAATGAGCGGTTTAAATAGACTCTGTTGTAGTGTGTTGTTTAAATAGACTCTGTTGTAGTGTGTTGTTTAAATAGACTCTGTTGTAGTGTGTTGTTTAAATAGACTCTGTTGCAGTGTGCTGTTTAAATAGACTCTGTTGTAGTGTGCTGTTTAAATAGATTCTGTTGTAGTGTACTGTTTAAATAGACTCTGTTGTAGTGTGCTGTTTAAATAGACTCTGTTGTAGTGAGCTGTTTAAATAGACTCTGTTGTAGTGTGCTGTTTAAATAGACTCTGTTGTAGAGCGCTATTTAAATAGACTCTGTTGTAGTGCGCTGTTCAAATAGACTCTGTTGTAGTGCGCTGTTTAAATAGACTCTGTTGTAGTGTGCTGTTTAAATAGACTCTGTTGCAGTGAGCTGTTTAAATAGACTCTGTTGTAGTCCGCTGTTTAAATAGTACCTGTTGTAGTGCGCTGCTTAAATAGACTCTGTTGTAGTGTGCTGTTTAAATAGACTCTGTTGCAGTGTACTGTTTAAAAGGACTCTGTTGTAGTGTGCTGTTTAAATAGACTCTGTTGTCGTGCGCTGTTTAAATAGACTCTGTTGCAGTGCGCTGTTTAAATAGACGCTGTTGCAGTGAGCTGTTTAAATAGATTCTGTTGTCGTGCGCTGTTTAAATAGCGCACTGTTGAAGAGCGCTGTTTAAATAGACTCTGTTTTAGTGTGCTGTTTAAATAGACCCTGTTGTTGTGTGCTGGTTAAATAGACTCTGTTGTAGTGCGCTGTTTAAATAGACTCTGTTGTAGTGTGCTGTTTAAATAGACTCTGTTGTAGTGCGCTGTTTAAATAGACTCTGTTGTAGTGTGTTGTTTAAATAGACTCTGTTGTAGTGCGCTGTTTAAATAGACTCTGTTGTAGTGTGCTGTTTAAATAGACTCTGTTGCAGAGGGCTGGTTAAATAGACTCTGTTGTAGTGTGCTGTTTAAATAGACTCTGTTGTAGTGCGCTGTTTAAATAGACTCTGTTGTTGTGTGCTGTTTAAATAGACTCTGTTGTAGTGAGCTGTTTAAATAGACTCTGTTTTAGTGTGCTGTTTAAATAGACCCTGTTGTTGTGTGCTGGTTAAATAGACTCTGTTGTAGTGAGCTGTTTAAATAGACTCTGTTGTAGTGTGCTGTTTAAATAGACTCTGTTGCAGTGCGCTGTTTAAATAGACTCTGTTGTAGTGAGCTGTTTAAATAGACTCTGTTGTTGTGTGCTGGTTAAATAGACTCTGTTGTAGTGAGCTGTTTAAATAGACTCTGTTTTAGTGTGCTGTTTGAATAGACTCTGTTGTTGTGTGCTGGTTAAATAAACTCTGTTGTAGTGGGCTGTTTAAATAGACTCTGTTGTAGTGCGCTGTTTAAATAGAGTCTGTTGTAATGAGCGGTTTAAATAGACTCTGTTGTAGTGTGTTGTTTAAATAGACTCTGTTGTAGTGTGTTGTTTAAATAGACTCTGTTGTAGTGTGTTGTTTAAATAGACTCTGTTGTAGTGTGTTGTTTAAATAGACTCTGTTGTAGTGTGCTGTTTAAATAGACTCTGTTGTAGTGTGCTGTTTAAATAGATTCTGTTGTAGTGTACTGTTTAAATAGACTCTGTTGTAGTGTGCTGTTTAAATAGACTCTGTTGTAGTGAGCTGTTTAAATAGACTCTGTTGTAGTGTGCTGTTTAAATAGACTCTGTTGTAGAGCGCTATTTAAATAGACTCTGTTGTAGTGCGCTGTTCAAATAGACTCTGTTGTAGTGCGCTGTTTAAATAGACTCTGATGTAGTGTGCTGTTTAAATAGACTCTGTTGCAGTGAGCTGTTTAAATAGACTCTGTTGTAGTCCGCTGTTTAAATAGTCTCTGTTGTAGTGCGCTGTTTAAATAGACTCTGTTGTAGTGTGCTGTTTAAATAGACTCTGTTGTAGTGCGCTGTTTAAATAGACTCTGTTGCAGTGCGCTGTTTAAATAGACGCTGTTGCAGTGAGCTGTTTAAATAGATTCTGTTGTCGTGCGCTATTTAAATAGACTCTGTTGTAGAGCGCTGTTTAAATTGACTCTGTTGTAATGTGCTGTTTAAATAGACTCTGTTGTAGTGTGTTGTTTTAATAGACTCTGTCGTAGAGCACTGTTTAAATAGACTCTGTTGTAGTGCGCTGTTTAAATAGACTGTTGTAGTGCGCTGTTAAATAGACTCTGTTGTAGTGAGCTGGTTAAATAGACTCTGTTGTAGTGCGCTGTTGAAATAGACTCTGTTGTAGTGCGATGGTTAAATAGACTCTGTTATAGTGTGCTGTTTAAATAGACTCTGTTGTAGTGTGCTGTTTAAATAAATTCTGTTGTAGTGTGCTGTTTAAATAGACTCTGTTGTAGTGCGCTGTTTAAATAGATTCTGTTGTAGTGTACTGTTTAAATAGACTCTGTTGCAGTGTGCTGTTTAAATAGACTCTGTTGTAGTGCGCTGTTTAAATAGACACTGTTGTAGTGTGCTGGTTAAATAGACTCTGTTATAGTGTGCTGTTTAAATAGACTCTGTTGTATTGTGCTGTTTAAATAGATTCTGTTGTAGTGTGCTGTTTAAATAGACTCTGTTGTAGTGTGCTGTTTAAATAGACTCTGTTATAGTGTGCTGTTTAAATAGACTCTGTTGTAGTGCGCTGTTTAAATATATTCTGTTGTAGTGTTCTGTTTAAATAGACTCTGTTGTAGTTCGCTGTTTAAATAGATTCTGTTGTAGTGTACTGTTTAAATAGACTCTGTTGTAGTGTGCTGTTTAAATAGACTCTGTTGTAGTGCGCTGTTTAAATAGACTCTGTTGTAGTCTGCTGGTTAAATAGACTCTGTTGCAGTGCGCTGTTTAAATAGATTCTGTTGTAGTGTACTGTTTAAATAGACTCTGTTGTAGTGTGCTGTTTAAATAGATTCTGTTGTAGTGTACTGTTTAAATAGACTCTGTTGTAGTGTGCTGTTTAAATAGACTCTGTTGTATTGTGCTGTTTAAATAGATTCTGTTGCAGTGTGCTGTTTAAATAGACTCTGTTGTAGTGCGCTGTTTAAATAGATTCTGTTGTAGTGTACTGTTTAAATAGACTCTGTTGTAGTTCGCTGTATAAATAGATTCTGTTGTAGTGTACTGTTTAAATAGACTCTGTTGTAGTGTGCTGTTTAAATAGACTCTGTTGTAGTGCGCTGTTTAAATAGACTCTGTTGTAGTCTGCTGGTTAAATAGACTCTGTTGCAGTGCGCTGTTTAAATAGATTCTGTTGTAGTGTACTGTTTAAATAGACTCTGTTGTAGTGTGCTGTTTAAATAGATTCTGTTGTAGTGTACTGTTTAAATAGACTCTGTTGTAGTCTGCTGTTTAAATAGACTCTGTTGTAGTGTGCTGTTTAAATAGACTCTGTTGTAGTGTGCTGTTTAAATAGACTCTGTTGTAGTCCGCTGGTTAAATAGACTCTGTTGTAGTGCACTGTTTAAATAGACTCTGTTGTAGTGCGCTGTTTAAATAGACTCTGTTGTAGTCTGCTGGTTAAATAGACTCTGTTTTAGTGCGCTGTTTAAATAGACTCTGTTGTAGTGCGCTGTTTAAATAGACTCCGTTGTAGTGCACTGTTTAAATAGACTCTGTTGCAGTCTGCTGGTTAAATCGACTCTGTTGTAGTGCGCTGTTTAAATAGACTCTGTTGTAGTCTGCTGGTTAAATAGACTCTGTTTTAGTGAGCTGTTTAAATAGACTCTGTTGTAGTGCGCTGTTTAAATAGACTCTGTTGTAGTCTGCTGGTTAAATAGACTCTGTTTTAGTGTGCTGTTTAAATAGACTCTGTTGTCGTGTGCTGTTTAAATAGACTCTGTTGTAGTGTGCTGTTTAAATAGACTCCGTTATAGTGCGCTGTTTAAATAGACTATGTTGTAGTGTGCTGTTTAAATAGACTCTGTTGAAGTGTGCTTGTTAAATAGACTCTGTTGTAGTGTGCTGTATAAATAGACTCTGTTGTAGTGCGCTGTTTAAATAGACTCTGTTGTAGTGTGCTGTTTAAATAAACTCTGTTGTAGTGTGCTGGTTAAATAGACTCTGTTGTAGTGTGCTGTATAAATAGACTCTATTGTAGTGTGGTGTTTAAATAGACTCTGTTGTAGTGCGCTGTTTAAATAGACTCTGTTGTAGTGTGCTGTATAAATAGACTCTGTAGTAGTGCGCTGTTTAAATAGACTCTGTTGTAGTGTGCTGCTTAAATAGACTCTGTTGTAGTGCGCTGTTTAAATAGACTCTGTTGTAGTGCGCTGTTTAAATAGACTCTGTTGTAGTGTGCTGTTTAAATAGACTCTGTTGTAGTGCGCTGTTTAAATAGACTCTGCTGTAGTGTGTTGTATAAATAGACTCTGTTGTAGTGCGCTGTTTAAATAGTCTCTGTTGTAGTGCGCTGTTTAAATAGACTCTGTTGTAGAGGGCTGGTTAAATAGACTCTGTTGTTGTGTGCTGGTTAAATAGACTCTGTTGTAGTGAGCTGTTTATATAGACTCTGTTTTAGTGCGCTGTTTAAATACACTCTGTTGCAGTGTGCTGTTTAATTAGACTCTGTTGTAGTTTGCTGTTTAAATAGACTCTGTTGTCTTGCGCTGTTTAAATAGACTCTGTTGTAGTGTGGTGTTTAAATAGACTCTGTTGTAGTGCGCTGTTTAAATAGACTCTGTTGCAGTGAGCTGTTTAAATAGACTCTGTTGTAATGTGCTGTTTAAATACACTCTGCAGTAGTGTGCTGTTTAAATAGACTCTGTTGTAGTGTGCTGTTTAAATAGACTCTGTTGTAGTGTGCTGTTGAAATAGACTCTGTTGTAGTGCGCTGTTTAAATAGACTCTGTTGTAGAGGGCTGGTTAAATAGACTCTGTTGTAGTGCGCTGTTTAAATAGACTCTGCTGTAGTGAGCTGTTTAAATAGACTCTGTTGTAGTGCGCTGTTCAAATAGACTCTGTTACAGTGAGCTGTTTAAATAGACTCTGTTGTAGTATGCTGTTTAAATAGACTCTGTTGCAGTGAGCTGTTTAAATAGACTCTGTTGTAGTGCGCTGTTTAAATAGACTCTGTTGTAGTGGGCTGTTTAAATAGACTCTGTTGTAGTGCGCTGTTTAAATAGAGTCTGTTGTAATGAGCGGTTTAAATAGACTCTGTTGTAGTGTGTTGTTTAAATAGACTCTGTTGTAGTGTGTTGTTTAAATAGACTCTGTTGTAGTGTGTTGTTTAAATAGACTCTGTTGCAGTGTGCTGTTCAAATAGACTCTGTTGTAGTGTGCTGTTTAAATAGATTCTGTTGTAGTGTACTGTTTAAATAGACTCTGTTGTAGTGTGCTGTTTAAATAGACTCTGTTG
Source organism: Prionace glauca (assembly GCA_037974335.1). Taxonomy (NCBI): domain Eukaryota; kingdom Metazoa; phylum Chordata; class Chondrichthyes; order Carcharhiniformes; family Carcharhinidae; genus Prionace; species Prionace glauca. The sequence continues at coordinate 134,121,272 of CM075725.1, read as the reverse complement.
TAGTGAGCTGTTTAAATAGACTCTGTTGTAGTGTGCTGTTTAAATAGACTCTGTTGTAGAGCGCTATTTAAATAGACTCTGTTGTAGTGCGCTGTTCAAATAGACTCTGTTGTAGTGCGCTGTTTAAATAGACTCTGTTGTAGTGTGCTGTTTAAATAGACTCTGTTGCAGTGAGCTGTTTAAATAGACTCTGTTGTAGTCCGCTGTTTAAATAGTACCTGTTGTAGTGCGCTGCTTAAATAGACTCTGTTGTAGTGTGCTGTTTAAATAGACTCTGTTGCAGTGTACTGTTTAAAAGGACTCTGTTGTAGTGTGCTGTTTAAATAGACTCTGTTGTCGTGCGCTGTTTAAATAGACTCTGTTGCAGTGCGCTGTTTAAATAGACGCTGTTGCAGTGAGCTGTTTAAATAGATTCTGTTGTCGTGCGCTGTTTAAATAGCGCACTGTTGAAGAGCGCTGTTTAAATAGACTCTGTTTTAGTGTGCTGTTTAAATAGACCCTGTTGTTGTGTGCTGGTTAAATAGACTCTGTTGTAGTGCGCTGTTTAAATAGACTCTGTTGTAGTGTGCTGTTTAAATAGACTCTGTTGTAGTGCGCTGTTTAAATAGACTCTGTTGTAGTGTGTTGTTTAAATAGACTCTGTTGTAGTGCGCTGTTTAAATAGACTCTGTTGTAGTGTGCTGTTTAAATAGACTCTGTTGCAGAGGGCTGGTTAAATAGACTCTGTTGTAGTGTGCTGTTTAAATAGACTCTGTTGTAGTGCGCTGTTTAAATAGACTCTGTTGTTGTGTGCTGTTTAAATAGACTCTGTTGTAGTGAGCTGTTTAAATAGACTCTGTTTTAGTGTGCTGTTTAAATAGACCCTGTTGTTGTGTGCTGGTTAAATAGACTCTGTTGTAGTGAGCTGTTTAAATAGACTCTGTTGTAGTGTGCTGTTTAAATAGACTCTGTTGCAGTGCGCTGTTTAAATAGACTCTGTTGTAGTGAGCTGTTTAAATAGACTCTGTTGTTGTGTGCTGGTTAAATAGACTCTGTTGTAGTGAGCTGTTTAAATAGACTCTGTTTTAGTGTGCTGTTTGAATAGACTCTGTTGTTGTGTGCTGGTTAAATAAACTCTGTTGTAGTGAGCTGTTTAAATAGACTCTGTTTTAGTGCGCTGTTTAAATAGACTCTGTTGTATTGGGCGGTTTAAATAGACTCTGTTGTAGTGCGCTGTTTAAATAGAGTCTGATGTAATGAGCGGTTTAAATAGACTCTGTTGTAGTGTGTTGTTTAAATAGACTCTGTTGTAGTGTGTTGTTTAAATAGTCTCTGTTGTAGTGTGTTGTTTAAATAGACTCTGTTGTAGTGTGTTGTTTAAATAGACTCTGTTGCAGTGTGCTGTTTAAATAGACTCTGTTGTAGTGTGTTGTTTAAATAGACTCTGTTGTAGTGTGTTGTTTAAATAGACTCTGTTGTAGTGTGTTGTTTAAATAGACTCTGTTGTAGTGGGCTGTTTAAATAGACTCTGTTGTAGTGCGCTGTTTAAATAGACTCTGTTGTAGTGTGTTGTTTAAATAGACTCTGTTGTAGTGTGCTGTTTAAATAGACTCTGTTGTAGAGTGCTGTTTAAATAGACTCTGTTGTAGTGAGCTGTTTAAATAGATTCTGTTGTAGTGCGCTGTTTAAATAGACTCTGTTGTAGTGCGCTGTTCAAATAGACTCTGTTGTCGTGCGCTGTTTAAATAGACTCTGTTGTAGTGTGCTGTTTAAATAGACTCTGTTGCAGTGAGCTGTTTAAATAGACTCTGTTGTAGTCCGCTGTTTAAATAGTCTCTGTTGTAGTGCGCTGTTTAAATAGACTCTGTTGTAGTGTGGTGTTTAAATAGACTCTGTTGCAGTGTACTGTTTAAAAGGACTCTGTTGTAGTGAGCTGTTTAAATAGACTCTGTTGTAGTGCGCTGTTTAAATAGACTTTGTTGTAGTGCGCTGTTTAAATAGACTCTGTTGCAGTGCGCTGTTTAAATAGACGCTGTTGCAGTGAGCTGTTTAAATAGATTCTGTTGTCGTGCGCTGTTTAAATAGACTCTGTTGTAGAGCGCTGTTTAAATAGACTCTGTTGTAATGTGCTGTTTAAATAGACTCTGTTGTAGTGTGTTGTTTAAATAGACTCTGTTGTAGTGCGCTGTTTAAATAGACTGTTGTAGTGCGCTGTTAAATAGACTCTGTTGTAGTGTGCTGTTTAAATAGACTCTGTTGTAGTGAGCTGGTTAAATAGACTCTGTTGTAGTGCGCTGTTGAAATAGACTCTGTTGTAGTGCGTTGGTTAAATAGACTCTGTTATAGTGTGCTGTTTAAATGGACTCTGTTGTAGTGTGCTGTTTAAATAGATTCTGTTGTAGTGTACTGTTTAAATAGACTCTGTTGTAGTCTGCTGGTTAAATAGACTCTGTTTTAGTGCGCTGTTTAAATAGATTCTGTTGCAGTGTACTGTTTAAATAGACTCTGTTGTAGTCTGCTGGTTAAATAGACTCTGTTTTAGTGCGCTGTTTAAATAGACTCTGTTGTAGTGCGCTGTTTAAATAGACTCCGTTGTAGTGCACTGTTTAAATAGACTCTGTTGCAGTCTGCTGGTTAAATAGACTCTGTTTTAGTGCGCTGTTTAAATAGACTCTGTTGTAGTCTGCTGGTTAAATAGACTCTGTTTTAGTGCGCTGTTTAAATAGACTCTGTTGTAGTCTGCTGGTTAAATAGACTCTGTTTTAGTGCGCTGTTTAAATAGACTCTGTTGTAGTGAGCTGTTTAAATAGACTCTGTTGTAGTGTGCTGTTTAAATAGACTCTGTTGTAGTGCGCTGTTTAAATAGACTCTGTTGTAGTCTGCTGGTTAAATAGACTCTGTTTTAGTGTGCTGTTTAAATAGACTCTGTTGTCATGTGCTGTTTAAATAGACTCTGTTGTAGTCTGCTGGTTAAATAGACTCTGTTTTAGTGCGCTGTTTAAATAGACTCTGTTGTAGTCTGCTGGTTAAATAGACTCTGTTTTAGTGCGCTGTTTAAATAGACTCTGTTGTAGTGAGCTGTTTAAATAGACTCTGTTGTAGTGTGCTGTTTAAATAGACTCTGTTGTAGTGCGCTGTTTAAATAGACTCTGTTGTAGTCTGCTGGTTAAATAGACTCTGTTTTAGTGTGCTGTTTAAATAGACTCTGTTGTCATGTGCTGTTTAAATAGACTCTGTTTTAGTGCGCTGTTTAAATAGACTCTGTTGTAGTGTGCTGTTTAAATAGACTCTGTTGTCATGTGCTGTTTAAATAGACTGTGTTGTAGTGAGCTGTTTAAATAGACTCTGTTGAAATGTGCTGTTTAAATAGACTCTGTTGTAGTGAGCTGTTTAAATAGACTCTGTTGTAATGTGCTGTTTAAATACACTCTGCAGTAGTGTGCTGTTTAAATAGACTCTGTTGTAGTGTGCTGTTTAAATAGACTCTGTTGTAGTGTGCTGTTTAAATAGACTCTGTTGTAGTGCGCTGTTTAAATAGACTCTGTTGTAGTGAGCTGTTTAAATAGACTCTGTTGTAGTGCGCTGTTTCAATCAACTCTATTGCAGTGTGCTGTTTAAATAGACTCTGTTGTAGTGTGCTGTTTAAATAGACTCTGTTGTAGTGTGCTGTTTAAATAGACTCTGTTGTAGTGTGCTGTTTAAATAGACTCTGTTGTAGTGCGCTGTTTAAATAGACTCTGTTGTAGTCTGCTGGTTAAATAGACTCTGTTTTAGTGTGCTGTTTAAATAGACTCTGTTGTCATGTGCTGTTTAAATAGACTCTGTTGTAGTCTGCTGGTTAAATAGACTCTGTTTTAGTGCGCTGTTTAAATAGACTCTGTTGTAGTCTGCTGGTTAAATAGACTCTGTTTTAGTGCGCTGTTTAAATAGACTCTGTTGTAGTGAGCTGTTTAAATAGACTCTGTTGTAGTGTGCTGTTTAAATAGACTCTGTTGTAGTGCGCTGTTTAAATAGACTCTGTTGTAGTCTGCTGGTTAAATAGACTCTGTTTTAGTGTGCTGTTTAAATAGACTCTGTTGTCATGTGCTGTTTAAATAGACTCTGTTTTAGTGCGCTGTTTAAATAGACTCTGTTGTAGTGTGCTGTTTAAATAGACTCTGTTGTCATGTGCTGTTTAAATAGACTGTGTTGTAGTGAGCTGTTTAAATAGACTCTGTTGAAATGTACTGTTTAAATAGACTCTGTTGTAGTGAGCTGTTTAAATAGACTCTGTTGTAATGTGCTGTTTAAATACACTCTGCAGTAGTGTGCTGTTTAAATAGACTCTGTTGTAGTGTGCTGTTTAAATAGACTCTGTTGTAGTGTGCTGTTTAAATAGACTCTGTTGTAGTGCGCTGTTTAAATAGACTCTGTTGTATTGAGCTGTTTAAATAGACTCTGTTGTAGTGCGCTGTTTCAATCAACTCTATTGCAGTGTGCTGTTTAAATAGACTCTGTTGTAGTGTGCTGTTTAAATAGACTCTGTTGTAGTGTGCTGTTTAAATAGACTCTGTTGTAGTGTGCTGTTTAAATAGACTCTGTTGTAGTGTGCTGTTTAAATAGACTCTGTTTTAGTGTGCTGTTTAAATAGACTCTGTTGTAGTGTGTTGTTTAAATAGACTCTGTTGTAGTGTGTTGTTTAAATAGACTCTGTTGTAGTGCGCTGTTTAAATAGACTCTGTTGTAGTGTGTTGTTTAAATAGACTCTGTTGTAGTGTGCTGTTTAAATAGACTCTGTTGTAGTGTGTTGTTTAAATAGACTCTGTTGTAGTGTGGTATTTAAATGGACTCCACAGTGAAAGGAGTGCATGGCCACCCGAGGACCCCACCCATTCCTCCAAGGACCATCTGCCAGCTGTGACAGTGTCTGTCGGCTCCCATACTGAACTCAACCTCGCTCAAAATCATTTGTAGTGTGGAAGAAGTCACCGTCAAGATTCTGTCTCAGAAGATAAAGAATGTCAATGTGGAGCAAGCCAACCATTTTATCTTCCAGTCTTGAGCAAAAATACATGAACAGTCTCATTTCCCATCCCTGTAATGCAGCACACTGTATTCACAGGGGGATGAAAATAACTTTGAAACAAGGTTATTCAGACAATACAAGGGCAGATTGTGGGCTGGAGGACAGCGTGTGCTGTAACTCATATCACAATGCTAACTGGGAAAGTGAAATTTGTCCATGATTTCCATTTTCTATTTTAATAATCCAGAAAATAATGAAGAGATTTGACAGCGATATTGCTTCCACTTGTGGAGCCACCTAATATCAGAGATCTTAACTTTTCGACAGTCACTGATAAATCCAACAGTGAAATTCAAAATAAACCTCTTTATCCCGGGAGGTGAGGACGTGGAACTCACCTCCACATGGGTTGCTGAGGAGAATGGTACTGATGCACTTAAGAGAATGCCAAATAAAAATGTGCAGAAGTGTGAGGATATACATTGACATAAACTAGGGAGGGAGGTTGTTCGTATGGAGTATAAACACTGGCATCGGCAATGCTGGAAATTACTTTATTTATTAGTGTCACAAAGTTGGCTTACATTAATATTGCACTTCACTTATTGTGAAAATCCCCTCGTCGCCACACTCCAGCACCTGTCTGGTTACACTAAGGGAGAATTAAGCATGGCCAGTGCACCTAACCAGCACGTCTTTCAGACTGTGGGAGGAAACCGGAGCACCCGGAGGAAACCCATGCAGACACGGGGAGAATGTGCAGACTCCACACAGACAGTGACCCACGCCGGGAATCGAACCCGCGTTCTTGGCGCTGAGAGGCTGGAGTGCTAACCACTGTGCCGCTCCATGTAATTTCTATTGACTGAACACAGTCGCAAGCACACTTGTTCGGATCTTTGATGAAACTATGACTGAGGTCAGCATTCATGTCCGATTCCATCTCAAAGCTGAACAACTGGGAACACAAGAGCAAACTTCCTTTACGGTGGCACAGCGGTTAGCACTGCAGCCTCACAGCACCGGGGACCTGGGTTCAATTCTGGTCTCGGGTGGCTGTCTGCAAGGAATCTGCACACTCTCCCCATGTCTGCGTGGGTTTCCTGCGTGCTCCCACACACCAAAAATGTGCAGGTTGGGTTGACTGGCCATGTTAAATTGGCCCTTCGTGTCAGGGGGACCAGCAGGGTAAATGCATGGAGTTATGGGAATAGTGCCAGGGTGAGATTCTTTGTCAGCTTGATGGGCCGAATGGCCTCCTTCAACACTGTAGGGATTCTATGATTCTAAGAATTGGCCATTCAGCCCCTCCGAGCCATTCAGTAAGATTCGGATCCATATCTCAACTCCATTTACTCATCAATCTTAATCCAACGAATATCTCTTAACCTTAGCATCGAGAGTCCCCCAGAAACCACAGCCTCATTTGTGTGGTCGGAGTCGGGGAGAGAGGTCTCGATTTCCACAGTCCATTGCGCCGAGAAGTGGCTCCCTGGGTTTGTATCTGAGGCTCTGGCTCACGTTCTATCATTCTGCTTCCTGCTGTAATAAAACCCCGGTTTTGGATTCGTTACTGTGTTTGAGAGCAACTTGGTTAAAATTCTATCATATCACCCCTCTCTGGAGGCTCTTTCTGTACAAGGTTATTAATTGACCCGGGTCATTGCACACCACTGAATATAAAATAGCCTATTCCCTCGTTGGTTCTTTGACATACTGATCAAGGAAATGATCTTGTGTACATTCCGTGAACTCGTCCTCCACACGGTTGCTGCATGTTTGATTTGCTTCATCTCCATGAAGATTAATGCCTCCCACAATCACTGTATTATCCTTGTTTCAAGAACCTCTAATTTCCTAATTTATACTCTCCTTGACAAAACTACAGTTACTGTTCAGCGGCCTACGAACTACCCCCCCAACCAACAGTTTCATCTGCCCTTTGCTCCACCGAAAACTGATTTGACTCATCGATTTTCTGGGCTCAGGTCTCTGCTCTTTATGGTCTCTTTATTATTAGAGCTAGTCCCCTCCTCCTCCTCCTCTTCCATTTTAAGAAGTCTCAAAACACCAAGCTAAAGTCCAAAAGTCTTTGTTCTTTGACTTCTTTGGAGTCAAAGAACAAAGAAAATTACAGCACAGGAACAGGCCCTCCAAACCTACACTGACCAGGCTGCCCGACTGAACTAAAACCTCCTCCCATTCCAGGGACCGTATCCCTCTATTCCCATCCTATTCATGTATTTGTCAAGATGCCCCTTAAATTTCACTATTGCATCTACTTCCGCTATCTCTCCCAGCAGCGAGTTCCAGGCACCCACCACCCTCTGTACACATAACCTGCCTCGTACATCTCCTTTAAGAACATAAGAACATAAGAAATAGGAGCAGGAGTAGGCCATCTGGCCCTTCGAGCCTGCCCCGCCATTCAATAAGATCATGGCTGATCTGTCGTGGCTCAGCTCCACCTTCCCGCCCTCTCCCCATAACCCTTAATCCCTTCTCTTATCAAAAACCCATCAACCCGTTTCTTAAAAATATTTAGCGAGGCAGCCTCCACCACTTCAACGGGTAGAGAATTCCAGAGATTCACCACCCTTTGAGTGAAGAAGTTCCTCCTCAACTCTGTTCTAAACCGCCTCCCCTTTACCTTGAGGCTGTGCCCCCTAGTCCTACTGTCTTTTTTGAGCGGGAAGAGTCTCTCCACCTCTATCCTATCCATCCCATTCATCATCTTATACGTCTCAATGAGATCTCCCCTCATTCTTCTAAACTCTAACGAGTATAAGCCTAGTTTATTCAGCCTCTCCTCATAGCTCAATCCCCTCAACTCTGGTATCAGCCTAGTAAACCTCCTCTGCACTCCCTCCAGGGCCAAAATATCCTTGCGCAGGTGCGGCGCCCAAAACTGCACACGGTACTCCAGCTGTGGCCTCACCAATGCCCTATACAGCTGCAGCAAGACCTCCCTACTTTTATATTCAATCCCCCTCGCTATGAAGGCCAGCATCCCATTCGCCTTCCTGACCACCTGCTGCACCTGCAAGCTGGGTTTTTGCGACTCATGCACAAGGACCCCGAGGTCCTTCTGCACCGTCGCCTGCTGCAGTTTTTCGCCACGTAAGTAATAGTCCTTCCTACCATTCCTCCTACCAAAGTAATAGTCCTTCCTACCATTCCTCCTAACCCTTGCTCCTCGCACATTATACCTAATAATTGACTCTTCCACCCTGGGAAAAAGCTTCTGACTATCCACTCTGTCCACGCCTCTCATAATCTTGTAGACTTCCATCAGGTTGCCCCTCACCTCTGTTGCTCCAGTGAGAACAAACCAGGTTTCTCCAACCTCTCTTCATAGCTAATGCCTTCCATACCAGGCAACATCCTGGTAAATCTTTTCTGTACCCTCTCCAAAGCCTCCACATCCTTCTGGTAGTGAGGCAACCAGAATTGAACACTATATTCCAAGTGCAGTTTAACTAAGGTTCTACAAAGCTGCAACGTGACTTGCCAATTTTTAAACTCAGTGCCCCGGCCGATGAAGGCAAGCATGCCACATGCCTTCTTGATTACCTTCTCCATCTGCGTTGCCACTTTCAGTGACCTGTGTACCTGTACACCCAGATCCCTCTGTCTATCAATACTCTTAAGGGTTCTGCCATTTACTGTATATTTCCTATCTGTATTAGACCTTCCAAAATGTGTTCCCTCATACTTGCCCAGATTAAACTCCATCTGCCATCTCTCTGTCCAAGACTCCAACCAATCTATATCCTGATGGTCCTCATCGCTATCCACAATTCCACCGACCTTTGTGTCACCCGCAAACTCACTAATCAAACTAATTACATTTTCCTTCAAATCATTTATATACATTACAAACAGCAAAGGTCCCAGCAGTGATCCCTGAGGAACACCACTTGTCACAGCCCTCCATTCAGAAACTCACCCTTCCACTGCTACCCGCTGTCTTCTTTGACCGAGTAAAAAGTCTGACAACACCAGGTTTTAGTCCAACCGATTTATTTGATAATATTCTCACAAGCAAGCAAGCTTTCGAGGTTACCCTCTTCGTCAGGTGAATGGAGAGTTCTGGCCTCAGACAGAGCATATAAAGCACAGACAGTTTAGAGATTGCTGATTAGAATGCTCGACAGTCACCAGGCAAGACTGTTCCCTTCCTGTTGGCGAACACTTCAGCGGTCACGGGCATTCAGCCTCTGACCTTCGGGTAAGCATTCTCCAAGGCGGCCTTCATGACACACGACAGCGCAGAGTCGCTGAGCAGAGACTGATAGCCAAGTTCCGCACACATGAGGACGGTCTCAACAGGGATCTTGGGTTCATGTCGCACTATCTGTAACCCCCGTGACTTGCCTGGGTTTGCAAAACCTCACTGACTGTACTGTCTGGAGACAATACACATCTCTTTAAACTGTGATCAGTGCTCCTTCCACTCACATTATCAGCCACTTTAAGACTTGAACAGCAGGTTAGGTGTAAGGATTCGCATTCTAATCAGTAATCTCTAAACTGTTTGTGCTTTATATGCTCTGTCTGAGGCCAGAACTCTCCATTCACCTGACGAAGAGGGTAACCTCGAAAGCTTGCTTGCTTGTGAGAATATTATCAAATAAATCGGTTGGACTAAAACCTGGTGTTGTCAGACTTTTTACTGTGTTTACGCCAGTCCAACGCCGGCATACCCACATCATTCTTTGACTGAGCCAGTTTTGTATCCACCTTGCCAGCTCACCTCTGATCCCACGTGACTTCACCTTCTGCGTCAGTCTGCCATGAGGGACATTTTCATGAGCTTTCGGAGCACTGCTCCTTCGTCAGGTGAGTGGAGGTAGGTTCCCAACTGCACGTATGAGGATGGCCTCAACCAGGATCTTGGGTTCACGTCACAATACTTGTAAACCCCCACAATACTGCCTGGGTTTGCAAAATCCTACTAATGGTCCTGGCTTGAGACAATTCACACCCCTTTAACCTGTGATTATCCCTCTCTCCAGTTACTGTTTGTAACTGGAAAGACTTGATTACCTGTAAAGACTCACATTCCAACCATCCTTCCCATCCTAATCTATAATTACCTTGTAATTGTGTCTTTGTCCATATATGCCGTGTATGTGAACCTACCTCCACCCACCTCATGAAAGAGCAGTGCTCCGAAAGCTCGCGATTCCAAATAAACCTGTTGGACTTCAACCTGGTGTGGTGAGACGTCTTTCTGTGCCCACCCCAGCCCAACGCTGGCATCTCCAACAACACGTCTTCCATTTTGCCCAGAGAATCCCTACAGTACAGAAGGAGGTCATCTGGGCCCATCGAGCCTGTACCGACCACAATCCCACCGAGGACTTGCCCACTTCAACCCATTTATTTAACCTGCTAGTCCCTCTGACACGAAGGGGCAATTGAGCATGGCCAATCAACCTAGCCCACACATCTTTGGAGGGTAGAACCAGCATAGAACCCTACAGTGCAGAAACAGGCCCTTCGGCCCATCGAGTCTGCACCGAACACAATCCCACCCAGACCCTATCCCCATATCCCTACACATTTACCTGCTAATCCCTCTAACCTACACATCCCAGGACACTAAGGGGCAATTTTAGCATAGCCAATGAACCTAACCCGCACATCTTTGGACTGTGGGAGGAAACCGGAGCACCCGGAGAAAACCCACGCAGACACGAGGAGAATGTGCAAACTCCACACAGGCAGTGACCCGAGCCGGGAATCGAACCCAGGACCCTGGAGCTGTGAAGCAGCAGTGCTAACCACTGTGCTACCGTGCCGGTAGGGGGGGATGCAACCGGAGGAAACGCACGCAGACACGGGGAGAACATGTAGACTCTGTACAGACAGTGACCCAATGCTGGAATTGAACCTGGGTCTTTGGCACAGTGAGCCAGCAGTGCTAACCGCTGTGCCACTGTACTGCCCATACCCCCTAAAAGCCAAGAACCCTGGAATATTCCATTTCCAACCTTGGTCACCCTAACCACGTCTCCTTAATGGCGATTAGATTTATTCCATTTATTTGAATCGGTTCTATTAATTGATCTGTTTTTGTTATGAATGCTTTGCATTCAGACATCTGTGGAGCCTCTGGCTTTAATTTTTTTTCTTTGTTGTCACTTTCGTCATTAAATCATGTTGAGTTCTCTGTCCCATCCCGACCCACTCTGCTTATCTTCACTCGAATCACTCTCCAACCTTGATATTTTTCTGAGTACATTTGATTTTATGCTTTCTTGGCTCCTTCCATTCTAATTTCATTAGTTTCAAGCCCTGTCTTCCTTTCTAGTAGGAGCCAGTGGATCACCTCCCTCATATCCCAGTATCGGGCCCAATGCTTTCCGCATCAAGAACCCTTGCCCCGGTCACTAGGGGTGAAATTCTCTGTCCAAAAGCCGGAAATTCACATTGTTCGCAACCCGCCTGCTAAAATTCCAGTGGCAGGTGGAATGGGAGAATTACAGCCTCCGCTTCCAGTTTAAGGACTGAAGCTTCCAATCTGCATATCCTCTGCCAATTCATTTTAACTTGCCAATTTCCCTCAGCAGCCCTCATTCCTCATTTTAACCAAGTCATCAGGCCATGATGGCTGAATCCGCCCACGCCAAATTCTTTTCCCAGCTATTTGGCACCGGGTAGGCAACACAGTTTCAATGGGCAATCCCCACGACCATGCTGGGACGTACCACGACCTCATTCCCTTTCACTCTATCCCTCCCTTGAATGGCTTCCAGTATGGGTGGCACAGATCACACAGCCGTTAGCACTGCTGCCTCACATCGCCAGAGACCTGGGTTCCATTCCTGGCTTGGGTCACCGTCTGTGTAGAGTTTGCATGTTCTCCCCGTGTCTGTGTGGGTTTCCTCCGGGTGCTCCGGTTTATTCCCACAGTCCGAAAGATGTGCCGGTTAAGTGCATTGGCCGTGCTAAATTCTGGTTAAGTGCTTTGGCCGTGCTAATTTCTCCCTCAGAGTAGCCAAACAGATGCCAGAGTGCGGCAACTCGGGGATTTTCACAATAACTTCATTGCAGTGTTAACGTACGCCAATTTGTGACACTAATAAATATGTACTACGGTGCCAGGCTCGCATTGCTCCACTATGTTGCAGACTTTGCCGTCATCCACAAAAGCACCTAGGAGCCAGTCCGTGTCTGTTGAAGAAGGCCAAGGACATTCTGATATTTCACTAGGAGACGCTCACCTGCCTGACTCTGGCACACCCTCCTATCCCTGACCACAGGCCAGTTCTGCACCACTACCTAACCTAAGAGTGTGACTCTTAGATAAGGATATAGGGGGCATGGTTAACAAGTTTGTTGACGACAATAAGATTGGTGGCATAATGGACAGTGAAGAAGGTTATCTTGGATTGCAATGGGTGCTTGATCAATCGGGCCAGTGGGCTGACGCATGGCAGTTGGAGTTTAATTCAGACAAATGCGAGGTGATGCATTTTGGTAGATTGAACCAGGGCAGGACTTACTCAGTTAATAGAACATACAACATAGAACACTACAGCACACACAGGCCCTTCGGCCCACGAGTTGCGCCGATCACATCAACACCTACCAACCTACAGACCTCTCTATAACCCTCAATCTCATTAAACCCCATGTACTCATCCAGAAGTCTTTTACAAGACCCCAGCGAGTTCGCCTCCACCACCACTGATGGCAGCCGATTCCATTCACTCACCACCCTCTGAGTGAAAAACTTACCTCTAACATCACTTCTGAACTTCCCTCCCTGCACCTTAAATCTGTGTCCTCTCGTAGCGACCATTTCAACCCGGGGAAATAGCCTCTGAGAGTCCACCCTATCTATTCCTCTCAACATTTTGTAAACCTCTCAACCTTCGCCTCTCCAGGGAGAAGAGTCCCAGCTCCCTCAACCTAACTTCATAAGGCATGCCTCCCAGTCCAGGCAACATCCTTGTAAATCTCCTCTGTACCCTCTCAATAGCTTCTACATCTTTCCTATAGTGAGGCGACCAGAACTGCACATAATACTCTAAATGAGGCCTGACAAGGGTCTTATAAAGTTGCAGCATTACCTCCCGACTCCTAAACTCAATCCCTCGATTAATGAAGGCCTGTACACCATATGCCTTCTTGACCACCTCCTCCACCTGCGAGGCCGATTTAAGAGTCCTGTGGACCCGGACCCCAAGATCCTTCTGCTCTTCAACACTACTCAGACTTCTGCCCTTGATAGTGTACTCGTTCATCCCGTTGGTTCTGCCGAAATGGACGACTACACATTTATCCGCGTTGAAGTCCATCTGCCACTTCTCCGCCCATTCCTGCATCCTATCTATGTCCTGCTGCAACTTTTGCCATCCTTCCAGACCATCCACAACACCACCGACCTTAGTGTCATCAGCGAACTTACTTACCCATCCCTCCACTTCCTCATCCAGGTCATTTATGAAAATGACAAACAACAACGGTCCCAGAACAGATCCTTGAGGCACTCCGCTGGTGACTAACCTCCATTCAGAAAAAGCCCCATCCACAACCACTCTCTGCCTTCTGCAGGCAAGCCAGTTCTGAATCCACAAGGCCAAAGGCCCTTGGATCCCATGCCCTCTCACCTTCTCAAGAAGTCGCATGGGGGACCTTATCAAACGCCTTGCTGAAGTCCATGTACACTACGTCCACGGCACTTCCTTCGTCAATGTGTTCAGTCACATTATCGAAGAACTCAACTAGGCTCGTAAGGCACGACCTGCCCTTGACAAATCCATGCTGACTATTCCTGATCATGTCAAGCCTCTCCAAATGTTCGTAAATCTTGTCCCTCAGAAGCCTCTCCATCAGCTTACCAACCACTGAGGTCAGACTCACTGGTCGGTAATTTCCCGGGCTATCTCTGTTCCCTTTCTTGAAAATAGGAACTACATCCGCAATCCTCCAATCCTCTGGAACCTCTCCCGTCTCCATTGATGACGCAAAGATCATCGCCAGGGGCTCTGCAATCTCTTCCCTCGCCTCCCACAGTATCCTGGGGTACATCCCATCTGGTCCAGGCGACTTATCTACCTTGATAGAATTCAAAAGTTCCAACATATCCTCTTCCTTAATATCCACGTACTCAATCTTTTCCATCTGCTGCAAATCCATAACAAAATCTCCCAGATCAGCTTCCACTGTGAATACTGAGGCGAAGTACTCGTTAAGCACCTCTGCCATTTCTTCTGGTTCCACACAAACCTTTCCCCCCTCACCTTTTATAGGTCCTATCCCTTCTCTTCTTATCCTTTTACCTTTCACATATTTATAGAAGGCCTTGGGATTCTCCTTAATCTTACCCGCCAAGGTCTTCTCATGACCCCTTCTGGCTCTCCTAATTTCCCTTTTAAGTTCCTTCCTACAGTCCTTATACTCCTCAAGATCTTTAACCTCTCCTAATTCCCTGAACCTCTTGTACACCTTCCTTTTCCTCCTGACTAGGTTCAACACAGCCTTTGTGCACCACGGTTCCCGCGATCTACCAAAACCCCCTTGTCTCATCGGAACGTTGTCATTCAGAGCTCCAGACACACATTCCTTGAATATCTGCCACCTTCCTTTGGTACTTTTCCCTAAGAATGCCTCCTTCCAGTTTATTTGTCCAAGTAACTTCCTGACTTCTTCGTATCTCCCCTTACCCCAGACAAACACCTACCTAGCCTGCCTGATCCTATCTTGTTCCAATGCAATTGTGAAGGAGATAAAATTATGGTCACCATTTCCAAGATGCTCTCCTACCGAAAGATCCATCACCTGCCCTGGTTCATTCGCCAGTACCAGGTCAAGTACAGCCTCTCCCCTCGTAGGTTTATCCACATACTGTGTCAGGAAACCTTCCTGAACACACCTAACAAACTCCTCCCCATCCAAACCCCTTACTCTAGGGATATTCCAGTCAATGTTTGGGAAATTGAAGTCTCCCATCACGACAACTCTGTTATTAAAACATCTCTCCAGAGTCTGTTTCCCTATTTGCACTTCAACTTCCCTGTCACTATTGGGCGGCCTATAGAATACACCCAGCAAAGTTTTCGTCCCTTTGCTGTTTGTAACTTCCACCCACAGAGATTCTGTAGACAGTCCCTCCACAACATCCTCTTTCTCTGCAGCCATGACACTGTCCCTGATCAACAGTGCCACTCCACTCCCCTTCTGCCACCCTCCCTGAAGCACCTGAAGCCTGGCACCTGAAGTACCCAGTCCTGTCCCTGAGACATCCAAGTCTCCGTAATGGCCACCACATCACAATCCCAAACTGCAATCCACGCCCTAAGCTCATCTACCTTATTCACTACACTCCTTGCATTTAAATATATACACTTCAGCTCCTCAGTCTGGGCATTTCCCATCTCCACCGCCTGTCTAACCTCCCTCCCATACTGCCTGCGGTCCTCCCCTACCTGGGAGCGAACCTCCTCCGTCCCAGTTTCCCCATCACAGTTCCCTCCCCCCATCCTTTCTAGTTTAAAGTCCCCCCGGTAGCCTTAGCCAGTCTTCCCGCCAAGATATTAGTCCCCCTGGTATTTAAGTGCCACCCGTCCTTTCTATACAGGTCCCACCTACCCTTAAAGAGATCCCAGTGATCTAGGAACCGAAATCCCTGCCCTCTACACCAGTCCCTCAGCCACGCATTCACCCTCCACCTCATTTCATTTCTTCCCTCATTCTCCCGTGGCACAGGCAGCAATCCTGAGATTACTACCTTCGCTTTTCTCTTCCTCAGCTGCCTACCCAGTTCCCTATAGTCCCTTTTCACGAGTGCCTCCCTCTTCTTGCCTACGTCAGTAGTACCTATATGTACTACAACCTCTGGTTCCTCACCCTCCCTCTTCAGGATGTCTGGGACATGCCCAGAGACATCCCGGATCCCAGCCCCAGGGAGACAAACCACCATCCGTGACTCCCATCTACGTCCACAAAAACGCCTGTCCGCCCCCCTCACTGTGGAGTCCCCTATTAGCACTACCTTTCTGCTCTCTTTTTTAATTTTTTGACTTACCTGCTCAGCTCCAGAGACTTGGCCACCGCTTCCTCCCTCAGATGAGCTGTCCCCCCCAGTAGTACTCAAGCCGGAGTACTTTGAAGGGGGACATCCACCAGCGTGCTCTCCATCACCCGTGTTTTCCCCTTCCTAATAGTTACCCAAGTGCCTTCTTCCCGTTGCCCTGGTGTGACTACTTGCTGGTAGCTCCTATCTATAACCTCCTCACTCTCTCGAATGAGCCGAAGGTCCTCGAGCTGCATTTTCAGCTCCTTAACCTGGTTCCGTAGGGTCTGCAGCTCCACACACCGAGCACAGGTGTGGATGTCTGGTAGACCAGGAGCCTCCAAGACATCCCACATGTTGCATTGGCAGCAACATACAGGTCTCACACTCATACCTACCCCTTATAGCAACCCAGAGGAAAAAGTAAAAAAAAACTTACAACTTACCTTATCTCTTGGCCCTGTGAGCCAAAGCCCTTACAGCACACACAAAAACAAAAGCAGTCTTACCAGCTCTCTGACAGAGCCCCTCTCTCTCTCTCTTTTTTTTTAGGTTAATGGTAGGGCGTTGGAGAGAGTTACAGAACAAAGACATCTAGGGACACATATTTATAGCTCCTTGAAAGTGGAGTCACAGGTGGACAGAGTGGTGAAGAAGGCACTCAGCATGCTTTCTTTCATTGGTCGGAACATTGAATACAGGAGTTGGGACATCTTGTTAAAGTTGTACAAGACATTGGTAAGGCCACACTTAGATTACCGTGTGCAATTCTGGTCACCCTATTATAGAAAGGATACTATTAATTTAGAAAGAATGCAGAAAAGATTTACTAGGATGCTACCGGGACTTGATGGATTGAGTTATAAGGAGAGGCTGGATAGACGGGAACATTTTTCTCCAGAGCGTAGGAGGCTGAGGGGTGATCTTATAGAAGTCTATAAAATAATGAGAGGCACAGATCAGCTTGATAGTCAATATCTTTTCCCAAAGGTAGGGGAGTTTAAAACCTGAGGGCTTAGGTTTAAGGTGAGAGAGGAGAGACACAGAAGTGTTCAGAGGGGTAATTTTTTTGCGCAAAGGGTAACGAGTGCCTGGAACAAACTGCGAGAGGTAGTATTAGAGGCGGGTACAATTTTGTCTTTTAAAAAGCATTTGGATAGTCACATGGGTACGATGGGTTTAGAGGGATATGGCCAAATCTGGGCAATTAGCTTAGGGGTTTAAAACAATAGGGTGGCATGGACAAGTTGGGCCAAAGGACCTGTTTTCATGCTGTAAACCTCTATGACTCCTGTTAGCGTTTGGGTAATTGTCCCCTTCTGCGTGAATCCACATTGCAAAGCCTCTAAGGCCAATAGGTTCAAGCTGAGGTGATGTGCACAAACTGTGATGCCACTGTGCCTTTAAGGAATTAATTTTTAATCAGGCATTTTCAAATGGGCCTGGCCTTTTTGATTTTGGCACCGAGCTGTCAGTGAACCGGCATCTTTTATTGACGCTGAAGCCGTAGAATGGGCACCTTGTTTATTTTTAATCTGGGCCTAATGCTGTGTCCCAGAGTTTTGGGAATAGTTGATTTGCATCTGATTGGCAGGTCAGGTGCTTTTGGATAGTTTGTTTTATCCTCACCAGAGAAATCCAAAGGGATTTACTTTCATTTTAGCAGAAGCTGTTCTGAAAGCAGTGTTCTTGTCTCTCTAGGGGGCACAGCCTCAAGATAAAGGGGAGGCAGTTTAGAATGGAGTTGAGGAGGAACTTCTTCACTCAAAGGGTGGTGAATCTCTGGAATTCTCTGCCCGTTGAAGTGGTGGAGGCTGCCTCGCTAAATATTTTTAAGACGCGGGTTCCTGGGTTTTTGATAAGAGAGGGGATTAAGGGTTATGGGGAGAGGGCGGGAAGGTGGAACTGAGCCACGACAGATCAGCCATGATCTTATTGAATGGCGGGGCAGGCTCGAAGGGCCAGATGGCCTACTCCTGCTCCTATTTCTTATGTTCTCCCTGTTACTGGAAATTCTACTGTCGATGAATGACTAGTTAGAAGCTCGAGACAAGTAGTGTCTCTGTCTCTTGATGTGTGCTGTCAGTTCCAGAGGTGGAAAGCCTCAGCATTTCTCATCCAAAGGACTAATGTACAGCTGGTGTTGCAAAACAGCAAATCCAGCATCACGCGAGCATACCTGCTTTCTATGCTAAACCTCGAACAGGGTGTATGTTTGTCTGGGTTTTTTTGGTTGGAACAGTATAATTAGCTATTAAAGTTTATATAGTATCATGGTTTTTCTTGTTTATAATTGGTGAAGCATATTGCTAATTTTTCTTATTATAATTCAACCTTATTCTTAAATAAACTTTGTTTGATAAAAGCTCCCTAGTGGGTCATTTGAATCATACCTGGAGTGAAAAATCTTATTCTTACCTGTGCCAAAATTCATAGTGCAAAACTTATGATCCAGGCTGGCTTCATAAAACAGTTTTATGTTTCTGACCTGCATTATAAAAAAATCTAAATGCATCACTCAGGATGGAATGAACAATGTAAGCAAAACTTCTGGTGCATTCACTATCAAACATTTACACTCGAATGATAGTGATCTGGGAGAGGCACCAGCAGGCAAAGACTATTTAGTCATAAAGTAACAGAGATGGGGGGGAGGGGGGTGGGAACAGGTGAATGCTGAAGGAAGTTTTCACGGTACACAAATACATAGAAGACACTGAGAGTGCACAGATGGAAGAATATTTATATCTACAGAGAGTCAGCTAAATCTTTGAAGGAAAAGGACTGGAATTCTACTTGGAAGAAGTAGGGGCAGCACAGTGACACAGTGGTTAGCACTGCAGCCTCATAGTGCCAGAGACCCGGGTTCAGTTCCTGCCAAGGGTGACTGCCTGTGTAGAGTTTGCACATTCTCCTCATGTCTGCGTGGGTTTCCTCCGGATGTTCCAATTTCCTCCCACACTCCAAAGATGTGTGGGTTAGGTGGATCGGCCAGATTTAAATTGCCCCTTCATTTCCCAGGATGTGTAGGTTAGCAGGGTAAATACTAGGGGTTACGGGGAACAGGTCCAGGTGGGATTGCCTCTTAGTGTCAGGGGGATTACGGGGGGTTACGGGGATTGATGTCAGGACAGACTCGATGAGCCAAATGCATCCTTCTGCACTGTAGGGATTCTATAATTCTAAAAAGAACTATGTGGATGTAACTTTGATCATTCAGACAGGATGGACTATCCAGCAAATCAGTGGGACATTCTTTGATGTATCTGCTAATCCATGCGTGAGTTATGGTTTGTACCGACCATGGTTTGCCTGCTAATATATGTTTAAGTATCATTGATTCTGATTTGTGTCAAAATATAAATTACAAGGAGTAAAAGCCATGTTGGTCATTTCTTCATTAGGAGTTCTTCAGTCAGTTTGGGTAGTTTGATTAAAGGAATCCCCATGAGGAGCAGAACAATATATTGCTCCACACAAACACTGGATCTCAACCAATGAAGTAATCTTAAACTTTTGTAATGCAGGAAACGTGGCGACCAATTTTATGCACAGCAAGCTCCCACAAACCACATTATAATGACTAGATAAACTCTTTTGTGATGTTGAATGAGGGAGAAATATCAGCCTGACCCGAGGGCTTTATTATTTCAAAATGGCACCATTTACCCTCAGCACTGCACCAGAGTACCAGCCTTGCTTTTTGTACTCAGGTCTTGAGTGGCACTTTTTTTTAAACTAATTTGTGGTACATAGATGTTGCTGGCTAGGTCAGAATTTATTGCCCATTCCTAGTTGCCCTTGAAACACTGCAGCCCATGTGCTGTAGGTTGACCCACAATGCTGGGTACAATTATACCCAGAGGCTGGCTAGGCCATTTCAGAGGGCAGTTGAGAGTCAACCACATTGCTGTGCTTTGGAGTCACATGTAGGCCAGACCGGTTAAGGACGGCAGATTTCCTTCCCTCGCGGACATTAGTGAATCAGATGGGTTTTTCCGACAATCGACAATGGTTTTATGGTCATCAGTAAATCCTTAATTGCAGATTTTTTTATTGAATTCAAATTCCACCATCTGTTGTGGTGATCGAACCAGGTCCCCCAGAACAACTTCTCAATTAATTGTCTGGCGATAACGTCACTGGGCCATCACCCCCCCCCCCCCCCCCCCCCCCCCCCCCCCACTCGAACCCAGAACATTGTGACTTAGAGGCGAAAGTGCTACCACGACTGATACGCTTGTCGTCGACTCTGCGTGCTCCCCCACTTCCTCCCCCCTCATGCTAACCCGTGCACAGATTCGGGGATAACCCTGGGGTGTCAGCTGGGGCCAGTATCAATTCTGGCGGTCCCATTCTGCCAGGCCGTGCAGCCGGGACTAAGATCCTGAGATGCAAGGTGTCCTGCTACGATCGCAGGGCAATTAGTGGCGTGGGTCGGCTGGGAGTTGCAAGGTGGTTGCTTCAAGCCAAGTCCAGGGTCTTGAAACTCATGATCTGAACTGACACTTAATCCAGTCCAGGGTAGTACATTGTCAGAATTGCTATCCCTGTAAGGTGAGGTGTTAAACCAGGGTTTTTGCCTGTTGATTTCAGTGCTTTAGACAGAGCTATTTCTGTCCTGCTCAGTTAACGTTATTCAAAACAGATTATTGACCATTCATAGCTTCACTGATGGTGGCACGTGCTATGAATGAAATGAGCCCTTTATTCACCCACATAGGCACTGCGTGCTGAAGTGCGTACAGATGAGAAGTGCTGGGGAAGCCTGTGATAGAAAAGAACAAACTTGAATTTTGATAGCGCCTTTCACAGCCCCCCCGGGCAACGCAAGGGGAGGGATTGCTCGACCCAAGTCCGGAAAATTCCGCCCATGGTCAACGGACGTTTTGCACGGTCTGTGTCCTGCCCGCCACGATTCCCATGGAGGGCGGGAGGGGAAGGTTCTGTCCAAATTGTTCTGCAGCTAATATTGGGGTCAGTTTGGCTCAGTCGGCTGGACATCCGGTTAGTGATGCGGAGCAATGCCAGTAACGAAGGTTCAATTCCCACATATCTACCCACTAATCCCTCTGCATCTCATGAATCTAAGGGGCAATATTTAGCAAGGCCAATCAAGCACACATCTTTGGACGGTAGGAGGAAACTGGAGCACACGGAGGAAACCCACGCAGACACGAGGAGAATGTGCAAACTCCACACAGACAGTGACCCGAGCCGGGAATCGAACCCAGGTCCCTGCTGACCACTGTGCTACCGTGCTGCCCCTGTATCTATGATTGTGTGAATGTAAAACAATCGGGGGAGAGGCTCAGAAAACTCAATGGTTTATTCTTGTTACGTTCTTATAACTGCAGTGGTTCACACAGGTGACTCACCGCCAAGTTCCTCCTGGGCAGCGAGAGATGAGAAATAAATCATCAGACATAAAACATAGGAGCAGAATTAGGCCACTCGGCCCATCAAAGTCTGCAGCGCCATGGCTGATATTTTTCAATAAAAAGAGTCTGGAATTAAGAATCTGCTGACGACCACAGAACCATTGTCAATTGTCGGGGAGAACCCATCTGGCTCACGAATGTCCTTTCGGGGAGGGAATCTGCCGTCCTTACCCAGTCTGGCCTACATGTGACTCCAGAGCCGCAGCAATGTGGTTGACTCTCAACTGTCCTCGGGCAGCGAGGGATGGGCAATAAATGCTGGCCCAGCCAGAGACGTCCATGTCCCATGAATGAATTAAAAAGCATCCTTCGTCCTTCTCTGTTCCTCTCCGACCAGAATCTGCCAGACCTGCTGAGTTTTCCCACAACTTTGTGTTTCATTTCTAATTTTCAGCATGTACGGAAACACTCATTTTTTAACCGTTCACGGGACGCGAGCATCGCTGGCAAGGCCACAGCCTTTGTTGCCGACCTCTCGCTGGCCTCGAGATAAATGCTGTCTCTTTCGCAGGTCGATTTGAAATGTAAATTCTGCCGTTGCCACGTGTACGACCGCAACAAAAGATGAACCTTATTATCTCGGCTTTCACTGCATCGAATCGCGGCCTTGTCTGCGCGATAAGATTACTCCTTCAAGGCCCCATTCTTTCAACGCAACCATTAACTTCCCACTAACATCAACAGCCATTGTCACCCGCTCCACTTGCAGTTCCTGCCTCTCATCAAGTTACAAAGACCAGATCCATGTAAAGTTTCATTGATTAGCAAGCATTAACACTGCAATGAAGTTCCTGCGAAATTCCCCTCATCGCCACAACCTGTTCAGGTACACAGGAGAATTTAGCACGGCCTGTGCACCTAAACCAGCACGTCTTTTGGACTGTGGGAGGAAACCGGAGCACCCGGAGGAGACCCACGCAGATACGGGGAGAAGGTGCAGACTCCAGGCAGACAGTCGGGAATTGAACCTGGGTCTTTGGCGCTGTGAGGTAGCGGCGCTAACTATTGTGCCACCACTTGGCTGGGAGTTGGGGCGGGGAAAATAGGGTGGCTCCCAGATGTATTCCGGCGAATTTCCCAGGAGCAGGCTGCCTGTGCAGATGGTAGGCTGCAATTAAGACAGTTAAGGTCTCAATCATTCATTCTCACAAAGGGAGTCAATTTTCCTGGCCTTACCTGTGATGCCCCTCCATCCCTAGTAAGAGTTAGAAAACACATCAGCCTTTTTATCCGGTTTGCCACGGCAGACGAGATCGTTGAGTTTCTTTCAGTTGTGTTCTATCATAAGCCAAGCAATGCATTGGAGGCAGTTTGTCAGATGAATGTTCGATCAAGACTACTGAGGCCTTTTGTCTGTTTGCTAGCAGTAGTTCCCAATGTTGGTGCATCTCCACGCAGAATTCATGGTGTTATAACCATCTCCTAACTACTTTGAGGTTTACAGCATGGAAACAGGCCCTTCAGTCCATCTTGCCCTTCTTTTTAAACTCCTAAGCTAGTCCAATTGCCCGCATGTTGCCCCATATCCCTCTATAGCCATCTTACCCCTGCAACTGTCTAAAAGCTTTCCAAAAGACAAAATTGTACCCGCCTCTACCACTGCCTCTGGCAGCTTGTTCCAGACATTCACCACCCTCTGAGTGACAAAATTATCCCTCTGGACCCTTTTGTATCTCTCCTCTCTCACCTTAAACCTATGCCCTCTAGTTTTAGACTCCCCTATCTTTGGGAAAAGATGTTGACTATCTACCTGATCTGTGCCCCTCGTTATTTTATAGATCTCTGTAAGATCACTCCTAAACCTCTTATGCTCCAGGGGGAAAAGTCCCAGTTGATCCAGCTTCTCCTTATAACTCAGACCATCAAGTTCCGCTACTTGCTGTAACTGTATATTATTTGGTGAATCATGCACTGGGACACCCAGATTCCTCCCAGAATGCATGTTTGATGTTATTTGGTCAGAATTGACTGCTGGAGGAAAGATGCAAACTTTATTCAATTGATTATAAGGCCATTCCAGCCTTTGTAAAACATGGGACACTCTGACCAAAAGCTGAACATTAGCCAACCTGCTAATTCAGGTCAAGGCAATGTCGTTTGCTATTTTTCTTACTGGTGAGGAACTGCTTGAAGCCAAGTGAAGCATGTTTCTTAATTTTGTTTATTAGTGTCACAAGTAGACTTATGTTAACACTGCAATGAAGTTACTGTGAAAATCTCCTTGTCACCAGACTCTGGCGCCTGTTTGGGTACACGGAGGGAGAATTTAGCATGGCCAATGCACCTAACAAGCACGTCTTTCAGACGGTGGGAGGAAACCCATGTAGACACAGGGAGAATGTGCAGACTCTGCACAGCCAGTGACCTAAGCCGGGAATCAAACCCAGGTCTCCGACACTATGAGGCAGCAATGCTAACCACTATGCCATTGTGCCATCCCCTTAGCATTTGTTTACATGGCATTTGACAACTGCCAGCTCAGTTGCTGTCTGTAAAATAATGCAACTCTAAAGTGTTATTAATTTACCAACCAAAGATTACAGGTATTCACAGGACGCAGTTCAGTTCCTAAGGGGATATTACACTCCAGGCTATTGCATTGCAAAGTTACACACTGGGCAATGTCTGAAAGCCACGCGCTCAGGACTATTTATCACTTCAAACAGCAGAAATATCTCAGCCACAACCAGGAATTGTAACTAAAAAATAGTAAAAGTTCAGTTCTCCACTGTTTCCTTTAGTGTGCCCTATGCTAGCCAACTGGTCACTAGTGTCATGTCCAGGAAGGCAAGGCATCATGTGAGTCTAAACAGTGAATGGTAAATTTCATCTCAACCCTAACGCAGGCTTGTCATTATCTGGTTTCTGACCTGTCAATGTTTCTTATTAAATATTTCTCATATTCACATGTGTACAGTGCCCTGGCTTCACATGTGAACATGCTCTTAGTGTTCACGTATGTACATGTTCCTGATGATCTCATATGTACATGTTCCTGACAATTATGTGCACCGTTCCTGTCATTCATGTATGTATATGTTCCTGGCAAACACATGTGCACAAGTTCTGGTCATTCACATATGTACATGCTTAGTGTTCACACAGCTACATGTTCCAGGTGAACATGTGTGCCTGTTCCTGGTGATCACATGTGTACAAGTTCTTGTCATTCACACATGTTCACATTCCTGGTGATCACATGTATACAAATTCATGTCATTTTACCATGTATAAGCTTAGTGTTCACACATGAACATGCTCTAGGTGATCGCACATGTACAAGTTCCTGTCATTCACACATGTACATGCTTATTATTCACACATGTGCATGCTTAATGTTCACATATGAACATGCTCCTGTCAATCACACAAGTACAAGTTCCTGTCATTCACACATGTACAAGTTCCTGTCATTCACACATGTACAAGTTCCTGTCATTCACACATGTACAAGTTCCTGTCATTCACACATGTACAAGTTCCTGTCATTCACACATGTACAAGTTCCTGTCATTCACACATGTACAAGTTCCTGTCATTCACACATGTACAAGTTCCTGTCATTCACACATGAACAAGTTCCTGTCATTCACACATGTACAAGTTCCTGTCATTCACACATGTACAAGTTCCTGTCATTCACACATGTACAAGTTCCTGTCATTCACACATGTACAAGTTCCTGTCATTCACACATGAACAAGTTCCTGTCATTCACACATGTACAAGTTCCTGTCATTCACACATGTACAAGTTCCTGTCATTCACACATGAACAAGTTCCTGTCATTCACACATATACAAGTTCCTGTCATTCACACATGTACAAGTTCCTGTCATTCACACATGTACAAGTTCCTGTCATTCACACATGAACAAGTTCCTGTCATTCACACATGAACAAGTTCCTGTCATTCACACATGTACAAGTTCCTGTCATTCACACATGTACAAGTTCCTGTCATTCACACATGTACAAGTTCCTGTCATTCACACATGTACAAGTTCCTGTCATTCACACATGTACAAGTTCCTGTCATTCACACATGTACAAGTTCCTGTCATTCACACATGTACATGCTCCAACAGCAGTATTTGGAAATGAAGATGATCAGGAACCCAGGCTGCTTTCTTCATCTGGGGACACTGAACCCAATGACCACTGCTGACTGTATCCTTCTGAAGCCAGCTCATTCATGACAGATCAGGAATTAAACCTACCTACAGCGCAGATGGGACTAACCTCCCCAATGGGCAGTAAATATATTTGACCGTTCAACCATACTGGCCTCTGACACATTTGTTTTCGGCGCTGTGCTGAAAATGCCAAGGGCACATCTCTGGGTACTCACGTATTCGTCATAAGAATCTTCTTCTGGCGGGGGTGGAGGTCGGTAGCCAGCTGCCCCGGGTCCTCCTCTGCTGCGTGGCGCTGGGGTCCCCCTCACTGGATGGGAGAGAGAGGGGGCCCCGCGTGCAACCGGCGTCCCTCTGGGCACTGGAATCCCTCGTCCTGGGAGGAGAGCACTGGTACGTCCCCTAAAAGAATGGCAGAACGTTGACATTTAATAAATCATCTTGTGGGGCCGTGGGACTGGATTCATTGCCCACGGCTGGTTACTCTGAGAAGGGCTCTGATGGACTTCCATTCTGGATTAACGGTCACGATGTGACACTCCTGGAGGGGGCTTTCAGAAGGGGCGGTAAGTGTTCGTGTGGGACTGGAGTCACATGGAAGTCAAACTGGGCAGATTTCACTCTCCAAAGCGGCATTCG
The DNA here is from genome assembly GCA_037974335.1 of Prionace glauca. NCBI lineage: Eukaryota > Metazoa > Chordata > Chondrichthyes > Carcharhiniformes > Carcharhinidae > Prionace > Prionace glauca. The sequence goes on along the minus strand of CM075725.1, from coordinate 134,095,043 downwards.
AAAGCCACTTGGGGCTTTTAATAATCCGACAGCTTCAGAAACACTTTCACTAACACCCGGGGCCACGATTCTCCCATCGCGACCTGCAACCTTTCTGGTGGGTCGCGGTGGAGATTGCCAGCCTTGTACCGGGATTTACACGTGTGCCGGGATTTGCACGCGTGTCGGGAATGCACGCGTGTCTCCCACAGCCGGTGAGCTGTGACCGGTCAGATCACGCTGGAAACCGACAGGAGGACAGGTAAGTGATTTGAATCTGTTTCAAAACGTATTTTAAGTATGTTTAGCAGGTCATTATCGGGAACTTTCAGGTCCCAATTGAATCTCCTAACCTGCCAGGAATACTTCATCCAGGCGGGGTTCAGACAAACTCCCCACGTTCGGGGAACTAGCGGGAGACCGTCCCGGAATAAGTGGGGGGAACAATCGGGGGCCCCCCCACCCCCCAGGGGGTTGGGTGCCCCCTGGGCATGGGCACCCTGGCAGTGCCCAAGGGGCAAAGTGCCCGTGCCCAGGGGGTACCTTGGCACAGCCCACCAGGCATCGAGCAGTGCCAAGGGGGTGGTGCTCATTGTGAGCAGGGCCTAGGGGTAATCAGTGGAGGTTGGGGGGGGGGGCGGGGGGGGTCCCGCTGCCACTCTGCATACAGGGTCGATTTGGATTGGAGGGAGGGCGGCGATTGGGGTGGGCTGGGGGGAGGGATCGTCTGCTGGGGAGGGAGGGGGGATGGACTGACTCCCAGAGGAGGGTCTGACCCCAGGAGAGACTGGGAGTTAGCAAGATGAGGGGGGGGAGTGTGTTCTGGGATGGAGTGAGGGGGGGGGGGGGTGCGGGGAGTGGGGAGGCTCATCCGGGAATTGCTGTGGGAATCGCGATCGGACCGTGGGTAGGGGGGGAGGGGGGGGGGGGGGGGGCTGGAGGGGCAGCACTGCAGGGGTCCTGCAGGAGGGTCTTTCGGGTCAAGTTGACCAGCAAATCGGGGAGGTCGACAGTCTGGGGCCACTGCGCATGCGCAGAGCTTCAGAGCTGTCAAATAGGCCTTGCACCCCTGCGGTTTTTTAATGATATTCCTGACTGGGACCTCTTGCAGTGCACAGACAGCGGAGATTCAGGTGAGAGGCTGAACTGACAAAACTGTCGGGATTTACAACAGTTTTCCTGCCTATTCAGCACTTCTGGGAGACTCGCGGCCCCAGCTTCAGAGTTCTCTTCAAACCGAGCTCCAGTTCTGAATTGGCAATGGTGGGATTTGTCTGCCTTACCAGGCCAGGTCTAACTGGATTCATTGGATCGCTAACACGATCGTTGTAGACACTTCAGCCATTCAAAGACATATTAATGTATAATATTCAAAACATTTGCAAGATATCCTAATGCCATCCAACATGGAAAAGGAATCAAACTTCAAAGAAGAAGGAAAATGTATAACAAGAGTTGGATTACACAAGGTGTTGGGGGGTGTTGGGGGGTGGTAGGGGGGGGGGGAGCGGGCAAGGCAAAGGAAGGAATTAGCCGTTTGTGATTCATTCCAAACAATTATATTAGAAAGGGAAAAAAAATTTCTGTTGTTCCCTTCCTTATTATCACTCATATTATTTATACTCATATGCACACATAAAGTCATATACACACTCTCACACATACACATACACACACAAACATATATAAACACACGTGCACACACATATACACCCAAATACACAGAAATATAGATATATATACACACATTTACACACACACACACAATTACTTGGGGAGGGGGAGAATGAGTTGAGACTTCTTGTCCTCAGTAATTTTTCCTTTATCACACTAACAAATATACACATACACACACTCGCGCGCACACACACAGTGTGTGTATGTGTCTGTGAGCATATGTATGTGCAAGTGTGTGCATGTGAGTGTGTAGATGTGTGAGTGTGTGTATGTATGTGACTGTATGTGCACGTATATGAGTGTGTGTATGCATGTGAATGTGTGTATGCGAGAGTGTATAAGTATGCAAGTGTCTGTGTATATATGTGTGTGTACGGGTAACACACAGACCATATAATCACGCAGACTGGTTTCAATGACCTGTGGGGGAGCGGAGAGGAGTGGGGTGGGGGGGGATGCTTGAGATTTCTTATCCTGAGTAGCTTTTGTTTAACCAGTCTAGGGTTTTGACTGTGACACTCAGTTATGTATTTTTGTGCGACTGGCTTCTGGAACTGTTAAGCTTTGGATTTTGTGAGGAACAGGGAGATATTTATCAATGAGAGAAACTTGCATCCAAGGGGTTTACCACCCCAACGGTACTGTGGGGCAGAACCTCAGTTAACACTTAATCACACACAAGCATACACACTCACATACATACACACAGACACACACCCTCTTGTACATATACACATGCACACACATATATATTCATTCACACACACATGCACATTCACATTTATCAGACACATACATTCATACACACAAATATGCACACACATACATATATACACATATACAAGTGCACATATGCATCAAGAATACATACACACATATATAGAAACATACATACACATGTATATACACTCACATACACATATATCCATACATTTATAGACAAGACATTCTCACACATATATACAAGTCTGCACACATTATTACAGACACATACATAATGCATATATTCTTAACCACCTCTTACCAACTTTTGAACTAAGATTTCTCTACCCATACATACATAACCCTTACTAACTACATCGTTGCTGGTTGATTCTGCCTCAGAGAGGCCTCCACCCTCTTGGGTGATCACTCACTCTCAGTTCCCCATTGGTCCCTCAAGTCAGGTGATTCATTTCTGCTGTAGTCTCTTAAAGAGACAGATACCACATAACACAACACAATCCCAGAGATGACATATCCGCTGAGGTGAGTTCTAAGGGGGTGGTGGGTGGAAAGGGAGTTAGGAATTATTTAGCTTTGATTCTCTAGTCATCATGTGTGTTTGGTTTACTGGATCATGTGACCTCTTGCTACCAGTTATTTTGGTATGAATCACAGAATCCCTACAGTGCAAAAGGAGGTCATTTGGTCCATTGTGTCTACATCGACCACAATCTCTATTTCCACAATCCCACATATTTACCCTGCTAATCCCCTACCATTAGGGTCAATTTAGCACGGCCAATCAAACTAAATAGCATATCTTTGGAGCGTGGGAGAAAACCAGATACCCAGAGGAAAACCACATTGACAAGAGGAGAATGTGCAAACTCCACACAGACTGTGATCCGAGGCCAGAGTTGAACCTGGGTCCCTGGCGCTGTGAGGCAGTAGTGCTAACTGTTGTGCCACCCTGATGTTTGAAAGGTCTCATGGTGTTTTATAGATAGAGCTTGATGGCAAACAATCCAATTTCCATCTAAAACCCCGAGAGAGCAAACACTTGAGGAAAGAGAGGGAGATTGGGCTTTGGATAGATTTCATACCAAAATCTTTACTGAGTTGGAAATGTGAGTTAAAAAAGCTTGCTGCTGGCCCTAATGCTAGCATGGGATTTGAGAAAGAGTAGGCAAAAATCCATTTCAGCAATGTAAGTCTGAAATTAAATGGCCAAACGATACTAATGACTTGTGCTCAGGAACTAGCTGCCGTCCGAGCCAAGCTGTTCTGGTCCAGCTGCAGTACTGGTGTCCAGCTGGCCTTGTAGAATATCGCCCAGGTATGGACCATTCACAAACGTCAGGACAAATCCAACCCAGACAATTGCCACCCCATCAGTCTAATCTGAATCATCAGTCAAGTGATGGAAGGGGTCATCAACAGTGCTGTCAAATGGCACTTCACTCAGTAATACCCTGCTCACGGGTGCTCAGTTTGAGTTTCGCCAAGGGTCACACAGCTCCTGATCTCATTACAGCCTCATCCAACCATGGATTAAAGAGCTGAACTCAAGAGCTGAGTGACTGCCTGTGCTATTAAGGGAGAATTTGACCAAGTGTGGGCACCAAGTAGTCCTTGCAAAACTGGGGTCAATGTGAATCAGAGACAAATTCTCCACCTAGCATGAAGGAAGATGCTGCTTGGAGGTCAATCATCTCAGCTCCAAAACACCATTGCAGGAGTTCCTCAGGGTAGTGTCCTACGCCCAACCATCTTCAACTGCTTCATCAATGACCTTCCCTCCATCATATGGTCAGAAGTGGGGATGTTTGCTGATCATTGCCCAATATTTGTTTATGAATCCTTAGATACTGAAGCAGCCCATGTTCAAATGCACTAGGCTTGGGCTGGTAAGTGGCAAGTAACGTTTGTGTCACACAAATGCCAAGCAATGACCACCTCCCATAAGAAGGAATCTAACCATCTCCCATTAACATTCAGTGTCATTATCATCGCTGAATCCCTTACTATCATCACCCTGGGTGTTACTATTGACCAGAAAGTAAACTGGAGTGGCCAAATAAATACTGTGGCTACAAGATCAGGCCAGAGATTAACTCACCCCCAATTCCCAAAGCCATTTACAAGGCACAAGAGTGTGATGGAATACTGGGAATCGTAGCGGGTGGGGGGACCATGCGAAAGTCTGTTGACCTCCGGGCGGGATTTTCTGGTTTTGGGGTGAGCGTGGTTGGAAAGTCCCCGCCTGCAGTCTTTTCCCCAGTGAAGAGGAATTGAAAACTCGAAGGCAGAGGTTTAAGGTGAGAGGGGAAAGATTTAAAAGGGGTCCGAGGGGCAACTTCTTCACACAGAGGGTGGTGTGTGTATGAAATGAGCTGCCCGAGAAAGTGATTGAGGCAGCTTCAATAGCAACATTTAAGAAGCATTTGGATAAGTACATGGATGGGACAGGATTAGAGGGATGTGGGCCAAATGTGAGCAACTGGGACTGGCTAGGATGGCACCATGGACCAGTTGGGCCGAAGGGCCTGTTTTCTTGTAGTGTTGCTGTTTGACCCTTTGGACGGGATTTTATGGTCTCCTCATCCCAAAATGGTGAAATCCAGCCCAACCTTCCCTTTGTCTGCCTCTGGCTCGTGGAGAGCGGAGCGGTAAAATTCCGGCCTATGGTTCTTAAGGAATGCTCTCAGGATGTTTGGTCATTGTGTTTGCCTCGGTGTCTCTGCCTCTCTCAGGAGATCACATGCCTGTGGGGTGTGGAGCTGGGGGTAGGACGTATCTGGTCATGGCCCTCCTTATGTCGCGAGTGCAGAATCAGACTCATAGAACAAAGAACCCCACAGTGCAGAAAGAGACCCTTCGGCCCATCGAGTCTGTACCGACCACAATCCCACCCAGCCCATAACCCTACGCAATTACCCCCTAATCCCTCTAACCTACACATCCCAGGACACTAAGGGGCAATTTTAGCACGGCCAATCAACCTAATCCGCACATCTTTGGACTGTGGGAGGAAACCGGAGCACCCGGAGAAAACCCACGCAGACACGAGGAGAATGTGCAGACTCCACACGGACAGTGGCCCAAGCTGGGAATCGAACCCAGGACCCTGGAGCTGTGAAGCAGCAGTGCTAACCACTGTGCTACCGTGTCGCCCCCTAACCATTGTGCTACCGTGTCGCCCCCTAACCATTGTGCTACTGTGTCGCCCCCTAACCATTGTGCTACCATGTCGCCCCCTAACCACCGTGCTACCGAGCCACCCCCTAACCATTGTGCTACCGAGCCACCCCCTAACCATTGTGCCACCGTGTCGCCCCCTAACCATTGTGCTACCGTGTCGCCCCCTAACCATTGTGCTACCGAGCCACCCCCTAACCATTGTGCTACCGAGCCACCCCCTAACCATTGTGCTACCGAGCCACCCCCTAACCATTGTGCTACCGAGCCACCCCCTAACCATTGTGCTACCGAGCCACCCCCTAACCATTGTGCTACCATGTCGCCCCCTAACCACCGTGCTACCGAGCCACCCCCTAACCATTGTGCTACCGTGTCGCCCCCTAACCATTGTGCTACCGTGTCGCCCCCTAACCATTGTGCTACCGAGCCACCCCCTAACCATTGTGCTACCGTGTCGCCCCCTAACCATTGTGCTACCGAGCCACCCCCTAACCATTGTGCTACCGTGTCGCCCCCTAACCATTGTGCTACCGTGTCGCCCCCTAACCATTGTGCTACCGTGTCGCCCCCTAACCATTGTGCTACCATGTCGCCCCCTAACCATTGTGCCACCGAGCCACCCCCTAACCATTGTGCCACCGAGCCACCCCCTAACCATTGTGCTACCGTGTCGCCCCCTAACCATTGTGCTACCGTGTCGCCCCCTAACCATTGTGCTACCGTGTCGCCCCCTAACCATTGTGCTACCGTGTCGCCCCCTAACCATTGTGCTACCGTGTCGCCCCCTAACCATTGTGCTACCGTGTCGCCCCCTAACCATTGTGCTACCGTGTCGCCCCCTAACCATTGTGCTACCGTGTCGCCCCCTAACCATTGTGCTACCGTGTCGCCCCCTAACCATTGTGCTACCGTGTCGCCCCCTAACCATTGTGCTACCGTGTCGCCCCCTAACCATTGTGCTACCGTGTCGCCCCCTAACCATTGTGCTACCGTGTCGCCCCCTAACCACCGTGCTACCATGTTGCCCCTCTCGACGGAGCTGCTGGTCTTTCCCTACCCACCACTTTCCCTGTGCCCCTTCCCCGGGCCAGTTTACCTTGCTGTTGGCGTCAGGGCAGATCGGATTCCTCTCCCACGAGTCCCCCTGCCTCGAGTGGATTCCTCGGAACCGTTCAGGTAGGACAACTCCCTCAGCTGTTCCTGACGGATCTCATCATTGTAATCCTGAGAAGAGAAATTGGCCTTTCATTTCCATCATTCACCATTCACCAACAACACTACAATGTTCTTCCTATATTACTGCTACAGAAACGGAGTAATACGTCAGATAATGAAATTAGTGCACAATTGGTGAACAGAACCTCATTAATAAATATGTATTCCATAGAATTACACACACAAAATCAGGCCATTCATCCCATCTAGTCATTCCCAGTTTTTCTGCTCTATATGCGCCTCCTTCAGTTCTACATCATTTCACTCCTTCTCTCACCATATCCTTCTATTCCTTTCTCCCCTCACATATTTATCCAGTTTCCCTCTATATGCTCTTCCACTCCTTAACAAACAAAGACTTGCATTTATATAGTGCCTTTCACATCCTCAGGGTGCCTCCCAGCATATTAGATCCAATGAAACGTGAGTAAATTGCATAGTCCGTTGACTTTCTGGGTGGAGAAATAGCTCCCTGATCGGGTTATCTGTCGTAATCTTACAGCAGCACGGTGGCACAGTGATTAGCACTGCTGCCTCACAGCGCCAGGGACCCGGATTTGATACCCAGCTTAGGTCCAAGTTTGTGTGGAGTCTGCACACTCTCCCCGTGTCTGCGTGGGTTTCCTCCGGGTGCTCCGGTTTCCTCCCAACAGTCCGTAAGATGTGTGGGTTAGGTGCATTGGCTGTGCTAAATTTTCCTTCAGAGTGCCCGGACAGGCGCCAGAGTGTGGCAATTGCGGGGTGGGGGGTGCTTTCACAGTAACTTCATTGCAGTGTTAATGTAAGCCTACTTGTGACAGTAATGATTAAACTTAAGGCGATGTTTCAGGAGTTCGGCACTGGCTGTAAAGCTGTGAAATACTGATTATAGCCGGCTATAAAACTATGAAATACTGTTATGGAAATGCACATCCATCAGCATAATCTGGGCTGCTGCCTCCCAGCACTGCAATACTCCTGATGTCCAGCCCACCCCCTCCCCTCCTTTACGCAAAGCATTCAAAGCAAATTGCAGAGTTTGAAGTATTAATAATTATGGAGGTTGTGATGAAGCATCTACAATCGGGATGTCGCTGGATCAAACTGGGTAGTTAGTATTCCTGGTTATAGCATTTTCAGGAGAGGGAGGGTGGGAATATGGTGTTAGTGAACGATCTTATCTCAGTGCCAGATAGGAGGATTTCCCAAGAGGGTTGCATTAAGTCGGAATCAATACTGAGAGAGTTAACTGATGGGAGTACAAGTGTTGTTATGACTGTTGGTACACGCTACAAGCCACTAAACAGCGTAGGTGCTAGAGCAGGGAAGGTTGGCAAATAGTTGAGCAAGGAATGCAAAAAAACCAAGGAAATAAAATTGGGTGATTGCAACCTGGAATTGAACCTGCGTATATTCAAAGTGGGGATAGGACATGGAACATTGGAATAGTTTAGGATAGAGGGTTATTAGATTGGCTCCACTGGTTGGTGCAACATCGAGGGCCGAAGGGCCTGTACTGCGCTGTAATGTTCTATATTCTATATATACATACAGCACAGGAACAGGCCCTTCGATCCCCAGTGCTGTGCTGAACACAATGCCAAATTAAACTAATCCCTTCTGCCTGCCCTTGGTCTGTAACACTCTATTCCTTGCATATATCCTTGCATGCGGGCGGCAGGTTGTGGTGGGCTGCTCTTGGATATTGCTTCGGGAGTTGCCTACTGCTTCATGTCGTTGGTGTGCGTAAACTGGACCATCTCGAGGGCATCATGGCAGCTCAGAGGCTATCTCTGTTGCTGTGCGGACACATGGATTTGGGCCTGTGTCTGTGGGAGTTTGCGCGTTCTCCCCATGGTTGCGTGGGTTTCCTCCGGGAGCTCCGGTTTCCTCCCACATCCCAAAAATGTGCTTTTAGGCTGATTGATTGGGTAACAAATTGTCCCTATATTGGACCTCCCTGATCCTCACACATTAGGCATAGACTAGAATCATGAATAGGACCATGGGACGGCGGCGCAGGCTCGTTGGGCCGAAGGGCCTGTCTCCCGTGCTGTGTTGTTCTTTGTTCTTTGTTCTATTCATGTGCTTATCTAAAAGCCCCTTAAATGCCCCTATTGTATCTGCATCCACCACCAGTCCTTGCAGCATGTTCCAGATACCTACCACTCTCTATGTAAAAAAACTTGTCCCCCTAACATCTCCTTTGAACTGTCCCCTCTCATCTTACGTGCATGCCCTCCCCTAGTATTAGACACCTCAACTCTGGGAAAAAGATTCTGATTTTCGACCCTATTGATGCCTGTCATAATTTTATAGACTTCCATCAGGTCTCCCCTCATTTGCAAAAGGATATGTTGGCCCTGGAGGGATCACAGAGAAGGTTCACCAGGCTGATACCGGAGATGAGGGGTTTAGCTTATGAGGAGAGATAGAGTAGATTGGGTCTGTACTCATTGAAGTTTAGAAGGCTGAGGGGGGATCTTATAGAGACATATAAGATAATGAAGGGGCTAAATAGGGTAGAGGTAGAGAGATTCTTTCCACTTAAAAAGGACTAGAGGGCACAGCCTCAAAATAAGGGAGGGGACAGTTTAGAACAGAGTTGAGAAGGAACTTCTCTCAGAGGGTAGTGAATCTCTGGAATTCTCTGCCCATTGAAATGGTGGAGGCTACCTCATTGAATATGTTTAAGTCACAGGTAGATAGATTTCTGATCGATAAGGGAATTAAGGGTTATGGGGAGAAAGAGGCAAGTGGAACTGATCCACTTCAGATCAGCCATGATCTTATTGAATGGCGGGGCAGGCTCGAGGGGCTAGATGGCCTACTCCTGCTCCTATTTCTTATGTTCTCTCCTCGGCCTCCGACACCAGAGAAAACAACCCTAGTTTGTCCAGCTTTCCTTATAGCTCATACCCTCTAAGGCACCCAGGTGATCAGTGTGCGTCTAGTTCAATAAGGCTCAACAGCATTACTTGATATGGACAGGAGTAGGACCTTTAGCCCTTCTAGTCCTGCTCTGGCATCCCATTAACCCATGGCTGATCTGTCTTTCAACCCAGATTTCCACTAGCCTCAGTGTGAAGAAATGTTTCCCGGTGACACCCCCGCATGGCCTGGCTCCCATTTCAAAACCAAACCCTCCCTTTTGTTCCACCTGCCCCCATCAGGGGAATTAGCTTCCCATGATCAACCCTTCTATTTGTCTTAAACAGCTCGACTCTGGAGAGTGAAGTGGGCAAGTAACTGATGTGACGATAAGAGAGCCACTGTGAAACACAGCCAGCCTAAAACTGTACTCAAGTGTGGGAACTGAAAAGGATAAAGCGCGCTGTGTAATAGACTGGAAAAATGCAAAGTGCAGTCAGATAAAATTGGATCTAGCACAAAGTAATAGGGTGGAAAAATGGTCCGACAGACTGACGGATCAGCAGTAACTAATCTTCAAGCATCTCTTCGGATACACTGGGGGAGAATTTAGCACGGCCAATGCACCTAACCGGCACGTCTTTCCGACAGCGGGAGGAAGCTGGAGCACCCGGAGAAAACCCACGCAGACATGGGGAGAACGTGCAGACTCTGCACAGGCAGTGACCCGAGCCGGGAATCGAACCCGGGGTCCCTGGCGCTGTGAGGCAGCAGTGTGCCACCGTGTCGGTTGTCGCGGAGTTAGTTAGCCGAATTGTCTTTGAAATTGATGTTTAAATAACGTTCCCAACCTTCGGAGCTGCCTGCCTGCTGCATTAATGGAAACCGGGTGTTGTAAATAGCGCCTGATGTCAACATGTCCGATGATACCCTTTGCAAAGTGGGAAACGCACTCCCCCCCACTCCCCACCCACCCACCGCCGCCATCCCGGAGGGTCAGATTCAGCCCGCTGACTTCAGCTCTTGACATTTTAATTCTCCTTAAATTCTGACTCTCCCAGCGTCGCTTTACATCCTGCACCTGGCCTTAATCTGTGCTGCCGGATGTGTGTGTGTGTGTGTGAACCATTGTGCCAACGAGTTAGCCCGTGACTTCGAAATGCCATCATTCTGGCAGGATTAGGAGGGCTTTCTTCGCGGCTTACAATCGATTTGCTGCGGCGCGTCAATGTGAAAGCCCCCTCGGCCTTGCGCCCGGCTGAGAATGTGCCGCCTGCAAGATTTTGCAGCTGGGAATGTGCTGGTGGTTAAAGTGAGGAGTCTGCAGTGCCCTTGTCGCTTTGCAGCACCAATACAACCCAGGCCAACATTCTTCGCAAGCCGTAGTTACTTCCTCTTTGTAAGTGCCGTGCTCAAGCTGACTGAAGGCATATTTTTATTACCCGCTCTGCAGTTTTACACCTCCCTTACGCACAAAGTTCTGAGATGTAATAGAATTGTCGACGGCAAGGGTAACGTGATCTGCGTGAAGGTCCTTTTTCACAAATCTTTAATCAATTATTCTCTGCTTGACCGATCGGTGCCGCATTGAGGTTACTGAGTGTTCTTGTGCAGAGTAATTTTAATTCAGGGCAAAGGGGTGAGTCTGGTTTACAACCTGAGAGAAGAAAATCTGAATGATGCTTTAAATATTCACCTCGTAGGACTCTACACTGCAGAAAGAGGCCCTTCGGTCCATTGAGTCTGTACCAAACACAATCCCACCCAGGCCCTACCCCCATACCATACCCACTAATCCCGCTAACCTACGCATCCCTGGACACTAAGGGGCAATTTCTTAGCACGGCCAATCAACCTAACCCGCACATCTTTGGACTGTGGGAGGAAACCGGAGTACCCGGAGGAAACCCAGGCAGACACGAGGAGAATGTGCAAACTCCACGCAGACAGTGACCCGAGCCGGGAATCGAACCCAGGACACCTGGAGTACAACAGCAGAAATGGGGGGGGGGAGGAGGAATCGTTGTATCCCTACAGTGCAAAAGGTGGCCATTCAGTCAACCATGCCTGCACCAATCACAATCCCACTTAAGCCCTAATCCCGTAACCCTACATATTTATCCTGCTAATCCCTTTAACACTAAGCGTCAATTTATCACGGCCAGTCCAGCTAACCCACATGCCTTCAGACTAAGGGAGGAAACCAGAGCACCTGGAAGAAACCCACGCAGACACGGAGGGAACATGCGAACTCCACGCACACACGGTGACCCGAAACCGGAATTGAACCTGGCTCCCTGGTACTGTGAGGCAGGCGGTGCTAACCACTGTGCCACCGCGCCATCCCAGCGATCAGCAACCCTCAGCAGAGCTGAATGATGAAGGCAGACAGTTTTGCGAGTCCGGCGCCACAAACTCTGACTGACCCACGATGACATTCTCATTAATGATGTGCATTATTAGAGACAGATCTCAGCTAAATCAGCAAAATCATTTTAATTTTTGTCCGACGGCTAAATATGCAAATGGGGCATGAAAGTGTGATTGTTAATAAGCTCCTTGAGGGCAAATCCCCAATTTTTAATTAAGCCATACTTTTTATTGCTTCAGAAATCTCAGTGGAGAGCATGACCTGTCCACATCAATGGAGATGAAGTGGAAGTGGTCAAGATCTTCAAGTTTCTAGGTGTCCAGACCATCGTCAACCTATCCCGATTCCTCCAAGCTGATGGTATAAATTAAGAAAGCTCAACAACGCCTTTACTTTTCCAGGAGGCTAAGGAAATTCAGCATGTTTTATAAAGTTTGCTTTATCTGTATAGCGCACAAGAACCAAAACCTTTCACTGCACAGCAATACATGCTGACACTATAGTTTAAAAAGCCCACCAACACCTTTACTTTCTCAGGAGGTTAAGGAAATTTGGCATGTCAGCTACGACTCTCACCAACTTTTACAGATGCACCATAGAAAGCATCCTTTCTGGTTGTATCACAGCTTGGTATGGCTCCTGCTCTGCCCAAGACTGCAAGAAACTACAAAGGGTCATGAATGTAGCCCAATCCATCAGGCAAACCAGCCTCCCTTCCATTGACACTGTCTACACTTCCCGCTGCCTTGGAAAAGCAGCCAGCATAATCAAAGACCCCCATGCATCCTGGACATGCTCTCTTCCAACTTCTTCCATCAGGAAAAATATACAAAAGTCTGAGGTCACATACCAACCAATTCAAGAACAGCTTATTCCCTGCTGCCATCAGACTTCTGAATGGGCTTACCTTATGTTAAGTTGATCTTTCTCTACACTCTAGCTATGACTGTAACATTACATTCTGCACTCTATTTCCTTCTCTATGAATGGTATGCTTTGTCCGTATAGTGTGCTAGAAACAATACTTTTCACTGTACACCAATGCGACATCCTGCTTCCTGTCTCACTCCTTTCCTGAATAACGGTGCCGTATCTGAAGTTTTCCAACTCACGGAGTCCTGTCCAAAAATCTAGGCTGAGGTTGAAGGGGATGCAGGTGAGGGGGGATGGGGGGAGCAGAATGGGGGGGAGGGGAGTCCAGTTAAATGCTTGGGAGAGTGGGTGGTGACAGGAGAAAGAGTTGGGTTGGCAAGTGTCAGGTGGTGATTTGTTAGTTGGGGTGGGAATTGGCCGTGGTGCAAATTGTCAGCTACTCACTGAGTTCAACAAGGCATCAACCGATGTAATATTTCCTGGGTCATTATCCAGGTGGGCCCCGGGTGACTGGCCTCTGAGTCAATGCTTAATATTGGAGATTTTCACAGAGGATCCCGGACATTGCAGATGAGCCTGTCGGAAGTTTAAACTTCCCAGGCAATTTCAGGACACCTGTGTGCATCCAAACCTCCACAGGATTACAAAGGGCTCGTGAATGAAGCCTAGTTCATCACGCAAATCAGTCTCCCATCTATTGACTCTGTCTACACTTCCCACTACCTTGGAAAAGCAGCCAACATAATCAAAGATCCCGTGTATCACATCACATAGAACCCTACAGTGCAGAAAGAGGCCCTTTGGCCCATCAAGTCTGTACTGACCACAGTCCCACCCAGGCCCTACTCCCATATCCCTACATATTTTACCCACTAATCCCTCCAAACTAAGCATCTCAGGACACTAAGGTGCAATTTTAGCACAGCTAATTAGCCTAATCCGCACATCAGTGTGGGAGGAAACTGGAGCACCTGGAGGAAACCCATGCAGATACGAGGAGAACATGCATACTCCACACAGACAGTGACCCAAGCCGGGAATCAAACCCAGGACCCTGGAGCTGTGAAGCAGCAATGCTAACCACTGTGCTACCATGCTGTTCAAGGGTACTGTGTCCACGTACCCTGGACATTCTCTCTTCCACCTTCTACCTTCTGGAAAAAGATACAAAAGTCCGAGATCACGTACCGATTGATTCCAGAACCACTTTTTCCCTGCTGCCATCGGACTTTTGAATGGACCTACCTCACATTAAGTTGATCTTTTGCTCCATGCTAGCTATGGCTGTAACACTACCTTCTGTACCTTCTCCTTTCCTTCTCCCATATCTACTCTATGAACAGTTTGTTTTGGCTGTATAGCACCCAAGAAACAATACTTTTCACTGCATCCTAATACACGTGACAATAATAAATCAAATCAAATCAGTGTTCTGATATCCATCTCCCAATTTGTGTCTAGGTTTGACAAGATGGATACTGGGAGATTTGAGCTCTGAATGGTCACCTAGACTCGAAATGTTGGCTCTATTCTCTCTCCACAGATGCTGTCAGACCTGCTGAGATTTTCCAGCATTTTCTATTTTTGTTTGCTATTCCAGCTTCCGCAATATTTTGCTTTCATGAAATACCCTGTTCCTTGGGTGGTTCCAGAATATATTGTTCTAAACAAACAAATATTTCAGCAGATTTTGGCAAGAAATAAAGTCTTTGCATTTAGATGATGCTTTACATAATCAGTGAAGCTTTGCTACCAATGATGTGCTTTTGGTATGTGGTCAGTATTGTAGGAAAATGCAACAGTTAATTTATTTGCAGCAAGCTCTCACAGAGTAACAATAGCCACAGAATCTTTTAGCTTGCAAAAGGAAGCTATTTGGTCTATCAAACCTACATTAGGTCATAGAAACATCGAAAAGAGAAGCAGGAGTAGGCCATTTGGCCCTTCGAGCCTGCTCCACCATTCAACTTGATCATGGCTGATCATCAAATTCAATATCCTGATTCCTCTTTCCCCCCCTTCTCCCTTGATCCCCTTTAGCCCCAAGAGCTATATCAAATTTCTTCTTGAAATCACACAATGTTTTGGTCTCAACTAATACTTCTTAGTCATTCATGGGCTGTGGGCATCGCTAGCTAAACCAGCGTTTATTACCCATCCCTCATTGCCCCTGGGGAAGGTGGTGATGAGCTGCCTTCTTGAACCATTCCATTCCCTGAGGGTGTGGGCAAACCCACAGTGCTGTTAGGGAGGGAGTCCCCGGATTTTCACCCAGCGAATGAACAAAACCGGTAATCCGTTTCTCTCTATATAAGAGAGATGTGGGCGAGGGATATAAATGGGACAGGACTCAGCCACTGCTGACACCCAAAGTAATTGCTGTCTATTCTAGTTAGATAGATAGATCATTGGCTCTGCTTGCTCAGGACAGACCTGGTGCCAAGACCTCTTGGCTGACTGCCTACTCGCCCATGTTTGCAGTTAAATCAGTTGTGAATGTATACAACCAGCCACCTCCTTATAGCTCTGATCCAAAGACTCACAACCCTCTGAGAGACGAAATTCCCCCACATCTCAGTCTTAAATTGGCACCCCTTTATTCTGAGACTATGCTCTCTGGTTCCAGACTCTCCCATGAGGGGAGACATCCTCTCAGCATTTACCCTGTCAAGCCCCTTAAGAACCCTATTTGTTTCAATGTGATCATCTCTCATTCATCTAAATTCCAATGAGTAGAGACTTAACCTGTTTAACCTTTCCTCATAAAACAAGCCCTCCATACTGGGGATCATCCAAGTGAACCTTAAACTGCCTCCAATGAAATAATCTTTCCTTAAATAAGGGGACCAGAATTGCTCTGAATACTCCAGATGTGGTCTCACCAGTACCTTGTACTGTTGCAGTAAGACTTCTCTACTCCTATACTCCGACCCCCTTGAAATCAGGGCCAACATTCCATTGGCCTTCCTGATTTCCTGCTATACCTGTATACCAGCTTTCTGTGTTTTGTGCACATATACCCCCAAGTCCCCTTTTGTTGTAGCTTTCTGCTGTTATTCTTGATTTAAATAACGTTCTGGGTGAACCTACCTTATATGAAATTGATCTTTCTCTACACACTGCCTATGATTGTAACACCACATTCTAAACTCTCTCCTTTCCTTCTCTACATATGGTGTGCTTTGTCTGTGTAGTGCACAAGAAACAATACATTTCACTAAATGCTAATACGTGCGAAAATAAATGAAATCAGATCAAATACTTTGTTCTTTTGCTCTTCTTTCCACAATGTTAGCCCTTGTTTGCAGATACTAGGTGCTAATATAATGTTATACTGGGGAGTGGCATGGTGGCATAGTGGTTAGCACTGCTGCCTCACAGTGCTAGGGACCCAGGCTCACTTCTCAACTTGAGTCACTGTCTGTGTGAAGTCTGCACATTCTCCTCGTGTCTGCATGGGCTTCCTCCAGGTGCTCCAGTTTCCTCTCATAGTCCGAAAGATAGAAACATAGAAAAGCTACAGCACAATACAGGCCCTTCGGCCCACAAAGTTGTGCTGAACATGTCCCTACCTTAGAGATTACTAGGCTTACCTATAACCCTCTATCTTACTAAGTTCCATGTACTTACCTAAAAGTCTCTTAAAAGACCCTATTGAATCCGCCTCCACCACCACCGATGGCAGCCCATTCCATGCACCCACCACTCTCTGAGTGAAAAACTTACCCCTGTCATCTCTTCTGTACCTACTCCCCAGGCACCTTAAACCTGTGTGCTCTTGTGGCAACCATTTCAGCCCCGGGAAAAAACCTCCGACTATCCACTCGATCTATACCTCTCAACATCTTATACACCTCTATCAGTTCACCCCTCATCCTTCGTCTCTCCAAGGAGGAAAGGCCGAGCTCCCTCATCCTATCCTCATAAGGCATGCTCCCCAATCCAGGCCATGTCCTTGTAAAAGATGTGCGGGGTAGGTGCATTGGCTATGCTAAAATCTCCCTCAGTGTACCCGAACAGGCACCGCAGTGTAGCGACTGGGGGATTTTCACAGTAACTTCACTGCAGTGTTAATGCAAACATACTTGTGACACTAGTAAAATAAGCTAAGCTACTGTCTGTGGAAAAAAAATTATTCTGTTCTTACGGCAGTAACAGAGTCCTCTATAAACTGTAAGGAAAATCAACCTGGATGAGTGGTCCGAGAAGCACACCCTTTTGACAATGAGGCCAGGAAGTTGTTGCCCTAGCTTCTAAAATGGACCATCTGAGATTCTCGTGATCAATACCATTTTACAATGGCCACTTTACAAATAACCCCTTCCAGTCCGTGCGCGATGTGAATCCTGCCAAACTTCTAATTAGCCCACTTTCATTTTACTGAGCTTGTCGTAAATAATGCAGCAAAACAAAATCAGAGATGGCGGAGAGTTTAATGCACTCATCGAGTAGCTTGTGATGTTATCTCAACTCAGAGAGTAAATTAAGCTCTCCTTTCTCGCTCCTCAACACTCGTAATTTAATAAATCACTTCCTCCTCATCCCTGTGAGAGCGGTTGGCTTTGAAGGGCAACTTAATTATTTTTCGAGGTGATACAGAAATCTTTTCCAAACGTAGGTCGTTGCTGTATGCAAATCAATAGTGCAACATTAATAATCAACATTAGATAAGCAAACACTTCATACCCATTGCAATAGAAGCAAAAAAAAATGTTCGAACATAATGTGGCTGACATCAACACTTTGGAGGGCATTTCTAACCAGGGAAGGTTATGTACATCAGCCTGTATCTATAGTACCCTGTTTGCAATGCCATACTCCAGTAATCCAATTTTTCTTTCATCCATTTGTGACATTTGGGTGTTGTTGGCTAGCCAGCATTTATTGCCCATCCTTAATTGCCTGAGGGTAATTGAGAGTCAACTGCATTGCTGTAGGCCAGTCCGGGTAAGGATTTCCTTCCTTAAGGACATTAGTGAATCAGATGGGTCAATTAACGATGGTTTCATGATCATCAGCAGATTCTTCCTTCCAGGGGTGAGATTCTCCAGCCTCCCAGCTGCATGTTTCCTGCCAGCAGGAGGTGGTGTGTTGTTTGCTAGCAGGGGAGATGTACTGGTCCCGCCACCGTTACTGGGAATTTCCATTGATGCCACCCCACGCTGGCGGGAAACCCGCAGAGGGTGGGGAATGTGTGATCAGAGAATCCGGCCAGTGGAGAATTCCGGCACAGATTCTTTTTCTCATTGACTTCAAACTCCACCATCTGCTGTGGCGGGATTCGAATCTGGGTCCCCAGAACATTAGTTGAACTTCTGGATGAATAGTTTAGTGACAATACCACGTGGGCATCACCTCCTCTGGACCTCTGACTGCTGTCACTTCCACCTCAGTTGGTAGCACTGTCACCTTTGAATCAGAATTCAAGCCTCACTTTAGCAGTTTGAGAACACAGGGTGGGATTGTCCCATCTTATCCGTGTCCTCCCCACTACAACTGAGAAGTTGGTGTTTCAGCCATAACTCCATTCACTTTCAGAGGCACGGGGGAATAAACGAGGACAGAGGGTATTAGTGATAAGCTGGGATGACTCTTCCATGTAGTAGTGAAAGAATGCTCCATTGTCAGAGGTCTGATTTGATTTATTACTGTCACATATATTAGCGTACGGTGAAAAGTATTGTTTTTTTGTACACTATAAAGACAAAACGTACATTAGATGAGAAACCCACAAGCCTGCCATCTAGAAGGACAAGGGAAGCGGATGCTTGGGACTAACACCGCCTGGAAGATCTCTCCAGGCCACCCACCATCCTGACTTGGAAATATATTGCCGTTCCTTCACTCTAACTGGGCTAAATCCTAGAATTCCCTCCCTAACAGCACTGTGGGTTTATCTACACATCATGGACTGCAGTGATTGAAGAAGGCAGCTCACCTTCTCAAGGGCAATTAGGGATGGGTAATAAATACCCTGCGACACCCAGTCCGACAACAATCAAAGGAAATAAAACATTGTCATGGCTCAGAGGTCATGCGCTTATGCATGAAACCTAAAAAGGAAGTAAATCCTCGTCAGGAGAGTTTTATGTTTGAAGTATATACTTGAATAAATAACTGAATGTGTCGTAACTTAATGGAATATATTTTAAGCAGACCATATACAAACAGGATGGTGTGATGTATTAAAGAGATCACACTTCTTCAGGGAACTCTGTCTGAAGTAGGATCTTTTGCACTGGTGTAGTCCCTTAGAAGGTGAATCCAGACAAGAAATCCACAGCAAACAAGACGCTGAGCTTTCAAATCCAATTGGGGAAAGACATAGAAACTGGAAGCAGGAATAGGCCATTTGGCCCTTCGAGCCTGCTGTGCCACTCATATTGATCATGGTTGATCATCAAATTCAATACTCTGATTCCCCCTCTTCCCCCCGCCATATCCCTTGACCCCTTTAGCCCCAAGAGCTCTATCGGATTTTCTCTTTATGTCAAACATTTTGGCCTCAATTACTTACTATGGTAATGAATTCCACACATTCACCACTCTCTCTGGGTGAAGAAATTTCTCCTCGCCTCAGTTTGAAAAGGTTTGTCCCTTATCCTCAAACTGTGAGCCCTAGTTCTAAACTCGCCCACCAGCGGGAACATTCTTTCTGAACCTACCTTGTCTAAACCCCGTTAGAATTCTAAACTCTAGTGAATATAATCCTAACTGACTTAGTCTGTCCGTATAGAGCAGATCTGCCATCCCAGGAATCAGCCTGGTGATCCTTTGGTCAGTTAAGCCTCCTGATATCACAGTGCACATTCTGGAGGAACCTCACAGCCTACTGCAGAACTGTTTCAAGATGAGTGTGACATGTGTGCGTTTTCACTCTGCAAATCAACTGGTTTGCTAGGCAATTGAGGGCAAATGTCACAGACTTAACAAGTATACAAGAATCAAAATACACTCAATAGGTAGCACTGATGCCAAAATCTGGCCTGTTTTGGTCAGATTACTCGGTAAAACATGTGCTCTGTTTTGAGCTCAGTACAGAGGCTGCAAACCTCCCCGAGAATGTAAGGGTCTACCCCAATATCTCGATGTAAGAACATAAGAACATAAGAAATAGGAGCAGGAGTAGGCCATCTAGCCCTTCGAGCCTGCCCCGCCATTCAATAAGATCATGGCTGACCTGAAATGGATCAGTTCCACTTTCCCGCTTTCTCCCCATAACTCTTAATCCCCTTGCCTATCAGAAACCCATCAACCTGCGTCTTAAATATATTTAGCGAGGTAGCCTCCACCACTTCAACGGGCAGAGAATTCTAGAGATTCACCACCCTTTAAGTGAAGAAGTTCCTCCTCAACTCCATTCTAAACCGCCCCCCCTTACCTTGAGGCTGTGCCCCCTAGTCCTACTGTCCTTTCTGAGCAGGAAGAACCTCTCCACTTCTATCCTATCCATCCCATTCATTATCTTATACGTCTCTATAAGATCCCCACTCATCCTTCTAAACTCCAACGAGCTTATGAACTCCAATGTGCTTCACAAGGACAATTTTCAGACCAAATTTGATGCTGTGATGCAATAAGGTGGTCAACAAGGTGGGCTCGAAGGAGGAGAATGGAGACAATTCCATGGATCAGGGCCCTGGCGGCTTGTAGCAATGGAAATTGTGGAAGGAAGCGGGAATACCCTTTCCTTATTCCTTCCAGAGACATTGGCTGGGATTCTCCGTCTGTTGGTGCTGGTGGGATTCTCCGGTCCCACTGCCAGCGTACCCCTGCCTGTGGGTTTCCCATTGGCATTAGGTGACGTCAATGGGAATTTCCCATTGGGAAATCTCACCACTAGCAAACAACGTGCCACCTCCCACTGGCAGGAAACATGTGACTGGGAGGCCGGAGAATCTCACCCCACGCTTCACATGCTTCTGCATGTCTTAATACAAGCTCCTTTCCATGTTGTTTATAGCCCTTTTCCCCCACATAGACCCCACATAGACAACTGCCCCCCTCCTCACTTTGTTACCCTACCTATAACTCATGTCACTCGAAGAAATGAAACGTCTAATTAGAAATTCGCAGCGTCCTCTCCCCATCTCCTACTCTCCTTCCGCAGAGCCTGTTATCAACTAACTGAAGGTCAGTGCATTGGAAAGGCTTTTAATTAGTTTCATTGTCAAAACTAACCATTGCTTTACAAACAGCCTTCCATGGCCACTGCGTCAAAACGGACTGAGTTCTTTGCTTACCAGACAGAATACCAAAGGTTACTATCACTCCGATGTAACAAGAAGTCAATAGAAGAATAA
The DNA here is from genome assembly GCA_037974335.1 of Prionace glauca. Classification (NCBI taxonomy): domain Eukaryota; kingdom Metazoa; phylum Chordata; class Chondrichthyes; order Carcharhiniformes; family Carcharhinidae; genus Prionace; species Prionace glauca. Next base: position 134,073,869 of record CM075725.1, on the reverse strand, counting down.
CGTTAACAGACTTCAGGACAATCTAATTAGTTACTACCTTACAGGAGTTCGTCGAGGGTTGTCAACCCTCCAGGAATGTTCTGGATGAGACGGGAGGGTTCGGTTAACTCTGTGGACACCACTCCGAGAAAGATTACAGAGGCTTTATCAAAGGACTTCCTCTTTCATTTTCCTTAACACTTTTGTTGATTGGTTCAGATGGGTGTGGGGGAGGTGCGGTGGGTTTGGGAGGGAGTGAGGGGGTGCAGATAACTGTTTGAGCGTGCAGGGTGGTTGAATGGGTGGGATTGTGGTCGAACGAGCCTTCGGGAGTAGGCCCAAGCCCACAGTTGGCTTAAACCCAGGAATCTCGGCTTCGGGAAGACTATCTCCGTCAACGATCACGCCCAAGCAACAGCGCGAGCCACCGAACACAGGACGAGACTTGAGGTATAATTTATCGGTCTAGCGTACGAGTGCTGAGTGCCTTCCGTGGCATGGCTTTGTTTGTTGTTTGTACTGAGACATCTGGTGTTTTAACCCAGGGAAGATTTCCCCCCAAAATTTCATGCACTTTAATCGCAATCTGGATTCACCCCAGAAAAGCAATGCTCATATTTTCTCAGTTGCCGAGCTACCCACTCTATGCCTGTCCTGGGCAAAAGTCTTACAATGAACCAACCCGCTTGTAATCTTGCGAGATGAATTTCTGAACCCATCTTCACACCGTCACTAAGACTGTCTGCATCTCCATTATATCGCTTGATTTTGCCCATGTGCTGATGAACCTCTAGATTTGACTATTTGGCCATCCTGACTGAACTAGTGCTGACTTCAGCAGATGAACAGTCAATTTTAAGATGCCATGCTCATCAGTTGGATAAGAATGGGCCGTGCTTCCTATTCAGCTTTGCAGAATTGGCTTGCCCCAACAATGAGAGAGATACCTGCAAATAAACTTTTGTCTGCTGCTCGCTTTCTGCTTCCCTACCACACATAATCCATCAACCCAGGAGTCCACCCTGACCGTGATTCTGAGCTGGCTTTTATGCTAATTATTGTACGTTCCTGGAAGGTGAAGTCCACTAACCTGTCTGGGACACTGCTCACTGGATTACTCTTATCATAATTATAATCAATTTCCATCATTTCCTATTATCTCCACAGGGGATGGCCATTAATTTCTATGCTGTTGTTGGTTTTTAATTTGTATCCTTATCCAGATGGAATTCATTGCCTTTACTCTTTGTATCATCTATCAGCAATTCAGCCATTGATTGGGTACAAATCCCCTGGTCCTACCACTGTGTGCTTTGCAAAGATGGACGCCACCTGCCATTGGCTGATGGCAGGATTGTCTAGTCCGATCGCTGCCAATGGGTTTTCCCATTGTTCGCCTTTGGGGAACCCATGGCTGCGGGGGAGGGAGTGGGGGTGCTGGGTGGTGCGGTCGCTGTTGGTGGTACCAGAAGATCCCGTTGGCATGAATGGTCAGAATGTCCCACCCACTGACTTTACAACTTCGGCCATCTTTTAGCTTGTATGCTCATTGTTTAAAACCCACAGATCTTATTTAAAGTTCAATATTTTCATGCGTCATTTGGTGTTTTTCCTTCATTATCATGACACTCTTTGTGTGGTTTGTTGTCACCCTTTGTTTTATAACTCTCCTGCAAAACACCTTGGGATTGTTTCACCACCTTAAAGGTGCTGTCTAAATGTCAGTTGTTGTTGACCGGCAGGAGAGAAATTTGAACCTCTTTTCTCCTTCCTCCGGTCAGAAAAATATCACAGTTGTGGAAACCGTGAAGTGGTTTGCTTTTCAAGCCAAACACTCTTAATCGGGTGCTCCAGTTTCCTCCCACATTCCAACGATGTGAGGGTCAGGTTGATTGGCCATGCTAAATTGACCCCTAGTGTCAGGCAGATTAGCAGGGTAAATATGTGGGGTTATAGCGATAGGGGTTGGATGGGATTGCTGTTGGCTGAGTGCAGGCTCGATGGGCCAAATGGGCTCCTTCTGCACTGGAAGAGTTCTGTGATTGACAGATGTAGGCAAGGTTTTCCAGCTTTTATAGCTGCCATATTTGGAGTTGTCCAAGCCAGGGGGTGCAGTCCAAAAATCTAGGTTGACATTGGAGGGGTAGTGGGGGGTGGGTGGGGGGGGGGGGGGGGGAGGAGGAGAGTGAAGTAGGTGGGGGTAGTCTAGTTAATGGTTGGGAGAACTGATGGCAACGGGAGGAACATAAGAACATCAGAAATAGGAGCAGGAGTAGGCCATCTGGCCCTTCGAGCCTGCCCCGCCATTCAATAAGATCATGGCTGATCTGTCGTGACTCAGCTCCACCTTCCCGCCCTCTCCCCATAACCCTTAATCCCTTCTCTTATCAAAAACCCATCAACCCGTTTCTTAAAAATATTTAGCGAGGCAGCCTCCACCACTTCAACGGGCAGAGAATTCCAGAGATTCACCACCCTTTGAGTGAAGAAGTTCCTCCTCAACTCTGTTCGAAACCGCCCCCCCCCTTTATCTTGAGGCTGTGCCCCCTAGTCCTACTGTCTTTTTTGAGCGGGAAGAGTCTCTCCACCTCTATCCTATCCATCCCATTCATCATCTTATACGTCTCAATGAGATCTCCCCTCATTCTTCTAAACTCTAACGAGTACAGCCTAGTTTATTCAGCCTCTCCTCATAGCTCAATCCCCTCAACTCCGGTATCAACCGAGTAAACCTCCTCTGCACTCCCTCCAGGGCCAAAATATCCTTGCGCAGGTGCGGTGCCCAAAACTGCACACAGTACTCCAGCTGCGGCCTCACCAATGCCCTATACAGCTGCCGGGGGGGGTGATTAATGGGTAGGATTGTTGTTGGTGCCGGCTCAATGGGCAGAATGGCCTCTTCTGCACCGTCACGGTGTTACAACTCTATGATTCTATTCTCAAGACTTTGCATAGGGTTCCACCGGGAATCCTTATGTAAATGAACTGAAACAATCCTCACCTTGAGTTGTCCTGTCATCTTATTGATTACTAATTGCGTTATTAAAAGGCTAAGAAGGGCAAGCTCTGCCTTTCTTTTGAGGACCACCACATATCAATGGCAAACGAGCAGACTACCTATTAGCAAGACTAGCAACCTGAGCTAATTGGAACTGAAACAGTTGACCATCTATTATTTATAGGTTCAACCTGAAGAGAAAGTTTACGTGAAAGACATGGACTGCTCGGAAGGGAAAGAAAGCCTAGATTTATGTCGTAGCTTCTGTGACCTCAGCATGTCCCACTGCGCTTTCCAGCTAGTGAAGTATTTTTGAAGCACTGTTCAAATGTAGGAAACACAGCAGCCAATTTGTACGTGGTGACAGAATAAAACTGGGTCACTGTCTCCGGATGAAGAGCCCAAATTTCTATAGAAACAGCAGATTTATCTTTGGCTGCTTGCAGCTTGGTAGCACAGTGGGTTAGCAACGCTGCCTCACAGCGCCAGGGACCTGGGTTCGATTCCCGGCTTGGGTTATTGTCTGTGCAGAGTCTGCACATTCTCCTCGTGTCTGCATGGGTTTCCTCCCGGAGCTCCGGATTCCTCTCAAAGTCCGAAAGAGGTGCTGGTTAGGTGCATTGACTCTGCTAAATTCTCCCTTAGTGTACCCGAACAGGTGCCAGAGTGAAGCGACTAGGGGATTTTTCACAGTAACTTTTTTTAACATAGAACCCTACAGTGCAGAAACAGGCCCTTCGGCCCATCGAGTCTGCACCGAACATAATCCCACCCAGACCCTATCCCCATATCCCTACACATTTTACCTGCTAATCCCTCTAACCTACACATCCCAGGACACTAAGGGGCAATTTTAGCATAGCCAATGAACCTAACCCGCACATCTTGTAAGCCGACTTGTGATACTAATAAATAAATAACCTAAACTGAATAAACTAATTAAAAAAAAGCAAGGCACACCCGTCATGAGATCCCAAAAGGCTTTCTCGGCAGAAATAATCAGGAGGTGGTCAAGAAATTCACCGTGCCAACTCTCACAACAAGGGAGGCAAAAGTGAAAGATAAGAAAGAGTCAAAGAACAAAGGACAAAATTAGCCCGGGAAACAGGCCCTTTGGCCCAACGAGCCCGCGCCGCCATCTCAACACCACCAGTCCCCCTCTCCACCTTGTCTAATGTTTTATGGCCATCCACTTTGAGGGAAACTGATTTAGGGACAATTTATTACTGCCAATCAGCCTAATAGCACATCTTTGGGGTGTGGGAGGAAACCGGAGCACCCGGAGAAAACCCACGCAAGCACGGGGAGAATGCGCAAACTCCCGCAGACACTGGCCCAAATCCATGTGTCTGCACAGCAATCAGTGATAGTCACTGAGCTGTCGTCTTGCCCAGTATCTTGTCCAGTTTAGGCACACACTAACGATATGAAGCACTAGGCCAGTCTCGAACAACCAAGAGCAGCCCCAGTACGACCCATCGCGTGTATGCCCCTCGTTGGACAACAAGGCGGAACGACTCAAAACCTGTGAATGAAAAGGGAAAAAAAAAACATTATTATTGTACCATATCCATTTGCCTTACCAGGGATGCCCCAATGCTAATGACCCTTATTTAAACAATCTCCCATATCCACCCATCTCCAACCCACACATGTGCCTGTCTAAGTTACTCTTAAAGGACTCTAGCATATTTGCCTCCACCACCTTACTTGGCAGAGCATTCCATACCCCCACTACCCTCTGTGTGGAAAAACCGCCCTCTAATATCTAATTCAGAGATCCAAGGAGGTAATTAGCACACGCGGACTGGGCTCAGAGTTTGGACACAGAAAATGAGCAATGGCAGGCCTACCCATTGGAAATACTTTTTTGGGGTATCCTTCTCTGGATACTGTGCTCTAAGAGGGTGCTGGTGATTATGGGGTTCCAATGGATTGGTGCAAGGTTATGTTTGGCAATGTATTGTAGTGGTTTGCTGTTACCTTCTGTGGTGTGACGGACCAGGAAACTCTCCTACTCTTACTGCCCGCCCGTCGATCGGGCTTATGGAATGATTTCCAGGCTGGTAATCGAGCTGTTTGACTATGCTGTGAACACACCTTCCACGTCTAAGAACTCCTCAGCTGGGACTCGAACCAAGTACTTCAAGCCCAATGGTACGTATGCTGGCATCACGCCATCCGCTGGCAGCACTTCAGAGGCTTCCATTTTGTTTAAGTTTATTTATTAGTGTCACAAGTAGGCTTACATTAACACTGCAATGAAGTTACTGTGAAAATCCCTGAGTCGCCACACTCTGGCGCCTGTTCGGGCACAGTGAGGGAGAATTCAGCACGGCCAATGCACCCTAACCAGCACGTCTTTCGGGCAGGGGGAGGAAACCGGAGCACCCGGAGGAAACCCACGCAGACACGGCGAGAATGTGCAGATTTCACACAGACAGTGACCCAAGCCGGGAATCGAACAGGGATCCCTACTACTATGAGGCGGCTGTGCTCACCACTGTGCCACCGTGCCACCCCAAGTTCTGGGAGTGGGATTCTGCCTTGTGGGAGGGGGGGGGGGACATATAACACACTGACTGCGAGCGCTCCACGTTATCCTTTCAAACCTCACGTCATTCACTTATCGGGCTCTTTGTTTCTTGAACATTAAAAAAATGATCACAAAGAATATATAATGGACTTCGAGTATTAATTTGCCTGCTAGTGTAAATTCAATTGCTAATTTGTCTGATAATTACAGCCTTTCATCACCAACTGCAGTGAAATGCTCCTTTGCTTTGAGTTATGTAATACTTACATTAGAGAAACAGATCACGCAACACGACTGGCTGATATTGGTGTTTATGCTTCACATATTCTTCAGTTCGTCGTTTAATTTTATTCATGTGTGGGACACGGGCGTCAGTGGCTAGCCAACATTTATTGCCCATCCCTAGTTGCCCTTGGAGGGCAGTTGAGAGTCAACCACATTGCTGTGGCTCTGGAGTCACATGTAGGCCAGACCGGGTAAGGACGGCAGATTTCCTTCCCTATCCTACATTAGTGAACCCGATGGGTTTTTAAAGATAATCGGCAATGGTCACCAATAAATTCTTAATTCCAGATTTTTTTATTGAATTCAAATTCCACCTTCTGCCAGGGCAGGATTTGAACATAGAACATAGAACATAGAACATAGAACATTACAGCACAAACAGGCCCTTCGGCCCTCGAGTTGCGCCGATCACATCAACCCCCCCAATCTATAGACCTATCGATAACCCCCAATCCCATTAAACCCCATATACTCATCCAGAAGTCTTTTAAAAGGCCCCAGCGAGTTTGCCTCCACCACCGATGACGGCAGCCGATTCCATTCACTCACCACCCTCTGAGTGAAAAACTTACCCCTAACATCACCTCTGTACTTCCCTCCCCGCACCTTAAATCTGTGTCCTCTCGTAGCGACCATTTCAACCCGGGGAAATAGCCTCTGAGAGTCCACCCTATCTATTCCTCTCAACATTTTATAAACTTCTATCAGGTCGCCTCTCAACCTTCGCCTCTCCAGGGAAAAGAGTCCCAGCTCCCTCAACCTATCTTCATAAGGCATGCCTCCCAGTCCAGGCAACATCCTTGTAAATCTCCTCTGCACCCTTTCAATAGCTTCTACGTCTTTCCTATAGTGAGGCGACCAGAACTGCGCACAGTACTCCAAGTGAGGCCTGACGAGGGTCCTGTAAAGTTGCAGCATTACCTCCCGACTCCTAAACTCAATCCCTCGATTAATGAAGGCCAGTACACCATACGCCTTCTTGACCACCTCCTCCACCTGTGAGGCCGATTTAAGAGTCCTGTGGACCCGGACCCCGAGATCCTTCTGCTCTTCAACGCTACTAAGACTCCTGCCCTTGATAGTGTACTCGTTCATCCCGTTGGTTCTGCCGAAATGGACGACTACACATTTATCCGCGGTTTGAACCCGGGTCCTCAGAACATTAGTGGAGTTTCTGGATTAATAATCTAGCGATAAAATCAACAGGCCATTGCCTCCCCGTGTCCAGATTACCTTAAATGGTAATAGGTCGGCACGTGTTAATATTCTTCGTGCTGATTGGCCGGCTGTGCCGAATGGATGATAATGTCTGCCTTGAGTAAGCGTGGCCATACGTCATGAACGAGAGGGGCAGGATGGTGTGGTGTCCGTCGATCCTCCGATGTATCTTGCATGTCAGCGCACCTTCGCTAACCATCTCTCCTCCAGGCACTGGGCAAAGTACACTACCCAAAACCTCCAGGCCCATCAACTCTTTGAAGGAAATCTCTGAAACTGCTCTTTTCAGGACAGATTTGACATGGCGCCGTAAAATAGTCTTCTTCAAAGGATGGAATTTTACAATCTGGTATCTGGGGGGGGGGGCCCGAGGGGGTGGGGGAGCGGCCGGGGTGCAGGGCACGTGTAAAATGTGGCGAAAAGTCGCATTGACTTTGGCAGGGCTGGAAGATTCCATTAGCAGGAGGGGCTGTAAAATTTCATCCAATGTCATCCCAGCGCTGGAGTGAGGCAACCATCTCATGAGCATAACCTCTAATTTTATCTCATATTCTCATTCGACGCTTTTTAAAAATCTACTCTAACTCTCTGGACAGGATTTTCCAGCCGGGCTTGCCCCGAGACTGGAAAATCTGGCCAGTGGTCAACGGACCTTTGCATTGTCCATCCTGATGGCTACGATCCCCATAGCGGGCAGGTTGGGAAAATTCCACTCTCTTTCTCTACACCCTATCTATGACTGTAACACCACATTCTGCACCCTCTTCAATTCTTCTTCCCTATATATTCTATGAATGGTATGCTTTGTCTGTGTTGCACAGAAACAATACTTTTCGTTGTATGCTAATACATGTGACAATAATAAATCAAATCCAAAAGAGTTGGTAGATTCAATTTTATAAGTCGACCATCAAATCTGTAAAAAATATTAGTGAACCAAATGGGTTTTCCTGACAATAGTTTCATGGTTATCAGTAGATTCTTAATTCCAGATTTTTTTTTTATGAATTCAAATTCCACCATCAGCTGTTTTGGGATTCGAACCCATGTCCCCAGAACATTAAGCTTATTTTCTGGATCACTAGTCCATTGCCTCCCCTATGGACATGGAAAAGATGTTTCCTCTGTTGGATGAATCCAGTATGGGGGGGGGGAACTGTTTCAAATTAAGGGTCCCCTATTAGGACAGAGTTGAGGAGAATGTTTTTCTCTCAGAGGGTTGATTGACTTTGGAAGTCTGGTGCAGTTGGGATCACTAAATATCTTTAAAGTGAGGGTAGATAGATTCTAGTTGGGTAAGGGAATCAAAGATGATCAGGATAGATGGGAATGTGGGATTCGAAACACAAACAGATCAGCCTTGATCATACTGAATGGCGGAACTGGCTAGAGGGACTGAATGGCCTCCCCTGCTCCTGTATCGTATGTTCATATATTTGTAATTGTGCCTCAGTTGGTCGCTTTTCACCTCTGACTCATAATATTCCGTGTTCAAGTCCCACTCCAGGACTTGATGATGCACTGCAGACATTCTCTCTTCCACCTTCTTCCGTTGGGAAAAAGATACAAAAGTCTGAGGTCACGTACCAACCGACTCAACAGCAGCTTCTTCCCTGCTGCCAACATTTTGAATGGACCTACCTCGCATTAAGTTGATCTTTCTCTGCACCCCAGCTATGACAGTAACCCTACATTCTGCACCCTCTCCTTCCCTTCCCTATGCACAGTATGCTTTGTCTGTATAGTGCGCAAGAAACAATACTTTTCACTGTATCCTGATATACGGGACAATAATAAATCAAATCAAAACCTCAAATCAAATTCCACCATGAGAATTCATCAAACAACTCTTAAAGCATGTGGAAATCTTGTTTTCACTCCTATTGTTGAATCTGAGCATCGCGTTCCCACACACTGAGATCTTGCGTATTGTGATGTTAGTACACCTTTAAGAATTTAAAAAAACATGTTCTCTGTAGCAAAAATGTTAGATGATGTCATTGTTGGAAGGAAAAGAACCCTGCGGACAAGGCAGGTGACAGGTTTCATTTTCAGTTTTGTGAGATGGAATGTTAAAAGCACCCAATCCCCCTCTCTTTCCCTGTCTCTTTTGGTTTTTTTTTTGGAAATTCTGTTGGTTTGCTGAAAACAAGATCTTGCTTTACTGAAGGACAGAAATTTGCCATTTTTGGAAACCTGTCCTGTTTTCAATCTGCTCTGAGTTACAGGAGTATTTGACTGGAGCCTCATGTAGAAAAGAAGCAATTCCTGTATCAGGTAAGCATTAACCTATGCTGTATTAAAATTGTTTGAAGGGTTTTGCCTATGGAAGGGTTTGGTTTTCGATTGGAACGTTATTGGATATATTCATTAAAGGTTTCATTTGGTGTGGTTGTTTTGTTTTTGTTCATAATTGATAAAAGTTCTTGCTAATTTTCTTACTATACATGTTAACTATATTCTTAAATAAAATTTGTTGATAAAATCTCCTTAGTGGGTCTTTTGAATCACACCCAAAGTAGAACATCTCAGGCTGCTCATAGCCAAATTCAAGATGCAAAACTTTTGGCTTCGTAAAACACCTTGAAGTTTCTGACCTGAACCATAACAGTGTGTAGGGTCCATTCATTTGTTTGAATAGACTCGCACTTGGTACGAGTTTTAAAATTATTATTTTTTATTGAACAAAATTTAATGAAACAATTAACATGACAAAGTGAAAAGAGAGCGAACTTGGAGACTAGTTTAATAGCCAAGTCCTGTACAAAATTATACTACGATGAATGAAATCCAAGAACTAAATGAACTAAACATGTACTGAAATGAAACTATATTTCAATCCTGATCTCATTATCGGAATTGTTTCTCCACATGCTGTCTCCGTCCGCAAAAACAGACTTTGCAGCTGCTGTTATGAAAAGCTGTGTTTGCCTGCATTGTGTACCCTAAAGGAATGCAGTCAATTATTAGCAAACGCAGCATGCTTTGAGTTTTAAAATGTAGTCAAGTTAGCAGCATTAGTTAACCCCTACAGTTCACCATTTAAATGTAATTGCATCGGCATAAATATCTTAAAATGAAATCTTTGTATAGACTGAAGCAAACCGGAGTGAACATATGTAGAATCTCTCAATGTAAAAAGGCTTGATTCATGGTAAGGCTAAGATGAGCAGAGTAGCAGAAGAAGCTCATATCACAGCATCCACAGACACTCCTTGGTGAAGTTGGCGAGCGATCACTGATAGATAGAAACAGTGCCTTTCAAGACATTAGGTGACTGAGAGTGTGCTGTGTAAAAAATGTGTTACATCTCACAGGATCAGCTCATAAATACATACAGAAATACAAAAAAAAAATCAAGATTTTATTATCCAGGAGGTGAAAGAACTTACTGGGACCAGGAATTTCTTCACCTCTTCCAGTGCGTGGCTCATGCGGGAATAAGCTTCTCCAGCAGGGACGAACACCTCGATGAGAACATGAAGATCATCTCCTAAGTGTGCATACTTGGCCTCTCCACTTTTTCGCAGTTCTTCTTCCTGGGTAAAGAAGAGTTCCAAAAATTTAGGAAGGATTCCGAAATGCAAAGGAGGAACTTTAAAGTTTTTTTAAAGTTTATTTATTTGTATCAAAAGTAAGCATCTACCCAGGGCATAATTGTACTAATTTCATTTTTTTATTCATTTGGGGGCATGGGTGGCTAGTTGGCCAGTATTATTGACCATCCCCAGTTGCTTTGGAACTGAGTGGCTTGTTAGGCACGGTGGCACAGTGGTTAGCACTGTTGCCTCACAGCGCCAGTGACATGGGTTTGATTCCTGCTTTGGGTCACTGTCTGTGTGGTGTTTGCACATTCTCCCCATGTCTGTGTGGGTTTCCTCTGATTGTCCAAAGATTTTGGATTGGTAATGTTAAATTTCTCCTTAGTGTCAGGGGGACTAGCTAAAGTAAATACAGGGGGTTATGGGGATTGGGCCTGGGTGGGATTGTGGTCAGTGCAGACTCAATGGGCCAAATGGCCTCCTTCTGCACTGCAGGATTCTGGGACTGCTAGGCCATTTCAGAGGGCAGTTAAGAGTCAACCACATTGCTGTGGCTCTGGAATCACTTGTAGGCCAGACCAGGTAAGGACTACAGATTTCCTTCCCTAAAAGGATATGAGTGAACCAGATGGATTTTTCTGACAATCTGCAATGGTTTCATGGTCATCAGGAGATTCTTAATTCTAGATATCTTTTATTGAATTCAAACTCCACCATCTGCTTTGGCAGGATTCGAACCCGGGTCCCCCAGAACATTAGCTGAGTTTCTGGATTAATAGTTTAGTGATAATACCATTTGGCCGTTGCCTCTCCAATGTCGTGTTCAGATACCACCATGTGACACGAATTAATTACACTGAATAAAACATGAACACTGTGACCAATAAAGATTGTCACTTGCGAGCATTTCAGAATTAGAGATTAAGGGTTGTCCTGAATATCAACAGCCTTACCCCCTCGCTCCATCTCTCTCTGAAACAGCAGCTCCAGTCTTTAAGTTCATTTATTAGTGTCACAAGTAGGCTTACATTGACTCTGCAATGAAGTTACTATGAAAATCCCCCATCGCCACACTCTGGCACCTGTTCGGGTTGCACTGAGGGAGAATTTAGCACGGCCAATGCACCCAACCAGCACGTTTCGAAACCAGAACATCTGGAGAAAACCCATGCAAACATGGGGAGAACATGCAGACTCTGCACACACACTGACCCCAAGGCCGGAATTGAACCCGGGTCCCTGGCGCTGTGAGGCAGCAGTGCTAACCACTCTGCCACCATGCCACATGGTCACCAGTGGTGGAGTGATACAAGTTGAAGGAGTTAAGTAGGGGAGGAGTGCAGGGATGACGGAGGTTGTCAACTTAGAGAAGCCGAACACAACATTCCAAACGTGGGGAGAATTTTTACTTGCTCGAATGTCTAGCTCGCGTTTGAGAACTCCATTTCAGAGCATCTTCATTATAGATTCAGAAAGTGACAGAATGACACCACATATTCTCTTATACTCTCCCTGCCAGATGATTTATTGAACAGGAAAAGAACAAGCGAGTTGAAGCAGTAGCATAACAACCAGGGGACTGGGTTTCAGCTGACTGTGTCAGACAGAGCAGCACGGTGACACAGAGCTAGCACTGCTGCCTCACAGCGCCGCGGACCCAGGTTCAATCCCGGCCTTGGGTCACCATCTGGATGCAGATGGTCTCCTTTTCTGAGGAAGCATGTTCTTGCTACAGAGGAACTACAGTGAAGATTTACCATACTGAATCGTGGTGGGACTGACGTAAAGGGAGAAATTGACTCAGTTAGGATTGAATTTGCTAGAGTTCAGAAGAATTAGAGGGAAACCTCATTGAAACCTCTAAAATTCTAACAGGACTCGACAGAATAAACGCAAGGAGGACGTTCCTCATGGTGAGGGTGTCCAGGCCCAGGGTCACAGTCTGTGGATACAGGGTAGACTGCTTAGGACAGAGATGAAGAGACATTCCTTCACCCAGAGAGTGGCCAGCCTGTGGAATTCATTACCATGGAAAGGAGTTGACGCCAAAATATTGTGGGTGTGATTCTCCGGTCTCCAAGCCGTGTGTTTCCCAGCAACAGGACGTGGGATTCTCTGGTCCTGCGCTGTCAATGGGAATTCCCATTAGTATCACCCTACACTGGCGGGGAACGCACGGGTGAGGGCACACTGCCAGCGGGACAGGAGAATCCTGCCCGCGTGAATGGCCAAAGAATTCTGGCCTGTATGTTTCCAACAGCCAGTTAGATATAGCACCTCAGGCTAAGGGGGTCGAAGGATAGATGTAGCATGGTGGCACAGGGTTAGCACTGCTGCCTCACAGCAACCAGGGACCCGGGTTCAATTCCGGTCACTGTCTGTGCAGAGTCTGCGCATTCTCCCTGTGTCTGCGTGGGTTTCCTCCCACAGTCCAAGATATGTGGATTTAGGTGCATTGGCCATGCCCCTTAATATCAGGGGGATTAGTAGGGTGATTATGGGAATGGGACCTGGGTAGGGTTGTGGTTGGTGCAGACTTGATGGGCCTCCTTCTGTACTGTAGAGATTCCATGATTTGGAGGAGGTGGGGAAGGCGGGATCAGACTATTGAGTTAGATGAATAGCCATGATCATAATGAATGGCGGAGCAGGCTCGAAGGGCCAAATGGCCACCTGTTTGCCACGTTTGCTGGGTTAATTCACTGAATTTATACTCCATCAGCTGCTGTGGCGGGGATTTGAACTCCTATTCTCCAGAGCATTAGCTTGGGCCTCTGGATTACGAACCCAGTGCCATTGCCACTGCCCCACGTTGGACAGGTCAGATGAAGAGAAGCTCACAAAGCCTGGACTGGGTATTGGAGAGCAGAGGGGCGGGGGAAGGAGTGGGCGCTACAGACACAGTCTCACATGTGGCCGAGCCCCGGCACCGTAACTTATTTATTTAGTTTCCAGCGCTGTCATCCCCCTGTACTCCTTCCATTTGAATTTTCTTGAGCTGATTGTATATTTTACAAGTCAGATGTTTGTGCGCTTGACTGATTTGCTGTCAGCGCAGGATGTTTTTATACTTCATTACTGTCACTTTGAGCCTGGCACAGCTTAAATACAGTAATAGAAAAATAGATGAGCAGCAGAGAGTGAGAAATTTGCCAAGTCGCTTGTCCGATCAATAATATTTTATAGGCTGTCATCTTGCTGAAAACAAGTAACTACAAGGGGAGAAAAACAGACCGCTTGAAGAAAACACCTTTTGGATTCCTTACTGGTGGCTCGCTCAGTCGTTGCGCTGACTGGGATGGTGCTGAGTCACCAGGGAAGTCCCAGGTTTTACACGGAATTGCCAACACTGAGTAAAAGTCACCCAGCTTAACCTGACGCTGGTGTTTCTACCCCACGCGTACATTATCCCAATTTATTTCACCAGATTCAATCAACCACTCCAGTTCCTCGCTCTCTCTCTCTCTCTCATGCAGCTATCTACCTCTGTCTGAAATGGTTAAAGTTCACTTTATTGGGCGGCGCAGCGGTTAGCGTTGTTGCCTCAAGTGCCGGGGACCCGGGTTCAATTCCGGCCCCGGGTCACTGGCTGTGCGGAGTTTGCACCTTCTCTCCGTGTCTGTGGGCTTTCCACCGGCTGCTCCGGTTTCCTCCCACAGTCCAAAGATTTGCGGGTTAGGTGGATTGGCCACGCTAAACTGCCCCTTAGTGTCAGTGGAATTAGCAGGGTAAATACATGGGGGTTATAGGGATAGGATCTGGTTGGAATTGTGGTTGGTGCAGACTCAATGGGCCAAACGGCCTCCTTCTGCACTGTAGAATTCTATGATTAGCATCACAAGCAAGCTTATATTAACACTGCAGTGAAGTTACTGTGAAAATCCTCTAGTCGCCACACTCCAAAACAACCAAGGTTTGATCTTAGTTTGTGCTAATCCCATACTGCCAGCCCAGACGTCATAGAATCACAGAATCCCTACCGTGCAGAATGAGGCCATTCAGCCCATCATACATAGAACTCTACAGTGCAGAAACAGGCCCTTCGGCCCATCGAGTCTGCACCGAACACAATCCCACCCAGACCCTATCCCCATATCCCTACACATTTACCTGCTAATCCCTCTAACCTACACATCCCAGGATACTAAGGGGCAATTTTAGCATAGCCAATGAACCTAACCCGCACATCTTTGGACTGTGGGAGGAAACCGGAGCACCCGGAGAAAACCCACGCAGACACGAGGAGAATGTGCAACCTCCACACAGGCAGTGACCCGAGCCGGGAATCATGCCTGTTTGGGTGCACTAAGGGAGAATTTGATGCACCTAACCAGCACATCTTCCATACTAAGGGAGGAAACCAAAGATTCCAAAGGAAACCCACACAGACATGGGGAGAATGTGTAGATTCTGCATAGACAGTGACCCAAGCCAGGAATCAAACGCGAGTTCCTGGCGCTGTGAGGCAGCAGCGCTAATCACTGTGACCAAATGTATCGATGCTATTCACTCCAATGACTCCTTGTGGTAGCAAATTCCACTTTCTCACCACTCCTGTGTAAAGATGCTCTTCCTATTAGCTTATAGGTTCCTGCCTTACATGTGAAGGCCTTGTGGCACAGTGTGTTACTATCCCTGCCTCTCAGGCAGATGTCCTGGATTCAGGTCCAACCCCACGACTTTAATGGCTGAGGAACGGGGGTTTATAATGTGGTCAAACAGGTTGAAAATCAGTCTGCAAATCCTTGCCAACACGCCGATGGCTGAGGGTGAGAGCATTGCGCAAGAATGTTTTGGCCTTGGAGGGAGTGCAGAGGAGGTTCACTAGGCTGATACCAGAGATGAGGGGGTTGGACTATGAAGAGAGGCTGAATAGACTGGGTCTGCACTCGTTGGAGTTTAGAAGGATGAGGGGAGATCTTATAGAGACATATAAGATGATGAGGGGGATGGATAGGGTAGAGGTAGAGAGATCCTGCCCGCTTAGAAAGGATAGCAGGACTAGAGGGCACAGCCTCAAGATAAGGGGGGGGGGGCAGTTTAGAACGAAGTTGAGGAGGAACCTCTTCACTCAAAGGGTGGTGAATCTCTGGAATTCTCTGCCCGTTGAAGTGGTGGAGGCTACTTCGCTAAATATATTTTAGACACAAGTGGATAGGTTTTTGGTAGGCAAGGGAATTAAGGGTTATGGGGGCAAAGCGGGAAAGTGGAACTGAGCCACTTCAGATCAGCCATGATCTTACTGAATGGCGGGGCAGGCTCGAAGGGCTAGATGGCCTACTCCTGCTCCTATTTCTTATGTTCTTGTGTTCTTATGACAGAGGCGGCTCGCCATTGCCTGGTGGTGGGACCTTCTGATCCCAGGGGATTGTCAGGGGGGTGGTTTCCTATTGACTGCATCCCCCCACGCCCGCCCCCCCACCACTGGGATTTACTGTCCCTTTGCAAGTGCCTCCATATGGCTTTGATAATACAGAAACCAGAATTATACATCGTACTCCAAGCATGGTACAACCAAGGTTTGATCTTAGTCTGTGCTAATCACGTGCCCCCAGCCAGGTGGTATCAGAGGCTTCAAAGCCTCAGGGTTAGAAAGGGAGAGAGTGGAAGCCAAGGAACTGTTTTTCCTGGTCTATGTTCAGTGAACCATTATCTTTATTGATGTTTTGGCTAAAGAACAAGAGGAAAAGACAGTGAAGAGAAGAAGGAAAGTGATAGGTAGAGAAATAAAGGGCCAGAGTCAGATAAGGACCGAATGAAAAAATAGTAGGAAAGGGAAAAGAAATGTTAAAAGTGCAGTGCCCGCCTTAAGGTTTTGTACCTGAATCCTCGGAGCATTTGAAACAAAATGGATGAATTAGTTGCAGAGATAGATGGAAAAGGATATGATGTAGTTGGAATTACTGAGACATGGCTCCAAGATGACCAAGGATGGGAACTAAACATTGAGGGCTATTCAGTGGTAGGAAGGATGGACAGAAAGGGAAAGATAGTGGAGTTGCCCTGTGTCATATTAATATCATCTTTGATCAACAATGCAAAAGTCATTGGCGGGGATGGCACACAGACCACCGAACTGTCGCGGTAGTGTTGGGAAAAGTATTAGACAGGGAATCAGAGATACATGTATTAAAGGGACATTCTTGGAGTACAATGTATAATTCTGGTTTTTTATTATTAAAGCCATATAGAGGCATTTGCAAAAAAAGGACAGTAAATCCCAGCGGTGGGGGGGGGGGGGGGGGGGGGGGGGTTGTAGTCAATGGGAAACCCCCTGATAATGGTGGGATCAGAAGGTCCCACCACCAGGCAATGGCGAGCCACCTCTGCCACCTCATCACATGCAGCAGGCATGGGCAAAAGTTAAGATTTGACCACATAAGGTTGCTGTTGTTTCTCTTCGACTTTAATCTGCATATAGACTGGGAGAGTCAAATCAGCCACAGTGCAATAGAGGAGGAATTTCTGGAGTGCGTACGGGATGGTTTCCTGGAGAAATACATTGAGGAAACAACAAGGGGGCAGGCCATCTTGGACTGGGAGTTGTGCAATGAGGATGGATTAGTTGGCAATCTAGTTGTGAGAGAACCCTTGGGGATGAATGACCATGATACGGCAGAATTCTTTGTCAAGGTGGATAATGACGTAGCTGATTCTGAGACCTGAGTCCTTAATCTCAGTAATGGGAACTGTGATGGTATGAGGCATAATTTGGCCATGATGGACTGGGAAACATTGCAGAGATAGGAAAGGAAAGACAGTGGATAGCCAACGGCAGGCATATAAAGAACGAATAGGCAAACTCCAAAACTTGTTTGGCCCAAGAATGGGAAGGGAATTATGGCCAAACCATGGCTTACAAGGAAAATTAGAAACAGTATCAGGTTCAAGGAAGAAGCATACAAATTGACAAGAAAAATGCAATAGGCCTGAAGATTGGGAGCAGTTTAAAATTTAGCAAAAGAGGACCAAGGGATTGATTAAGAAAGGAAAATTATAGTACGAATGTAAGCTAGCAGGGAGCATGAAAACTGATTGCATGAGTTTCTATATGTACGAGAAAAGAAAAAAAGTTTGACAAAAATGAATGTGGGCCTCTTATAGTCAGAAATGGGAGAATTCATAAGGGAGAATAAAGAAATGGCCAAGGAATTGCATTCATACTTTGCTTCAGTTTTCACAAAGGAAGACATAAATAATGTACCCAAAGTTCTGAGAGAGACAAGTTTCAATGAGGAGCTGAAAGAAATCAACATTAGTGAAGAAATAGTTTTGGGTGGCACGGTGGCACAATGGTTAGCACTGCTGCCTCACAGTGCCAGGGACCCGGGTTCGATTCCCAGCTTGGGACACTGTCTGTACGGAGTCTGCACATTCTCCTCATGTCTGCGTGGATTTCCTCCGGGTGCTCCAGTTTCCTCCCACAGTCTAAAGATATGTGGGTTAGGTGGATTGGCCATGCTAAATTGCCCCTTAGTGTCTGGGGGGACTAGCTACGGTAAACACATGGGGCTTTAGAGATAGGACCTGTGGTTAGTACAGACTCAATGGGCTGAATGGCCTCCTTCTGCGCTGTATGATTCTATGAAATTGAAGGTGGACGAATCTCTACGTGCTGATACTCTTTATCTCAGAATGTGTTGACATGTGCATGGCAGATGCAGTGTAAATGTGGATAAATGTGAGGTTATCCTCTTTGGTTGCAATAACTATTACTTGAACGGGTGTAAATTGAAAGAGGTGGATACTCAGCTGGACCTGGGTGTCCTCATGCAGCAGTTACTGAAAGTAAGCAGGCAGTAAAGAAGGCAAATGGTATTTTAGCCTTCATAGTGAGAGGATTTGAGTGTAGAGGTAGGGATGTTTGCTGCAATTGCGTAGGAAGTTGGTGAGGGCACACCTGGAGTATTGTGTGCAGTTTTGGTGTCCTTATCTGAGAAAAGATGTCCTTGCCATAGAGGGAGTACAGCGAAGGTTTACCAGGCTGATTCCTGGGATGGCAGGTCTGTCATATGAGGAGAGACTAAGTCGATTAGGATTATATTCGCTGGAGTTTAGAAGAGCGAGATGGGATCTCATAGAAACTTATAAAATTCTAACAGGGCGAGTCAGAGTAGATTCAGAAAGGTTGGTTAAATTAAATTGGTTTCCAGAGGCGTCACATCCAAGCTGGAAATCTGCAGGGAGGCACATAACTTATGGTAATACCAATTACCATATATTTTAAATGTGATTAGCAGGACTTGGGCTGAAGTCTCCAGGCTCGCTAGCCTCTCCCCATCCTCCTGCCAGAGTATTTCGTTCCAGCAGGGATTACACTAGCTCCTCACCTTCAGCGAGCTAGTGGCCCAACCCCGCTGGAGTCACGAGGGGGGGGGCAATTGGAAACCCCCCCCATCCCCCTAAAAGGGTCAGGTGGGGGCGGTGCCCCCTGAGCATTGGCACCTTGGCAGTGCCAACCTGTGCCCCCTGGTGTGGGGAAGTCCAGAACTAGGGGCCATAAAAGATAGGAGGTAAACCTTTTAGAACCGAGACGAGGAGAAATTTCTTCACCCAGAGAGTGGTGAATGTGTGGAATGCACGACCACAGAAAACAGGGGCTAAAGGGGTCAATGGAAGGAAGGGAGATCAGGATATTGAATTTGATGATTAGCCATGACCAAAGTGAATGGCGGTGTAGGATTTGAAGGGCCAAATAGCCTATTCCTGCTTCTAATTTCTATGTTCCAATGGCTGGTTGGGATGACCTGATTTTTTTGTGGGAGGGGAGTGGAGGGCGGGGGTAGGGGTACAATGGCCCAGTGATATTATCGCTGGACTCTTAAACCAGAAACTTAGCTGATGTTTCGGGGAGCCGGTTTCAAATCCCACCACAGCAGATGGTGGAATTTGAATTCAATAAATAAAAAAAATCTAGAATTAAAAATCTACTGACGACCATGAAACTATTGTCGGAAAAACCCATCCGGTTCGCTAATGTCCTTTAGGGAAGGAAATCTGCCTTCCTTACCTGGTGAGGCCAACTCCAGAGCCACAGCAACATGGTTGACTCTCAACTGCCCTTGACCAACTAGGGATGGGCAATAAATGCTAGCCAGCCAGTGATTACCATGTCCCATGTATGAATAAAAAGAAATTGGTACAGTGGAACTCCCTTCCTTCCGTTGACCCCTTTAGCCCCTGTTTTCTGTGGTAGTGCATTCCACACATTCACCACTCTCTGGGTGAAGAAATTTCTCCTCGTCTCGGTTCCAAAAGGTTTACCTCCTATCTTTTATGGCCCCTAGTTCTGGACTTCCCCACACCAGGGGGCACAGGTTGGCACTGCCAAGGTGCCAATGCTCAGGGGGCACCGCCCCCACCTGACCCTTTTGGGGGGATGGGGGAGGTTTCCAATTGCCCCCCCTCATGACTCCAGCGGGGTTGGGCCACTAGCTCGCTGAAGGTGAGGAGCTAGTGTAATCCCTGCTGGAGTCCAGCTCCAGGACTCTGTGAAGATTGGTTACCTGTGTTGTCGGGTATGGCAGCCTCACTTATAACATCCAGGAAAGCAGCACCTCTGACCATGCAGCACTCCCTCTGTGCTGCACTGGAGTGTCAGTCTCTGTCCTCAAGTCTGGAGTGATACTTGAATTGAGAGTTTTGTGACTCAGGAGGCAAGGGAGAGATAGCAACTGAGCCACAGCTCACCCCCTAGATAATAGGGAGGCTGTAGCATAGTGGCATTTTCACTGGATTTGGTAATCGAGACACCCAGGGGAACGCTCCAGAGATGTGGGTTCAAATCCCACCATGGAAAACTCATGTAAACAGCAGGGAGTGATTTTCCCATCCTGCAAAACAAAAATTAGCAAGCGGGCTGGAAGATTCCAGCGGTGTGGGATCTGTGCTGGGCATCCTGCTCTGCTAGCACTTCCCAGTGCCAGATTTCCAGCGGTGTCACATCCAAAATCTACAGGTTGGCACATAAATTATGGTAACACTAATGATCATATACTTTAAATATGATTAGCAGGCCTGGGACAGAAGTTTCCAGGCTCGCTAGCCTCTTCCTCACCCACCCTCTCAGACTATTTCACTCCAGCGGGGATTACACGAGCTCCCCACTTTCGGTGAGCTAGCAGCCTGACCCTGCTGGAGTCAAGGGCCGGGGGGGGAGGGGGTGCAAGCTGGGTGGCCCTCCAGCAGGGTGCCCCCTGGGTATTGGCAGCTTGGCAGCACCAACCAGTGCCCCTTGGCGCTGCCAGGGGCAATCGGGGCCCTCCAGAGAGTCAGGTGGGAGGGTGCCCCTGCGTAGTGGCAGCCTGGCAGTGCCAGCCTGTGCCCCGGCACTGCCCAAGGGGCAAAGTACCCATGCCCAGGGGGGCACTTGAGCAGTGCCAAGGGTGCTGGGCCTGTGGGGACGGTGTTTCTGCGGGTGAGGTCTGATGGGGCCAAGAGGTGGGGCGTCCTGCTGCCACTCTGCAGAGGGATCGGTGTGGGATGGAGGGACTGCCAGTGGGGTGGGAGATTGAGGCTACGGGTGTTGAGGGAGGCTGGGCCTGATGTGGTTGGGGGGGGGGGGCAGCGATCGGACCGCGAGAAGGGGGGGGGAATGTCGGAGAGGGAGCGATCGGGATGCTGGCAGTGTGGAGCCACCACGCATACAGTACTGACAGATCAGAGCATGAGTAGTCCGATCAGTCCTATGCTTCCGGCCTTTCCAGTGGGAATAGGCAACCCCCATTGAATGTTTCATGCGAATCATGGTAGCTCACTCTGCATTGCACAGAGTGTGGGAGATTCATTGTGAAACTCCCACTGAAAGCAGGGGGAGGTGATGGCCTCCAGGTATTATCACTAGACTATTAATCCAGAAACTCAGCTAATGTTCTGGGAAACCTGGATTCGAATCCTGCCACGGCAGCTGATGGAATTTGAATTCAATAAAAAAAATTTAAAAATAAAAATCTGGAATGAAGAATCTACTGATGGCCATGAAATCATTGTCGATTGTCAGAAAAACCCATCTTGTTTACTACTGTCCTTCAGGGAAGGAAATTTGTCGGGGCGGCACAGTGGCACAGTGGTTAGCACTGCCGCTTCAAAGCTCGCAGGGATCTGGTTTCGATTCCCGGCTTGGGTCACAGTCTGTGTGGAGTTTGCACATTCTCCCCGTGTCTGCATGGGTTTCCTCCGGGTGCTCCGGTTTCCTCCCAAAGATGTGCGGGTTAGGTTGATTGGCCATGCTAAAATTGCCCCTTAGTGTCCTGGGATGCGTAGGTTAGAGGGATTAGTGGGTAAATGTATGGGGATAGGGCCTGGGTGGGACTGTGGTCAGTGCAGACTCGATGGGTCAGATGGCCTCTTTCTGCGCTGGAGGGTTTCTATCATCATTGTAAGCAGTATGATTTACTCCAGTCTTCACGCAAATTCTACACTTTGGAATTTTCTTTTAGGAGAATCCTGGCCCGGTTATTTAAACACTTTGTCATCCGGGCCAATCACTAATTATTCCCCAGCACCATCATGAGTGAGGAAAATTCTGACTGGGACTCTTGCCAACATCACATTGATTGAATGCACAGAATATCTAATACACACGATCCTATTACCAGTTGGCAACACAACCACGTTCAAAATTAGCTTGAAATTAAAGCATTCCTTTTGATCGTGCCCTCAGAAACACAAACACACTGACCTATTCAAGAGGGATGTAAGTGAATCAATGTAAGACAATAACACCAAATCACATTTGACAGCTCAGTGTGTACAAAATAACAAGTTGAGAAAGGAGAGGGAGGAAGCCAGAGCAAATCCCTGACTTCTCTTTGCTTCAGTGGAACATCCAGGCAGATTGGTCATGTTATTTTTCTCTGCTCGAGTTAATCCCAGTGAACGAAAATCCAGCACATTTACCATTTAAACAATGTCTCGACTTTAGTAATTCAAGGAGCTCAAGCCTGACACTTGAGCTGAATGTTGTGTCCTTCAATAAGAGAAACTTTACCGACTATTAGATTCTTCTATAATACACACACACACATTCTCACACACACATTCACTCTCATACACATACACACACACACACACACGCAGACAGACATTCTCACACACACACACAATGTAAGCATACATTCACACGCACTATTGCATACACTTGCCCATCGACTCAAACACATACATATATCACACATGCACATATATCACATAACACATCCACATACTCACACAATCATACATACATATACATACACTTCAAATGCACACATACGCAAACACATACTCAGACGCACACACTCAAATACACACAGACAATCACACACTCAAATAAACACAGGTACACACACTCAGACACACCCATGCACACACATACAGACACACACTCACAAACGTGTAGAGGGATCCAAATGTATTCCTGGACTTCATTATCTCACACTGAATTGGAACTTAGGGAGGTGAATACTTGTAGCCATTTTGTCTGTCGGATTGATATACTTTCCCAGACGGCTGGCGTGGCTGTGGATTTAACCCCTGGTGTGCTGAATTTAAGTGAATAGCAACCCAAGAGTTCTCTAATGCCAAATTATCCAAAATCTCAGGGCATGGCAGTAGCACACCGCTGTTTTATTCTTCACCCGCATATACTGCCCCTGCCTATCTCCTGCTGGCCATCTGAAATATTACACAGTTATAGACGCAGATGGACAAAATCTCGGTGCTGGAAATCTGGGATCCACCCACCAATCTGGCAATATCTTTGGAGAGAGAAAAACAGGACTGTGGAGGGGTGGGGGGAAGGGGGCAGGTGTGGGGCACAGGTGGAGGGGGGAACAGCAGGGAAGAAGCTGTTCTTGAGTGAGTCGGTATGTGATCTCAGCCTCCTGTATCTTTTTCCCGATGGAAGAAGGTGGAAGAGAGAACATCCGGGGTGCGTGGAGCCCTTGATTCTGCTGGCTGCTTTTCCGAGGCAGCCAGCAGCAGGAAGTGTAGACAGAGTCAATGGATGGGAGGCTGGTTTGTGTGATGGATTGGAGGAGGTTCACAACCCTTTGTAGCTCCTTGTGGTCTTGGATACAGCAGGAGCCATCCCCAAGTTGGGTAGGGTCTGGCTGGGGGTAAGGAGTTGACTTCACCACTCTCCCCTGGAATGGGGGTCTCATGGCTGGACTTCTCCTGCCTGTCATCTGTGCAAATTTCTGTGCACCCCCTAGTCACCTGGCAAGATTTTAAATCTCCATTCTTTAGCAGAGATTTCCCTTTCTCCCTATCAGAAGCTGCAGGTGTGAGCAAACCCCTTGGAAGTCCTCTGAGAAGAGATATCAATTTCACTGGCAGTGATTCCTCTTCACAGCTGTGCACTCAACCCCAATGTATTTACATATCTCTGATTTGAATTCTGAGCCTTCCTAGCAAGCTGAGACCCTCTGTATTGCATAGAAAACATTTGATCTCTGTTGATTTCAAAGTGCAGTGCTTTGAAAGAGGCTTCCATTGACAGCTTAGTGGATTTCTTCTCAGCCTCCAGTCAGCTGTGTTTATTTACATTTCCCTTCATGCTTGAATGCATCTCAAGTACCTCTTTTGTTCCTAATCTCAATGTTTACGTAGACTCTAAGCTTGACTGACAGCTGTGGTTTTGTTCAAAGGGAATAACAGAGCCAATGCACGTCTTTTGGACTGAGAGGGGAAACCGGAGCACCCGGAGGAAACCCACAGGGAGAATACGTAATCCACACAGACAGGGACACAAGCCGGGAATCGAACCTGGCTCCCTGGCGCTGAGAGGCAGCAGCGCTAACCACTGTGCCACCACACCACTCATAAGCAGACAGGTGGGCCTCAGAGCTGGGTTCGGGCTGGAACAAAGATGGGCATCCAGGAATCATCACACCTACAGATATCCTGGGTGGGATTTTACTGCCTGCGCTCTTGTTCCAAGACTAGAAAATCCTGCCCGAGGTCAACAGACTTTTGCATCATTCCTGCGACAGGCGGGGTAGGAAAACTACCCCCCCCCCCATCTTTCTTTCTAGCGTCACTGATTTTGTGGAAGGTGGGGTGAGGGGGGTTGCGGGGGGGGGGGGGGGGAGGGGGAAGGGGGGGCAGTGGTGAGGTGCAGGAGGAGGAGGAATAGTGGGGACCTCCGACTTTTCCCATGCTCCTAACTTTAATCCAGAAGGAACTCTTCCAGCGTAGACAATAAAGATGTTCCCCTGTGTTATCTAGCTTCCCTGTGGCCCAGCAAAAGGCTTTGGCCCAAGCCTTCTCTCTTAGGGCAATCAGCCACCTCAGTAATGATTGCCTCAGGTCTCTGAATGGATTTCTCCGACCTCCTCACCAGCTTTAACTGGGTAGGAGACCAGCCCCACGACAATGAAAGGCTCAGTCCCGTAACAAATCTGAACTTCAACCAGGTTCTCCCCTACAGTAGACCCAGAAACAGACCCAGTTCCCGCTTCCCACTGGTGTGGCAAAAACCTAGCCTGACATGTTAAACTTGTATACAGCCCTGTTTAGATTTCATCTGGAATACAGTGTGCAGTTCTGGCCTCTATTATAAAAAAGGCACCTAGGAAGATGCAAATAAAAAGATCTGGCACGGTAGCACAGTGGTTAGCACTGCTGCTTCACAGCGCCAGGGACCTGGGTTCGATTCCCAGCTCAGGTCACTGTCTGCGTGAAGTTTGCACATTCTCCTCGTGTCTGCATGAGTTTCCTCCGGGTGCTCTGGTTTCCTCTCACAGTCCAAAGATGTGCGGGTTAGGTTGATTGGCTATGGTAAAATTGCCCCTTAGTGTACTGAGGTGCGCAGATTAGTGGGTAAAACGTGTAGGGATATGGGGATAGGGCCTGGGTGGGATTGTGGCCAGTGTAGATTCGATGGGCCAAATGGCCTATTTCTGCACTGTAGGGTTTCTATGATTCTATAATCCAATGAGAACTTTGCAAAGTTACATTTGTAAAGAGGTAAAGAAAGTTTGTAAATAATTGTAAAAATGCAAGAGGGAAAGAAAACAGTGGATGGTTCCCTTAGAGGCTGGTTTTGAGTTTTAGATGCAGATTACACATAGACTCAAAGTTGCAACATTTGTTTCGAGGACCAACCATCAGCGTGGCCTTGGTGAAAAACAGAAAAAGGCCAGAGCAAGAGCCATCTCAGAAGAACATGGAGAGCCAGAGGCAGATCAACTGAAGCAATTAAAGGCAGTTAGATCAACTGAAACAACTAGTTCTTAACGCTGCCAGCTTCATATATGTTTTAAGAGAACTCACCATTTAACCAGCGAAAAGTACCAAATCAAACTGCACTCAGACAGCAAACAAGTACAGAAAAAACCCCCCAAAGTTTCCAAGCCATCAGACCTAGTTTTTTGAGAGTGACTAAAACTCGGTTATTACTGTTTTGATACTGAATGCTCCTTGTCTTTATTTGAACAGCATTTCAATCGAACCATCCTGTAATTAATATGTTACTTGTTTAGTTAAAGTTCCGGTTAGTTAAACAAAATAACTTGTTAATTACTCTCTCAAAGCGAGTGTCAGGTCTTTATATCAATGAACCTCCAAACGTTAACACCTTCCCAAATACTTTTACCAGATTACAAAACAAGGTGAACCTCCGCATCGTAACAGGGCAAAGCTGAGGTTATCATGATCAGGCAAGGCCAAACAGGCTCTTTTCTGTAGTAAAGGCTGAGGGTTGGGGTCTTAATGCTGAAGGAGTTCCACAGGGCAGATAGAGAGAAAGGGTGGGATTTTTTGGCTGCATTTGACCCAAGACCGGAAGATCACACCTGAAGTCAGTGGACTCTTAGGGTTGTTTAAGAGTCACTTGGACAGCCACATGAGCGGTCTACATATAGGGGGATATAGCAGGCCTTACTAAACATTGTAGGCTTGGGATTCCGTTTTTGCCTCAGGGATGTAGAGTCTTCGCCTGTTTAATAATGAATTTTTGTCTCCACAGGCATTTAAGTCCACCTTGTTGACCAGCAAGGGGCATGCCTGCGGCAGGTTGTGGTGGGCTGCTCTTGGATGTTGCTTCGGGAGTTGCCTATTGCTTCATGTCGTTAGTGTGCTTAAACTGGACCATCTCAAGGGCAACATGACAGCTCAGAGACTATCTCTGTTGCTGTGCAGACACATGGATTTGGGCCTGTGTCTGTGGGAGTTTGCGCGTTCTCCCCGTGGCTGCGTGGGTTTCCTCCGGGTGCTCCGGTTTCCTCCCACATCCCAAAAATGTGCTTTTAGACTGATTGATTGGGTAACAAATTGTCCCTATATTGGACCTCCCTGATCCTCGCACATTAAGCGTAGACTAAAATCATGAATAGGTCACTGAGACAACGGGACGGTGGCGCGGGCTCGTTGGGCCGAAGGGCCTGTTTCCCGTGCTGTGTTGTTCTTTGTTCTTTGACTTCTGCATAGTCCACCAACCCTCCCCCCCAAACCCTGCCGCCATGATTCCCATGGCGGATGGAACAGGAAAATTCCACCCATAGAACATTACAGCACAGAAACAAGCCTTTTGGCCCTTCTTGTCTGTGCCAAACCATTTTTCTGCCTAGTCCCACTGACCTGCACCTGGACCATATCCCTCCACACCCCTCTGTTCCATGTACCCGTCCAAGTTTTTCTTAAATATTAAAAGTGAGCCCATATTCACCACTTCATCTGGCAGCTCATTCTACACTCCCACCATTCTCTGTGTGAAGAACCCCCCCCAATATTCCCTTTAAACTTTTCCCCCTTCACCCTTAACCCATGTCCTCTAGTTTTTTTTCTCCCCTAGCCTCAGTGGAAAAAGCCTACTTGCATTCACTCTATTTATACCCAACATAATTTTATACACCTCTATCAAATCTCCTCATTCTTCTATGCTCCAGGGAATAAAGTCCTAACCTATTCAACCTTTCTCTGCAACTCAGTTTCTCAAGTCCCAGCAACATCGTTGTAAACTTTCTCTGCACTCTTTCAATTTTATTAATATCTTTCCTGTAATTCCCAGAATCATAGAATCCCTACAGTTCAAAAGAAGGCCATTTGGCCCATCAAGCTTACACTAACAACAACCCCACCCAGGCCCTAACCCTGTAACCCCACGTATTTACCCTAGCTAGTCTTCTGACACTATGGGGCAATTTCACATGGCCAATTCATCTAACCCACACATCTTTGGACTGTGGGAAGAAACCAGAGCACCCAGAGGAAACCCACGCAGGCAGTCACCCAAAACTCACACAGAATGTGCAAAGTCCGTGCAGACGCCTGAGGCCAGAATTGAACTCGGCTCCCTGGCGCTGTGAGGCAGCAGTGCTAACCACTGCGCCACCGTGCAGCCCTCAAATTTGCACTTGTTTGGGGAGTCCATGAGTATAAAAAGATGGTTACTACTAAACCCAGTCAGGAATTCAAGAGAAGCTTCTTCGGACAGAATGGTGCAAATGGGGAACTCACGAGGAGGAAGCGACATATAATCGATGCCGGAGAAAGAAATAGAGGGAAATGCTGATGGGATGAGGAGAAGCAAGGCGGGATGACCACCGGAGGAGACCAGTTGTCCCAAATGACCTGTCTGTGTTCTGCTAATCTGATGCAGCTCACTGTAATTCTGTCTTAATGAGATCGGTTTGCAACTAATAATGGAAATAAAAGATGTTGTTACGTTCTTAATTACGTTGCACTAATGGTTGTGCGCTACGGAGAGAGTTAGTTCACAAAGGGTTAGATTATATGATGTACTGTATTAGATGAGGGTGGGAGTTGATAAGACCTTGCAGAGGGTCTATGCTGTCTTACATGCACCACTAAGCTGCTGTTGAATAAATATACAGTTGCATAAGTAGCAACAATATCATAAAGCTTTCTAATAGCATTCAGATCCTCGCTGACTTAATAAACTGTATTTGAACAAAGCCCAGAAGCCTTTAAAAATCAATTTAAACAAAATGGTATGATACCATTCTATTATAATTACTGTCAGGGCAATGTTTTATAAAAGAATTAAAGATATAACAAATTAAATTCTGTTACCTCATCACCTTGTGCAAAATTGGCAAATATATTTATTTCAATTGAACTTGAATTGTTTATAAACAAACACCGATTTCACATTCTCCGTTACTGAAGCAATATTATACCTTTTGAATAGAAACACGTGGACTGTAAGTAAATTATAGTAGTTTTATTGGTGTAATTTAAGCAGAAACTCTTTCACTTAGAAACCCTGCAGTGCAGGAACCATAGAACCCTACAGTGCAGAAACAGGCCCTTCGGCCCATCGAGTCTGCACCGAACACAATCCCACCCAGACCCTATCCCCATATCCCTACACATTTACCTGCTAATCCCTCTAACCTACACATCCCAGGACACTAAGGGGCAATTTTAGCATAGCCAATGAACCTAACCCGCACATCTTTGGACTGTGGGAGGAAACCGGAGCACCTGGAGAAAACCCACGCAGACACGAGGAGAATGTGCAAACTCACTCAGGAGGTGGCCATTTGGCCCACTGAGTCTGCACCAACAACAATCCCACCCAGGCCCGATCCCCAGGACCCCACATCCTACTAATCCCCCTGAAACTAAGGTGCAATTTAGCATGGCCAATCCACCGAACCTGCACATCTTTGGACTGTGGAAGGAAACCGGCGCCGCAAAATGAAAAAGAGAAAAATATGCATTTATATAGCACCTTTCACAGCCTCAGGATATCCCAGAGCATTCCTCAGCCCACGAGGTAGTGCTGAAGTCTAGTCATGGCGCACTGGCACAACGGTTAGCACTACTCCCTTACGGTGCCAGAGATCCAGGCTCGATTCCAGCTTGGGTCACTGTCTGTGCGGAGTCTGCATGTTCTCCGCACGTCTATGTGAGTTTCCTCCGGGTGCTCCGGTTCCTCCCACAGTCCGAAAGACATGCTAGTTTGGTGCTTTGACCAGACTAAATTGCCCCTTAGTGTCCCAAGATGTGTCAGTTAGAGGGATCAGCGGGTAAATACATGGGGTAATGGGGATGGGGCCTGGGTAGGATGCTCTGTGGGAAAGTTGGTGCGGACTTGACGGGGCTGAATGGCCTTCTTCTGTACTGTAGGGACTCTACGTCAATGTAGGAAATGCTGCAGCCAATTTGCGCACAGCAAGCTCCCACTCTCAGCACTGTGACAATGACAGGTAGAGAGATGAATACTGGCCAGGGGAGCACTCTATTGCTGTTCAACAAATAGTGCTTTTAACATTCACATTAAACATTTGTCTAACGTGTCATTCAGAAAGAAAAACAGTGCGGCTGGCAGTGCAGCGCTCCCTCAGCACTGCACTGGAGCATTAGCCAGTACAAACCGCTTACGCGGGACTCGAACCCACGACCTTCCTCACTCAGAGGAAAGCGAGCAAGCCACTGAGCCACGGGCTGACACCTCGCAATGTGACTTCAAGTGACAAGTTTAAGCAGTTGCTGTGTGGGTGCCAAGCATTATTTACGGCCTGGCTGTCGATTGTTCAAATTCCTGGTGAGCAATTTTCAAAGTTGATGGAAGCCACTTCAGATTTATCAGCTACTTGGCTTCTGCCCAACTCCGAGCAGACACTGTTTCAATCACAAACTGTTCAACACAAAACGGCCATCTCTCTCTTTCTGGCTGGAGGGAGGCTCACAGATACAAGGAACAAAATTATCCGGGGCAGTTAAATTCTGCCAAATGCAGCGGTAAAGACATCGCAGCGCTACGTACGAAGAATTTATCATCCGTATTGTTGAGGACAAATTCAAAAGAAGTAATTTTGTGAGCTTCACACTGACATGGGGCAGCACAGGGGTTAGCACTGCTGCCTCACAGCTCCAGGGACCTGGGTTCGATTCCCAGATTGGGTCACAATCTATATGGAATCTGCACGTTCTCTGAATGCGTTTCCTCTGGGTGCTCCCACAGTCCAAAGATGTGCGGGTTCGCTTGAATGGCCATGCTAAGAAATTGCCCCTTAGTGTCCCGGGATGTGTAGGTTAGAGGGGTTAACGTGGTAAATGTGTGGAGTTGTGGGAATAGGGCTGGGTTGGGATTGTTGTCAATGCAGTCTCCATGGGTCAAATGGCCTCCTTCTGCACTGTAGGGTTTCTATGATTAACATGTGAGAGGGGAGAGAGGGACAAGAACAGCTTTGTCAACCTCCAGTTCACTACAAGGCAGTTGGCGTGCAAGTGCACAGTTTGCATTTGTAGATAAATTTGAGAGATCAACAGGGACAAGCAGTTATGATTTGCAAATTGGTATCACATGAGAGGCTATCGCCTTGAGGGCTCTCGCGGAAGATGCAGGCCAATCAGCCCATCTACCCTGTGCAGATTCCTTGGACGAATAATCCAATTAGTCCCACTCCCCTGCTGCCCTCTCCCCACATTCCTGTGAGTGCTTTCCAAATGAACTTTGAGACCAACCAGCATTCTACTGCCCATGGGCACGGTGGCACAGTGATTAGCTCTGCTGCCTCACTGCGCCAGGCACCCAGGTTCGACTCCGGCCTTCGGCGACTGTCTGCGCAGAATCTGCACATTCCCTTCGTGTCTGCGTGGGTTTCCTCCGGGTATTCCGATTTCCTCCCATACGCCAAAGATTTGCAGGTTAGTGGAGTAAATATGAAGTGTAACTATGGGGGGGAGATGGGAGAGGCGGTGCTCGACAGACTGGAGGGGCTGATTGTGGACAAGTCCCCAGGACCGGATGGAATGCATCCGAGGGTTCTGAAAGAAATGGCGGAGGTTATAGTGGATGCATTGGTGGTTATTTTCCAGACGTCGCTGGATTCCGGGGAAGTGCCGGAAGATTGGAAAACGGCTAATGTTACGCCGTTGTTTAAGAAGGGTGCCAGGCAAAAGGCGGGGAATTATAGGCCGGTTAGTTTAACATCTGTGGTAGGTAAAATGTTAGAATCCGTCACCAAAGAGGAAATTGCGAGGCATCTTGAAGGGAATTGCTTGATAGAGCAGACACAGCACGGTTTCATTAAAGGGAAGTCGTGTCTGACAAATTTACTGGAGTTCTACGAGGATGTGTCTAGGGCGGTGGATAGAGAGCCGGTGGATGTGGTCTTTCTGGATTTTCAGAAGGCGTTTGATAAAGTACCTCATAAGAAGTTATTGCAGAAGATCAGGGGACTTGGAGTTGGGGGTAGGGTGTTAGCATGGATAGAGGATTGGTTGTCAAATAGGAGGCAGAGAGTGGGGGTCAATGGGTGCTATTTGGATTGGCGGATGGTGACTAGTGGAGTGCCCCAGGGGTCGGTGCTGGGCCCTCAGCTTTTTACCATTTATATAGATGATCTGGAGGAGGGAACCGAGTGTAAGGTGTCGAAATTTGCGGATGACACCAAGATTGAGGGAACGGCAAATTGTGCGGAGGGTGTGGAGAGTCTGCAGAAGGATCTAGATAGGCTGGGTGAATGGGCCAGGAAATGGCAAATGGAATTTAATGTTGGCAAGTGCGAGGTGGTCCACTTTGGTAGGAAGAATGGTAGGAAGGACTATTACTTACGTGGCGAAAAACTGCAGCAGGCGTCGGTGCAGAGACACCTCAGGGTCCTTGTGCATGAGTAGCAAAAACCCAGCTTGCAGGTGCAGCAGGTGGTCAGGAAGGCGAATGGGATGCTGGCCTTCATAGCGAGGGGGATTGAATATAAAAGTAGGGAGGTCTTGCTGCAGCTGTATAGGGCATTGGTGAGGCCGCAGCTGGAGTACTGTGTGCAGTTTTGGGCGCTGCACCTGCGCAAAGATATTTTGGCCTTGGAGGGAGTGCAGAGGAGGTTTACTAGGCTGATACCGGAGTTGAGGGGATTGAGCTATGAGGAGAGGCTGAATAAGCTAGGCTTGTACTCGTTAGAGTTTAGAAGAATGAGGGGAGATCTCATTGAGACGTATAAGATGATGAATGGGATGGATAGGATAGAGGTGGAGAGACTCTTCCCACTCAAAAAAGACAGTAGGACTAGGGGGCACAGCCTCAAGATAAAGGGGAGGCGGTTTAGAACAGAGTTGAGGAGGAACTTCTTCACTCAAAGGGTGGTGAATCTCTGGAATTTTCTACCCGTTGAGGTGGTGGAGGCTGCCTCGCTAAATATTTTCAAGAAGCAGGTTGATGGGTTTTTGATGAGAGGGGATTAAGGGTTATGGGGAGAGGGCGGGAAGGTGGAACTGAGCCACGGCAGATCAGCCATGATCTTATTGAATGGCGGGGCAGGCTCCAAGGGCCAGATGGCCTACTCCTGCTCCTATTTCTTATGTTCTTATGGGGGGGAGAGAGGGTCTGGGTAAAATACTCTGTTAGAGAGTCAGTGCAGACTCAATAGGCTGAATGGTCTCGTATATTACCTTACCTCACCTCATGGCTCAGTCACTCATTGCCTTTGTGCTTCTCAGCCTACAGTCCAGCAAGGGCTTCATTTGAACATTCTCACCGTTGTGGTTAAACTTGTCCAGAGCTTTGCCCATCCTCATCTCTATCACCTCCTCCAGCCCAATATCCATAGAGCCACAGAAAGGTTGCAGCACAGGAGGAGGTCATTCAGCCCATCATGTCAATGCCAGCTCAAGGTCATCCAGGTGCCCTTTCAAATCCTACCTTCCTGCACCCGACGTATAGCCATATAGCTTACTGCATTTAAGGTGCAGGTTCAGAGTTTAAACTATCTATCTCCACCACCAACTCATAGAATCCTACAGTGCAGAAGGAGGCTATTCACCCTTCGAGTTTGCACAATCCCATCCAGGCCCTATCTCCACACCCCATGCCAGTCTCCTGGCACTAAGGAGTAATTTAGCATGGCCAATCTCCAACCCGCACACCTTTGGAGTGTAGGAGGAAACTGGAGCACCCGGAGGAACCTCATGCAGATAAGGGGAGATCGTGCTCCCCTTATCTCCACACAGGCAGTGACCCAAGCCGGGAATCGAACCCGGGTCCCTCGCATTGTGAGTCAACAGTGCTAAACACCGTGCCACCGTGCTTCAGGCAGGAAATTCCAGACACCCTCTTCATATAAAAGTTCTTCCTCATGTCCCCTTTACACCTACTGCCATTTATCTTGAACCCATGTCCCCTGGTTCTAGAATTCTGCTGGACTTTAAGCTGGTGTTGTGAAACTTCTTACTGTGTTTACCCCAGTCCAATGCCAGCATCTCCGCATCATGGCTTGAATTCTCCGTCAAGGGAAACAATTTTATCCTGTCCACTTGATCTCTTCCCCTCATAATTTTGTACATCTCAATCAAGTCACCCTTCAGCCTTCTATGATCCAGTGAAGATCACCCCAACCTATTCAATCTTTCCTCATTGCTGTCATTTTCTAACCTGGAAACATTCTTGTAAACCTCCTCTGCATTCTCTCCAGAGCAATTATGTCTTTCCTGTGATGTGGTGACCAGAACTGCACACAATAGTCCAGTTGGGGCCTCACCAATGTTTTATACAATCCCAATATTATATCCTTGCTTTTATATTCCAGAACTCTACAAGTGAAGGATTTCATTAACTTTGCTCAGTGATAGCTCGATTGCTAATGCTCCTGTGAAGTGCCTTTGCAATGTTAAAGGTGCTGCACATTGATAGATATCTTCAATTCCCTTTTGATATTCATAACTTGGGACTGAATTTTCCAGCCCCTTCTCGCTGGTGGGATTTTCCAGCACTGCCGATTGTAACTCCTTGCTCCCCACTGCGGTAGAGGGTGTGAATCATTCAAAATGCCATTGACCTCAGGACTGGAAGATCCAGCCGGCAACAATAGAATCACTGAATCCCAACAGTGCAGAAGGACGCCATTCGACCCATCGAGTCTGTAGCGACAACAATCGCACCCAAGCCCCATTCTTGTAGCCCTGCACATTTACCCTAACTAATACCCTTCACACTGTTTTAGCCTGACTGATCCACCTAACCCGCATATCTTTGGACTGTGGGAGGAAACCAGAGCGCCTGGAGGAAACCCATGCAGACACGGGGAGAACGTGCAAACTCCAGACAGACAGTGATCGGAGGCCAGGAGTTGAACCCGGATCCCAGGCGCTGACAAGCAGCAGTGCTAATTCCTGCGCCACCATGTCTCCCTTGGCAGTGCTGGCTGCAACCAGTGGCAGATCCTCTCCAGAGCTGGAAAACAGCAGTGGGTGAGGGGGGGGGGAAAGCAGACGGTGTGCAGGGTGTGGGGGTGTAGAATCCCACTCATTACCCACCTATTGTTTCCCACCTCGCAGCTAAGCTGCACTTTCAAATGTCAAAATTCATTCAGTGTGTGATATTAATATTCACAAAGACAGAAGGACTGATTGTTCTCTAATGTTAAAAATGTCACCAGCAACAATTAGTGAACAATGATTAGTGGAGCTTCAAGAACACCATGCATTTTGAGTAGGTTTGACTGCACATTACTCATCCCCATTTACCTTGATCACGTCCCTTCTGATACATTTTAATTTCACTCCAACACCTTGACTTGAATCATAGGAGTTTACAGCACAGAAGCAGGCCCTTTGGCCCAACTTATCCATGCTGCCCCTTCATATAACCTCTAAGCTAGTCCCATTTGCCCACGTTTGGCCCATATCCCTTGATACCCATCTTACCCATGCAACTGTCTAAATGCTTTTTAAAAGACAAAATTGTACCCGCCTCCATTACGACCTCCGGCAGCTTGTTCCAACCACTCACTGTGCGAAAAAATTGCCCCTCTGGACTCTTTTGTATCTCTCCTCCCTCATCTTCAACCTATGCCCTCTAGTTTTAGATTCTCCTACCTTTGGGAAAAGATATTGACTATCTAGCTGCTCTGTGCCCCCTCATTGTTTTATAGACCTACATGGAGGGTCTTAATGGAGGGTCTTAATGACATTACTGTTACTAGAGAGGTGGTGCTCGACAGACTGGAGGGGCTGATTGTGGACAAGTCCCCAGGACCGGATGGAATGCATCCGAGAGTTCTGAAAGAAATGGCGGAGGAGATAGTGGATGCCTTGGTGGTTATTTTCCAGACGTCGCTGGATTCCGGGGAAGTGCCGGAAGATTGGAAAATGGCTAATGTTACGCCGTTGTTTAAGAAGGGTGCCAGGCAAAAGGCGGGGAATTATAGGCCGGTTAGTTTAACGTCTGTGGTCGGTAAAATGTTAGAATCCGTCATTAAGGAGGAAATAGCGAGGCATCTTGAGGGGAATTGCTTGATAGGGCGGACGCAACACGGTTTCATTAAAGGGAAGTCGTGTCTGACAAATTTACTGGAGTTCTATGAGGATGTGTCTAGGGCAGTGGATAGAGGAGAGCCGGTGGATGTGGTCTTTCTGGATTTTCAGAAGGCGTTTGACAAGGTACCTCACAAGAGGTTATTGCAGAAGGTCAGGGGACATGGAGTTGGGGGTAGGGTGTTAGCGTGGATAGAGGATTGGTTGTCAAATAGGAGGCAGAGAGTGGGGGTCAATGGATGCTATTCGGATTGGCGGTTGGTGACTAGTGGAGTGCCCCAGGGGTCGGTGCTGGGGCCTCAGCTATTTACCATTTATATAGATGATCTGGAGGAGGGAACCGAGTGCAAGGTGTCGAAATTTGCTGATGACACCAAGATTGGGGGAAAGGCAAATTGTGCGGAGGGTGTGGAGAGTCTGCAGAAGCATCTAGATAGGCTGGGCGAATGGGCCAGGAAATGGCAAATGGAATTTAATGTTGGCAAGTGTGAGGTGGTCCACTTTGGTAGGAGGAATGGTAGGAAGGACTATTACTTACGGGGCGAAAAACTGCAGCAGGCGACGGTGCAGAGGGACCTCGGGGTCCTTGTGCATGAGTCGCAAAAACCCAGTCTGCAGGTGCAGCAGGTGGTCAGGAAGGAGAATGGGATGCTGGCCTTCATAGCGAGGGGGATTGAATATAAAAGTAGGGAGGTCTTGCTGCAGCTGTATAGGGCATTGGTGAGGCCGCAGCTGGAGTACTGTGTGCAGTTTTGGGCGCCGCACCTGCGCAAGGATATTTTGGCCCTGGAGGGAGTGCAGAGGAGGTTTACTAGGCTGATACCGGAGTTGAAGGGATTGAGCTATGAGGAGAGGCTGAATAAACTAGGCTTGTACTCGTTAGAGTTTAGAAGAATGAGGGGAGATCTCATTGAGACATATAAGATGATGAATGGGATGGATAGGATAGAGGTGGAGAGACTCTTCCCGCTCAAAAAAGACAGTAGGACTAGGGGGCACAGCCTCAAGATAAAGGGGGGGCGGTTTAGAACGGAGTTGAGAAGGAACTTCTACACTCAAAGGGTGGTGAATCTCTGGAATTCTTTGCCCGTTGAAGTGGTGGAGGCTGCCTCGCTAAATATTTTTAAGAAACGGGTTGATGGGTTTTTGATAAGAGAAGGGATTAAGGGTTATGGGGAGAGGGCGGGAAGGTGGAGCTGAGTCACGACAGATCAGCCATGATCTTATTGAATGGCGGGGCAGGCTCGAAGGGCCAGATGGCCTACTCCTGCTCCTATTTCTTATGTTCTTATGTTCTTATAAGATCACCCCTCAGCCTTAGTCTATCCAGCCTCTCCTTACATCTCAAACCATCGAGTCCTGGTAGCATCCTAGTAAATCTTTTCCGCACTCTTTCTAGTTTAATAAGATCCTTTCTATATAGAATGGTGCACAGTATTTTACACAAAAAAAAACGGGAGGCAACGTGGGGAAAACTCAAAACCGAGGAATATTTATTCGCAATTCATAAAAATCTTTGAAGTTTAATTATTAGAGTTGCAAGTGGGTTAACACTGCAATTAAGTGACTGTGAAAATTCCCTGAGTCGTCACTTTCCGATGCCGATTCGGATACAATGAGGGAGAATTTAGGACCTAAATGCTTATGGACTGTGGGAAGAAACCAGGGCACCCCGAGGAAACCCATGCAGACATGGGGAGAATGTGCAGAGTCCGCACAGATGGTGACCCAAGCCGAGAATTGAGCCCGGGTCCCTGGCTGCGAGGCAGCAGTGCTGACCACTGTGCCACCTTGCACCCTTGATGGAAGTGATGGTAAGTGCTTGTCCCTGCAACCCACATTTATCATTTCCCTGATGCATGCATACATTCAGCTTGCGTGGGTTCAGAAAGACATGGTGTCAGGACAGCGTTGTGTTGTAAAAAGTTGCCTTCCTGCAGCAAGAGGTGCCCTCGATCCTGATGTTACGTGAAGGTCACTGTGCAACAGATGGCGCCTTTCTGCAGCAGCCTGACCCATTTATTGGAGGCTTCAGAAGAAGGATCTCTCCCAAGGCGTTCAATTCCAGGTCCCCTTGCAGTGATGGGCTAAGACAAATTGCCTTGGTGGCAGGGGGAGGGGGCTACGGAATTGCGCTTGTTGGACCGTCACCAACACTTGTCCCTCATCTCATTGTCAGCTCAGAATTCCCAAAGGAACATCCATTCTCGGCTCTCTGTAAGGTACAATGTCAAAGCCTGCAGTAGTCAGGAACAGTAGAGGAAAACATTATGGAGGGTTCAATAAATAAACCCCAAACTGAAGAATGCATAGAATCCCTACGGTGCAGAAGGAGGCCATTCTGCCCATCGAGTCTGCATCGATAACAATCCCACCCAAGTCGTATCCCCATAACGCCATGTATTTATTCTGAAAATCCCCCTGACACTAAGGGCCCAATTTTACCTTTGCATCCGTTTTCAGGTGCGAGAACTTGGTAAAGCTTACAGGTGCAGCAGGTGGTCAGGAAGGCGAATGGGATGCTGGCCTTCATAGCGAGGGGGATTGAATATAAAAGTAGGGAGGTCTTGCTGCAGCTGTATAGGGCATTGGTGAGGCCGCAGCTGGAGTACTGTGTGCAGTTTTGGGCGCCGCACCTGCGCAAGGATATTTTGGCCCTGGATGGAGTGCAGAGGAGGTTTACTAGGCTGATACCGGAGTTGAGGGGATTGAGCTATGAGGAGAGGCTGAATAAACTAGGCTTGAACTCATTGGAGTTTAGAAGAATGAGGGGAGATCTCATTGAGACGTATAAGATGATGAATGGGATGGATAGGATAGAGGTGGAGAGACTCTTCCCGCTCAAAAAAGACAGTAGGACTAGGGGGCACAGCCTCAAGATAAAGGGGGGGCGGTTTAGAACGGAGTTGAGGAGGAACTTCTTCACTCAAAGGGTGGTGAATCTCTGGAATTCTCTGCCCGTTGAAGTGGTGGAGGCTGCCTCGCTAAATATTTTTAAGAAACGGGTTGATGGGTTTTTGATAAGAGAAGGGATTAAGGGTTATGGGGAGAGGGCGGGAAGGTGGAGCTGAGTCACGACAGATCAGCCATGATCTTATTGAATGGCGGGGCAGGCTCGAAGGGCCAGATGTCCTACTCCTGCTCCTATTTCTTATGTTCTTATGTTCTTATTACATACAAAAATGTCAAGGACTCTATTCATCTGTGTGTATAGCGATAAACACACAAACCAAGGATTGAACTGTATTCGTTGAAGGTGAACACAAACTGCAATGTTATTGGTATTTTAACTGGCATGTATTGGCTGCAGAATGCTACAATTGAAACCGTTTTACAGAACTTGGTCAGATCATCATAGTGAGACTCATTGTGTCGTTCTCCTTGTACACAAGCAATAAAAGGTGTAGTTTGTGAGTACTCTGTGATTAATTCTCAACACGTTGAAATCTCTGTTTGAATTCCTTTGTTCTGCAGAAGAGGAATCCCAGTCTCTGTCGCCTTTTCAAAATCCTACAATCCTGGTAAATCTCTTCCGCACTCATTCTGCATCCTTCCTAAAGCGTGAAGGGACAATACTCCAGATGAACAATGATTGATGACGGAATTAACATACCTTCCTGGCTTGTGTACATGATGCTTCCATATTTAATACTAAGACTCCCGTGTTGCATTTTTAACAGCCTTGTCAACTTGTCCTGCTACCTGGAATGATTTGTGTACGCATGAAAAGAGTAAACGCTGTTTCCAAATCTGTGGTGATTATTTATAGCATAGGATGTGATGGTTCAAATAGCCTTTGCTACAGAGTCTATGAGCACAGACTGGTTAACTAATGGAGATCGCTCAGACAGGTACTAATAAACATTCATCAGCTATTACTGGCAGGCTGCCTCAGATTTTGTATGTTAAATTCTGTACTGAAATCACCATTACACACTCTTTATTGGCATTGCACATCCTTCAGTTTTGCCAATTAAAATAAGATGCTTTCTCTGCACTTGTGTATCAATGTCATATTTGGAATAATATGGTCGGAAATTGGTCCACTGGGTTGGGGGTCCGTTAATGACGACGGACGTGCATCTGTTCCGGGAACCCAAAGCCCAGCTGTGAACAATAATTTGCATTTATATAGGGGTTTCAACATCAAGTGTGAAAAGGCATTTCATCGGGGGTCACCTCGCACCATGCAAAAACAAAAAAGCAAATGTGAGGACACCTGACCCAAAGCTTGGTCTGAGAGGTGGGTGGGATTCCCCAGCCGCGCTCGCACCAAAACCAGAGAATCCCACCTAATGTCAATGGTGTCCTTGACACCCCCCCCCGCGCTATGATTCCCGTGGAGGGTGGCACAGGAGAAATCCCCCCTGTGGTATTGAAGGAGCACATGGGTGAGGAGAAGCAATGGAATTTCAGAGCCTAGCCAATAACGCAGTAGAATTGGGCATATAAAAGAGAAACAAAGAGCTTTTGGAGGGTTGATGATCGTCTGGTTGATTCAGTTGCAAGCAAGAATTAACTTCACAAAGCAAATCTAGGAAAGAAGGTTTCATAAAGAGACTTCATTACAATAACATCTTGCACCTCACAAGCTCCACACGATCCCTTCTGTTTTCTCTTTATACTGGGTCAACTGGTCAGCTGACTGCTGCATCATTTTGCCATTGGTTACATTGCCTACCGGGTCAGCTGACCCTCATAGCATGTGACCATTGGTTACACTATAACAGATTCCACTGGTTACATTATAACAGTTGAGAGCTCGAGGAGGTTCCAGGATATTATGGGATGTGGGTGTCGCTGGATAGGCCACCATTTGTCGCCCATCCATAATTGCCCTTCAACTGGGTGGTTTGCTAGGCCGTTTCAGAGGGCAGTTAGTCGTCAGCCAAGTTGCTGGGGACCTATACTCACATGTAGGCCAGACCAGGCGAGGATGGCAGATTTCCTTCCCTAAAGGATATTAATTAACCAGATGGGATTTTTACGATTGACAATGACTGCATGGTCTTTTAATCACATGGTCTTCATTGAATTCAAATTCCATCATCTGATATGGTGGGGTACTAGTCCAGTGACAATAAGTGAAGTGAAGCTATGGAGGGATTTGAAGACAAGGATGAAATTTAGACATTTATGGCTCTCGAACAGATCAATGCAAGTGGCATCTATGGGGAGGCAATGGCCTAGTGGTCCTGTTGCTAGACTATTAATCCAGAAACTCAGCTAATGCTCAAGGGTTCAAATCCCACATGAGAGATGGTGGAATTTGAATTCAATAAAAAAAAACCTGGAATTAAGAATTTACTGATGACCGTGAAACCATTGTCGATTGTCGGAAAAACCCCTCTGGTAGACTAATTAGGGAAGGAAATCTGGTGCCCAGGAGAGGGCAGGTAAGTGGAACTGAACCCACTATCAGATCAGCCATGATCTTATTGAACGGCGGAGGAGGCTCGAGGGGAATTCCCACAGATGAGGGAACTTTCTCCTCCTGCCTGTCAGGGGATTGTAGTGAGTGGGACATGGACCATGCAAAGGTCTGTTGACCTCGGATGGGATTTTCTGGTCTTGAGGTGAGTGTGGATTGAAAATCCCACTCAGTAGCTCATCACAAACAATCCTTTTCGCTCAGACGGTGAGGACAGGCAACAATACCTCTTCCACGATTATTCTCAACACCAGTGCCCCACAAGATTGTGTCTCGGCCCCTTACTATACTCTTTATATGCCTATGACTGAGGCCAAATTCCCCTCCAACTCCATTTTCAAGTTTGCTGGTGACACCATCTCCACTAGATTGTCAATGTCAGGAAGCGTAGCACTCTTGTCTACATCTACGGGGATGAAGTGGCAATGGTCAAGACCTTCAAGTTTCAAAGTGTCCAGATCACCAACAGCCTGTCCTGGTCTCTCCATGCAAACGCTATAGCTAAGAAAACCCAACAATACCTCTACGTTCTCAGAAGGTTAAGTTTTTTTTTAAAAACAGATGCACCTGAGTTAGCATCCTTTACATAAGAACATAAGAACATAAGAAATAGGAGCAGGAGTAGGCCATCTAGCCCCTCGAGCCTGCCCCGCCATTCAACAAGATCATGGCTGATCTGTCGTGGCTCAGTTCCACCCTCCCGCCCTCTCCCCATAACCCTTAATCCCTTCTCTTATCAAAAACCCATCAACCCGCTTCTTAAAAATATTTAGCGAGGCAGCCTCCACCACTTCAACGGGCAGAGAATTCCAGAGATTCACCACCCTTTGAGTGAAGAAGTTCCTCCTCAACTCTGTTCTAAACCGCCTCCCCTTTATCTTGAGGCTGTGCCCCCTAGTCCTACTGTCTTTTTTGAGCGGGAAGAGTCTCTCCACCTCTATCCTATCCATCCCATTCATCATCTTATACGTCTCAATGAGATCTCCCCTCATTCTTCTCAACTCTAACGAGTACAAGCATCACAGCTTGGTATGGCTCCTACTCTGACCAAGACTGCAAGAAATTGCAAAGGGTCGTGAACAAAGTTCAGTCCACCTCGCAAACCAGCCCCCCATCCATCGACTCTGTCTACACTTCCTCGGAAAAGCAGCCAGTATAAATCAAGGACCCCACGCACCCCGGACATTCTCTCTTCCATCTTCTTCCGTTGGGAAAAAGATACATAA
Organism: Prionace glauca; assembly: GCA_037974335.1. Taxonomy (NCBI): domain Eukaryota; kingdom Metazoa; phylum Chordata; class Chondrichthyes; order Carcharhiniformes; family Carcharhinidae; genus Prionace; species Prionace glauca. Next base: position 134,031,451 of record CM075725.1, on the reverse strand, counting down.
GTCTGAGCTCACGTACTAACCGACACAAAAACAGCTTCTTCCCTGCTGCCATCAGACTTTTGAAAGAACTACTTGGTATTAAGAGCGAAACTGAGTTAATGTTTCAAGTCCATATGATTCTTCTTCAGAAGTCCATTTTGAAAAAGTCATCTTAGATTTGAAAGGTTAACTTTGTTTCTCTCTCCACAGATGCCGCCAGACCTGCTGTGTTTTTCTTGCATTTTCTTGTTTCATCACCCCAAAAAAAGACCTCTTCGTTTCTCATGTCAATCTTTCTCTAACCCACGCTGCTGAGTTCACCTCCAAACTTTGCTTCCTTACAGGCTATTTTTCAGACCACTGTTGATCGACACACATGCTGAGTTCCTTGCTGTGCAAACCTGCAGGCCCATTGCTCGACACAGCTGGCAGATGTTTATTCTGCACACCTGTAGGCATCCCTGCTGTTACACATCTGTTCAGTCATGGTTGTGACTCCGAAATCCATCCTTCCCGTGTCTATGGGATAAGTAAGTGGGCAGTCTGTGGATGTTCCAGTGCCTATTACACTTGTTCCTGCCCAGTAAACAAAAGCGGGACTCTCTTGGAGTGCTGTTCAGATCAGTTCAATGGTGAGTAGCACTTTTTGGGGGAGTCAGTTTTAATCAGAAGGGCCAAAAAGTGTCCCAGAGAGAGGTACAAGGAGGGAGGCAGATGAAAGTCCCAAATGGAAGTCATAACTAAGGGACAAAGGCAGGAGACAGAAATTGGTCTCCATTAAGTTCCGAGAAAGAACAGAACAGAGAAACAGGCTCCAATTACAGCAAAGGCTACGGGAGACAGACTTTACATGAAGTGGGCTTTGACGAAGCTTTGGTAATCAAAGAAGGCTCAGAAGAAGCTCTGATGAGCTACAACGGCAGCCGGAGGTAGGTGACTCCATGCTGTGGGCCTTTGCAGTTTAGGTACCCCTTCAGATTAGCAGTGTTCTGTTGGTGCAGAAACTGTCCTTCGAAGTTGCTGCTCGATCGTACTCGGAAATCCAGGGAAACAGAATCTCAGAAGGCAGGATTTACACACCGAGGTGAGCTGCCACTGAAGCTGTTTGAGGAGAGTTTCAAAGCAAAATCTTCACATGTGGAGACTGGAAATTCGAGAGAGAGAGAGAGAGAGAGAGAGAAAGGATGGGGGGTTGGGGGAAGTTCGCCATGGAAATCATAGTGGGCAAGTAGTAGACCATGCACAGGTTGATCTTAGGTGGGATTTTTTTTGGTTTTGGAGGGAGTAACAAGAAAATCCCAGCCAAAGTTCCAGTCGGATTGGTTGGCTCACAGCATTACTGATCTAGGTGCGTTATTGCAAAATCCACGGAATCTATTCTGGTCACACCTGACATTTAGTGCGCACTGTGGTATGTTTGACCAAAGTTTGTCTGTTAATTCCTATGTAGTCATGATGTGGATATGCCGGCGTTGGATTGGGATAAACACAGTAAGAAGTCTGACAACACCAGGTTTAAGTCCAACCGATTTATTTGATAGTAAACTCACAAGCTTTCGAGGTTTGTCCCTTCGTTGGGCGAATGGAGAGTTCTGGCCTCAGACAGAGCATACAACAGCACAGTAATCTGTGTAATCAGTAATCTGTAAACTGTGCATGCTTTTATACGCTCTGCCTGAGGCCAGAACTCTCCATGCACCCGACGAAGGGGCAAACCCCAAAAGCTTGTGAGTTTACTATCAAATAAATTGGTTGGACTTAAACCTGGTGTTGTCAGACTTCTTACAATTCCCCTGTAGGTCATCCTTAACTCTGAATGTTAGAGCACAGGATGGCTATTTCTAAATTGTTTTATCATTCTCAACTTGCATAGTTAACTTTAAGTTTTGCTTGTTCAAAACCGGTGGGTCTTGTGGTTTTATCCATTAAGTATATGTCGTGAACCTTAAACTTCATTTACTCGAACCTGATTTTTAATCAAGAAACTGGGAATGGCCATGGTTCAGAACACGATGGGTCTGATTTTACCAACAATTTGCGTAGGTTTTTGGCACGAATCCGAGCAGATTGCGACTTTACTGAGACCCGCGAACGGCGGGGATCCGTTCCACGCCCCAATCGGGCACAATGACGATTCAAATGCATTTGCAGGCATTTAAACTGAATTAATGAACTGCTCGCCTAACTCTGTCAGCACTTCCCGCTTTACCACCGCGTTTACCAATCCAGAACCGTGCTTTTAGGGGCCTGCTGAATTAAAAACTCTGAGTCGGGCACTCCAGCCTCTGAAGAGTGCGTTCAGTGTTCCCAACGGCTCCCTGACTCAGATCAGTGGTGGGGGCGGAGGCAGAGGCAGGTCAGATCATTCTCTGGTTGGGGAGGGAACAAGGGGGGCGGTTAGATGGATCTCTGGTGGGGTGGGGGAGGCAGGGAGGCAGGTAAGATGGATCTTTGGTTGGGGGGTGGAGGGGGGGAGGAGGATTGAGGAGGGAGGCAGGTTAGATATATCTCCGGTGGGGGGGAGGGGGTGGGCAGGGGGGTCTGCTGCCACTCTGCGGGCAATCGATTATGGGGGGCGGGGAAAGGGGCATGAGTGGTGATCGGTGTGGGTCATTGGGGGGGGCATGGATAAGGGGGACAGCGATGTGTGTGTCCCTCTTATCCTCCCCCCTTATCCTCCCCCCCCCCCAACTACCCACACATACCATTGCCCCCCTTGTCCACCCCCGCCACTACCCAGACCAGTCGCCAACCCTGCCCCATCGCCCGCAGAGTGGCAGCGGACCCCCCTCCCCCACCCCCACCAGACATCCAGTTGGCCCCAGAGATATATCTTACTTGCTTCCCTCCTCCCCCCCACCCCCTCATTCCCCCTCCCCCCGAGATACACCCTCGCTCCTGCTTTTCACTCCCAGGCCGTTTTCTCCTCTTCCTGCAGCTCGGGAGCGATCTGACACAAGCACGCTTTTCCGATCTTTTCTCTAACTGCGCAAGCGCAGTTCAGAGCTCCGATCGTTCCGGCAGTGCTCAGCTCCACCCACAGTGCGAATCAGACTGGAGATGGCTGGCAGCTTGGGTTGGGTGGGGGGGGGGGGGGGGGGGTACTTGAAAGTGGATTTCTGAGTCGGATCTGTACAACACCCAGAGTAGGAATCAAAATGGTAAAATCAGGCCCGATGTGTATTATAATACAGCTTGCACCTGTAGGTGTCACTGCTGTGTGCATCTGTATGGTCATTGCTCTACATACCTCCACTCTCAGTACTGCGCACATCTATGTGGTCATTGCTCTATATACTTGCTTGGTCAATGCATTAAGAACATAAGAAATAGGAGCAGGAGTAGGCCATCTAGCCCTTCGAGCCTGCCCCGCCATTCAATAAGATCATGGCTGATCTGTCGTGGCTCAGTTCCACCTTCCCGCCCTCTCCCCATAACCCTTAATTCCCTCTTTTATCAAGAACCCATCAACCCGCTTCTTAAAAATATTTAGCGAGGCAGCCTCCACCACTTCAACGGGCAGAGAATTCCAGAGATTCACCACCCTTTGAGTGAAGAAGTTCCTCCTCAACTCCGTTCTAAACCGCCTCCCCTTTATCTTGAGGCTGTGCCCCCTAGTCCTACTGTCTTTTTTGAGCGGGAAGAGTCTCTCCACCTCTACCCTATCCATCCCATTCATCATCTTATACGTCTCAATGAGATCTCCCCTCATTCTTCTAAACTCTAACGAGTACAAGCCTAGTTTATTCAGCCTCTCCTCATAGCTCAACCCCCTCAACTCCGGTATCAGCCGAGTAAACCTCCTCTGCTCTCCCTCCAGGGCCAAAATATCCTTGTGCACTTTACACACTTGTTGGTCATTTCTGTACACGTCTGTACTGTTGTTGCTCTGCGTACCTGTAGGATACACTGCTGTGAGCACCTGTATTGTCATTGCTGTACACACTGGTCAGATCTTCACAGGCCGCTGTAATTTATGCATGTGCAGGTCATTTCTAAAATGTTAATTTGTTCTGTTTTGGACAGTTTCTCCAACAACAGGGCCACTTGCATTGATTGTAATCTCAAAAACCTTTATCGTTGTGTTGGGACATTCCACAGGCAAACAGAGCAAAGTTTAAATGCAGGGTTTCCTGATTAATGTCCCTGTTCCCTGATTTGAACTCCCATTGTGGAGCACTCACCAAAGGATAGTGGCATGGTGGCACAGTGGTTAGCACTGCTGCCTCACAGCCCCAGGGATCTGGGTTCAATTCCAGCCTTGGGTCACTATCTACGCAGAGTCTGCACGTTCTCCCCATGTTTGCATGGGTTTCCTCCCACACTCCAAAAGATGTGCACGTTAGATGGATTGGCCGTGCTAAATTGCCCCATAGTGTCAGAGGGATTAGCAGGGTAAATATGCAGGGATAGGGTCTGGGTAGGATTGTTGTCGGTGCAGGCTCAATGGGCTGAATGGCCTCCTTCTGCATTGTAGGGATTCTATGAATGTGGGAACAGTGAATTTTACCTTGTGATGATTTAAAACCACAGGTAAGGATGCTGAATGTGTTCTTTAAAGGAGGAACTTCTTTATATAAATATATAATGGAATTTAGCAGTAACAGTAACTTAGCAGGATAGTAATAACAGTAATAACTATGAAAACAGGAGCACTCGTAAGACTTGTCTTGCTTATAGGTCACTCTCTAACAGACTGAAAAACCCCTCAAACTTGCAGATGCTTAGAAACTTCAACATACGCCAGTGAAACAATTATACAGGAGAAAGGCTTATAAGAATACCGTGTACTCAAAATGACACTCTACAACAACTCCCTTAATAGAGATTTGATTTATTATTGTCACATGCATTAGTATACAGTGAAAAGTATTGTTTCTTGTGCGCTGTACGGATAACGTATACTGTTCATAGAGAAGGAGATGAGAGAGTGCAGAATGTAGTGTTACACTCATAGCTAGGGTGTAGAGAAAGATCAAGTTAATGCGAGGTAGGTCCATTCAAAAGTCTGAGGGCAGCAGCTGTTCTTGAATCGGTTGATGTGTGACCTCAGAGTTCCCAATGGAAGAAGGTGGAAGAGGGAATGTCCGGGCTGTGTGGGGTCCTTAATTATGCTGGCTGCTCTTCCAAGCCAGTGGGAAGTGTAGACAGAGTCAATGGATGGGAGGCTGGTTTGAATGGCTAGAATGAGCAGTCTTCAGTTTTTGCGACTGTGGGAACTTTTCTCCCAGTCTCCTTTCTTGTCTGAGCTATTTAAACCATCGTGTATTGTAGGTGGAGTAGCTGGAACAAGGTGAAAGCAAAAATCCAAATAAACCTTTTGTTTTAAATCAAGTTCTAGGCTTAGAAATAAGCTATTCAGAGAGTAACACTATCTAAGGCCACATCTTCATTATCCCAGTTTCTGATGGCATCATCTCCTGGCCATAATTACGCTGTAGTCTGTGACTCAGACCTGTCTAGTGTTTCATGCAGCTATCAGCTGAAACACATCGACCAACTTGTGTTCTGTTTTCCATCTCAAAAGATAGTTTCAAATTACATGGATCAATGAAAATGTGCTCCTTTCCTGTTAGAGTGTGAAGCACGGACCATCTTATTTTTCCACCTTCCTTACATGTCGGAGGCTTCTCAAAGGTGCAGGGGTCACGTATTGCCCACAGAAGGGGGTGCAGACGGCATAGTAGTTAGCACTGCTGTCTCACAGAGCCAGGGACCCGGGTTTGATTTCCTGGCTTGGTTTAGTTTATCTCCGAGTGTCAAAAGGGAGAACCCGGAGGAAACACAAGTAGGTACAGGGAGAACGTGCAGACTCCGCACAGATAGTGACCCAAGCTGGGAATCGAACCCTGGGTCCCCGGCGCTGTGACGCAGCAGTGTTAACTATTGTGCCACCCAATGTTTGTGCAGAGTCTACACATCCTCCCCTAGTCTGGGTGGGTTTCCTCCGGGTGCTCCAGTTTCCTCCCACAGTCCGAAAGACGTGCTGGTTAGGTGCATTGGCCGTGCTAAATTCACCCTCAGTGTACCTGAACAGGCGCCGGAGTGAGGCAACTTAAAGACTAGAGCTTCTGCTCAGAGAGAGGTGAGGAGGTAAGGCTGTCGATTTTGGGGGCAGCCCTTAATCTCTTTGGACTGTAGGAGGAAATTGGAGCACCCTGAGGAAACCCACACAGACACGGGGAGAACGTGCAAACTCCACATAGACAGTGATCCAAGCCAGGAATCAAACCCAGGTCCCTGGCACTATGAGGCAACAGTGCTAACCACTGTGCCACCGTGCCGCCCATAGATCTTGCTAAATGGTACAGCAGGCTCAAGGGGCCAAATGCTATTTGGCTATTTCTTATGTTCTCTCTGCCAACATAACTTTCCGCAAGCGTTTGTCTTGTGGAATTATTCCAAACTACAATCTCCTCTGACTGAATATCTCCATGTTCTTAGTCCAAAAAATCCCATCCGACACAATGCCCATGGAGACCAGTTTAACCCAATCATTACCCTACGGGAGTTGAGGAGAGGGGTGGGGGGAGCAGTGCTGACGGGGGCTGACGTTCCTGATGCTGTAAGAGCTGACAGATGGAGGGGTCCTGAGGAAAAGAGGTCTACACCCTACTTCAGGGAACCCATCAAATCAATGTTTGGTTAGTATGAAAAAAAGTCTTGGCCAGGATGCTAAATAAACCAGGGGACATGGGAGTCAAAGCAGGAGCTTGGAGACAGTTCAACCATGACCACAATGGATGGCAGAACAATGAAGGGCTGAATGGACTTCGCTGCCGAAAACTACAAAGGGTTGTGAATGTAGCCCAGTCCATCAGGCAAACCAGCCTCCTATCCATTGATTCCATCTATACTTGGAAAAGCAGCCAGCATAATTAAGGATGGACGCAACCCGGACATTCTATCTTCCACCTTCTTCCATTGGGAAAAAAGATATAGAAGTCCAAAATCACGGACCAAACAACTCAAGAGCAGCTTCTTCCCTGCTGCCATCAGACTTTTGAATGGACCTACCTTGTATTATGTTGATCTTTTTCGATACCCTAGCTATGATTGTAACACTGCGTTCTGCACCCTCTCCTTTCCTTCTTCTCCACGTACTCTAGAACACTTTGTCTGAATAGTGTGTGTAAACAGACAATACTTTTCACTGTATCCCAATGCGTGACAATAATAAATCAAATCAGATCTATTCCAATTTTCACATGCTTGTTTCTTAATGCGCAAAATACAAATCAAGCATGATTTTTCAAAATCTATAGTATGTCGATGGGATTTTGTTTAGAATTCTTAATGGATTTATGGTTAAATGAATGTAAAGAACATGGGTAGCACGGTGGCACAGTGGTTCGCACTGCTGCCTCACAGCGCCACGGTTCAATTCCCAGCTTGGGTCACTGTCTGTGCAGAGTCTGCACATTCTCCCCGTGTCTGAGTGGGTTTCTTGTCTGGTTTCCTCCCACACTCCAGAGACGGGCAGGTGGATTGACCATGCTAAATTGCCCCTTAGTATCGGAGGGGATTAGGATGGTAAATTTATGGGGATAAAGCCTGGGTGGGATGGTGCAGATTCGAAGGGCCTCCTTCTCTGATTGCCTTTGAGACGTAGGCAAAGGTGGGGCAGTAGAAATTGACGGGAAGCTTAAGACAGCAGGCAATTCTTCGTCTTTCGGAGGGGAAGTTTTTCTAATCAGTTATCGAGATTGTGCAGGGGATTTGTAAAATCGAGCCAAGCAGGTTGTTTACAGTTCTTAAAATGCCAGAAGACACAAGATTTAAAAAAAATTAGCAGCAGGATAAATAGAAGGAGCTTGGCTGGAGTTTGTCCCCCCCTCTGAGGCACTTTTAAGGTGTGCGGTGAGGTAGCTGGGAAAGCTGTTAAAATGAGCAGTGTGAGTCAGCACAAGAGAAATTTAGATTAATTTCTGGAGAGATTGGAAATAAGGGGTTGTAATAATGTAGTACCTTATCACTTGACGATCTCTCAGGCGACTTTGTGGAATAAATTACTTCTGGTGCGGAGGCATTCTGCATCAGCAACATTGCATAAGCAGCGAATGAAATAAATAAGTAACGACTTAATCAGTGATGCAGCCAGAGTACAGAGGCTCCCCTTTGCGCAGGGAAGATTTGATTGAGGTGTTCAGGGGTTTGCACGGAGTTATTGCCATTGTGGAATCGCCTACGGTGCAGAAAGAGGCCATTCGGCCCATCAACAACAATTCCCACCCAGCCTCAATTACCGTAATTCACTCTGCTAATCTCCCTGACATGAAGGGGGTTTTGATTAGGAAAACAAGGGGAGCCTACATTTGAAGGCAGGATGTCCATATCTAAAGGATTTGATGTGATTGGCAAGAGAATCAAAAAAGTGATGCTATATCTCGATAAATGATCAGTCAGAACACATTCGCAAGTGTTACTTATAAAGTCACAGAGGTTTGTAGCATGGAAACAGGCCCCTCGGCCCAACTTGTCGATGCCCAGTTTTTACCATTAAGCTAGTCCCAATTGCCTGCATTTGGCCCACATCCCTTGATGTCCATCTTACCCATGTAACTATCTATATGCTTTTTAGAAGACAAAATTGGACCTGCCTCTACTACTACCTCTGGCAGCTCGTTCCAGGCATATACCACCCTCTGAGTGACAGAATTACCCCTCCAGACGCTTTGTATCTCTCGCCTCTCATCTTAAACCTATGCCCTCTACTTTTAGACTCCCCTACCTTTAGAAAAAGATATTAACCACCTACTTGATCTATGCCCTGATTATTTTATAAGATCACTCCTAAGCCTCTTATGCTCCAGGGCAAATAGTCCCATTCTATCCAGCCTTTCCTCATAACTGGTAGCATCCTGGTAAATCTTTTCTGCACTTTTCTAGTTTAATAATATCCTTCCTATAATAGGGGTGAATTATTGCAATGGTGTTAAAGCCCGAGTGAAAGTGCAAAGGAGATTTACCAAACAGATACGGGGATTGAGGAATTTTAGGTACAAAGAAAGGTTAGAGAAATGGGGAATTTACGCCTGCAAAGAAGTCCATCGGGTAAGTTGGCCTTGAGAGACAATGGCCTAGTGGTATTATCAGCCGACTATTAATGTAGAAACTTAGCTCATGTTCTGGGGAACCCGGGTTCGAATCCGACAACAGATAGTGGAATTTGAATTCAACTTTAAAAAAAAAATCTGGAATTTAAGATCTGATGATCATGAAACGATTGTTGAAAAAACCCATCTGCTTCACTAATGTCCTTAAGGGAAGGGAATCTACAATCTTTACCTGATCTGGCCCAAACGTGATGTGATTGACTCTCAACTGCCCTCTAAACAAGGGCAACTAGGAATGGTCAACAAATGCTGGCTGGCCACCAATGCCCACGTCCCATGAATGAGTAAAACAAAAAATAAGGCACTCAAAATTATGAACAATTTTGACATTTTATTCTGTTTCTGCTCACTGATGTTTCAAAGACTAGGGGGGGTCACAATATCAGGGTGGCCTATAAGCGAGCTAGGACGGAGATGAGGAGAAACTTCTTTACTCAGTTATTGGGATTTGGAATGCGCTGTCTGGGAGAGAGGTGGAGGCAGATCCGATCGGAGGTTTAGAAAAAGCTGGATACGTAATTGAAGGTGGCGCATTTGGAGGGCGACAGAGAGAGGGCTGGTGAATGGGACTAGCTGAGGAGCTCTTTCAGGAGCTGGTGCAGACATGATGGGCTGAGTGGTCTTCTGTGTTGTAAAATTCTATAATCCACAGAATCCTGCCATTTGGCCCATTGATTCTGCACTGACGCTCCCAAAAGATCATCTTACCCAGGCCCACCTTGCTGCCCTATCCCCATCAGCCTGGGATTCCCCAGTCCTACTGCAGTCAACGCCAAATTCTCCATTCTCGCCGGCAGGATTGGCGGAGTGAATGAGATCGGAGAATCCTGGCCAGTATCTCCAAACCAAAATCCCACAATCCTCGACTGGAAGGTCAACCAGGCCAGCAGGGGGATAAGTTCTTGGCTGTTCTTCAAAATAGTGGCTGGGGAATCTTCTCCATCCACCTGAGGGGACTGCTGGGGCCGTAGTTTAATATCTTATCTGAAGGAATAATGTTGCTTTTGGAAAGATACCTTGGAGAGATCTTGAATGTCAGCCCTTTTTGAAATGGAATTCACCAGGGCATTGGCTCAGGGATACTGAAGGTTTTAAAGATGGGAAATGTGTCAGAAAAGGCATTCCTTCAGTTGACATCTTATTGAAATACACCTGTCCAAACTTGGATGCACAAAGTCAATACCCTCCATTACTTCTAACACAAAAGGATAGCAGATACCAAGGAGATGGGTGACAGAAGTAATACTACGCTTTGCTCGCTGCTATTAAGTACCTTGTTACCACTCAATAGTGGGTGATATCTGGAATACATAAAAGTATTATAATCCAGGTTAGAAACTCCAAGTTCATAGTCATAGAGGGAAACAGGCCCTTCAGCCCAACTTCTCCATGCTGTCCTTTTATTTAAACGCCTAAACTAATCCCATTTACCTGCATTTAGCCCATATCCCTCAATACCCATCTTATTCATGTAACTGTCTAAATGCTTTTTAAAAGATAAAATTGTACCTGCTTCTACCACTACCTCTGGCAGCTTGTTCCAGACATTCACCCCCTCTGTGTGAAAAAATTGCCCCTCTGGACACTTTTGTATCTCTCCCCTCTCACCTTAAACCCATGCCCTCGAGTTTTGGATTCCCCTACATTTGGGAAAAAGGTATTGACTATCTGGCTGATCTGTGCCCCCTCATTATTTTATAGATCTCTATAAGATCACCCCTCAGCTTCCTGCGCTTCAGAGGAAAAAGTCCCAGTCTATCCAGTCTCTCCTTATAACTCAAACCATCAAGTCTCTGTAGCATCCAGTAGATCTTTTCTACACTCTTAGTTTTAGTAATATCCTTTCTATAATGACTGGAACTGCACACAGTATTTCAAGTGTGGCCTTAGCAATGTCTTGTACAACTTCAAGGCATCCCATTCAGGAACAAAGAACAAAGAACAATCCAGGGAAACAGGCCCTTCGGCCCAACAAGCCCGCGCCGCCACATCACCCTACACCTATTCTACCCTGCATATCTATGAATGGAACCCTACTCAGTCAGATTCAGGGAAGAAATAGTGTCAATTTGGTAAAAACTGATTAGCCTGAGAGCACATTTTTGGGGTGTGGGAGGAAACCGGAGCGCCCGGAGGAAACCCACGCAACCACAGGGAGAATGCGCAAACTCCCACAGACACAGGCCCAAATCCATGTGCCTGCACAGCCAGCAGTGCTAGTCACTGAGCTGTTGCGGCGCCCATCTACCGGTCCAGGATCAAGCACACACACCGACATGAAGTACTAGGCCACTCCTGGAACTTCCAAGAGCAGCCCAGGCACGACCCGCCGTGTGAATGCCCCTCGTTTGACACGAGGTGGACCTCCACCTGTGGAATAAAGTCAAAAATATTAATCTTACAGCCTGCCTTTCCGGTGTCTCCCGAGGTTTAACCCTATTTAATATCCCCTACCATATCCCTCCATTCTCGTTTCACTCATGTGCCTATCTAACTGCATCTTAAATGAGTCCAACGTTCCTGCCTCCACCACCCTACTCGGTAGCGCGTTCCAGACCCCCACAACTCTCTGCGTAAAGAATCTTCTTCTCACCTCCAAATTATATCTCTCCCCCCTCACCCTTAAATGATGACCTCTCGTGTTCGTATCCAGTCTAGGGAGCAGGCTCTCACTATTAACTCTATCCATTCCCTTCATTATCTTATATACTTCTATCATGTCCCCTCTCAATCTCCACCTTTCCAAGGAGAATAGTCCCAGTTTCTTCAACCTCTCCTCGTAACCCAGTCCCCCCATGCCAGGCAACATCCTGGTAAACCTCCTCTGCACCCTTTCCAGAAACTCCACGTCCTTCCGGTAATAAGGTGACCAGAACTGGACGCAGTACTCCAAATGCGGTCTAACCAACGTTCTGTGCAACTGAAGCATTAGACAGCAGCTTTTATACTCTATGACCCTTCCTATAAAGGCCAACATCCCATAAGCCTTCCTAACAACCTTCTCCACTTGTGATGCAGGAGTTGGGATATCTTGTTGAAGTTGTACAAGACAGTTGTTTTATGAAGTTGGCCTAGTCATAAGTTTTGCACTTTGAACCAACAACCAAAACTGAAGAACACTTGGCAGAGAAGAGAAACTATCTCACATGACCTGTCAATCATTCTTCCCACAACAATTCGACAGGTCATAAACTCCCAGAAAGTGCACTAGGCACAGAGTAAAAATGAACAAAACCCCATTTAAGCAGCAAGAACAGGAACTCAAATCAGGTAACCAGCACCAATAATGAAAACAAAAAAAAACAGGCTTGCTTATAAACCGCAGAGAACATGATTAAAAATATATTATTTAAAGGCACAGTGGTGTCAGAGAATTTACACTTGCATAAAAGTCCATCAGGTAAGTTGACAAAGACTTTTATTCTTATTTATCACAATTCAAAGTGCCTGTATTCTGAATTTTAAGTTTCCATATCATTAGTACACTTTCAAAAGTATTACTGTGTAATGGATATCACTTGGAATTTATCACAGCCGGGTTTGGAATGAATTGACTGTGCTAAACTGTTTGGATAGTCCATTAAGTTTTGTCTCTATTAAACCAAGTTGCTTGCATTATCTTAATGGGGGAAATGTTGCTTTGCATTAGGTAGCCGTCTGCTCTCTTGTTCCTCAATTTCAAATTGTATTACATATTTCTGGCTGCCGTTCAGAGAATATCATTTATAACTTCCAGGATTTTTTTTGATTTGGAGTTTCTTTTTAAATACATCTTAGGTTTAAAACATTTTTGATCAGATAGAATCATAGAATCCTACAGTGCAAAATGAGGCCATTCAGCCCATCGAGTCTGTACTGAATACAATCCCATCCAGGCCCTATTCAAGTAACCCCACATATTTACCCTAGCTAGTCCCCCAGACACTAGGGACAATTTAGCATGGCCGATCCACCTAGCCCACACATCTTGGAGCTGTGGGAGGAAACTGGAGCACTCAGGGAAACCCTCGCAGACACGGGGAGAATGTGCAAACTCCACACAGACCGTCACCCGAGGCTGGGAATCAAACCTGGCTCCTGGTGACCACTGTGCCACCATACCATCCCCCCCAAGATATCCCAGGGCTTACCAGCTCTTGGGCCAGGGTTGTCCATCCGCACCCCAACCCCAACACCAACCCCATGCTCCCACAGCAGGTTGGCCCATGATGGATGTACCAAACCATTGGCCACCAAAGGAATCTTCCTGATCCCGCCTAAGCCTAGGGCTGTATGTGAGATTCACCACCCTGCTGCTGGGAAACACTCTGCGAGGGGACAGAACTGAAAGATCCCACCAGTGGGCGGGGGGGGATACTGCCCTCGGGTTGGGATAGTAAAGGACAGTGGTCGACATGGGATTAGTGGGAATGGACTTGTTTCATGGCACAGAATGAGGTCATTTGATCCATTGGGTCGGTGCTGGCTCTTTCAAAGAGCCAATTAACCCAACTTTCTGGATCTTTTGCATCGCTCCACCTTTTCTCCTCTTCAGTTCTTTTCCTCCTTTCCTTTTATAAGTTAGGATCCAGAAGAGGTTTACCAGGATGTTGCCTGGTCTGGAGGGTATTAGCCAAGAGGAGAGGTTGGATAACCTCAGTTTGTTCTCATTGGAATGATGGTGGTTGAGGGGGTCAACCTGATAGAGGTTTACAAGATTATGAGTGGCATGGACAGAGCGGATAGTCAGATGCTCTTTCCTAGGGTTGAAGAGTCAAGTACGAGGGGAAACAGGTATAAGGTGTGTGGGGGAAGTTTAGAGGAGATGTGCGGGGCAAGTTTTATACACAGAGGATGGTGAACGCGCTGCCTCGGAAGGTGGTGGGAGCAGATACAACAGCAGCATCTGAGGAGCATCTGGATGAATACATGAATAGGATAGGAATGGAAAGATAGGAACTCTAACTGCATACAGCTTTAGTTGAGGCAGGCTTCACGATCAGTGCAGGCCTTGGCGGGCCTGATCCTGTACTGTACCGTTCTTTGTTCTTTCATAAGTTTGTGTTAAAGCTGTGGGATTCTCCAGTCCCACCAGCAGCGCACCCCTCAACTGGAGGCTTCCTACCGCCGCGAGGTGACACCAATGAGAATTCCCACAGGACCAGAGGAATCCCACTGCTCGCAAACCACTCGCCACCTCCTGCTGGCAGGAGACATCTGGGAGGCCGGAGGAGCATCTCATCCGACATTCCAGATCATAACTCACTCCGGAAAACCAACTCTCCTGACATCTCCTCAGGTTCTATTCCTAATGTTCTTAAGTTCCTGGTTGCTCAGCGGGAACCGTTTCACCCAATTTATTCCACGACCAAAACTGTACCCGTAATGCCTTACTGCCTTCACAAAGCTGTGGACGTGTGAAATATAAGTGTGCCCCCCCCCCCCCCCCACAACTCCACCCACTGCAAAAATGGCAGGTTCTAGATACAGGTGCCCGAATTCTGGATTCTGGCCCCGTGTGGGCTATGGCAGGGAGCCTGTGGGATAATAACAGGGTCAGCTTACCTCAATTTGAGGTCACAAGCCCAGATCACCCACCTTTCTGGGCCACGCACACTGTGAAGGTGGCCAATACTCCATTCAACGTAAACTTGTATTTATTATCAGTACGTCAACATCCTTGGGATTACTACTGATGAGAAACTCAACTGGACTCACCACGTAAACACAGTAGCTACAAGAGACAAGTCCGGAGGCTAGGAATACTGTGGCGAGCATCTCATCTCCAGATTCCCCAAAGCCTGTCCTCCATCTACAAGGCACAAGTCAGGAGTGTGATGGGATACTCCCCACTTGCCTGGATGGGTGCAGCTCCAACACCACTCAAGAGGCTTGACACCATCCAGGACAAAGCAGCCCACGTCATTGGCACCCCATCCATAACACTAAATCCCTCCACCACTGGCACTCAGTAGAAGTAGTGTGTAACATCTACCAGATGCACTGCAGAAATTTACCAAACAGCATCCTCCAGACCCATGGCCACTTCCATCTAGAAGGACAAGGGCAGCAGATGCATAGGAACACCACCACCAGCAAGTTCCCCTCCAAGCCACTCATCGTCCTGACTTGGAAACATATCAACGTTCCTTCGCAGACGCTGTGTCCAAATTCTGGAATTCTCTCCCCAGTGGCATTGTGGATCAACCCACAGCACATGGGTGCAGCGAGTCAAGAAGGCAGCTCACCATCACCTTCTCAAGGGCAACTAAGGATGGGCAATAAATGCTGGCCCAGCCAGCGATGCCTGTGTCCCATGAATGAATAAAAAATATATAATACTGTTAATGTAGTAAGACGTTTTGATTTCATTGTTCCAATGGTTTTCTAACCTGCTTTCCACTTTGCAACGTGCATAAACCTGGAGTCATCCAAAGCTCTGTTGCCTGTGTCGCAACAAGTCTTGTTCGCCTATCGTCCCTGTGCTCCCTGATCGACACCGAGGCATCACTAGATTTTAGAGCCAATGTTAAAATTCTCACCCTTGTTTTTAAGTATCATCTTGATCTCACTAATCCCCTCCTGCTCACCCACCCCTCCACCTCCTGCCATTCCCTCCTCTGCCTCCATTCCCTGACCACCCCCCTCTTTCTCTGGAACATCCTCCCAACTTTGAGATCCCCGCGCTTCTCCAATTCTGGCTACTTATCCCTGATTTTCATTGTGCCCTCATTGACGGTCATGTTTAGACCCCAAAGAGTTATGGAATTCCAGGTTCCTCTATCTCTCCCCCTCTATACCGCCACTTCTTTCAGTCATTCCTGCAAATCAAGTTCTCCTTTTGTGGCTCTGTGTCAAAGTTTGTTTGACAATGCTCCTGTGGGAGATTGGGCAGCATGGTGGCACAGTGCATTGCTGCTTCACAGTGCCAGGGACCCGGGTTCAATTCCAGCATTGGGTCACTGTCTGTGTGGAGTTTGCACATTTCCCCCGTGCCTGTGTGGGTTTCCTCCGGATGCTTTGGCTTCCTCCCACAATCCAAAGATGTGCGGGTTAGGTTGATTGGCCATGTTAATTTGGCCCTGGTGTCATAGGATTAGCAGGGTAAATATGAATGGTTACGGGACTGGGGCCTGGGTAGGATTGTAGTCAGTGCAGACTCGATGGGCCAAATGCACTGTAGGGATTCTATAAATAAATGCAATCTGTTATTGTTGAAACATGAAGACGACAATAATCTCTCCCTCAATGTCTGTAAAATGAAGGAGATTGTCATTGACGTCAGGAAGCGTAGAGGACATGCCACTGTTTGCATCAAGGGAAGAAGAAAGAAATGGTTGAGAACTTCAAGTTTCGAAGTGTTCAGATCACTAACAACCTGTCCTGGTTCCTCCACATCCACGCTATTAAGAAAGCCCACCATTGTCTCTACTTTCTCAGAAGACTAAGGAAATTTGGTCCACTATGCCTCTCACCAATTTTAACAGATGCACCATAGAAAGCATTCTTATTTCGGGTTTTTGACACGCTATTAGTTTCTTGAACCATGAAGTCCGATACAATAGTGATTGAACTCCTTAGTGTGGCTCCTGCTCTAACCAAGAAACTACAAAGGGTTGTGAACGTAGCCCAGTCCATTGCTCAAACTAACCTCCCATCCAGTGACTCTGTCTACGCTTCCCGCTGCCTTGGAAAAGCAGCCAGCATAATCAAGGAGCCTGGATATACTCTCTGCCACCTTTCTCTGTCAGGAAAAAAAGATACAAAAGTCCGAGGACACATCCGAGGAAGAGCCAACTCTTCCCTGCTGCCATCAGACTCTTGAATGAACCTACCTTATATGAAGCTGATCTTTCTCTACACCTTAGCTATGACTGTAACACTGCACCCGTTCCTTTTCTTCTCCCCTATGTACTCTACGAATGGTATGCTTTGTTTTTATAGCGCGCAAGAAACAACACATTTCATGTAATCCCGGCAGTGCAGAAGGAGGCCATCCAGCCCATCGAGTCTGCACTGGCAGCAATCCCACTCAGGGCCTATCCCTGCAACATCATTTACTTACCCCGCTAATCCTCCTGATGCTAAATGGGCAATTTAGCAGAGTCACAAAGTTTACAGCATGGAAACAGGCCCTTCAGCCCAACTTGCCCATGCTGCCCTTTTTTTTTTAAACCATTAAGCTAGTCCCAGTTTGTCCCATATCCCTCTATACCCATCTTACCCATGTAACTGTCCAAATGCTTTTTGAAGGACAAAATTGTACCCGCCTCTGCTACTACCTCTGGCAGTTTGTTCCAGACACTCACCGCCCTCTCAATGAAACATTTGCCCCTCTGCGCCCTTTTGTGTCTCTCCCCTCTCTTATTAAACCTATACCCTCTAGTTTTAGATTCCCCTATCTTCGGAAAAAGATGTTGACTATCTTGCTGATCTACGCCCCTCATTATTTTATGGACCTCTATAAGATCACCTCTTAGTCTCCCCTGCTACATGGAGAAAAGTCCCAACCTATCCAGCCTCTCCTTGGAACTCAAACCATCAAGTCTTTCCAGCGTCCTTCCTTGTTTAATAATTAGCATGGCCAGTCAACCTAACATGTGCATCACTGTATACCAATACATGTGACAATAATAAATTCAAATCAAGATCAGGTTGCTGGCCTACTTTGTGAAAATCCTGGTTTAAACAATCTGCAAACTCAGAAAGCCCCTGAGCCTGGTAAATCTTTAGTTTCTAAGCTATTGGGCATCGTGAAATTCTGTGTTCTGGGACAATTCCTTCTGCAGCCAAATGCAAACAATGCTTTGTGCTATTCAATTTAGCATTGAGATGCTAACAGATGGTTCCCTGTGTGCAGAAACAATTTGTAACACGATTACACTTCAAGTAATACAAGTGCCACAATCAGCGTTTCAAAGACAAGCAGTGCCTAATCATAGGACACAACATGCAGGAAATTAGCATTTGTGTTTGCCTGGAATAATTCCACGTACAGATTTCCAGAATGCATAGTGCTTTTTAATATGTGCTGGTTCGGAAAACAACTCGCTGCAGGCATGTTGCCACCCAAAAGAGCTGATCTTCCCATTGGTATCAACCGTGGCACTCTTACTGCTGTGCCGGGCGGTTGGGGATTCAAGTCCCACAGCAGCCTACAATCCAGGCTGACTCTTCAATGCAGCATCGAGTTCTGCGGTGCTGTTGGCGGCACCATTTTTCTATCCAAACAACTGAGAGAGAACCCTGGATGCCCTCTCAGGTGGGCGCAAAAGGCCTGGTGACAATATTTTGAAAAAAGGACAGGGGAGTTCTCCCCGGTGTCCTGGCCACAACCATCCCTCGAGCAAGACCACGGAATTAAATGATCTATCCATTATCTCATTGCTGCTTGTGGGATCTTGCTGTGCACATTTTGGCTGCCGTTCTCCCAAGGTTGCGACCACAACTTGGTGACTATACTTCAAAAAGGGGACTTCAATAGTTGTGGAGGACTTTGGGGATGTCCCCAGAGGCATTCTATAAATGTACGCTCTTCCTTTCTGTCTTGGTTGGAAAATCAACGGCTGGGATTCTCTGGTCGCACCGGCAATGCGTTCCACCCGCGGGTTTCCCATTGGAGTGGGGTGACATCAATGGGAATTCCCATTGTCAGCAGTGGGACCAGAGAATCCTACTGCTAGCGAACTACACGCCACCTCTCGCCAATGGGAAATATATAGCTGGGAGAATCATTGAACCCTCGCATCCCTACAGTGCAGAAGGTGGCCATTCAGCTAGCTAGGGTAACGGTCAATTTATCGTGGCCAATCCACCTAACCCGCACATCTTTGGACTGTGAGGGGAAACTGGAGCACCCAGAGGAAACCCACGCAGATGTGGGGAGAATGTACAAACTCCACACAGACAGTGACTCAAGCCAGGAATTGAACCTGGGTACCCTGGCACTGTGAGGCAACAGTACTGACCCCTGTGCTGCCGTGCGCCCCGCTCCTCTCTTCTGGAGGCCAAAGAATCTCACCCAATGTATTTGTGACAGGTTTCAATTCATCCCAGGACGCGGTCAGTCACATCAGTCGCAGTCTAGCCAATTTTGCTGATGCTCAGAGTTAAACTTTTCCCTTCCCATGCTGAAAATGTATTTTTTCAATGACTTTATCTTTGTGTCTATCTGGTGGTGAGGAGTAATTAACCCCCCCAAATTCCACAGTGGTATCAGGCAGGTTAGAACATTCCTGGTTATCATCAGATTGGTATTTGTTGGAATTTACAAGCGAGCTGCCCTGCTTCAGAAAGTATTACGTTGACCACAAAGTGCTTTTCAATGAAGTTCCGTTGTTTATGAAATTATCCAGATTCCTTTGAATTTTATTCATCTTCCCTGCACTAGGCAACTGATTGTACAGCCTGGCGTCTTCAGTAAATCTAACATTAGCAGAGTTCGGGTTCTCCATTATCATTGTGAACATTGTAAACAGCAACAGGGCCTTAGCAGAGACTGCTGGAGAGCACATACTAATCAGAGGCAGCGTTAGCCATTCATCATCACCAGCCTTAGTTTAATCCAGCTGGCTGTTTTTCCATTAATTCTCAGCCTTTATCTTCAAAGCCTCAGATGCAGTACCTTATCAATGCCTTTTGAAAAGTACAAGTATCTTCTCTTCATTGGATATCACTCATCCACTCATTCAGTTCCTTCCTCAAAGCACTCTAATAAATCAATGAGACATGACTTAATGCTTTTAAAATGATGCTGTCTACACTTTTAACATTTGTGTGTAATTCTGTTGACCGCAATCAGCGACTGTAACCTAAACCCTTGACGCTTCCTCTCCCATGGTTCGCATTTCTTGACAACCTTTAGCTTCTCCTTGGGGATAAAAACCTACATTCCCCTCATGTTTTCAAACATATCAATTCGGACAGGAGTAGGCCACTTGGCCCTTCGATGCTGTACCGTCATTCAGCAAGGTCATGCCGGGTCTGACTGCATTCTCCTGCCTTACCCCTGGTAATCCTTCACCCCTTTTTTAATCACAAACCTATCTCCCTCTGTCTTAAAGATTCTACTGCCTTTTGAGGAGGCAAGTGCCAGAGGCTCACTACCCTCAGAGAAAAATCTGTCTTAAATGGGTGACCCCTCGTTCTAAATTCTCTCACAAGAGGAAACCCTGTTAACACCCCTCAGAATCTTAAACGTTTCGATCAAGTTGCCTCTTCTAAACTCCACTGGATACAAACTGTAATAAATCTTCAGAGGCAGAAGCCCCTTCACCAATATCCCCTCATTTACAATTCCAACAGCAGTAGAGAGTGCTATCAGTCAACCGTCTATCTTCAGGAGTCCCAGAGGAACTGACACTCCCGCCCCTCTGACTTTCCAGAGAGAACAATCCCAGTTTATTCAATCTCTCCTCATACCTAATACCCTCCATGGCAGGCAACATCCTGGTAAACCTTTTCTGAACTGCTTCTAATGCTTCCTTCCTTATATGCGGAGATCAATACTATGCATAATGCTCCAGATGTGGTCTCATCAGTGTTCTGCACAACAGAAGCATAATCTCTCTACTTTCATATTCAACTTCCCTCACAACAAATATTCTGTTATGTTTCCAAGTTACTTGCTATAGCCTGACCTTTTGTAATTCATGCACAAGGACACCCAGATCCCTCTGCAATCCCTCACCTTTTTAGATTATAAACATCTTTCTTTATCTTCCTGCAAAAATGGACAATTTTACATTTGCCCACATCATCCTCCATTTGCTAGTTCTTTGCCCACTCACTGAACCAATCTATATCCGTTTGTGTCCCCTTATGACCTAAAGTTGCACGGTGACACAATAGTTAGCACTATTGCCTCACAGCTCCAGGGACCCGGGTTCAATTCCCGGCTTGGGTCACTGTCTGTGTGGAGTCTGCACATTCTCCCCGTGTCTGCAAGGGTTTCCTCCCACAGTCCGAAAGACATGCTAGTTAGGTGCATCGGCCATTCTCCCTCGTGTCTCCAAACAGGCACCAGAGTGTGGGGATTTTCACAGTAACTTCATTGCAGTGTTGATGTGAGCTTACTTGTGACACTAATAAATAAAACTCAAACTCTTACAATAATCTCTCCCTCAACGTCAACAAAACGAAGGAGCTTGTCATTGACTTCAGGAAGCGTAAAGGAGAACGTGTCCCTGTCTACATCAATGGGGACCGAGTAGAAATGGTCGAGAGCTTCAAGTTTTTAGATGTCTATATCACCAACAACTTGTCCTGATCCCCCCCATGCTGACACTATAGTCAAGAAAGCTCTATCGCTTCTACTTTCTCAGAACACAAAGGAAACTTGGCATGTTGGCTATGACTCTCACCAACTTTTACAGATGAACCATAGAAAGCATTCTTTCTCCTTGCATGACAGCTAGGTGTATGGCTCCTGCTCTGCCCAAAACCACAAGGAACCACAAAAGGTCATGAACGTAGCCCAGTCCATCGCACAAACCAGCCTCCCATCCATTGACACCATCTACACTTCCTGCTGCCTCGGCAAAGTAGCCAGCATAATTAAGGATCCCGCGCATCCCAGACATTCTCTCTTCCACCTTCTTCCATCGGGAAAAAGATACAAAAGTCTGAGGTCATGTACTAGCTGACTCAGGAACAGTTTCTTCCCTGCTGCTGTCGGACTTTTGAATGGACTTACCTTGCAGTAAATTTGATCTTTTTCTACACCCTGGCTATGATTGCAATACTACATTCTGCACTCTCTCATTTCCTTCCCTGAATGGTATGCTTTGTCGATATAGCACACAAGAAACAATACTTTTCACTGTATGTTAATACATGTGACAATAATAAATCAAATCAAATCTTCCCACTATCTTTCTGTATCTATCTGGGGGGTAGGGAATAATTAAACCCCTCTATTCCACAGGGTTATCAGGCAGGTTAGTCCAGTGTGAAGGTTGATGCTAACATTCCTGGTCACCATCACATTGGTGTTCTTGGGAATTTACAAGTGAGTTGCCCTGCTTCCTATGTTGACCAGCTTCAGGGGGTATTACGTTAAGTCACTGCTTGTATGGAGTTTGCACATTCTCCTCATGTCTGCGTGAGTTTCTTCTGGGTGTTCTGGTTTCCTCCCCCACTCCGAAGTTAGGCAGCTTGGCCATGCGAAATGGTCCCTTAGTGTCAGGGGGACTAGCTAGGGTGAGTGCATGGAGCCATGGGGATAGGGCCTGGGTGGGATGGTGGTCAGTGCAGATTTGATGGGCCAAATGGCCTCCATCTGCATAGTAGGGATTCTATGATGACTGTAACGTGCTTCTGACATGAAAGGTTTCATCAAAATGGAGATCGTCTTTCAAAGTAGACCAAGCAGCTCCTTCGAACTGGTGAAAAGGGGAGAAGGAATATTGCTGTAGGTTCTGATATTTCTGAAAACATTTCCAATCTGTGGTTGAGGCTGATGGGAAAGATTTATCCTGATACAAGAGCCACAATATTTTTCTAATGTTCTGTTGACTTGTCAAGCCATAAGTAACAGATTAGAAAACATCCCCAAAATCTTCGAGGGCATGCAATATTAATAAAAATGTTCAAAAAGTGAGTTCAAATAAATCAGGCAGTTTGAAAAAAGAGATATCTAGAATTGGCAATAGTGTTCGGAGTCATAAACAAAGAACAAAGAACAATCCAGCACGGGAAACAGGCCCTTCGGCCCAACGAGCCCGCGCCGCCACATCACCCTACACCTATTCTACCCTGCATGGCTACGTCATCTTACACTTCAAATTCTGTACGCGCCCGCGCGGGCAACAGCCCGTACGCGCCCGCGCGGGCAACAGCCCGTACGCGCCCGCGCGGGCAACAGCCCGTACGCGCCCGCGCGGGCAACAGCCCGTACGCGCCCGCGCGGGCAACAGCCCGTACGCGCCCGCGCGGGCAACAGCCCGTACGCGCCCGCGCGGGCAACAGCCCGTACGCGCCCGCGCGGGCAACAGCCCGTACGCGCCCGCGCGGGCAACAGCCCGTACGCGCCGACGTGTGCAACAGCCCGTACGCGCCCACGCGTGCAACAGCCCGTACGCGCCCACGCGTGCAACAGCCCGTACGCGCCGACGCGTGCAACAACCCGTACGCGCCGACGCGGGCAACAACCTGTACGCGCCGGCGCGGGCAACAACCTGTACGCGCCGACGCGTGCAACAGCCTGTACGCACCGACGCGTGCAACAGCCTGTACGCACCGACGTGTGCAACAGCCTGTACGCGCATACAACACGCGTACAACAGCGTGTGGCGTGCATGTGTGAGAGTGTGTATGCACGTGCGCTTGTTACGTAAGAATTAGCAACAGGAGTGGACAAAATACCTTTTGAGGTATTCCGCCTTCCAATCAGATCCTGGCTGATCTTATCCTGGTCTCAACTCCACTTCTCTGCTTCCCATCACTGCCCGTTAACTCATCAGAAACTGTATCTATTTCTTTCTCGAAGCCACAGATTCACACCTTCCCGATCTCAGTTTTGAACCTTCCTCCTCTCGCCCTGTATCAATCACCTCTTGTTCTAAACGGTCCCACAAAAGGGAGTATCTGTACAGTGTCCACCTTATCAAACCCTTTCAGTATTTTATAAACCTCAATCAGATCCTCCCTCATTCTTCTGAGCTCCAGCGAGTATAGCCCAAGCTATTCAACCGCTCCTCGTACGTCAACTATTTCATCCCGGGAATCAATCTGGTGAATGTTCTCTGAACTGCCTCCAATGCCACCACATTCTTCCGCAAGTAAGACGACTAAAACTTTATATGTGGTCTCAATAAACACCCCATACAATTGTAACAACACTTCATTACTTTCAAAATTCCATTCTTTTGCAATAAATGCCAGGATTCCATTTGCCTTTCTTATTATATGCTGCACTTGCATATCCACTTTGATTCATGCACAAGGAGATCCAAACCCCTCTGCACTGATCTACTGTGAATGTGCTTCCCATTTAAATAATAATTTACCCTTTTGTTTTTCCAATCAAAATGGAAAACCCCACACTTATCCACATTAAATTCCATCTGCCAGATTCTGGTCCGTCCTCCTAGCCTATCAACACCCATCTGTAAACTCTGTTTCTCCTCATCACAGCCTACTTTCCCATCTATTTTAGTATCATCCGTGAATTTTGCTGCTATGCTCTGTCCTTGCTTACAGATTATTCATATAGATTGTAAACAGTTGAGGTCTGAGAACTGATTCCCGCGGTACCCCACTAGTTAGAGCTCACTATTCAGAGAAGAACCGATTTACCTTGACCCCCTGTTGTCTGTCAGTCAGCCAGTCAGTCAGTCAGCCAGTCAGTCAGGGCAGCACGGTAGCACAGTGGGTTAGCACTGCTGCTTCACAGCTCCAGGGTCCTGGGTTCAATTCCTGGCTCGGGTCACTGTCTGTGTGGAGTTTGCACATTCTCCTCGTGTCTGCGTGGGTTTTCTCCGGGTGCTCCGGTTTCCTCCCACAGTCCAAAGATGTGCGGGTTAGGTTCATTGGCTATGCTAAAATTGCCCCTTAGTGTCCTGGGTTGTGTAGGTTAGAGGGATTAGCAGGTAAAATGTGTAGGGATATGGGGATAGGGTCTGGGTGGGATTGTGTTCGGTGCAGACTCGATGGGCCGAAGGGCCTGTTTCTGCACTGTAGGGTTCTATGGTTCTATGCTAGAATACTCTATCCAAGACAATTCTCTACCCCAACCCTCTGGGATCTAACCTTCTGGATCAATCTTTTATGCGGCACCTTGTCAGATGCTTTCTGGAAGTCTAGATATACTACATCCACAGGTTCCCCATTATTCACCTTGCTGGTTATATCCTCAAAGAACTCCAGCAAGTTTATCAAGCACAATAAAACTGTGCTGACACTGGTGAATTGAGCTTTGTTTTTCCAAGTTTTCAGCTGTCCCCTGCTTAATGATTGACTCCAGCAACTTCCCCACCACAGAGGTCAAGCTAACCGGTTTATAATTTCCAACTGTGGCGTGTGCGAGTGTGAGCGCGTGCGAGATAGAGAGCGCGCAAGCACGAGGGAATCCCATCCTACCCGGACTGAGTAATCCAGGCAAACCTCACAGACACGGACAAGAGTGAAGCCTACGTGTTATGTCCTCCCCCTCCCACTGATAAGTATCGAGGTGAGGGGGAGTGTAAAATTCCATGGATGCGATTCCATCTGGTATCCTGTCCACCCCAACCTGGAAGTAATTTTATGCTCAGACAGGAAGCCCACCCTTGCCCCCAGGTAAAGCACCGGATGGCCACGAAACAGCCTTTTTTGCACCCAGCTGTGATTTTTGATAGATGTGCCTGATAGAGCAGGGGTTGAAATAAAAACACGTAAAATCCTCGATTGTGGGCTGTAAGGTGGAAGGGTTCGGGCGCCTCCATCAGGTACCTCCACTCAAGGGCCTGAGACGTCCAGACCAACCTCACCCCTGCCCAGCTCAGCCTATCACCCGATACCTCAATTGTCCCCCTCCCAATTGAGGTAGGTAGATAGGTTGCTACCCTCCCCTCCTCAGGACTCCTGCCACCTTCCTGAACTCCATATCCCCACACTTTGGCCCTGCAGTACTTCCTCCCACCACTGCGGCACTGTGATCGGATGGTCTGGAGAGATGTTGGCCAGTTCAATGGGCCGGCAGCTGTACGAGGTGAGGACTTCCATTCCAGCGAGGACGAATGTCCCGTTTACTGCCAATCAATGGTTAATTAACTCCTTAATGATTGACTCCAGCAACTTCCCCACCACAGAGGGTGAATGAACTGGTCTATAGGTTCTCAGATAAGAGGGTAAATTGCCAGTGGACCTTGTCAGCAGGAATGTGCTCGCTGCCAACTCCCCAGATGGTGGGGGGGGGGTTGAGGGGGCATGTCCCGGCATTCTTGAAAATTCAGGCCTCCGTGAAGACTGCTTCCTTCGACCTGAGTCACACTATACAACCCCAGGGAGCAGCTCACAACAATAGGGCTTTAAGAAGTTTATTTAGCCGTGTCACAATTTGGCTTACATTAACACTGCAATGAAGTTACTGTGAAAATCCCCTGGTCGCCACACTCCGTTGTCTGTTGGGGTACACAGAGGGAGAATTTAGCATGGCCAATG
Source organism: Prionace glauca (assembly GCA_037974335.1). NCBI lineage: Eukaryota > Metazoa > Chordata > Chondrichthyes > Carcharhiniformes > Carcharhinidae > Prionace > Prionace glauca. The sequence goes on along the minus strand of CM075725.1, from coordinate 134,005,235 downwards.
CCCCTAACCAGCACGTCTTTCAGACTGTGGGAGGAAACCTGAGCACCCAGAGGAAACCCACACGTACATGGGGAGAATGTGCAGACTCCACACAGCCAGTGACCCAAAGCTGGGAGTTGAATCCAAGTCCCTGGTGCTGTGAAGCAGTAGTGCTAACCTCAGCACCACTGTGCCACCCTTAATTGAGGATTGAACGGCTAAAATCTTTTTTTTTAAGCTTAAAAGTTTATTAGTATCACAGGTTGGCCTACATTAACACTGCAATGAAGTCACTGTGGAAGTCTCCAGAACAGCGCCCCCATTCAGGCACACCGAGGGAGAATTGAGCATGGCCAATGCACCTAACCAGCGTGTCTTTTGGACTGTGGGAGGAAACTGGAGCGCCTGGAGGAAACCCATGCAGACACGGGGAGAATGTGCAGATTCCACACAGGCAGTGACCCAAAGCCGGGAGTTGAATCCAGGTCCCTGGCACTGTGAGGCAGTGGCGCTAACCGCTGTGCCACCGCTGTGTGTTCGAGACTCCAATCACACGCGCCAGAACAGGAATAAAGAAACATACAACCCACTGCTGAGAAAACTGAGTAATTTTTTTTCCCCCCCCCCCACTTCTCTTCCTCCCCGGCTCAGCTGCCAATTCCGTCTCTCCCGAGTGTTTCGCACATTGATCTGGTGTCATTAAGGGATTTGGCACACCGGAGTCAAAATGGAAACTCAGAGCATCAAATCAAACAAAGCAGCCAAGCGTTAGATTTACTGTCTGCTTAACCTGATCATTAATTCTGTCCGGGCCATCTCCTTAATGAAAATTACAATATGACTCTCACAAAAGAGTGCGAAGACGATTAAACCCATAATTTGAAAAGTCAGATCTCGGTGCTTCTTCTGGGAGATTATGTCACTCCAGCAAACTGATTCTTGAATAAATACTGTTCAAACTGTTTACCGAGGCTACATGTGTAATCCTGACGGGTTTATGGAGCACGGGCAGAGACTTTAGGGCTGGGATTCTCTCCAACAAAATTCAGAGTGTCGGATTTGCGTGAAAACTGGAGGAATTTGCGCTGCTTCCCCCCCCCCCCCCAGAGGGTGTTCAGAGAAGAATCTGGTGCGTTCAGAGACTATTGGCGTAAATATCACTCATTTTTCAGGGAGCAGGGCCTATCCCCACTGAGGGAGGCAGAAACCAGCACGCTGAGCCAGACATTGCACATCACCGATCTGTCAGCGCCAAGACTGGCGCGTGGGCAATGGCCCCTCACTGCCGGCACCTCCATTTGCTGGCCGGCTCGATCACTGGCCAACTCTGTGACTCCTGCAATGCCAGCCCCCCCCCACCCACCCCCCCGATCATTCTCTGGCTCAGCCCCCCCCCAACCTCCTTCCCGGGCGCCCTGATCTCCAGACCCCACCACTGATCCTCCCCCACCCACCCACACCCCCACCCACCCACCCACCCGATCATTCTCTGGCTCAGCCCCCCCCCAACCTCCTTCCCGGGCGCCCTGATCTCCAGAACCCGCCACTGATCCTCCCCCCCCCCCCCCCCCCCCCCCCACCCACCCACCCACCCGATCATTCTCTGGCTCAGCCCCCCCCCAACCTCCTTCCCGGGCGCCCTGATCTCCAGACCCCGCCACTGATCCTCCCCCCCCCCCCCCACCCCCACCCACCCCGATCATTCTCTGGCTGGCTCAGCCCCCCCCCCAACCTCCTTCCCGGGCGCCCTGATCTCCAGACCCCGCCACTGATCCCACCCCCCCCCCACACCCCAGAGTGTTACCCACCCCTGCAGTCCCGACCCCTCTACCCCAATCCCGACCACGTGCCCCCCCAGCAGGCTGGCTGCCCGCCCACAATCCCACCCCGATCACCAGCTTTCCTCCTTCCCCTACCAATCCCTCTGCAGAATTGGAGCAGAGTCACCCCAACCCCCCCCAATGAAAATCCCACCAGCCTCTGCCCCCCATCAGGTCCCACTTCCAGGCCCCATCCCCTTGTCAATGCCCCATGCCCGATGGGCAGTGCCATGGTCCCTTCAGGCATAGGCACTTTGCCCCTTGGGCTGTGCCAGGAGGCACAGGCTGGCACTGCCAAGGTGTCAATACCCAAAAGGCCCCAGTTGCCCCTATCACCCCAGCAGGCCAGGCTGCGAGCTCCAAGATAGTGCAAACTGCTTTAAACCCCATGAAGTGAACCACTGTGGTGGGTGAGGGGGGGTTGGGGAGGTGGTGAGATGCTAGTGAGCCCAGAAGCTTCAGTCTTAGGCCTGCTAATCGTATTTTAAATTCTATTAAATTCTCCCTCTGCATACCTAATGCAGCTCTGACATGGAACTGGTGGTGCTAGAAATCTAGTGCTGGGAGAGGCGCTCAGGATCACACGCCCAGCGTGGATTGCATCAATCCAACCCACTGCGCTAATAAATGAGGAGAATCGCTCCCTGGATGTCTGTTTCCCTGGGAGCTGCTCTTCTATGCTTCAGGCCCAGGCTCCTGACATTTGGCACCCAGGATGTGGAGATGCCAGCGTTGGACTGGCACAGTAAGAAGTCTCACAACACCAGGTTCAAGTCCAAAAGGTTTATTTGGTAGCAAAAGCTTTCAGAGAACTGCTCCATCATCAGGTAGGTGGGAGCTCAGTTCACAAAGGGCATATAAAGACAAACTCAATTTACAAGATAATGATTGGAATGTGAGTCTTTACAGGTAATCGAGTCTTAAAGGTACAGACAAGGTGAGTGGAGAGAGGGTTAAGCACGGGTTAAAGAGATGTGTATTGTCTACAGCCAGGACAGTTAGTGAGATTTTGCAAACCCAGGCAAGTTGTGGGGGTTACAGGTAGTGTGACATGAACCCAAGATCCCAGATGAGGCCGTCCTCATGTGTGCAGAACTTGGCTATCAGTTTCTGCTCAGCGATTTTGCGTTGTCATGTGTTGTGAAGGCCGCCTTGGAGAACGCTTATCCAAAGATCAATCCAGTCTTCAGGGGAACAGTGACCACGACACCACACAGCCCTGCCACAGCAACCTCTGCAAGATATGCCGGATCATCGACACAAATATCATCATCTCACGTGAGAACACCATCCACCAGGTACACGGTACATACTCTTACAACTCAGCCAATGTTGTCCACCTGATACGCTGCAGGAAAGGATGTTCTGAGGCATGGTACATTGGGGAGACCATGTAGATACGATGACAATGGATGAATGAACACCGCTCAATAATCACCAGGCAGCAATGTTCTCTTCCCGTCGGGGAACACTGCAGCAGTCACGTATTCAGCCTCTGATCTTCGGGTAAGCGTCTCCAAGGCGGCCTTCAGGACACACAACGCAGAATCGCTGAACAGAAACTGATAGCCAAGTTCTGCACACATGAGGACGGCCTCAACTGGGATCTTGGGTTCAGGTCACACTATCTGTAACCCCCACGACTTGCCTGGGTTGCAAAATCTCACTAACTGTCCTGGCTGGAGACAATACACATCTCTTTAACCTGTGCTTAACCCTCTCTCCACTCACATTGTCTGTACCTTTAAGACTTGACTACCTGTAAAGACTCGCATTCCAACCATTATCTTGTAAATTGAGTTTGTCTCTATGTATGTCCTGTTTGTGAACACAATTCCCACTCACCTGATGAAGGGGCAGTGCTCTGAAAGTTTGTGGCTTGTGGTACCAAATAAACCTGTTGGACTTTAACCTGGTGCTGTGAGACTTCTTTCTGTTATTTGGCACCCAGCGCAGAGAGACAGAGTGGCCAAGTTGGAAGACCCACTTTGTTGACCTTGTTATGGTGGGTAACATCAGATCTAGATGCCCATGATGGAGAGCATTGCTGGACCAGACTCCAGACTGGCAATTTTGTACCATGTGACCTGGCATTCTTGTGGCTTCCCATGGTCTGTGGGCCCTGGAGAGATGGATGCGCTTCCTCAGAACCTGGGACCAAGTTTTAATTGAACCTGGCCGGTTTCCTTCAAAACATAGGATCCCTACAATGCAGCTGCAAGCCATTCAAGCCATCAAGTCAGCACCAACTCTCTGACAGAGTATCTTACCCAGGCCCTATCGCTGTAACCCCACATTTTCCCCTAACCTATAACATAAGAACATAAGAACATAAGAAATAGGAGCAGGAGTAGGCCATCTGGCCCTTCGAGCCTGCCCCGCCATTCAATAAGATCATGGCTGATCTGTCGTGACTCAGCTCCACCTTCCCGCCCTCTCCCCATAACCCTTAATCCCTTCTCTTATCAAAAACCCATCAACCCGTTTCTTAAAAATATTTAGCGAGGCAGCCTCCACCACTTCAACGGGCAGAGAATTCCAGAGATTCACCACCCTTTGAGTGAAGAAGTTCCTCCTCAACTCTGTTCTAAACCGCCCCCCCTTTATCTTGAGGCTGTGCCCCCTAGTCCTACTGTCTTTTTTGAGCGGGAACAGTCTCTCCACCTCTATCCTATCCATCCCATTCATCATCTTATACGTCTCAATGAGATCTCCCCTCATTCTTCTAAACTCTAACGAGTACAAGCCTAGTTTATTCAGCCTCTCCTCATAGCTCAATCCCCTCAACTCCGGTATCAGCCGAGTAAACCTCCTCTGCACTCCCTCCGGTGGCACAATGGTTAAGCTGCTGCCTCACAGCGCTAGGGACCCGGGTTTAATTCTGGCCTTGGGTGATTGTGTGGATCTTGCACATTCTCCCCGTATCTTCATGGGTTTTCCCTTCACAGTCCAAAGATATGCGGGTTAGATGGATTTGTCCTTAGTGTCAGGTGGACTAGCAGGATAAATATGTTCTGAGGATAGGGCCTGAGTGGGATTGTTGTCAGTGCGGGCTTGATGGGCCAAATGGCCTCCTTCTACACATCTTTGGACATTAAAGGGCAATTTAGCATGGCCAATCCACCTCATCTGCATAACTTTGGACTGTGGGAGGACACCGGGGCACCCAGAGGATGCCCACGCAGACATGGGGAGAACATGCAGAATCAAAGCTGTGCCCCTGCTGCTGAGAGACAACTGTGCCAACCACTGTGCCACCCCGGCAACCACTTTATGGTTAACCGGATGAATGTTGATACTCTTTTTACAAACAAATAAAGCCAATGACAACATCCTCCTCTGAGCAGAGAGGGAAGGATTCTGTTTCCATGGTAAAAACCATCACGTTCAGGGATTTGATCTGGAGGAGAGACTCTCTATAACAATAGCTAGTGAGCTGCCTCTGCAGGTGGGTCACGCTCACTGCTACCTCTCTCTACGTTGAAGGGATACAGTTTGATATCGGTGGCCAAGCTGGAGAATAAGGGAAAGATTTAAAAAAAAGAGGAAGGAGGAAAGAAAAGGGAATGTGGGAAAGGAAATTAAAAAACAACAAAGGCCAACAAGCTGCAGATTAACAATGTTAGAAATGCAGGTCCCTTTAAGAGCGAAAACAGAATGAGTTGAGAGCTGGTGAAGCTTATACTTAAGAGGTGGGTGCCAGAACGTACATCCTAGCTATGACTGTAACAGTATACTCTGCAGCCTCTCCTTTCCTTCTTTATGAATGGTATGTTTTATCTGTATAATGCACAAGAAACAATACTTTTCACTGTATGCTGATACATAGAATAGAATCCCTACAGTACAGAAAGAGGCCATTCAGCCCATCAAGTCTGCAACAACCACAATCCCACCCAGGCTCTAACCCCATATCCTTACATATTTTACCCACTAATCCCAACATACCAACTAATCCCATAATTACCAACATACCCAGCTTGCAGGTGCAGCAGGTGGTCAGGAAGGCGAATGGGATGCTGGCCTTCATAGCGAAGGGGATTGAATATAAAAGTAGGGAGGTCTTGCTGCATCTGTATAGGGCATTGGTGAGGCCGCAGCTGGAGTACTGTGTGCAGTTTTGGGCGCCGCACCTGCGCAAGGATGTTTTGGCCCTGGAGGGAGTGCAGAGGAGGTTTACTCGGCTGATACCGGAGTTGAGGGGATTGAGCTATGAGGAGAGGCTGAATAAACTAGGCTTGTACTCGTTAGAGTTTAGAAGAATGAGGGGAGATCTCATTGAGACGTATAAGATGATGAATGGGATGGATAGGATAGAGGTGGAGAGACTGTTCCCGCTCAAAAAAGACAGTAGGACTAGGGGGCACAGCCTCAAGATAAAGGGGGGGGCGGTTTAGAACAGAGTTGAGGAGGAACTTCTTCACTCAAAGGGTGGTGAATCTCTGGAATTCTCTGCCCGTTGAAGTGGTGGAGGCTGCCTCGCTAAATATTTTTAAGAAACGGGTTGATGGGTTTTTGATAAGAGAAGGGATTAAGGGTTATGGGGAGAGGGCGGGAAGGTGGAGCTGAGTCACGACAGATCAGCCATGATCTTATTGAATGGCGGGGCAGGCTCGAAGGGCCAGATGGCCTACTCCTGCTCCTATTTCTTATGTTCTTATGTTCTTATCCCTCTAACCTGCACATCTCAGGACACTAAGGGGCAATTTTTAGCACGGCCAATCAACCTAACCTGCACATCTTTGGACTGTGGGAGGAAACTGGAGCACCCGGAGGAAACCCACGCAGACACGAGGAGAATGTGCAAACGCAACATAGACAGTGACCCAGGCCAGGAATTGAACCCAGGTCCCTGGAGCTGTGAAGCAGCAGTGCCACCCAGGTGATATCGTGGCAATAATAAATCAAATCAAAACCCAAATCAATAAATGGTCCAACATTTGGGGAGTTGCTTCTGGACGGAGAGAGGATACAGAAGGGCGGAGTGGAAACCAGTATTTGTACTGAACTAGATCACGATAAAATGAACTTTAAATTTATTTATCAATGTCACAAGTAATCATGTATTAACACTCTGGCGCCTGTTCGGGTACAGAGGGAGAATTTAACATGGCCAATGCACCCACGCCATTCGAACTGTGGGAGGAAACTGGAGCACCCTGACGAAACCCACGCAGACATTGGGAGAATGTGCAAACTCCGCACAGACAGTGACCCAAGGCTGAAATCAAACCCAGGTTGCTAGTGCTGTGAGGCTGCAGTGCTAACCACTATGATAGAGAAAGAGGCCATTTAGCCCACTGAGTCTATAGTGGATCTTTCAAAGAGCAGTCAGCTCATCCCCCGCCTCTCTCTCTCTCTCTCCCTCTCCTGGACCATGAAAGTGGAGCTCACATTTGCGACAGATGACGTTCCTTATCTCTTTGCGCTTAATCCCTGGTGGACGTTACAACCCTGTGCAAAACTCCAGCTTACACAAAAAAAAAGTCATCGAATCGGTGAACGTACACAACGATTTTCTTTTGTTTGTTTCTCTGAATGGCTGAGCGATGTTAACACAGCGTGAAACAAGATCCATGGAAGGCATTAGGAGAGCGCCGCTGTGACTCGGAGCTCCCAGCAGGAAGCAGCATGCATAAGGAGCTTAACTCGGGTGATCACAGATGTGCAGCGCCTGATTTCCTGAGCTGCTGTCTCCGTGCCAATGGCAATTCCCATTGGAAGCGCTGGAATTCGGAATCGCTCCTTAGCCCTCTGATGTGAAATAGCTACTTACGGATTTATTTGCAATCCGATTTTTGCCGCTGTATTGCACAATGGCGATGAATTAAACTGTTGGATTTCAGTCATTAACAGAGCGGAAGGATGATTTTCCTTTTTTTGTGTGCAAGTGTGAGACATTTTAGAAAATCCTCTTTCTACAGCTTTAAGGCACATTTCATATTCAATCTTTCCCCGACACTTAAATCGCTCCTTTCAGCGTGGTAAGTTCTCCGTATTAAAATTATTTCAATATAGAACTCGCTCTCCCGGATAACACGGTGCTTTTCCTCACACGCCCCAAATCCAACCCCGGAAAACATTGGCATGATAGGAAAGTCAGCCTATTTTGTAAAGTTAGATTCACCATACCAGTTATGACCAATGGATAAAAGTTAATGGAATCTGAAACCAAAAGAGAAAATGCTGGAAAATCTCAGCAGGTCTGGCAGCACCTGTAACCTTTTGGCTCAGATCAAGTGTAGTTTGTTAGTGTCGATCAAGTGTAGGGTCGACATGCTGCACTTGATTGAAGTCATTAGGTTGCAACTCAGCTTCATTTGAAGCAATTTTTTAAAGCCGCATCTCGGCCTTTTGGCTAAGATGCAAATTAGATCAAGCCCTGGAGGAGGAGCTACTCCTACTCCAGTCAGCTTGGATCATGTAGATCAAGCCCAAGACAGGAGACCTGTCTTGTCAGCTTGGATCGGGAATGTCCCCACTTGTTTGGGACTCTGAATTGGGTTTAATTTGACTTGATTAGATTGGAATAAAGGGGTAAAAAAAAACCTGTAAGGAGAGAAAAGAGCTACCGTTTCGACTTGAAACATACCCTTTACAAGGGTAATCTAGACTGGAAACATCAGCTCTTTTCTCTCCTGGCAGATGCTGCCAGACCTGTTGAGTATTTTCCAGCATTTTCTCTTTTGGATTCTGAATGACCATCATTGATATCCTTACCTTAGCTTTGTCCCTCATTGACCCTTTGCCCAAGATGGACATTTTTGCACCCGTTTCCTCCTGCAACCTCTTTAGCGAGTTCCCTCGTGGTCCGAGCAATTTCCCCACAAAATTGAACTGTGGAACGAGAGACAGTTTGGTTAGAAGGGTCCGTTTTCACGCATACACTGACTGATCTTGGCTTCAAACCCCAAAGAGATTTGAGCTTACACCATCAGTAAAGCTTGTCATATTCACTCTAGTTTTTTTTTCCCCATTCATTCATTTGTGAGGGGTGAACACCTCTGGCAAAGCCAGCACCTATCACCTACCCCTAATTGCCCTGGAGAAGTTACCTTCTTTAACCACTCGTTATGGTGAAGGTACACCCTCAGTGCTGTAAGGGAGGGAGGGTTGAGTGATGTTGAGCATTGTTACAAGTCAGGTCAGATACTTTAAGGTTTTCTATGAAGCTCCTCTGAGCTGTAACGTTTTACGTCGAATTTGGCTGGGAGGAGAATGAAAGATTTCACTTCAGGTGTGACTCAGCTGACTGACAAGGGGCTTTTATCAAAAACAAAGTTTAATTAAGAATATTGTTGATATGTGTAGTAAGACAATTAGCAAGAATTTTTAACAATTACAAACAAGGAACACAACAACCATCATAGGATATAGCCCTTTGGTAATATCGCTAAGGTGTTGCAACCAAAGCCAACATCCAATACACAAAACCATCCAAAGAAGCACAATATAGCAGAGGATAATGCCTACTTGTGACACAAATCCAGCCTCCTAGTCTGAAGAAACTCTGAAGAAGTTGTAGTCGAATCTGTTTCCCAAAACACAGCTTCTTTAAGGCAGGATGGCAACACACCTCTCCTTCAGCTAAATGATAATAGTTTCAGAACCAGACAGAGAGAGAGGGATTGCCACTAAACTGCTTCCAACACACACTCCCCAGAATGAAACTGAAAGACCAAAGCCCTATCACCTGACTGCCACAGCTTAGCTCCACCCCAATGACATTGTTGAAGCTGCATGATTTAAAAAAAACTTTCTTAAAGGTACACTCACATGACAATGTCTTCCTGTCATTTGTTTCCAATTTTGTTGCCTGAGTCCAATCCCAGTAGAGTGACTCTCAGACCCTTCCATATGTTTCAGTTTCCCTGCAGAGCCTGATTTAAGACTCCATTTGTCACTTGAGGATCCCCATGGCAAGCTCTTGCCAACCTTAAGGGGCATCATAGTTGGAGCCAACGTCTGGCCTTTCAACTAATAAATATTGCAGCAGGAGTCACTTTGGTAGCAATGGGCTGGTGGAATCTCCAGCTGGTTTCCTTGTCCAACCCCCCTCCTTATCCCAGGATCACTGAGATCTAGGTACCATCTGTATTTGCAGAGTCACTCAAATCAATAGAGAGACCAGGGAGAGAAATGAAGATCTGGCTTTAGAAAACACATTGCAACATCTCACAGTTCAGTAACTCATTGAACCGTGATCATTTGTAAGGATTACAAAGGGTGGTGCTCCCAATTCCTTTTCTTTTCTTTATTCTTTTATTGACTTGTAGGCATCAAATTTAGCACTTGTTGCCTATTACTAATTATCCTTGAACTGATTGGCTTGCTCAGCCATTTCTGAGGACCAGTTCAGGGTCAACCACATTTCTGTGGGTCCAGAATCGTGTGCAGGCCAGACCATAGGAACATAGGAATTAGGAGCAGAAGGAGGCAAATTGAGCCCTTCCAGCCTGCTCCACCATTCAATCAGATCATGGCTGATCTCTCTCCCTGGTCTTAAATCCATCTCCCTATCTGTTCTCCATTTTAACCTGCTTTGTATGAGAAATATATCTATCCCCTACTTGAAACCATTCAATGATTTAGATTCCACCGTGCTATGGGCCAGCGAGTTCCACCAATTCACTGCTCTCTGTGAGAAGTAGTTCCTCCTCATCTCAGTTTTAAATCTACTGCCTCTCCAACCTATACCTGTGACCTCTTGTTCTAGATTGCCCCATAAGATGGAACATTTGGTCAATGTTTACTCTATCAATCCCTTTTAGAATTTTATGTACTTCAATCAGATCCCTTCTGACAAATTTACTGGAGTTCTATGAGGATGTGTCTAGGGCGGTGGATGGAGGAGAGCCGGTGGATGTGGTCTTTCTGGATTTTCAGAAGGCGTTTGACAAAGTACCTCACAAGAGGTTATTGCAGAAGGTCAGGGGGCATGGAGTTGGGGGTAGGGTGTTAGCGTGGATAGAGGACTGGTTGTCAAATAGGAGGCAGAGGGTGGGGGTCAATGGGTGCTATTCGGATTGGCGGATGGTGACTAGTGGAGTGCCCCAGGGGTCGGTGCTGGGGCCTCAGCTATTTACCATTTATATAGATGATCTGGAGGAGCGAACCGCGTGTAGGGTGTCGAAATTTGCTAATGACATCAAAATTGGTGGAAAGGCAAATTGTGCGGAGGGTGGGGAGAGTCTACAGAAGGATCTAGATAGGCTGGGCGAATGGGCCAGGAAATGGCAAATGGAATTTAATGTTGGCAAGTGCGAGATGATCCACTTTGGAAGGAATAATGGTAGGAAGGATTATTACTTACGGGGCGAAAAACTGCAGCAGGCGACGGTGCAGAGGGACCTCGGGGTCTTTGTGCATGAGTCGCAAAAACCCAGCTTGCAGGTGCAGCAGGTGGTCAGGAAGGCGAATGGGATGCTGGCCTTCATCGCGAGGGGGATTGAATATAAAAGTAGGGAGGTCTTGCTACGGCTGTATAGGGCATTGGTGAGGCCGCAGCTGGAGTACTGTGTGCAGTTTTGGGCACCGTACTTACGCAAGGATATTTTGGCCTTGGAGGGAGTGCAGAGGTGGTTTACTAGGCTGATGCAGGAGTTAAGGGGGTTGAGCTATGAGGAGAGGCTGAATAGATTAGGCTTGTACTCGTTAGAGTTTAGAAGAATGAGGGGAGATCTCATTGAGATGTATAAGATGATGAATGGGATGGATAGGATAGAGGTGGAGAGACTCTTCTCGCTCAGAAAGGATAGTAGGACTAGGGGGCACAGCCTCAAGATAAAGGGGGGGTGGTTTAGAACAGAGTTGAGGAGGAACTTCTTCACTCAAAGGGTGGTGAATCTCTGGAATTCTCTGCCCATTGAAGTGGTGGAGGCTGCCTCGCTAAATATTTTTAAGAAGCGGGTTGATGGGTTTTTGATAAGAGAAGGGATTAAGGGTTATGGGGAGAGGGCGGGAAGGTGGAGCTGAGCCACGACAGATCAGCCATGATCTTATTGAATGGCGGGGCAGGCTCGAAGGGCTAGATGGCCTACTCCTGCTCCTATTTCTTATGTTCTTATGTTCTTCTAATCTCCAGCAAGTACAAGCACAAATTGTTTAATCTCTCCCGTACATTAACCCCTTCATCGCTGGAATTAATCTGGTGAACCTCCTCTGAACTGCTTCCGATGCCACCTTACCCATCCTCAAATAAGGAGACCAAAGTTGGACACAATACTCCAGATGTTGTCTCACCAACATCTTGTACAAATGCAATAACACTTCTCTACTTTATACTCCAGCCCTTTTGCAATAAATGCCAATATCCCATTTGCCATGCAGTACCTGCATACCGACTTTCTATGGTTCTGAACATCAGATCCCTCTGCCCAGATGCATTTTGAATCCGCTTTCCATTTAGATAATAACTTGCCTTCCTAATTTTTCTGCCAAAATGAATAACTTAACACTTATCCATGTTAAACTCCATCTGCCAAGTGTTGGCCCATTTTCTTGGCTGCCTATTTCTGTCTGTAAAATCTTTATATCCTCTTCACCATCAGAAGACCGAGTAAGGATAGCATATTTCCTTCTCTTTCTCAACAATAGCAACCGTGCCCGTTTATAGATAGCATCTTTACCATAGCGAACAATCCCCAGGTTCATCATAGGAACATTCTTAACCAAAGTCTGATGCCAAGTCACAGATGGAGTCATTAGGATGGGTGAGCAAAAGCTTGTCCAGAAAGGTAGATTTTAAGAAGCATCTTAAAGGAGGTATGGGTGAACAATTGTAAAGCTTTAGGGAGGAGATTCCAAACCAGAGAGCTAATGCCTAGACAACTGAAGGCATGGCTGCCAAAGGGGCAGCATTGAAAATCATGGGTTCTCATAATTGGAGGAGCACGGGTATCTCGAAGGGGCTGGAGGAGGCTAGAGAGATCGGGAAAGTTTTGGAGAATGAGGTAAAGACTATGGGGCGGATATTTTGTGAAGGAGGATGGGGGAAGTGAGAGTCCGAAAAGTTACCGATTCCACAAACTAATCTCCAATAAAGAGGCCTTGCCCACCATATTTTTGCCACAGTGAGGCCTTCTGCTCTCAAGTCTGCACGTTCTTCCCGTGTCTGCATGGGTGCTCCGGTTTCCTCCCACAGTCTGAAAGACACGCCGGTTAGGCGCATTGGCCACACTAAAATCTGCCTCAGTGTACCGATCAGGTGCCAGAGTGTGGCAACTAGGGGATTTTCACAGTGGTTTCATTGAAGTGTTAATGTAAGCCTATTTGTGTCACTCATAAATCAACTTAAACTTTAAGTAGCTTTGATTCCTTGCAAATGAGGGACTGCCTGTGAATTAAACCCATAACTGTATTTGTCTTTGGATCCGATGCTTCTCGATATTCCTTATTCGGAAAAATATGTCAGCTTGACCTACATTAATATAGGAACTTTCACAGAACCATAGGAACGATCAAAGCACTTCACAAATAACAGTACTGGAGTATTGGTGAAAAAAGAGATATGATGTCAAAGCTTTTTGTCTTGTATTCGTCGATTTTCAAGTTTGCTGATGACACCACCATAGCGGCTTGGATCTCAAAGAACAAAGAACAATCCAGCACGGGAAACAGGCCCTTCGGCCCAACGAGCCCGCGCCGCCACATCACCCTACACCTATTCTACCCTGCGTGTCTATGAATGGAACCCTACTCAGTCAGATTCAGGGAAGAAATAGTGTCAATTTGGTAAAAACTGATTAGCCTGAGAGCACATCTTTGGGGTGTGGGAGGAAACCGGAGCGCCCGGAGGAAACCCACGCAACCACAGGGAGAATGCGCAAACTCCCACAGACACAGGCCCAAATCCATGTGCCTGCACAGCCAGCAGTGCTAGTCACTGAGCTGTTGCGGCGCCCATCTACCGGTCCAGGATCAAGCACACACACCGACACGAAGTTCTAGGCCGCTCCTGGAACTTCCAAGAGCAGCCCAGGCACGACCCGCCGTGTGAATGCCCCTCGTTTGACACGAGGTGGACCTCCACCTCAAACCATGATGAGACAGAGTGCAGGAAAGAGATAAAGGATCGATGAACTGGTATGACAACAATAATCTCTCCCTGGGTGTCAGTAAAATGAAAGAAATAGTCACTGACTTCAGGAAGCGTAGTGGAAGACATGCCCCTGCCTACATCCATGGGGGTTGAGGTGGAAATGGTCGAGAGCTTCAAGATTCTCGGCATCCAGATCACCAATAACCTGACCTGGTCCCCAAGTGCTGATACTGTAGTTAAGGAAGCCCATCAATGCTTCTACTTTCTCAGGAGGCTAAGGAAATTTGCCTTGACAGATACACCACAGAAAGCATTCTTTCTGGATGTATCACAGCTTGGTACGGCTCCTGGTTCTCTGAGGGGGTAACAAGGAAGTTAGATAAATGAGAACCAGTGAACGTGATTTATTTAGATTTCCAGAAGGCCTTTGCCGCAGAGGAGGCTGTTAAATACGTTAAGCGCCCAGGGCGTTAAGGATGAGATCCTGGCATGGATAGACAATTGGCTGACTGCGGAAGGCAGAGAGTGGGGATAAAGGATGGCAGCCGGTTACTCGTGGTGTGCCTCAGGGGTCAGGGTTGGGACCATAACTTTTCACAACAGATTAATGATTTGGAGGAAGGAACTGAAGGCACTGTTGCTAAGTTTACAGATGATACAAAGATATGTAGGAGGGGCAGGTAGTATTGAGGAAGCGAGGGGCTGCAGAAGGACTTGGACAGGTTAGGAGACTGGGCAAAGAAGTGGCAGATGGAAAAGTGTGAGGTGATGAGCTTCGGAAGGAGGAATGGAGGCATAGACTATTTTTAAAAGGGAAATTGCTTAGGAAATCAGAAACAAAGTGACTTGGGATTCATCGTTCAAGATTCTCTTAAGGTTAACGAGCAGGTTCAGTCGGCAGTTAGGAAGGCAAATGCAATGTTGGCATTCATTCAAGAGGGCGTGAATATAAGAGCAGGGATGTACTTTTGAGGCTGTACAAGGCTCTGGTCAGACCCCATTTGGGGTATTGTGAGCAGTTTTTGGGCCCCAAGGAATGGCCTTGGAAAGGGTCCAGGGTTGTGTAAAAAGCCTAGTCCATTATGCAAACCAGCCTCTCACCCACTGACTTTGTCTACACATCCTGCTGCTTAGGAAAAGCAGCCAGCATAATCATGGGTCCCACACACACTATATATACACTGTTCCACCTCCTTCCATACCAACCAAGTCAGGAACAGCCCCTTCCCTGCTGCCATCAGGATTTTGAATAGGCCTACTTTATATTTAGCTGATCTTTCTTTGTATCCTAGCTACGACTGTATTCTGCTTTCCCTTTCTTTCTCCCCTGTGTACTCTATGGACAGAATGCTTTGTCTGTATAATGCACAGGAAACAAGACTTTTCACTGTATACTAATACACCCGATTAGATCATCAGGATAATTCACAAGAATAGCACAAGCGACAGGAACAATTTACATTGCATGAGAGGAGAGTGCTGATTGGCAAGTGGACACTGATTGGTAGAGGCGTTGCCATGGAGAATGCATCAGTCAACTAGTGACTGACAATTAACTGCCAAGCTTTGTTTAAATTCAAACCAGGCAGGTTAACTTTGATTGGTCAAGGCATTGCCCTGGATACTTTTGAAGTACTTTAGAAATGTTTTTGGCTTTTTGAGAAAGCCAGCAGCTAAATTGCTCACAGCACAATGTGACAAACAATGGTCAAATAGCCTGTCTTTGTTGTGGAGACCTGGATATTTGTCACAACATTGTCAAGAACTCACCCGCTATTCTTTTAAATAGCTATGTCCATCATAGAAATCTTGGATTAACGTTTCACCTGGGAGTTAGAGCCTGTGACAGAGGTGTACTCCCTCAGTACTGCGCTGGAGTGCCCATGGGAAAGAGACTGGATTTTCACTTTGGGGATAGGAGACTGCAGTCCAGTCTGAGTATCAATGGGAAGGGGGACAATCACACTGCTGGGGGTGTATTTGGACACTTGTTAGCTGCCTCGCAGTGCCAGGGCTCCGGATTTGATTCCTGCTTGAGTCACTGTCTGTGCGGAGTCTGTACATCCTCCCCGTGTCTGCGTGGGTTTCCTCCAGTGCTCTGGTTTCCTCCCACAGTCCAAAAGATGTGCTGGTTAGGTGCACTGGCCGTGCTAAATTCTCCCTCAGTGTACCCGAACAGGCGCTGGAGTGTGGTGTCAATTCACTGTTTGTTTGGGGTTTGTCCACGCACACAGTGAACGGAGGCTGGAATTGAACCGGGGTCCCTGACGTTGTGAGACAGCAGTGCTAACCACTGTGCCGGCATGGGGAGTTTAAGCATTAGGGGTACAGATGCACGAAGATAAAATCAGACACCTAACATTTTGTAGGCTTTGTCACCTTCAGTTATCTGGACTCGCAACAGGCACATTAATTGAGGCCTTGCGGTCGACTGCAGACCTGAACAATCTCAGTCCACAGTCAGCTTGGCTGTCGCAGAGCTCACAACCCAATTTCTCATTCCACATCTCCATTGGGTGGACGAGCGGGTGGGGGTGGGGGTGGGGGTGGGGGGTGTGGGTGGTGCGGCGTGCTTCATAGCCCACGGTTTAGGAAGCCCTGAGGAATAGGGAGCTCTGAGAAATGAGGGACACATGATCAGCTCCAATGGAAGTGCCAGTGTCTGCGCAGATGTGCTAGGATTCTTCATAGAATCCCTACAGTGCAGAAGGAGGCCATTCAGCCCATCGAGTCTGCACCGACAACAACCCCACCCAGGCCCTACCCCCCTAACGCCTCATGTTTACCCTGCTGCTCCCCCTGACACTAAGGGGCAATTTAGCAAGGCCAATCCCTCGAACTTGCATATCTTTGGAGTGTGGGAGGAAAACGGAGCATAAAATCCCTACAATGCAGGAAGAGACCATTCGGCCCATCGAGTCTGCACTGACCACAATCTCACCCAGGCCCTATTCCCATAACCCCACGCATTTACCCTATTCATTCCTCTGACATTGAGGGGCAATTTAGCCTGGCCCGCATGTCTTTGGACCTGGAGGAAATCCACGCAGCAACGGGAAGAATGTGGAAACTCCTAACAGAGAAGAAACCCAAGGTTGGAATTTAACTCGGGTCCCTGGCACTGTGAGGCAGCAGTGCTAAACGCTGTGCCACCGTGACGCCCACTACGCCACCCATCCTTCTGCGCTGCGAGGTTCTCCGATCACACCAAGGTCTGACTGTGATCCGGAACTGGGTGAGGTGGATGGAGCAAACTTTTTTCTGCGAGGAGATCGATGTCTCTGTGCACTCCAGTGCCTTTCCGTCTCTTGAGCTCACTTCATCTATTGCCTGCAATAACATGAAGATCCGTCAAGTTAACGGGATTACTTGATGGAGCAGGAATATTCCCAGTTAAGCCATAAGCAGAAAACAAACCATCACCAACCAACAAATGGTCCCCACGTGCACACAGCAACATTGCAACAACCTGTTCACCAAAATCAATTCTGTGTATTTGCCATGACCTTGCTTGCTGGTGCATCCTCCCGTTTGCATGCATTGTTCCTTCCTTTCGCACATGTATTACTACCCATATCATCACCCTGTACTATTGCCTTCTTCCTTTCCTTTAATTTTCCAAATCTTCTGCTTTCCTGAACGCTCAGGTCTACTCGCCCCCACCAACCCTCAACAGTTCACTATCTAGTTTAAAGATTTCGCTGAAGGAGGAGAGAGAGATGGCGAGACGAAGGGCAGAATTTTCCCTGTCTTGCTCACCATGGGAATTGTAGTGGGTGGGACATGGACCATGCAAAGATCCAGTGAAGTCACTGTGAAAATCCCCTACTTGTCACCTGTTTGGACACTGAAGGAGAATTTAGCATCGAACCAACATGCCTTTTGGACTGTGGGAGAAAACCAGAGTTCCCGGAGGAAAGGAGGGAATTCTGGAGCTTGGAGTCCACTAACCTGAAGATGTGGTTGTCAAAGGTAGGGAAAAGAAGTGCAGAGATGTTAGAAACTTGTGTATTTAGAGAGCAAACGGGCAGTGGGTGGATTGGGGCTATAAAGGGATTTGAACGAAATAAGGAAAATAATCACATTTTCGTAAAGGTTTTTTCTGATCTCTAGATATTGTGAAGCACTTTGCAGAGAATGAAGAACTGTTTTAAGTGTGGTCTCTGTTGCAGCGTGGGAAACATGGCCACCAATTTGTGCAAGATCCCACAAAATAAGAAATGAAGTAAAGAGAAAAGAACCAGTTTTTTCGGTGTCGACTGGGGGGGTTAATTATTGGACAGGACACCAAGAATAGCTGCCCTGCTTTCTTTCAGGCTGGTTCCATTGCAACTTTTGTGCTCACCTTGAGAGGGCGGAAGCAGCCTTGCGTCAGCACCTCAGTGCTTTTGACAGTGCGGCACTCTGCCAGTTCTGTAATGGGAGTGTCAGCATTACTTTCAGTGCTCACAGCTGTAGAGCTGGTTGAATGTTGGTTGGCTGGGATTCAATGTGGATCAGCAAACATTGCGTGAACAGTGTTGATGCAAGTCCACAGGCAGACCAAATAGTTCTAGGTGAGCTCACCCTTGTGGAAGGATGCCAGCCAAAGAAAGAACTCCTCCTCCAAATAAGGTCAGAGTGAGAGTTGAGGAGGTGGAGGTTTTCTTAGCTCACTTGTTGACATGTTGGGCTACCCTCCTTTTTTATTAATTCATGGGTGTCGCTGTCTGGACAGCATTTACTGCCCATCCCTAGTTGCCCAAGGAAAGTTGAGAGTCAACCACATTGCTGTAGCTCTGAAGTCACACATAGACCAGATAAGGACGGCAGATTTCCTTCCCTAAAGGACATTAGTAAACCAGATGGGTTTTTCCGACAATGGTTTCATGGTCATCAGTAGATTCTTAATTCTAGATTTTTTTAATATTGAATTCCAATTCCACCATTGACCGTGGTGGGATTTGAACCCGGGTTCCCTAGACATTAGCTGAGTTTCTAAATTAGTAGCTGAGCGATAATAACACTTGTGCAAAATATGGCAACAGCGTGTTTACAATCTGATTAACTGTTATCTCAACACTGGTTATTATGGAAAATTGTAACCAATAAATCAGTAGATGTGTTAATAACAAACAGTAAGTATCTTGGGAAAATCACCAAGTGTCCATTCAAATAATGCAAAGAGGAAAATCTATAATCAACAGAATGGGCCTTCGTCAACAAGGCTTGCATTTCGATAGCGCCTTTCATGTCCTTCGTGCATTCCAAAGTGCTTTCCACCCAATGAAGTTATTCTGAAACGTGTTAACATTATAACATCCAGAAATGGCAACGCGATAATGACCACTCCCAGGTATTTGAGCACAAAACCTACATTGGCACTCTGCTGCAACATCAAGGGAGTGCTGCACGGTCAAAGGTGCCGTCAACACATTGAAACGTAACTGGTGGGACATAAACGATTGCAGGGTGACGCCAATATTTTGGATACGAATAAGGCACTTCACTGATGTCCTCGCCAAAGATTTATGCCTTAACTGACATCACTAGAACATGTTATCTGGTTGTTATCTCACCGGTTGTGTCAGGTTGTTGTATGTGAAGTGTATGTATCAGTGTTTCCCAAGCTGTGTTCCACGGAACACTGGGGTTCTATGATTCTTGTAACAGTCACTCTCACTAATCAGATCCTTATTTATCTGCTTTTCTTCTCTAAAGTGACGCTAATTGACAGTGAACTGAGGAGGGAGGCAATTCAGCAGGGGGAAAATGTTGACTGGAGCACAGAAATTAAAACGGAAAAGTAGACGCTGAGAGCAACTTCAGGGAGAGTTATCATAACGGTATTTGTCAGATTAGCTAATGTTATGTCGCCTGGAATTCTACACAATAGTAGTGTATCCACATGTTTGATTTTAACAGCAGTTCATCAGTTTTGTATTATACACGATCCATCACTTACCCAAGAACATAACCTTGAACATTGCTGGGTGACTGTGCAATCATTTGTTTTCAATGTTTGTCCTTAACTGTATATACAGTGAAAGGCTCGCAGTTTCATGTTGGAAACAATAAGTTGTACCTTTGACAGATTACCACCGACAGCTCCTGCCTTAAACTTTTGTTCGTTTTGGAGTTACCCTGATAAAAATATTTGATTCACTCGTTCCACTTCTGCCATGAACTGTAACCCTTCAGCCTTAACAGATGTGCCTGACCCACAATAGCATCTGCACTTCCAGAGTAACTAATCAATTAAAGAAGGAACTTTGGAAAAATCCTCAGCAGCATTGGGAGGGCGAGGGATGGAGGCAAGGATCCCACTACTCTGGGTGCGGCATAGTGGCACAGTGGTTTGATTTGATTTATTATTGTCACATGTATTGGTGTGCAGTGAAAAGTATTGTTTTTTTTGCCCACTATACAGACAAAGTATACCGTTCATAGAAAAGGAAAGGAGAGAGTCAGAATGTAGTGTTAGAGTCATAGCTAAGGTGCAGAGAAAAATCAACTTAATAAAAGGTAGGTCCATTCAAAATGTAGTGTTACAGTCATAGCTAGGGTGTAGAGAAAAATCAACTTAATATAAGGTAGGTCCATTCAAAATACACCCTAGCTATGACTGTAACACCACATTCTGCACCCTCTCCTTTCCTACACCCCTATGTACTCTATGAACAGTATGCTTTGTCTGGAAAACATGTGAGAAACAATACTTTTCACCGTATACTTATTCATGTGACAATAATAAATGAAACCGATATTCATGTACTTTCATTTTGAGAAAGGGCCATCTGGACTCAAAATATCAGCTCTTTTTTCTCCTTACGGATGTTGCCAGATCTACGGAGATTTTCTGGCATTTTCTCTTTTGGTTTCAGATTCTAGCATCGGCTGCAATTCACTTCTATTAATGTGCTCATCTGTTAATGTGCAAAACACAAAAAAAAGTGCTGAGCTGAAACAGACCTCACTATCCCTGCAGGAAGGGTTTTAATCCACAATTTGAGCATCACAGTCAAGCCGCACAGTTATTTAAATCCCCAGCCCTTGAATTTTATTTTAAAACGGCCTGCCCCTGTCAGTGAGGTACAAAATACAAGCTGGGAAAATTGCTCAAATCTCTAACTGTAAAAAGAAACCAAAAGCAGCCTGCCGATGTCAGTGAGAGTTGAAAACAAATCTGCTCTCACAGTTACAATAGAAGTTTGTTGATAATACCCAACGGCAACCATTATTGATGCTTGATTGCTTTTCACAACTTGAAATCATCCTAGCAATGTGTGGGGGAAGGCAGTGGGGAGGATGTAATTCCAATCAAAAAGGTGATTAAAATATTAGCGATCTTTGAATCATTGAAAATCGGAGCGGAAACCAGACCATTCAGCCCTCAAGCTTGCTCAATATGATCATGGCTGATCCTCTATTTCAATGCCACACCCTCGTGCTCTCCCTTGATTCTTTTCAAGCCCAGACAATAAATCCATTTCCTTCTTCTATATATTCAATGATTTGGCCTTCACAGCATTCTGCAGTTGAAAATTCCATAGGTTCACCTCCCCTGAGTGAAGAAATTTGTCCTCATCTCAGTCCTAAATGGTCTACCTCATATCCCGAGACTGTGACCCCTTGCTCTAAACCCAACAGCCGGAGGAAACATCAAACCCAGTCTGTCCAGGTCTGTCAGATCTTACACATTTCAATGAGATCCCCTCTCACTCTTCTAAACTACAGTGAACACAGGCCCAGTCAATCCATGTTCTCCCTGCACAATAACCTTGCCATCCCAGGAATCAGTCTGGTGAACATTCATTGCGCTCCCTCTGTGACAAGTGTATTCTTTCTTGGGTAAGGAGACCAAAACTCCGGGTGTTGTTTCACCAAGCTCTTATACAGCTACAGTAAGAAATCTTTGCTCCTGTCCTCAATTCCTCTTGCAATGAAAGCCAATGTATCATTTTCCTTCTTAACCTCTTCTGGCTCCTGCAGACTTGCTTTCATCTTTGGCATGGGTTTATGAAAAAAACCTCTTTCTTTCGATAAAGATTGAATATTGATGGTCTTTTAAAGTTTTGAATGGGGTTTCATGAATGGGAGTGTTTGGTTAATATCGTGAAGGCTGCAAGAGACTTTTCTTTTGTTTAATCTCAACATGGCCACTGAGGTCTGCCCCATGCGGGTGCAGGGTGAGTTGGCATGCAAGGTGTAAGGGAAAAGGGTAGTGGGTTTGCATGAGTTGCTATTAAGTTGACATGGAGTTATAAGAGACTATTGAGGTATGCGCTGGCATGGACATGGCATGAGAAGTAGGTGGGGAGGGTTGATGGGTGCAAGGCGTGATGGTCTAAAATGGAGGTGAGCCTTGTGGGCAGACTGTCTCAGCACTTGGCAGCCCCAATGGCTGGCTCCAAGCTGTTACCAGGGGGCAATGGGTCTGACTCCATCCTGTACCCACACCTCATGGAATGAAAATTGGATCTGACAGAGGCACTTTTTCTCAAGGCTATCCATCTTAGGGCTGAAAATTCAGCTCCATGCTTATTGTCAGTCTAGTTCCCACTAGTCACTGGTACGTGAGAAAAACTCTGAGTAAAGATAAAGATTTTGCTCCATTCTGTGTCCAATTTAATGAGTTGGTTTACTCTGGCAGATTGACAATGTGTTAAATTTTTATTACACACTGTGCAACAGAAAGGCACAAACTTCCCACCGCAATTTCCGTACATTAAACTCCGAGAGCCAGGTTCCTTCTGTAGGGGTGGGAATCGCTAGTTGGGCTGCTTCCTGATGTTGTAATTCCCCCTCCTGCTCAGCAGTGTCTGCTCCCTTTGTGGTGGGGCCAGACTGGAGTGAGGTCCACTGCCACCCAAAACAGGTCCAATATAGGAAGCAAGATGGGTGAATGCCCAGGCAGCTAGCCCCATTCACTGGGTTATTGGCCCAATTCGGTCAATGAGGATCAGACCTCATAACCCTCACCCTATCACTCCTGAAAGCCACCTGTATAACTCCATGTCTCCCTTATACTACTTTAACCCCATATCCTGTCTGTACCCCCCATGCCTCCTATATGCCCTATATCCCCTTCACTGACATGCCTACTCACCCCGCACCCACTATGTACAGAACTCATAACTCCTATAACAACACTGGAAAGTCACAAAGCTATCAAAATGAAGAACCAATCACTTAAAACCAACTTTAAAAAATCATTATCCTCCCAGCATCTCATAAATACTCTAAATATAATGAAATTCACATCCCCTTCTGAGTTGAATTCATTCATGGACTTGGAGCCCAACGAAATATTCACAATGAGATTCCATTGCACAACTCTGTCAACAAATCTTCCAGAGCTGAATGCATCAAAACCTTTGAGATTATTCAAAGAGCTCAGCTATCTATTCAAGCTTTGAAGCAGTGAATCAGATGTCAAGAACTCAGCCATTTGTTCAAAAGTTGGAACAGAGAAACAGATGTCTGAGCTGTCAACCATAGAACAAGTTAAAGCATAAAATACAACTTCCACAGTTGAATGCAGAAGAGCAATTTATCCAGTGGAAAATATATTCCAATGCATCAGAAAACTTTTCCATTTTCATAATATTAGTCAACTCAATGGTCATTTATCTTTTCTGAACAAAGCCTTACATCGAGCAATGTAACAAAAACGTAATTAACTTATCAGAACGCATTTCGTTATGACATATGAAGTTGGCAACACCTTTGAACTTATCTCTTAAAACATTCTTGGTTCCAGAATAGGGTTTTCCTTTGGCTCATATTTGATTTGATTTAATTTATTTTTGTCACATTGCTAAGGGAAACATGGACAAGGGAAGGACAGGACTGGCAGCTCAATGTAGGGTACAGATGCTGTAGAAAAGATAGAACGGGAGGTAAGAGAGGAAGGGGAGTTGCACTTTTGATTAAGGGAAACATCACGGCTGCACTGAGAGGGGATAAATCTCAGGAAGGTGGACAGACGAGGAGTCTCCGGATAAGGACACTTGGAGGATGTGACCTAATCCATCCACCATTCAGCCTAATCTCCATCCAAAGAAAGACTCTAACGTCACTGGAGCACTCGCCTCGTACTCAGGCTTTGCTGTCAACAGGATACTATATCCCCAGGGGAAGTAAATCCTTGGAAGGGGAGCAGTCCAGGAACCCAAAAGGGACATCTCAGCGGAGGATAATCTACTCCCCTGCCCAACATACCCTTTGCCTAACATAGTGGCACGGTGGTTAGCACTGTTGCCTCACAGCGCCAGGGACCCAGGTTCGATTCCTGGATTGGATCACTGTCTGTGTGGAGTTTGCACATTCTCCCCATGTCTGTGTGGGTTTCCTCCAGGTGCTCCGGTTTGCTCCAAAGTTGTGCAAGTTAGGTTGGTTGGCCAGGCTAAATTATCCCGTGGTATCAGAGGGATAAGCAGAGTAAATAGATGGGGTTATGAGGATAGGGCCGGGGCGGAATTATAGGCGGTGCAGAATCAATGGGCCAAAAGGCCTCCTTTTGCATTGTAGGATTCTATTATTCTTCTACTTGATCCAGATAAGCGCAGCTTCCCTAACTGCTTAACAAGACATCAGAATGAAGACCATCAAGCCAAGAATACTCACATTGAAAATGCAAACTACCTGATCTGGAGGCATCCCAGAGGCACCACTTAGACCCTGCCATCAAAGATATTCCATCCATTTCCCCTAATCAAAGAAACCCTAACATCAAGATAATAGCCCTCCATACATTCCATAAGCCATGTAACCGAGTAACCACTGTCACTACCTATGCAAACAAGTCAAAGTAGAAGACCAACCAACCAAGGCTAGATAACCAAGGATTATCCCACCTGCCCGGAAAATTATTTACCCACTTCAATAACACCGGAGACACTAACAATGGAAAAAAAGACCCAGTCTTTTCCCGGAAGCATGATCTCTCTGTCCCTTCACAGGAAACAAGCAAGGATTCCTTAATCCCAAAATCACAAAAGTCCAAAAGGAAAACGTGACTCCAATAGTTCAATTGGAGATTCTATAATGCACAATATTCTGGGGACCCGGGTTCGAATCCTGCCACAGTAGATGGTGGACTTTGAATCCAATAAAAATAAATCTGGAATTAAGAATCTGTTGATGACATTGTTGTTTGTTGGAAAAACCCATCTGGTTCACTTATGTCCTTTAGGGAAGGAAATCTGCCATCCTTACCTGGTCTGGCCTACATGACTCTCAATTTTTCTCAGGCAACTAGGGGGATGGGCAACACTAACTCTGAGATTACGCCCTCTGGTCCTGGGCACTCTCACAAGGGGAAACATCCTCTCAGCATCTACCCTGTCACGCTCCCCCCCCCAACTCCCTCCCGAGAATCCTATGGGTGGAATTTTATGAGAAAAGTTTCCAGGTAGCATGAAAATGGGAGCGTTGCAGATCCATTTTTGGGTGGGTATTTACTCCCAATCTTATGAATTTAGACGTTCAAATAAATGGGCTAGACAATTTTTTAGCTTCTGGAGGCAGGGGGTGGGGTTAAATCATAAGTCAGCTTGATCAAGCAGCAGAGGAAGCTATTGCGCATGTGCAGACCTCTGTGGCTGCACATGCGCAACTCCAACAGCAGAGATAGAGTCAGATATCTGCTGCTGCAGTGTCCATCCAAACCCCCAGTCCCACAATCATGGGTGCCTGCAGCTGATCGCGAGCCCCATGCCACCAATAAATATAGCCCCCAACACACCCCCTGCCACCCAGCCCAATCATGTCCCCTCACCAACTGCAGGTAGACTAGCAGCAGCACCCTGCCTCCCCCTCACCAATCACACTCAGAGTGGCAGCAATACCCCCCTTCCTTCTCCCACCGACGCAGGCAGAGTGTACAATGCCCCCCCCCCCCCCACCTCCCCGATGGGGCCACCCCTGTACCCTTCAGGCTTCACTCCCATCTGCCCTGTCCCCTTCGGGCCCCACCCCCGACACTGCTTGGTGGGCAGTGCCAAGGTGTCAGGCTGGCACTGCCAGTTGGCACTGCCCAAGGGGCACACCCCTTGCTGTCAGCCTCCCTAGGAGGCCTCAGTGGCCTCCGGTTCTTTCGATGTGGGCAACACGACTGTTGCCCATTCACCCCATTCACGATTGATTACCAGGCTTACTAAACAAATTTAAATAATATATTCAGCCTCTCGCCAGAAGAGAGGCAAGGGCCTAACCGCGCTGGGCCGGTAAGATGATGAAAGCTGAGAAATTGGACGTGATCCTGATTTCTTGGCTCTCATGCTATTTTATCGGCCAATTAATGGGTGAGGTGAGCTGGTAAAATTGTGGCCTATATGTCTCAAATGTTCTATGGCACTATTTAGGACAGCACAGTGGCACAGTGGTTTAGCACTGCTGCCTCTCGGCGCCAGGGACCCGGGTTCAATTCCAGGCTCGGCTCACCGTCTGCGCGGAGTCTGAACGTTCTCCCAGTGTCTGTGTGGGTTTCCTCCCACAGTCCCAAGATGTGCGGGTTGGGTTGATTGGCCATGCTAAATTGGCCCTAGTGTCTGAGGGGTGAGTCGGGTAAATATGTGAGGTTACGGGGGGATAGGGCCTGGGTGGGATTGTGATCGGTGCAGACTCGGTGGGCCGATTGGCCTCCTTCTGAACTGTAGGGATTCTATGGTTCTACTTCAAAGACAATAGATTTCGCTGATGCCCTGGACAAAATTTAACCATCAACCATTGTCACTGAAGGCAGACCATCTGTCTATTTACTCATCGCTGCTTGTGGGATCATGCTGTGCGCATATCGGTTGCTATGTGCTTGCTACGTTACCACTGCGACCGCACTTCAAAAAGTATTAAACTGTCCGTAGGGTGCTCTGGGATGTTGCAAGGTCGTAAAAGAAATGGTTTAAATTCAAGTCCTTTCTTGATATATTTTCCGCTGACTGTGAAATAATTTACCGGTATTGACCAACTGTTACACTTATGTGTTCCCACTACATTATTTATTATTTTCACACTGCATCAACTTGGAATCCTTCGATGTAAAATAAAGGGGAAATATATATATATATATGTATGTATAGGAAGGCAATTCTGCACTGCTTCTTGCTGACGTGGAGATATCACATGGACCTTTCAGATCTCTCGCTGCTTCCTCAGTCCTGCTGGAGGATTCTCAACTCAATGACATTGGGTAAATGTTTATCTTTTCCCTAAATTGAGAAACAAAGGTGAACAGCCAAGGCTTACAAGCACAGGGAATCTACAAATCAACAAACCGGGTAAATTGAGGAATGAATTGAGAGATGGAGGTGTAGCTTTGCAATTAAAAGGTTTGTAGGTTACTCAACTGCAGATATCAGAGTTATGAGAAATAATAAACTAACCCTTAGATGAGCCCTAATGAACCATGAATGCCTTTACTTGGTCAGGAAAGAACATAGAACATAGAACACTACAGCACAAACAGGCCTTTCGGCCCACAAGTTGCGCCGATCACATCTATACCTACCAAGCCATAGAACTATCTGTAACTCCCAATCCCATTCAAACCCATGTACTCATCCAGAAGTCTTTTAAAAGACCCCAGCGAGTTCGCCTCTACCACCACTGATGGCAGCCAATTCCACTCACTCACCACCCTCTGAGTGAAAAACTTACCCCTAACATCTCCTCTGTACTTGCTTCCCAGCACCTTAAACCTGTGTCAAAGAACAAACCAGCATGGGAAACAGGCCCTTCGGCCCAACAAGCCCATGCTGCCGCATCACCCTACACCTATTCTACCCTGTGTGTCTACGAATAAAACCCCCCACTTAGCCAGATTCAGGGGAGAATAGTGTCAATTTGGTAAAACCAATCAGCCTAAGAGCACATCTTTGGGGTGTGGGAGGAAACCAGAGTGCCTGGAGGAAACCCATGCATCCACAGGGAAAATGCACAAACTCCCACAGACACAGGCCCAAATCCATGTGCCTGCACAGCCAGCAGTGCTAGTCACTGAGCTGTTGCGGCGCCCATCTACCGGTCCAGGATCAAGCACACACACCGACACGAAGTACTAGGCTACTCCCGGAATCTCCAAGAGTAGCCCACGCACATGTGTCCTCTCGTAGTGACCATTTCAGCCCTGGGAAATAGCCTCCGAGAATCCACCCTATCTATTCCTCTCAACATTTCATAAACTTCTATCAGGTCGCCTCTCAACCTTCGTCTCTCCAGGGAGAAGAGACCTAGCTCCCTCAACCTATCTTCGTAAGGCATGCCTCCCAATCCAGTAACTTCAAGGTCCTTGACTAGGTAAGATAAAGTCTCCATTCACCATGGTGATTGGGGATCACCACGCCACAGGCAAGGTTGAGAAGGTGGGCCTTCATACATAACCTCAGCTGCTATGGGAATTGAACCCACACTGTTGGCATCATTCTGTGTCACGAAGCAGTTGTCCAGCCAACTGAACTAACCGGAATACTAATTAACAATACAATATACCCAAGTGGCATAAATAAAAGTTATACTGCCAATCAGCCAGCAAATGTTTTAAAGCTTGAAGTTTATTTATTAATGTCATAAGTAGGCTTACATTAACACTGCGATGAAGTTACTGTGAAAATCTCCAAGTCGCCTCCATGCTCGGGTACGCTGAGGGAGAATTTAGCATGGCCAATGCACCTAACCAGCATGCCTTTCAGACTGTGGGAGGAAAGCCACGCAGACACGGGGAGAATGTGCAGACTCTATACTGACAATAACCAAGCCTGGAATTGAACACTGGCACAGTGTGGCAACAGTGCTAACCACTGTGCCACCATGAGCCAGTAAATGGTTCCTTCCCATTGATCACTGAGCAGTTGATTACCTTGCCTGGCTGCAGCCCTGAATCACTTTTTGCAGTGATCTTCACACTCTTCGTCCTAAGATAGGCTGGATTTTTTGCTGGCAACTTCGTACCATCCTATCAAAATCCACCTTAATTCATTATTGGGGCATCAAAAATTCTTTGCTCAGACTGTGACGCTGTAAGGCACCCAGTCAGATATTTCACATCAGTTTTAAACTTCCTGTCACCTTTGGTGCTGCAGATGTGCTTCGATCATCATCAGTGCACACAACACCAGCTTCTGAGATAATCAAACAATCATAGTTCCTCAAATTCTCTATTGGTTTGATTCTTTTGCTCGATGAATTAAAGGCAGAGTTCACCTTATGAAGCACAGAGCAAGTTGTAGCTTCTTGTGGAATTAGTTTACCTGTGTTCCAAAGAAAGATGACCATCGAGAATCAATATCAGTTTGCTCCACTTTCTCCCAGCTCTCAGAAGCTGGGCCGCTGGCATTAGCATTTCTAGAACGTGCTCAATCATGCCAAACTTTTATCTCTACATTTTATGACCCCGTCAGATGTGGGCACGGCATCTCCATATTACATGTGCGCCCATCCAAGCATAACATTTCATCACAGTTCCAGCTCGACATTAGAAAGTGAAACGCACCTTTGAAGTATGGCTGCTTCCCCCTGATTTTACGACCTGTGGGCCTCTTGCCAGACACTCCAGCGCCTGAAGGTTTTACTTTCCATCATCTACATCCACTGTCTGAGAACGCAGCCTCGAGGTCTCGTCTAATGATCTCATCTATCTGTGAGAACTCAGCCTGACAACTGGCTGAAGCACCAAGTCTTTCTTTTGCCTTGTATTTGAACCATCAATGTTCGCCACATGCCTCCCCCTCCCTATCCCTCTCCCCCTCCCTATCCCTCTCCCTTTCCATCTCCCTCTCCCCCAACCCAACAGATCCCCACCTCCACCGCACATATCCGGGTTAAATTTATTTATTAGTGTCACAAGTCGGCTTACATTAACACGGCAATGAAGTTACTGTGAAAATCTCCTAGTTGCCACATTCCGGTGCCTGTTCAAGTACGCTGAGGGAGAATTTAGCACCGACCCGGCGTGTCTTTTGGACTGCGGGAGGAAACCCATGCAGACTTGGGGAGAATGTGCAGACTCCACACCAGGCAGTGACCCGAGCCAGGAAAACAACCCAGATCCCTGGCACTGTGGGGCACTGCTAACCACTGTGCCTTCCTGATAGAAACATAGAATCCTACCATGCAGAAAGAGGCCATTTGGCCCATCGAGTTTGCACCAACCACAATCCCACCCGGGCCTATCCTCATAACCTCATACATTTAACCTTAACTAGCCCTCCTCCTGACATTAAGGGGCAATTTGGCATGGCCAATCCACCCAACACACACATCTGTGGTGTGTGGGAGGAAACTCATACAGACACAGGGAGAACATGGAGACTCTACACGGAGAGTGACCCAAGCTGGGAATCGAACCCTGATCCCTGTCGTTTTGAGGCAGCAGTGCTAACCACTGTGCCATAGTGCTCGAATAGCTTGAGGATACATCAATTACAAGTGTCACTGAAAGTGCAATTGAATTAGTCAAGATTATTAGTCCCTTCTTTCAAAATGGAAGATTTCAGAAGTTTATTGAAAGGAAAGAGCTTGAATTTGGGGGCCACACGACTGGGGCAGACTGTTGACTCATTTCCCCCAGATGAGAATGATATTCAGTGGGAGCATTGTCCTGGGAAAGTCCAGCTGCAAGTTCTGATTTGCAAAATGCAATCCCACTGAGCATCGCAGTGCTACAAGATGAGTGACACAAAGACCAGAATGGAGGTAAATTGTGTTCATGCTGGCGGTTTGTTTTCACTTAAATAGGCAAAGAAGGACTGTATTCGGTCTACAATCTCAAGTTATATCGCTTAGGTTTAGGTTAGATGTCAAGAAGTAGTTCTTTTCTCTGGGAGTAATCTTAATTAAGGTTGCCCTATCCAGACTGTAGACACAGGATAACGGTATCTGTAATTTCCCAATTACATGATGTAACGCAGGTTTTAAACAAAAAAGGACGGCACAGTGGTTAGCACTGCTGCCTCACAGTGCCAGAGACCTGGCTTCGATTTCCGGCTTGGATCACTGTCTGTGCAGAGTCTGCACATTCTCCCCATGTCTGCGTGGGTTTCCTCCGGATGCTCCAGTTTCCTTCCACAGTCCAAAGATGTGGGGGTTAGGTGCATTGGCAGTGCTAAAATGCCCCTGAGCGGCAGGGTGGTTAGCAGGGTAAATACACGGGGTCACGGGAACAGGGCATGGGTGGGTCGGATTGTGTGTTCAGTGCAGACTCGATGGGTCAAATAGCCACCTTCTGCACTGGAGGGAATCTATTCAATGGCAGCACATGTAGGTTCAAACAACTGTAGACTTATGGGGCCTGATTTTGTTGTCATGTTGCGCTCACTTTTGGTGCGAAAGCTTGTGAAGTTGGTGTGAGGTGGGTAGAGCGATCCGCGACCACCTCCGCAACCACTCCCCCCTTTACCAATGGCTGTGATCGGAACTGTGCCCGAACGGGGTGCGACATCAGTTTAAATGTATTTCCGTGTGTTCAAATTGACTTAATGGGCTGCACGCCCAAACGTACCGGCACTTCCCCCTTTCCCACCGCGTTCGCCCATCCAGAATCGGCACAAAAACAGACAGGCTCTAAAAAAATCCAATTCGGGTCCTCCAGCTTCTCAGGAAGTAAGTTCAGACCTTCTGGTGGCTCTCTGACTCATATCAGTGATTGGGGGGGTGGGGGATGGTGTGCCCTGGTGGGGGAAGGGGAGGGAGGTGGGTCTGATGGTGCTCTGGTGGGGGGTGATGGAGGTGGGTCAGATGGTGCTCTGGGGGGGGGGGGAGGGAGGTGGGTCAGATGGTGCTCTGGTGGGGGAGGGGGAGGGAGGTGGGTCAGATGGTGCTCTGGTGGGGGAGGGGAGGGAGGTGGGTCAGATGGTGCTCTGGTGGGGGGTGATGGAGGTGGGTCAGATGGTGTTCTGGTGGGGGTGATGGAGGTGGGTCATATGGTGCTCTGGTGGAGGGTGATGGAGGTGGGTCAGATGGTGCTCTGGTAGGGGGTGATGGAGGTGGGTTAGATGGTGCTCTGGTGGGGGGTGATGGAGGTGGGTCAGATGGTGCTCTGGTGGGGGGTGATGGAGGTGGGTTAGATGGTGCTCTAGTGGGGGTGATGGAGGTGGGTCATATGGTGCTCTGGTGGAGGGTGATGGAGGTGGGTCAGATGGTGCTCTGGTAGGGGGTGATGGAGGTGGGTTAGATGGTGCTCTGG
Source organism: Prionace glauca (assembly GCA_037974335.1). Taxonomy (NCBI): domain Eukaryota; kingdom Metazoa; phylum Chordata; class Chondrichthyes; order Carcharhiniformes; family Carcharhinidae; genus Prionace; species Prionace glauca. Next base: position 133,973,236 of record CM075725.1, on the reverse strand, counting down.
TGGGGGGTGATGGAGGTGGGTCAGATGGTGCTCTGGTGGGGGGTGATGGAGGTGGGTCATATGGTGCTCTGGTGGGGGGTGATGGAGGTGGGTCATATGGTGCTCTGGTGGGGGGTGATGGAGGTGGGTTAGATGGTGCTCTGGTGGGGGGTGATGGAGGTGGGTCAGATGGTGCTCTGGTGGGGGGTGATGGAGGTGGGTCAGATGGTGCTCTGGTGGGGCGTGATGGAGGTGGGTCAGATGGTGCTCTGGTGGGGGGTGATGGAGGTGGGTCAGATGGTGCTCTGGTGGGGGGTGATGGAGGTGGGTCAGATGGTGCTCTGGTGGGGGGTGATGGAGGTGGGTCATATGGTGCTCTGGTGGGGGGTGATGGAGGTGGGTCATATGGTGCTCTGGTGGGGGGTGATGGAGGTGGGTTAGATGGTGCTCTGGTGGGGGGTGATGGAGGTGGGTCAGATGGTGCTCTGGTGGGGGGTGATGGAGGTGGGTCAGATGGTGCTCTGGTGGGGCGTGATGGAGGTGGGTCAGATGGTGCTCTGGTGGGGGGTGATGGAGGTGGGTCAGATGGTGCTCTGGTGGGGGGTGATGGAGGTGGGTCAGATGGTGCTCTGGTGGGGGGTGATGGAGGTGGGTCAGATGGTGCTCTGGTAGGGGGTGATGCAGGTGGGTCAGATGGTGCCCTGGTGGGGGGTGATAGAGGTGGGTCAGATGGTGCCCTGATGGGGGGTGTTGGAGGTGGGTCAGATGGTGCCCTGGTGGGGGGTGATGGAGGTGGGTCAGATGGTGCCCTGGTGGGGGGTGATGGAGGTGGATCAGATGGTGCCCTGGTGGGGGGTGATGGAGGTGGGTCAGATGGTGCTCTGGTGGGGGGTGATGGAGGTGGGTCAGATGGTGCTCTGGTGGGGAGTGATGGAGGTGGGTCAGATGGTGCCCTGGTGGGGGGTGATGGAGGTGGGTCAGATGGTGCTCTGGTGGGGGGTGATGGAGGTGGGTCAGATGGTGCTCTGGTGGGGGGTGATGGAGGTGGGTCAGATGGTGCCCTGGTAGGGGGTGATGGAGGTGGGTCAGATGGTGCTCTGGTAGGGGGTGATGGAGGTGGGTCAGATAGTGCTCTGATGGGGGGTGATGAAGGTGGGTCAGATGGTGCTCTGGTAGGGGGTGATGGAGGTGGGTCAGATGGTGCCCTGGTGGGGGGTGATGGAGGTGGGTCAGACGGTGCTCTGGTAGGGGGTGATGGAGGTAGGTCAGATGGTGCTCTGGTAGGGGGTGATGGAGGTGGGTCAGATGGTGCTCTGGTGGGGGGTGATGGAGGTGGGTCAGATGGTGCTCTGGTGGGGGGTGATGGAGGTGGGTCAGATGGTGCTCTGGTAGGGGGTGATGGAGGTGGGTCAGATGGTGCTCTGGTGGGGGGGGATGGAGGTGGGTCAGATGGCTGTGTGATTGGGGGGGGGGACAGTTTGGCAGGGGCAGGGTGCTCTGCTGCAAATCTGCCTGCGATTGGTTGGGGGGTATGGGGTTAGTGGGCCATGAGTGGTCTGGGTAGTGGGGGGTATGGGGAAAAGGGGTTCAGTTGTTTGTGGGGGAGATTGTCTCACAGAAGGTTCTGGATGCTGTATTTTTTGAATCCTAGCCAGATTGACTTCATTGACTAACATTTCCCCTGGCTGGCTAGATTTGTAACCTCTGTTGTCTCTCTCTGGTGACTATGTGGAGGTGTACAATGTCTGCATTCAGACATACATGTAGGAGAAGCTGAGTGGTTCTCAGGGCTTTTAACTTTAAGTTTTAAGTTTATTTGCATTGGCTTGCATTAACACTGCAATTAATTTACTGTAAAAATCCCCGCGTTGCAACAATCTGGCACAGTAGTTAGCACTGCTGCCTCACAGCGCCAGGGACCCTCGTTCGATTCCTGGCGTGGGTCACTGTGCAGAGTCTGCACATTCTCCCCATGTCTGCATGGGTTTCCTCCAGGTGCTCCGGTTTCCTCCCACAGCCCGAAAGATGTGCCGGGTAGGTGCATTGGCCGTGCTAAAGTCTCTCCCTCAGTGTACCCGAACAGGCGTCGGAGTTTGGCGACTGGGGGATTTCCACAGTAACTTCAATACAGTATTAATGTAACCTACTTCAATAGAATAGAACCCCTACAGTGCAGAAACAGGCCCTTCGGCCCATCGAGTCTGCACCGAACACAATCCCACCCAGACCCTATCCCCATATCCCTACACATTTACCTGCTAATCCCTCTAACCTACACATCCCAGGACACTAAGGGGCAATTTTAGCATAGCCAATGAACCTAACCCGCACATCTTTGGACTGTGGGAGGAAACCGGAGCACCCGGAGAAAACCCTCGCAGACACAAGGAGAATGTGCAAACTCCACACAGGCAGTGACCCGAGCCGGGAATCGAACCCAGGACCCTGGAGCTGTGAAGCAGCAGTGCTAACCACTGTACTACTTGTGACATTAATAAATAAACTTTAAATTTTTAGTAATATATGCTGCTTGGCGTGCTGCATATTTATAGCATGCCCTGGTTTTATTTCTGATTTCATAGAAACGAGAAGCAAGAGTAGGCCATCTAACCCTTGGAGCCTGCCCCACCATTCAATAAGACCATGGCTTATCTGAAGTGGATTAATTCCACTTACCCGCCTGCTCCCCATAACACTTAATTCCCTTGTCTATCAGAAATCCACCTACCCGTGTCTTAGACGCATTCAACGAGGTAGCCTCCACCACTTCAATGGGATCCCTTTAGCCCCAAAAGCTCTATCTAATTTCTTCTTGAAATCAGACAAGGTTTTGTCCCCAACTACACGCTACGCTAGTGAGTTCCACACATTCGCCAACCGTGCTGCAGTGCAGGGCAATTTGCTTTTTATATATTCCTGTTAATGATATCCGGCAAGATGTGACAGGGAAAAGATACACATCAGCTCTGCATTTAATTTGTTTTTAGGGTTGACTGAAGTTCAAATAATCAGTCGTGACAAATGAAGAGTTAATGTAGCTCGGTTGTAAGGACACATTACAATCGGCAAGCTGCGAATGTTCATCTTTAACAAGAGCGAAGAGATAATGTGCCAGACAGTTGTTATCAGTGATACACTTGTACAAATATATGGTAGATAATTGACTTCTCTTGGTGTTAAACTACTACGGTCTTGTCAAAAAAAAACAGAGAGGGGGCCCTGTCGCAGGCTCAAGATGTTTTATTTAGCCATCTGAAAAGCTAACTAGATTTTTAAGATCCAATATGGAAGGTTTAATTGGGTGAGATTGGATGAATTAACAGTCCATTCATGGGGAACGCTGCAGTGATTAAACTGCATATATTGCTAGCAAACTGGTGAGGTTCTTTTAGAGTCAAAGAGATTTAAGCATGGAAACAGGCCCTTCGGCCCAACTTGTCCATGCCATCCAATTTTTACCATTAAGCTAGTCCCAATTGCTTGTGTTTGGCCCATATCACTCTATACCCATCTATAACTGTCTAAATGCTTTTTAAAAGATAAAATTGTATCCACCTCCACTATTACATCTGGTAGCTCGTTCTAGACACTCATCACCCTCTGTGTGAAAAGATTGCCCCTCTGGATGCTTTTCAATCTCTCCCCTCTCACCTTAAACCTATGCCCTCGAGTTTTAGGCTCCCCTACCTTTGGGAAAAGACATTTCTTTGACTGGACATCAGATCGCACACAAATTGCCTTGTGATCCCAGTGCTGTGCACGTTGCTAGAATTCGCACCCTAAGTCTCTCCGTCTCTAACTACCTGGGCGGCACGGTGGCACAGTGGTTGGCACTGCTGCCTCGTAGCGTCAGGGACCCGGGTTCAATTCCGGCCTCAGGTCAATGTCTGTGCGGAGTTGGCACGTTCTCCCAGTGCCTGCGTGGGTTTCCTTCCCACACTCCAAAAATGTGCGGGTTAGGTTGATTGGCCATGCTAAATTGACTCTGGTGTGAGGGGGACTAGCAGAGTAAATACGGGGATAGGGTCTGGGTGGGATTGTGGGTTGGGGCAGACACGATGGGTCGAACGGCCTCCTTCGGCACTGTAGGGATTCTATCGCACTTTCCTCTTTGGTCATTTCCAGAGGTGGTTCGGTGTCAAATTTTATTTGCCGGAGCCCCCTTGCGACGCTCCAGTCCGAGATCAAAACAAATTAGTGTCGTAGTTGTTGTCAAAGCAACCCAGGGTGTACAAAGGCTGTTTAAACCAAAGGTTAACAAGCACAGGAAAGATGAAGGTGCAGATGGCTCTGTTTGGTATTAAATTGAATTTCACGATTAATGTCTGTGAAAAATTCTTCTCCAGCCTGCTGCAGATTTAATTAATAATGGCGAGGGCACCAGAAAATGGCGAGATGGTTAACTGATTGGGAGCGGAATTAATTGTTCAGTGAAGTGTGTGAGGAGAAACATCGCATACAAAGCAAAAAGATGATTCAGGCCTCTTTCACTCGGGTAAGGCACCAAGTGCTGCTGACAACGGTCGCATACAAACTGTTACACAGGCCTCAGTGGCTCTTCAGAACAAAAGGAAACACAAGGATTGGGAGCAGGAGTAGGCGTTCGGCTCCCTGGAGCCTGCTACACCGTTCAGTAAGAGCACTGCTCGCTGGGTTTGATTGGTCGACTCAAGTCGGTCGCGGTGGGCTTTGAGGAAGAGGTCGATTCCCGGCTCGGGTCACTGCCTGTGTGGAGTTTGCACTTTCTCCTCGTGTCTGCGTGGGTTTTCTCCGGGTGCTCCGGTTTCCTCCCACAGTCCAAAGATGTGCGGGTTAGGTTCATTGGCTATGCTAAAATTGCCCCTTAGTGTCCTGGGATGTGTAGGTTAGAGGGATTAGCAGGTAAATGTAGGGATATGGGGATAGGGTCTGGGTGGGATTGTGTTCGGTGCAGACTCGATGGGCCGAAGGGCCTGTTTCTGCACTGTAGGGTTCTATGCTGGTTCTATGCTGGTCTTGAAATCCGCTTAGAAAGGATAGCAGGACTAGGGGGCACAGCCTCAAAATAAGTGGGGCGGGGGGGGGGGGCAGTTTAGATCGGAGTTGAGGAGGAACTTCTTCACTCAAAGGGTGGTGAATCTCTGGAATTCTCTGCCCGTTGAAGTGGTGGAGGCTACCTCGCTAAATATATTTAAGTCACGGGTAGATAGGTTTCTGATAGACAGGGGAATTAAGGGTTATGGGGAGAAAGCGGGAAAGTGGGAACTGATCCACTTCAGATCAGCCATGATCTTATTGAATGGTGGGGCAGGCTCGAAGGGCTGGGTGGCCTACTCCTGCTCCAATTTCTTATGTTCTTATGGGATGTACTCTCATCCTGAGATTATGGGGTTGAATCCCACTCCAGAGACTCTCGCAAAAAACTAGCTGTCCAGTTCAAAAGGCAACCCTGAGTTTGAATCCCAGCAGGGCCTTTGTGGTTATTTAACTTCCCCAAAGTTTTATTCATTAGTGTCGCAAGTAGGTTTACATTAACACTGCAATGAAGTTACTGTGTAAATCTGGTGTCTGTTCGGGTACACTGAGGGAGAATTTAGCACAGCCAATGTGCCTAACCAGCACGTCTTCCAGGCTCTATAAAATCATTGAAACCCTACAGTGCGGAAGGAGGCCATTCAGCCCATCGAATCTGCAGCAACAACAATCCTATCCCAGGCCCTATCCCCACAACCCCACACATTTACCCTGCTAGTCCCTCTAACCTACACATCCTAGGATACCACGGGCAATTTAGCACGGCCAATCCACCTAACCAGCACATCTTTGGAACATGGGAGAAAACCGGAACACCCGAAGGAAACTCACAGCAACGAGGGGAGAACGCGCAAACTCCACACAGACAGTGACCCAAGAATCTGTTAACTCTGTCTGGTGTGGTTCAGGAGTCTCACTCCGCATGGTACTTTCTGCCACATTTACAGCATCAGAGGACACAGGAAAACGCTGGGCTGAGAAGATATTAGGGGTAAGTTTTTCACTCAGAGGGTGGTGGGTGAGTGGAATCGGCTGCCATCGGTGGTGATGGAGGCAAAATTCGATAGGGTCTTTCAAGGGACTTCTGGATGAGTACATGGGACTTAATAGAATTGAGGGTTATAGGTAGGGATATCATTGGCGCAACTTGTGGGCCGAAGGGCCTGTTTGTGCTGTAGTTTTTCTATGTTCTTTCTATGAATCGAAACCTGGGTCCCTGACACTGTAAGGAAACAGTGCAAACCACTGTGGGTGAGTGGCACAGTGATTAGTATTTTCTTGCTCAGAGCAGAAGCCATCCCTAGCTATGATACATCCAGAAAGGATGCTTTCTATGGTGCACCTGATAGGATGTGATAAACCTCAGCGAGAGTGGAAGTAGACACTTAGACGAACGGTTCCAAGGTTGAGGTACCCTTATTTTGAGAAGAAAGGAGCTGGGAACATTCTCCTTAGAGAAGATTGAGAGGGGATTTGACCGAGGCATTAAAGATCGGGAGAAAACCAGAGAACACAGGGGAAACCCAGGCAGAGAATGTGCAGACTCCACACACACAGTGACATGAGGCTGGAATCGAACCCGGGTCCCTGGCGTTGTGAGGCAGCAATTCTAACCACTGTGTTAACACTGTGGTTAACACTGTCCTTAGCTAGATGTCCTTGTAGTGAAGGCTTGGTTGCCAAGGAGACACAGTTACCAGCCCGTACAGAACCATAGAACCATAGAACCATAGAACCCTACAGTGCAGAAACAGGCCCTTCGGCCCATCGAGTCTGCACCGAACACAATCCCACCCAGACCCTATCCCCATATCCCTACACATTTACCTGCTAATCCCTCTAACCTACCCATCCCAGGACACTAAGGGGCAATTTTAGCATAGCCAATGAACCTAACCCGCACATCTTTGGACTGTGGGAGGAAACCGGAGCACCCGGAGAAAACCCACGCAGACACGAGGAGAATGTGCAAACTCCACACAGGCAGTGACCCGAGCCGGGAATCGAACCCAGGACCCTGGAGCTGTGAAGCAGCAGTGCTAACCACTGTGCTACCGTGCCGCCCAGAAGGCTTGTCGCATCTAAGGTCATCACCCAGCACAGACATTATTGGCTTAGCTAGAATTAATACCCAGGATATCTGCGTCTGTGAGCTTATGGGCGGCACGGTAGCACAGTGGTTAGCACTGCTGCTTCACAGCTCCAGGGTCCTGGGTTCAATTCCCGGCTCGGGTCACTGCCTGTGTGGAGTTTGCACATTCTCCTCGTGTCTGCGTGGGTTTTCTCCGGGTGCTCCGGTTTCCTCCCACAGTCCAAAGGTGTGCGGGCTAGGTTCATTGGCTATGCTAAAATTGCCCCTTAGTGTCCTGGGATGTGTAGGTTAGAGGGATTAGCAGGTAAATGTGTAGGGATATGGGGATAGGGTCTGGGTGGGATTGTGTTCGGTGCAGACTCGATGGGCCGAAGGGCCTGTTTCTGCACTGTAGGGTTCTATCCTGCCAAGGATATGTCTAAAATAGTGAAAGTGAGAAACTATTCAGTCTTTTCTCCTGCCTAACGTGTGTTGTCCAATTTCACCGCTGGATAGGAGTGCAGAGGACAGGCCTTGGGAGACTCACAGATCTGTTCTCAGTCAGGTTGCTGTTGTTCCACACTCTCAGCTTCTTTATTCATTCATGGGGCGTGGGTGTCACTGGCTAGGGCAGCATTTATTGCCCATCCCTAGTTGTCTTTGAGAAAGTGGTGGTGAGCTGCCTCCTCGAATCGTTGCAGTCCGCGTGCTGTGGGTTGATCCACAATGATGTTAGGGAGGGAATTCCAGGATTTTGACCCAGTGACTGCGAAGGAATGGCAACATATTTCCAAGTCAGGACGATGAGTGGCTTGGAGGGGAATTTGCAGGTGGTGGTGTTCCTATGTATCTGCGGCTCTTGAACTTCTAGATGGAAGTGGTCATGGCTTTGCAAGGTGCTGTTTAAAAATCATAGAAATCATACAATTCCTACAGTGCAGAAGGAGGCCATTTGCTCCATCAAATCTGCACTGACGACAATCGCACCCTGTCCCTGTAACCCCACATATTTATCCTGTTAAACCTACGTATCCCGGGACACTAAGGGGTAACTTAGCAAGGCGAATCAACCTAACCTGCGTATTTTTGGACTGTGGGAGGAATTTGGAGCATAGAGAAAATGTGCAAACTCTACAAAGATAGTGACCCAAGCCGGGAATCAAACCTAGGTCCTTGGCGCTGTGAGGCAGCAGTGCTAACCACTGTGCCACCGTGCCATCCCCGAATCTTTGGCAAATTGCTGCAGTGCACCTTATAAATGGTACACACTGTTGCTACTGAGTGTCGGTGTTGGGGAGAGTTTATGTTAGCTAGGACTTAGCTGCAGCTTTTGTGACGTGTGTATAGATTTCAACATCAAGAGACAGATTGCTGGTGATTGTGGAGCTGAGATATGTGGAACGATCAACAACCTCCACTTTTCCGTTCTCAGTGTGGGTAAATGGCAGGACAGCAATATCCCGGACCATGACACTTGTTGTCCTGATGCAGGCGGTCAAACAAAACCCCTCTCAGATGTGAGTCTATCCATTTGCTGCTGAAGATCTCCCTGGTTGTGGAATGTTAGTGTGGCATCATCAGGAAAGAGCAAATTACTGATGAGAATTTGGCACACCTTCTTTCCAGGATCTCCAGTGAAGCATCCTGGACCTTTTATACATTAAAAGGCATTATACATTAAAAGGGTGTCATAGTTTGCAGGAAGATTTAGACAGGTTGCAGAGCTGGGCCGAGAGGTGGCGGATGGAGTTTAATGCGGAGAAGTGTGAGGTAATTCACTTTGGTAGGAGTAACAGATGTGTCGAGTATAGGGCTAACGGGAGGACTTTGAATAGTGTGGATGAGCAGAGGGATCTAGGTGTATGTGTACATAGATCCCTGAAAGTTGGGAGTCAAGTAGATAAGGTTGTTAAGAAGGCATACGGTGTCTTGGCGTTTATTGGTAGGGGGATTGAATTTAGGAGTTGCAGCGTCATGATGCAACTGTACACAACTCTGGTGCGGCCGCACTTGGAGTACTGTGTGCAGTTCTGGTCCCCACATTACAGGAAGGATGTGGAGGCTTTGGAGAAGGTGCAGAGGAGGTTTACCAGGATGTTGCCTGGTATGGAGGGGAGGTCCTATGAGGAGAGGCTGAGGGATTTGGGGTTGTTTTCGCTGGAAAGAAGGCTGCTAAGAGGGGATCTTATTGAAACATATTAGATGATTAGAGGTTTAGATAGGGTGGATAGTAATAGCCTTTTTCCTCTGATGGAGAAATCTAGCACGAGGGGGCATGGCTTTAAATTAAGGGGTGGTAGCTACAGGACGGATGTCAGGGGTAGGTTCTTTACCCAGCGGGTGGTGAGGGATTGGAATGCCCTGCCTGCTACAGTTGTAAATGCACCTAGTTTGGGGGCATTTAAGAGATCCGTGGATAGGTTTATGGACAAAAAGGGATTGGTTTAGGTTAGTGGGTCATTGTTTTTGTAACTGGTCGGCGCAACATCGTGGGCCGAAGGGCCTGTTCTGCGCTGTAATGTTCTATGTTCTATATAAATGCAGTTTGTAGATAGCATTACAGAACCACTTCACGACACAGTTGCAGTGTAAATGCAACTTTAGCTTGAAGGAGGGTGAGATGGTGGTTGGTACTGTTGTCCCACAGCGCCAGGGACCTGGGTTCGATTCCCGGCCTGGATCACTGTCTGTGCGGAGACTGCATGTTCTCCCCGTATCTGTGTGGGTTTCCTGTGGGTGCGCTCTGGTTTCTTCCCACAGTCTGAAAGGCATGCTGGTTAGGTGGGTTGGCCGTGCTAAATTCTCCCTCTCTGCGCCTGAACAGGTGCCGGAGTGTGGGGACTAGGGGATTTTTCACAGTAACTTTGTTGCAATGTTGATGTAAGCCTACATTAATAAATAAACTTTAAACTCAAGTAAAGGATAACGTACTGTAATGAAGAATAGCGCAACTGGAATCATTCCTGAATAACTTTTTGCAGTCATTAGGGAGTGTCTTATAGTTATGGGCCATCCTAGCTACCTGTTTCACACACCATGGTGCTGACATTGATTGTACTATTGATGGAGGACAGAATTGTCGGAAGATTTCCCTTTGTGACTTGTTCCGCTAAATTAGACTGCAGTGCTGCTAAGCTGCTGTTTATATCGCAAGAACTTTAGCAAGTGTTACATCCAGAACTAATGTAGGGTAGATACCTGCTAATTAGGCTGGCTGTGAAGGCAATCATGTTAATTGATATGATTCAGTGAATAAAGCAAAGAGAGAAGCATTAGACAGCATACGTGCGTGTTATCCAGTTTTACACCTGTTCGCCCCCCACCCTCCAACATCACCCCCCCCCCCCCCCCACAAAAAAAAAATCCTCAGGTCTTTGGAAGAAGCAATCTGCTGGTACAGTTCTATAAAAGCACAGGTTCCCTTTCTGCATGGTGTACCATACCTGTTCCCCTGTCTATTTTTATCAGCCCCAGACACTTATCTCACACAAACAGCCTGTTGGCAAAAGGGCCTTTCGCACATTGCCCATTGCAACACAGCTCAAGCGTAAGGAACTTTAGCACGGTGCTGTACGTGGAACCGCAACAAAACAGATAAAAGACTGAAATGGGGCTTTATTCAATCATAGCAGACAAGCTAATACTTAGCCACATGTCAAAGTTGAGTGATCCTGCTTATTCCCCCGTTGTGTACGTTTTAAACCTGAGAATTAATGCGCTGTAAATATTATGATCTTAAATGCTCGGATCATATATCCCAACAATACAGGAGGCCATTCAGCCTTTGAAACAGCTCGCCACTGATGGCACAGTGGTTAGCACTGCTGCCCCACAGCACCAGGGACCTGGGCTCGATTGCTGACTCGGGTCACTGGCTGTATGAAGTCTGCACGTTCTCCCCGTGTCTGCGTGGGTTTCCACCGGGTGCTCCGGTTTCCTCCCACAGTGCAAAAAACGTGCCGGTTAGGTGCATTGACCATGCTAAATTCTCCCTCAGTGTACCCGACAGGCACTGGAGTGTGGCGACTAGGGGGATTTTTACAGTAACTTCATTGCGGTGTTAATGTAAGCTTACGTGTAGTACTAATAAATAAACTTTAAAAAGCTTGGTCCTAATAACTCCACTTTCTCTCCCTTGCAATTTTCCTTCCTTTTGAAAAATTTATCAAGTTCCTTTTTTTCAAATTATTGCTGAATCTGCTCTTGCCACCCTGTCTGACAGATCATTCTGGATCACAGCAAGTCAGTCTGTGAAAAAATAAATTCTCATTTCTCTTTTATTTTTCGAGCTAATCTTCTGAAGTCTCTGCCCTCTGGCTGATACACATATTGGCCTTTTCCCCCTCTATACTGTAATAGCAACAATCTCATGGTGGCACAGTGGTTAATACTGCTGCCTCACAGTGCCAGGAACCCAGATTCAAGTCCGGCCTTGGGTCACTGTGCGGAGTCCGCACATTCTCCCCGTGTCTGCGTGGGATTCCTCCGGGCCCTCCGGTTTCCTCCCACAGTCCAAAAATGTGCTGGTTAGTCTGATTGGCCATGATAAATTGCCCCTTAGTGTCAGGGGGGAATGGCAGGGTAAATACATGGGGTTGGGGGAATGGGGCCTGGAGGGGATTGTCATCGGTGCAGTCTCAATGGGCTGAATGGCCTCCTTCTGCATTGTAGGGATTCTATGATACCTTACGGTCTCGTCAACCTCCCGTGCATCTCTTCACCGAAACAAGAACAGTGTGTTACAAAAGTACAATTACAGTGGGAGATAAATTTGAGCCCTGGCTCAATTTGAGGTTGATGAATGATGCCAGGCTCACACGTACATTGTTCAAATTGAACTGCGATGGGATATTTGGTGACACGTATGCAAAATGCGTTTTTAAAATTTCCTGTGCCAGTTCACTGGCTTTGTTCTGCTGTGTTGATGCCCGAACGTGGAGAAGTAGTTAGGGGGATGAAACAATGGCAGCGGTTTTTATTAATCAATTTAGCCAAGGCTGAGCAGTGCGTAGCAGGGAACTGACAAGATGAGGAATGGTTTAACAATCGGGAATTTTCTGCTATCTCATTCATACATCACTGCAGGATTCCAGAATTCTAATCACTGCCCCAGCCTGTCATGTCCAGAGCAAAGCCACGGCAGGATTACTCAGAGGCGGCAAATTGCTTTAGTTATTAAAATTACACCACGATTATCAGTGGCCAGGCACTGATCTGAAGACAGAACTTGCTGGAGTACAGAATCTCAGGGCCCTGTTCAAGTCATCCCCGGACCTTTCCACTCAAAATCTTCCTGAGTTGCTGGATATTTCAGCCGGGAAACACGCGGCGCTTGAGGGGCATTTTCCCGACTTGATGAACCAGGGAAGCAACCCTCTGTAAGAGGGAGTGGGGTGAGTGAATCGGAACCGAGTGAGGCTCAGAAAGAGCAAGAGCGAGGGAGAGAAAGGTTAGATTAAGCAAAAGCGAAAAGAAAACGGATAGGCAATGGAAGGAAAGAGGTAACATTTAAAATGTGACATGTTGGAAAATTGCCAACAATACTCATAGAATCATAGAATTCCTACAGTGCAGGGGGAGGCTATTCGGCCCATCGAGTCTGCACCGGCAACTATCCCATTCAGGCTCTATCCCCCTACTCTCACATATTTACCCTGTTATTCCTCCTGACACGAAGGAAAAATAAGCATGGGCAATCAACCCAATCTGCACATCTTTGGACTTGGAAATATATCGCCGCTCCTTTGCAGTTACTGGACAAAGTCCTGGAATTCCCTCCCTTTCAGACTCTTGGGTGAAACCGGAGCAAACCCACGCAGACATGGGTAGAACATGCAGACTCCACACACACACACAGTGACCCAAGGCCGGGATTGAACCCAGGTCCCTGGCGCTGTGAGGCAGCAGTGCTAACCCACTGTGCCACCACGGAGTCGAGGTACGGGATTGGATATGATCAGATGAGAAAAGGCCACCAACTCCAAGGGTCGGGGGGGGGGGGGGGGGGGGATGGCATTGTGAGTCAACCCACAACATGTGGAGCGCAGCGATTCAAGAAGGCAGCTCACCCACCACTTTCTCAAGGGAAGCGAGGGATGGGCAATAAATGCTGGCCTAGCCAGTGTGTCCATGTCCCACAAATGAAAAAAAAAAATTCTAATGTTGGAAATGCTGCAGCCAATTTGTGCGCTGCATTCAGCCCCTCGAGTCTGTTCTGTCATTCACTTTAATCACGGCTGATCATCAAATTCAATATCCTGATCCTAGCCTTCTCTCCATATCCCTTAATCCCTTTAGCTCCAAGAGCTATATCTAATTCCTTCTTGAAATCTCCTAGTAGTTTTGGTTTGAATTACATTCTGTAGTAATGAATTCCACACCCACTGGATGAAGACATTTCTCCTCACCTCAGTCCAAAAAGGTTTACCCCTTATATTCGAGACCTCAGGTTCAGGAGTGCCCTGAGCCTGCAGGAGGGTCCATGAGTCCCGTAGCATTATGTTGTTTAAGATAGTCACTGGAGTGTGACACCAGGGGGAACAAGATCCCTGGACTCCTGAACCCCAGGCTCTGTGCTGATCTGAGTCAGTGATGCAGGAGAGTGTTGTCTATGAAGACCAGTTCGGCATGGAGACGGAGGGCAGAAATGGGTCTGCCCAGCAGAGTGGTGAGCAGAGCATCAGGAGCAGTGCAGCACGATGGCAAGAGGTTGTTACACTCACCCCCAAGTGTCTGGTGAACTGAGCACTGCTGTGTGCACACCACATAGAACATAGAACATTACAGCACAAATAGGCCCTTCGGCCCTCGAGTTGCGCCGATCGCATCAACCCCACCAATCTATAGACCTATCTATAACCCCCAATCCCATTAAACCCCATATACTCATCCAGAAGTCTTTTAAAAGACCCCAGCGAGTTCGCCTCCACCACCGATGACGGCAGCCGATTCCATTCACTCACCACCCTCTGAGTGAAAAACTTACCCCTAACATCACCTCTGTACTTCCCTCCCCGCACCTTAAATCTGTGTCCTCTCATAGCGACCATTTCAACCCAGGGAAATAGCCTCTGAGAGTCCACCCTATCTATTCCCCTCAACATTTTATAAACTTCTATCAGGTCGCCTCTCAACCTTCGCCTCTCTAGGGAAAAGAGTCTCAGCTCCCTCAACCTATCTTCATAAGGCATGCCTCCCAGTCCAGGCAACATCCTTGTAAATCTCCTCTGCACCCTTTCAATAGCTTCTACGTCTTTCCTATAGTGAGGCGACCAGAACTGCGCACAGTACTCCAAATGAGGCCTGACAAGGGTCCTGTAAAGTTGCAGCATTACCTCCCGACTCCTAAACTCAATCCCTCGATTAATGAAGGCCAGTACACCATACGCCTTCTTGACCACCTTCTCCACCTGCGAGGCCGATTTAAGAGTCCTGTGGACCCGGACCCCGAGATCCTTCTGCTCTTCAACGCTACTAAGACTCCTGCCCCACTTCCCCAGTTGGGGTTTAGACTAACATAATTTCATGCTGACGTGATGCAAGATTGCAAGGGACACCCAATGGTCAACTTAATGAGCATTCATGAGATGCAAATAAATGTAAATTGCATTCACACTATCAGCCAGTGGGAAGACCGATTCAGCATTGACCCACTATTGGAAGAATCACGGCATAATTTTACACAAGCCAGAGAAAGCCCAGGATATTCTGGAAGACACTAAAACTGGTTGTAAGTTAGAGAGTGACTAAGTTCTATTTTGTTAAAGAGCGGGATCTTGTTTTATTTGGGAATAGTTGATAGATAGACTATATTTATTTGGTTTGTTAATAGTTTCATTAATTTGCTCACTGCTAATTCAATAAATAAATTTTACTTGTTGATTTCAGAAAGAGTGTCAGTGATTTATTTTTATTTACCCAAGAGCAGGTCACACCATTTCACACACACTTTTTACCTCTTTGGGTGTTAGTTCTCAGACGGGGGGGGGAAATCAATCATTGCTTTATAACAATAGTCACACGCAGACACAGAGAGAACATGCAACTCCCACATTGTCACCTGAGGCCGGAATTGAACCCGGACCCTGGCACTCTGAGGCAGCAGTGGGCCATTGTACCTCCCCACTCTTGGGCTGAAAATTCCTTTCTGCACACTCTCACTTTGAAAGATAAAAGTGTCGTATTGTACTGAGAAGATGCCCAGGAAATGTGAGATCATAAGAATTAAGACCAGAGGTGAACCACTCAGTTCACCAAGCCTGCTCCATCATTCAATAAGATCCTGGTTGGCTTGACTGTAGCTTAGGGGCAAGAGGATAGCAAGAGAAAGAGTAAACCCACTCAAGGACAATGGAGGGAAGTTATGCATGGAAGCACAGGAAGAGGGTGAAATCCTTAATTAGTGCTTTGTATCAGTATTCACTAAGGAGAAGGACATGATGGATAGTGAGTTCAGTGAAAGGTGTGTGAGCACTCTTGAGAACATCAATATATTAAAACAGATCCTAAATTGCATCAGTCCCAGGGCCAGATGGGATTTATCCCAGGTTACTGTGTGAGGCAAGGGGAAAAAGTAGTTGGGGCCTTAACAGATATCACTGCATCCTCTTTGACCACAGGTAAGGTTCCAGAGGTCTGGAGAATAGCCAATGTTGTTCCTTTATTTAAGAAAGGAGGCAGGGATAATCCAGCAAGTTAGAGGTCGGTGACCCTGACATTAGTGTTGGGGAAGCTTTTCGAGAAGATACTGAGGAACAGGATATACTCACATGCACCTATGACTGTAACGCTGCGTTCTGCTCTCTCTCCTTTCCTCCTCTGTGAACGGTATGCTTTGCTCAAGAAACAATACGTTTCACTGCATCCCAATGCGTGTGAGAATAGTAAATGAAATCACATCAAACACCGTCTCAGCATCCACAGTGTCGAGTGAATTGGGTTTGGGCTACATTAACATTATGGTTGAGAAGTTGCGTTCCCATTCGCAGTGGATGTGAAACGTGACGTGAGCGCAAAATATCATAAGAGACTCAACCCGTAATTTACGCTAGTGGATTTTCCCATTGCAAATGTGCCTGCACCTCTCCCGCCCCCCCCCACCAAAGACATAGCAGGAATCCCGACGTTTAACATCAGGTAGATCATTGCAATAAATTTACATCTCATTATCAGGACTCTACATCGATAATCCCCCTGCCCCTCATGTTACATTATCCATTTAAACGTTTAGCTTATTTTATTAGTGTCACAAGTAGGCTTACATTAACACTGCAATGAAGTTACTATGAAAATCCTCTCGTCGCCACACTCCGGCGCCTGTTCAGGTACACTGAGGGAGAATTTAGCACCTAACCAGCAAGTCTTTCGGACTGTGGGAGGAAACCGGAGCACCCGGAGGAAATCCACGCAGACACGGGGAGAATGTGCAGACTCTACGCAGACAGTGACCCAAGCCAGGAATTGAACCTGTGAGGCAGCAGCGCAAACCAAAAATGACTGTAACTCTCCTGTAGCCATCGATGTGTGCCGACCACATGGAGGGCCAGTATATTTACATCTCCAAGTGAGCTTATTTCAACAAAAAGTCGATCATGCACGCATCGGGTAGCATCTTGCTCTCACCCACCAGCAGGTTTCAAGGCGGCGGGGGAGGCGGGGATGGGGGGGTATAAAATACAGCATGTGGCTGTCCAAAGGTACGCCTCAGAAGGTGCGGGGAGTGGGCTTGGTGGGCAGTTGCTGGAAGGAATGGCACCTCCACGCTAGAATAAAGAAGAAAAGCCCCATCATTCTGATGATGGGCTGCTGGTTAGGTCACATCAACACCTAACCGACCACCGCTGTGACATCCCCACTCTCTGAGAATGCCCAAACAGACCCAAGAACCCTATGAACATACGCAGAAGGTGCTAAGGCCTGTTTTGGACTCGCCTTCCCCTCCGTCCTCCCAGTGCCCCTGAAAAAATAGGCCAACCTTTTAAACGGCATTCTTGGAGGGGACCCAGGTTCCTCGGGTCACTGTCTGTGTTGGGGTTGCATGTTCTCCCCGAGTCTGCGTGGGTTTTCCCCGGGTGCTCTTGGTTTCCTCCCACCGTCCAAAGGTGTGCGGGTCAGGTCGATTGGTCATGCTAAATTGACTCTAGTGTCAAGGGATTAGCGGGTTAAATAAGTGGGGTTATGGGAATGGTCAGTGCAGACCTGATGGGCTGAATGGCCTCCTTTTGCACTGTAGGGATTCTATGATGACATTGGTCCACAAAATTGGACCTTTTCATGCCAATGACATGAATGTAAAATAGTTGTAAGTAGATCCACTTTTTTTTTTACCAGATATGATTCAGAATACATCCACAGGACATAAAAAGTGATTGATTAGATGAAGTGGAAAGAACAGCCAGCACTTCGGGCTGCTAATAGATTATTTATTACGCTACATAAACATTAGTCCGGTATTGATATTTTCTTGAATCTATTAGTTCAGTGAGCCACAAGAGGTGTTGCTTTCCATTCAAGTGCTATTTTATGTTTCACTCACTGTGTTATTTACCACAGTGACAATCACAATCTGGCTGAGCAGTGTGGATCAGCAGATCTAAAACAATGTCAATTAGCTTTTATACCCTGCATTGTAAATAAGTGATATCTTTAAAGCTTCAGAAGCCAAGCAGAACCAAGCACATGGTGCTCAGCAGTGCGAGGGTTGCAAAGAGTAAGGGGGGAGAGAGCAAGGACAAACCAAAAGCTTGGGTATCAAAGGTAAAGTTGCACAATGTTACACCACCATTCAGGGGAGGCAATGGCCTAGTGGTATTACCGCTAGACTATTATTCCAGAAAATCCAGTTAATGCTCTAGGGGGCCTGGGTTCGAATCCCGCCACGGCTGGCAGTGAAATTTGAATTCAGTAGAAAATATATGGAATTAAAAATCCATTGATGACTATGGAGTGGGATGACACAGTGGTTAGCACTGCTACCTCACAGTGCCAGGGATTCAGTTCCTGGCTTGGGTCACTGTCTGTGTGGAGTCTGCATATTCTCCTCGTGTCTACATGGGTTTCCTCCGGATATTCTTATTTCTTCCCTCAGTCCAAAAATGTGAGGGTGAGGTGGATTGGCTATGGTAAATTGCCCCATAGTGTCAGCAGGGATTAGCAGGGTAAACATGTGGGCTTATGGGGATAGGACCTGGCTGCAGGCTCAATAGGGTGAATGGCCTCCTTCTGCACTGTAAGATGATTCTATGATTCACTGTCGATTGTTGGAAGAACCCATTTGGTTCACGAATGTCCTTTAGGGAAGGAAATCCGCCATCCTTACCTGCTCTAGCTTGCATGAGACTCCAGAGCCACAGCAATGTGGTTGACTCTCAACTGCCCTCCAAGGGCAATAAGGGGCAATAAATGCTGGCCAGCCAGTGATGCCCATGTCCCATGAATAAAGAAAAGTTACTGGAGTTGGGGGAGGCGGTCAGAGATTTCAGGGCGTAATTCTCCAGCCCCATCTTCAACTTGCACTCTGTCTAAACATACCCTTCTTGGACTGGGGAAGTAATACAAGAGTTTGGGTTTTCACAAGAATTTTGGGTTTGGGGCGGCACGGTAGCACAGTGGGTTAGCCCTGCTGCTCCACAGCTCCTGGGTCCTGGGTTCGATTCCCAGTCTGGGTCACTGTCTGTGTGGAGTTTGCACATTCTCCTCGTGTCTGCGTGGGTTTGTCAGACTTTTTACTGGGTTTCATAGAACATAGAACATTACAGCGCAGTGCAGGATGTCCTACAACCGTCCTACAACCTCTGGGTGATGGCTAACATGAGGAGGCATAGCTTTAAATTAAGGGGTGGTAATTATAGGAAGGATGTCAGAGGTAGGTTCTTTACTCAGAGAGTAGTAAGGGTGTGGAACGCCCTGCCTGCAGCAGTTGTGGACTCGCCAACTTTAAGGGTGTTCAAATGGTCAGTGGATAGGCATATGGATAACATTGGAATAGTTTAGGTTAGAGGGTCATTAGATTGGTTCCACTGGTCGGCACAACATCGAGGGCCGAAGGGCCTGTACTGCACTATGTTCTATGTTCTACTCCGGTTTCCTCCCACAGTCCAAAGATGTGCGGGTTAGGTTGATTGGCCACGCTAAGAAATTGCCCCTTAATGTCCAGGCACGTGTAGGTTAGAGGGATTAGTGGGTATAATATGTGGGGATATGGTGGGTAGGGTCTGGGTGGGATTGTGTTTGGTACAGACTCGATGGGCCGAAGGGCCTCTTTCTGCACTGTAGGCTTCCATGACAGCCAAAGCATTTACAGTCCACACCTCCCGAACAGAAAGAGCTTGCCAGGACTGGCGCTGCTCAGGAAATTGCAGATGTGAAGTCTCTGAGTATTCCTTTACATCCACTCTAACACGGTTTCCCAATGAGGGACATGATCTTTATGGGAATGGGAGTGGAGCTGAGGTGAGAATGTAATTTCTTGGCACTGTTGGTTTGCCAGCGTTGTCATTTGTGAAGGTGCAAAGACTCATGACAGAGTGAGCCAGTTAATGATGGATCATTAACTGTGTGTGCTTGATCCTGGACCGGTAGATGGGCGCCGCAACAGCTCGGTGACTAGCACTGCTGGCTGTGCAGGCACATGGATTTGGGCCTGTGTCTGTGGGAGTTTGCGCATTCTCCCTGTGCTAGCGTGGGTTTCCTCCGGGCGCTCCGGTTTCCTCCCAACACCCCAAAAATGTGCTCTCAGGCTAATCGGTTTTTACCAAATTGACACTATTTCTTCCCTGAATCTGACTGAGTAGGGTTCCATTCATAGACATGCAGGGTAGAATAGGTGTAGGGTGATGTGGCGGCGCGGGCTCGTTGGGCCGAAGGGCCTGTTTCCCGTGCTGGGTTGTTCTTTGTTCTTTGTTCTATGATCAGCTTGTCTTCAGCGTGGGAAAGGGGAATAAAGGCAAAGAAGCTGGAAGTTGAAACAAAAATATAAAATGCTGGTGTAACTCAGCAGATCTGACAGCATCTGTGGAGAGAGAACAGATATGGAGATGCCGGCGTTGGACTGGGGGTAAAACAGAAAGAAATCCCACAACACTAGAACTCCCAGCCACCCGACGAAGGGACAGGCTATCCCGAAAGCTTGTGGCTTTTTTTTTACAAATAAACCTGTTTGGACTTTAAACTGGTGCTGTGAGATAGAACAGAGCCAACGTTGCGAGTCTGGATAACCCTGCGCCAGAGCCTGACACGTCTTTTCGGAGTGTGGGAGGAAACCGGAGCCTCCGGAGGAGAACCATACAGAAATGGGGAGAATGTGCAGGCTCTGCATAGCCAGTGACCCGAGGCTGGAATTGAAGCCGGGTCCCTGGCACTTTAACCTGCTATGGTGAGACTTCATACTATGCCCACCCCAGTCCAACGCTGGCATCTCCACATTAATGCTCTTTTAGAGGAAGGCTGTGAAGAACAGCACTTATTTGAGATTCCCCTTAAGGGAGATACTGAGTGACTGGAATCTGAACTTCACTGCTGTTGTCTCACTGATGTGTGGCTGGGGGCAGTGTGACTCTCGATGACTGAGGTCCATCACAGCGCACATAAAAGAGAATTTCAACACGATGCGAACAACACCAAATTGAAATCTAATGCTGGACGAAGGGTTTAATTGCCCAGCCTCGTCCCAATATTAACACTAAAGAGAGTGTCTGTGTTACGGCAGGATTCATGGATACATTGCTCGAAAGCAGCTGATGAATCTTTGTGACATGTGTTTAGTAGCAATCAAATAAAACGGATGGCTGCTCTCATTTTTACTTCTCTGCTTCCATCCACTTCAAATTCGAAGACAGCATCGACGGAAAAGTGGCAGACTATTACCCAAGCAGCTGGGGTGGCCTGCTCATCGCGATAGAGGCAGGAGAACGCCATTCAGCCCCTTAAGAGGCTAATGAAATTTGACATGTCCGCTACGCTGTTACAGACGCGCCATAGCAAGCACCCTGACCCAGATGTATCACAGTTTGGTAGGGATCCTGCTCTGTCCAAGACTGCATGAAACTGCAGAAGGTTGTGAACAAAGCCCAATCCATCATGCAAACCAGCCTCCATTGACTCCATCTGGACGAAAAGGGATTAGTTTAGGCTAGTGGGTCATTGTTTTGTAACTGGTCGGCGCAACATCGTGGGCCGAAGGGCCTGTTCTGCGCTGTAATGTTCTATGTTCTAATGTTCTATCTATGCTTCCCGCTACCTCGGAAAAGCAGCCATCATCATCGAGGACACCGTGCACCCTTGACATTCTCTCTTCCATCTTATTCCATTGGGAAAAAAATACAAAAGTCTGAGGTCACGTACCAACCGACTCAAGAACAGCTTCTTCCCTGCTGCCATCAGACTTTAGAATGGACCTATCTCGCATTAAGTTGATCTTTCTCTGCACCCTAGCTATGACTGTAACACTACATTCTGCACCCTCTCCTTTCCTTCTCCCCTTTGTACTCTATGAATGGTATGTTTTAAGAACATAAGAAATAGGAGCAGGAGTAGGCCAACTAGCCCTTCGAGCCTGCCCCGCCATTCAATAAGATCATGGCTGATCTGTCGTGGCTCAGTTCCACATTCCCGCCCTCTCCCCATAACCCTTAATCCCCTCTCTTATCAAAAATCCATCAACCCGCGCCTTAAAAATATTTAGCGAGGCAGCCTCCACCACTTCAACGGGCAGAGAATTCCAGAGATTCACCACCCTTTGAGTGAAGAAGTTCCTCCTCAACTCCATTCTAAATCGCCCCCCCTTTATCTTGAGGCTGTGCCCCTTAGTCCTACTATCCTTTCTGAGTGGGAAGAGTCTCTCCACCTCTATCCTATCCATTCCATTCATCATCTTATATGTCTCAATGAAATCCCCCCTCATTCTTCTAAACTCTAATGAGTACAAGCCTAATTTATTCAGCCTCTCCTCATAGCTCAACCCCCTCAACTCCGGCATCAGCTTAGTAAACCTCCTCTGCACTCCCTCCAAGGCCAAAGGTGCAGTTGTAAATGCACCTAGTTTGGGGGCGTTTAAGAGATCTGTGGATAGGTTTATGGATGAAAAGGGATTGGTTTAGGCTAGTGGGTCATTGTTTTGTAACTGGTCGGCGCAACATCGTGGGCCGAAGGGCCTGTTCTGCGCTGTAATGTTCTATGTTCTATGTTCTATGTTCTAAAATATCCTTGCAAAAGTACGGCGCCCAAAACTGCACACAGTACTCGAGCTGCAGCCTCACCAATGCCCTATACAGCCGCAGCAAGACCTCACTACTTTTATATTCAATCCCCCTCGTCATGAAGGCCAGCATCCCATTTGCCTTCCTGACCACCTGCTGCACCTGCAAGCTGGGTTTTTGCGACTCATGCACAAGGACCCCGAGGTCCCTCTGCACCGTCGCCTGCTGCAGTTTTTCTCCACGTAAGTAATAGTCCTTCCTACCATTATTCCTACCAAAGTGGACCACCTCGCACTTGCCAACATTAAATTCCATTTGCCATTTCCTGGCCCATTCGCCCAGCCTATCTAGATCCTTCTGCAGACTCTCCACACCCTCCGCACAATTTGCCTTTCCACCAATCTTGGTGTCATCAGCAAATTTCGACACCCTACACTGGGTTTCCTCCTCCAGATCATCTATATAAATGGTAAATAGCTGAGGCCCCAGCACCGACCCCTGGGGCACTCCACTAGTCACCATCCGCCAATCCGAATAGCACCCATTGACCTCCACTCTCTGCCTCCTATTTGACAATCAATCCTCTATCCACGCTAACACCCTACCCCCAACTCCATGTCCCCTGACCTTCTGCAATAACCTCTTGTGAGGTACCTTGTCAAATGCCTTCTGAAAATCCAGAAAGACCACATCCACCGGCTCTCCTCTATCCACCGCCCTGAATATTTTTCACTGTATTCCAATATAACTCAAATCAAAATCAAACCTCTGAGTGTTCCAGTTTCCTACCACAGTCTGAAAGATGTGCTGCTTAGGTGCATTGGCCGTGTAAATTCTTCCTCAGTGTATCCGAACAGGAGTGTGGCGACTAGGGGATTTTCACAGTAACTTCATCGCAGTGTTAATGTAAGCCTACTTGCAACATTGATAAAAAAAACTTAAACTTTTCCCTTCAACTATTTTAAAACTCCCTCTTAAAAGCCACAGTTGAATCTGCCTTCACCACACTCTCAGGCAGTGATCTAAGCCATACACTGTGTGAACAAAATTTACCTCATGTCACCGTGAGTCCAAATCACCTTCCATCAATGAGCTCTGGTTCTTTACCCTTGTGCTCTGTCCAGACCCTTTGTAATTTTGAACACTGCTATCAAACCTCCTCTTGGACATCTTCAGTGAGGAGGATCATAGATTCCTACTATGCCAAAGGAGGCCATTTGGCCTATCGAGTCTTAACTGACCACAATCCCTCCCAGGCCCTATCCTCATAACGCTATGCATTTACCCTGGCTAGTCCCCCTGACACGAAGTAGCAGTTTAGCATTGCCAATCCACTTAACCCGCACATCTTTGGAGCGTGGGATAAAACTGAAGCATCTGGGGGAAACCCACGCAGACATGGAGAGAATGTGCAAATTCCACACAGTGACCCAAAGCCGGGAATTGATCCCGGATCCCTGGCATTGTGAGGCAGCAGTGCTAACCACTCTGCCACCGTGCTGCGGAGAGCCCCAGTTTCATCGATCTGTCCATGTAACTGAAGTCCCTCATCCCTGGCACCATTTTTGCGAATCTTTCTCTCACTAAAGCCTCCACCTTCTACCCAAAGTTTGGTGCCCAGAATTGGAGACAATCACCGGAATTCTACCACCCTGGAAATTGGAATGGGCGAGGGGCGAACAATGGGATGATCCTCAGACATCAAACGGGATTTTTGGGTGGAGCAAGGCCATAAAATCTCGTTCAATGTTCCAGTTGAGGCCGACGAAGTATTTTGGGTCGGTTCATTTCAATATCCTTGCTTTTGTACTCTATTCCTCAATTTATAAAGACCAAGAATCTCTTCTGCCTTTTTAACCACTTTATCAACCTGTCCCTCCATCTTCAATGATTTGTGCACCTATACTCACAGGTCTCTCTCTGTCCCTGCATTCCCTTTCGAATTGTATCCATTATTTTATGTAGCCTCCACTTGTTCTTCCTGCTGTATCACTTCACATTTTTCTGCATTAAAGTTCACCAGCCATGTATTCGCTCACTCCACCATAAGACATGGGAGCGGAAGTAGACCATTTGGCCCATCAAACGTGCTCTGCCATTCAATGAGATCACTGCTGCCTCACACTGCCAGGGACACTGATTCCATTCCTGGCTTGGGTCACTGTCTGTGCACAGTTTGCACATTCTCCCCATGTCTGCGTGGGTTTCCTCCAGGTGCTCCGGTTTCCTCCCACAGTCTGAAAGACATGCTGGTTAGGTGCATTGGCGGTGCTAAGTTTTCTCTCAGTGTGCCTGAACAGGCGCCGGAGTGTGGCAACTAGGGGATTTTCACAGTAACTTCATTGCAGTGTTAACGTCAGCCTATTTGTGGCAGCATTCAGAAAAAAGATTATAATTGATCTGAAGAGATAATCCTCAACTCCACTTTTCCGCCTTATCTATATAGCACTTGATTCCCTGACTGATTAAAAATCTGTCTTTCTCAGCCTTGAACAGACGTGACAAATCTGTGCTGGCTTTCCTTAATTAATCTGCGCTTTTTCAAATGAGGTGTGAATTTTGTCCCAAATTATTGTCTCTTCAAGTTTTACTGTCACCGATTTTAAACTGACTGACCTGTAGTTGCTGGATTTAAATTTCTATCCAGTCTCTTGGCACCATTCTTGTATCTAAGGGAGTTTAGAAGAATATGCCAATTTATTCATGTGCGTCTCATCTGGCAACACCAGACTTAAGCCAAGCCAGCCTTTATTTATCAATGTTTATAGCCTACCTTTACTGGCTTTCAGTTTGGTAGCAGCACCCTCAAATGAATCACCACAGTGCAGAAAGAGACCATTCAGCCCATCGGGTCTATACTGAAAGAGCAACTATCCCCGTAACCTTGTGCATTTACCGTGGCTAATCCACCTAATTACACATCTTTAGGCACTAAGGGGCAATTTAGCATGGCTGGTCCACCTAACCTGCACGTCTTTGGAATGTGGGAGGAAACTGGAGCATCCGGAGGAAACCCAAGCAGACACGGGTAGAATGTGCAAGCTCCACACAGACAGCCAGGGCTGGAATCAAACCTGGGTCCCTGGCGCTGTCAGGCAGCAGTGCTAATCACCATGCCACCCCATCTTTCTTGGTAAAGGCAAATGCAAAGTACTCATTTAGTATTTTTAAGAAATTTTTATTCATTCATGGGCGTGCTGGCTGGACCAGCATTTATCGCCCTTCCCTGAGGACATTTAAGAGACATTTTACGGGAAGGATCTTCAGAGCCTTGGGCTTTGGCAGTGAAGATTTGGACAGGAACGGAGCGAGTGAGGTGGGAAATAGATTATGGGAGTAAGGCAATAGGAACAGTGACTTGCTGGATAACTGAACGTGCAAACATTTTCATGGCCTTTTCGTTATCACCTCCAGTGTTTAGAATATTTTCCTTTATAACTTCAGCCATTCCCTTTCTCTAGTAATTTAGTTATAAGAGAATTATATGCCAATCTCTTCCTACATTATAACAAGAACTTATGTGTATACATTGCTTCAACGTAACCAAGCTTCCCAAGGCATTTCACAAGAACATTACTCAACAGAATATGACACAGAGCCACATAA
The DNA here is from genome assembly GCA_037974335.1 of Prionace glauca. Lineage (NCBI taxonomy): Eukaryota > Metazoa > Chordata > Chondrichthyes > Carcharhiniformes > Carcharhinidae > Prionace > Prionace glauca. The sequence continues at coordinate 133,947,373 of CM075725.1, read as the reverse complement.
GATGTTTTTAAGTAGGAAAGTGAGGTATAGTGGCAGAGAGGCATAAGGAGGAAGTTCCAGAGCTTAGGGACCAGTCAGCTATCAATGTAAGAGCAACTAAGATCAGGCCAGAGATCCATAAGTTCAGAGATCTTAGGATTCCTAAATGTGATTTAATTTAATTTTTTATTGTCACATGTATTGCTAAACAGTGAAAAACATTGTTTCTTGCGTGCTATACAGACAAAGCATGCCATTCATAGGGAAGGAAAGGAGAAGGTACAGAATGTAGTGTGATGGTCATTGCTAGGATATAGAGAAAAATCAACTTACTATAAGGTAGGTCCGTTCAAAAGTTGGATGGCAGCAGGGAAGAAGTTGTTTTTGAGTTGGTTTGTATGTGATCTGATTTTTGTCTTTTTCCTGATGGAAGAAGGTAGGAGAGAGTGTGTCAAGTGTGTGTGGGGGTCCTTAATTATCCTGGCTGCTTTCCTGAGGCAGCGGGAAATGTAGTCGGAGTCAATGGATGGGATGCTGTTTTGTGTGAGATGTGTAGTTTCTTGTGGTCTTGCTCAGAACAGGAGACGTACTAAGCTGTGAAATGTCTGGAAAGGGTGCTTTCTGTGGTGCATCTGTAAAAATTGGTGAGAGCCATGGCGGGCACGCTGAAATTCATACAATCCCTACAGTATAGAAAGATGCCATTTGGCCCATCGAGTTTGCACTGACATAATATTTAACCCCACACATTAACGCTGCTAATCCCTTGAACTTATGCCTGCTGAGACACTAAGGGGCAATTTAGCATGGCCAATGCACCTAACCCACACATCTTTGGACTGTGGGAGGAAACCGGAGCACATGAAAGGAACCCACAGAGATAGAATCCTAGCCTCCTCAGTCTTCCGAGGAAGTGGAGGCGTTGGTGGGCTTTCTTAGCGTTGGCATGGAGGGACCAGAACAGATTGGTGATCCGGACATCTAGGAACTAGAAGCTCTCGACCCTTTTCCACTTCATGCCCATTAAGGTAGACACGGGCATGCCCTCCAAAATGCTTTGTGAAGTTGACCATCTCCTTCGTTTTACTGATATTGAGGGTGAGATTATTATCATCGCTCCACTTCACCACATTCGCTATGTCCTTCTCCCTGATCTCCTTTGCCCTGAACTACCCCTGGTCTTCTAACCTGGCCCACCATTTCCACCCCTTTCAAACAAAATACCATTCTGTACATTTCACCCCTGCTTCAGATCATTTAGATCCGAAATTTGTTTGTCTCCAATACTGCCATCAGCCCTGCTGAGTTTTTCCAGCTTTTTTGCTGACATTTTTAGCCTTTTTGTATTTGAGCAGATGAAAAAACACACTTTAAAAATATTAATACTGATGTTTAAAAGGCTGCTTTTGGTCACTCTATATTCCATTTGTACACAAAAAAAAATTGACATTAATATTTTAGATAATTTATCACACAGCTGGGCTCTCCTTCTGCCAAATGGTTCCTTTAGACAAGCCCTTTGGCGGAGAAAAAAATATTATTCCTGCTCGAATGTTAAGAACGAGTAAACCGTTACTTATAAAGTGCTTTTCTCAACCTCGGGACATCCCAAAGCACCTTGTGATATTAGTGAACTGGAGTCATCGTATAAGGGAGGAATGTGCACGGTTAACAATGTTACTCGGTCGCTCTGTGAAACAGAGAATTGTTGACAGATACTTAATATCAGATCAGGGAGGCAAGGAACTACACATATCACACAAACCAGCCTCCCATCCATTGACTCTGTCTACACTTCCCGCTGCCACAGAAAAGCAGCCAGCACAATCAAGGATCCCACATATCCCGGACATTCTCTCTTCCACCTTCCTCTGGTGGGAAAAAGATACAAGAGCTGGAGGTCAAGTAACAACTGACTCAAGAACAGCTTCTTCCCTGCTGCCATCAGGCTTTTGAATGGATCTACCTTATATTAAGTTGACTCTCTCTACACCCTATCTATGACTGTAACACTGCATTCTGCACCTTCTCCTTTCCTTCTCTATGAATGGTATGTTTTGCCTGTATAAAGCGCAGGAACTAGAAACTCGGTTAACTGGGGACCCACGGCAGATGGTGGAATTTGAATTCAATAAAAAAAAACCTCCGGAATTAGGAATCTACTGATGACCATGAAACCATTGTTGGATTGAAAATCCGATCTGGCTCACTCTTGTCCTACATGTGACTCCAGAGCCGCAGCAATGTGGTTGACTCTCAACTGTCCTCCAAGAGCAACTAGGGATGGGCAATAAATGCTGGCTAGCCAGCTACACCCATGTCTGACAAATGAATTAAAAAAAGGCTGAATTGCCTCCATTGAAGACATTAACAATTGTTTCTGTGTTGAATAAAATACTAACTGTGGCCTTGCTGCGTGCAGGATTCCAAATAATTCAGAAAACGGAGTTTAGAAGTCAAATAATCAGCCCTGCCTAGAACTTTCGAACAAGTTAAGAATTAGGTGTTGGAATTTCTGCTCAAAACAAGGCGCAGTGGCTATCAGAGAGAATCTTCACAGTGCAGGAGGACCCCATTCAGCCCATCCACTCTGCACTGACTCTCCAAAAGAGCGTTCCACCTAGCTCCTCCCTCCTGCCCTATCTCGGCACATTTTCTTTGGCTAATCCTCCTAATTTGCACATCTTGGGAGACTAAGGGAGGGATTTTTTTCTGCACTCATCCCAAAACCTTTGCATGGTCCTGTTCTGCCTGCTATCGTTTCTGTGGTGGGCAGGGTGGGAAAATTCCAGCCTAAAGGGGCAATTTAGCATGGCCAATCCACGTAAGCTTCGCACCTTGAGACACTAAGGAGCATTTTGGCCTGGTGAATCCATTTAATCTTTGGATTATGGGAGGAAACTGGAGCAACCAGAGGAAACCCACACAGACATGGGGAGAATGTGCAAATTCCACACTGTGACCCAAACTGGGAGTTGAACCCAGGTTCCTGGCACTGTGAAGCTAACTACTGTGCCACCATGCTACCCTATCGATTCACTAAGACTCACAACACCATCCAAAGGGCAGGTAGTCGATGACTTGAATAGAGACAATGTGCAGGGAAATGACACCAAGTCATGAGTTGGGACAAACACGGTGGGTCACATAGAGCCATAGGATCCCTACAGTGCAGAATGAGGTTATTTGACCCATCAAATCAGCATTTACTCTCCTGAAGAACATCTTACCCAGGTCCACCTTCTCTCTGCCCTATCCCCACAATCCCATGCATTTACCATGACTAATCCCACCTAACCCACTCATCTTTGGACATTAAGGGGTCGGTTCTGGGTTACTGGCTTCAAAAGATGTTACTTACTGTTTGTAAGTTTGTTATTATTGTCACAAGTAGGCTTATATTAACACTGCAATGAAGCCACTGGGAAAATCCCTGAGTCGCCACACTCTGGCGCCTGTTCGGGTACACTGAGGGAGAATTTAGCATGACCCAATGCACCTAACCAGCACGCCTTTCGGGCTGTGGGAGGAAACCGGAGCACCCGGAGGAAACCCACGCAGACACGGGGAGAATGTGCAAACTCCACACAGACAGTGACCCACGCCGGGAATCGAACCCGGGTCCCTGGCGCTGCGAGGCAGCAGTGCTAACCACTGTGCCACCCTATAGCTCTAGGGTATGAAACGGAATCGGCCGATTGGATCTCGGTGCCTTATTCTGGATGCTCTGAGGTACTGAACAACCTGTTCCTGTCTACGCTTGTGCGGGGAATTCAATTGGCCCTCATTACGTCTGCAACCCAATCTACTCTGCAATGTCTGTGTGATTTGAGGTGGCTCAGTGACGGGCGGGGAGAAGTAGTGGAGCCTCTAATGAGGATCCAATGTCAGCATTCCATACGCTCTCGACAAGTTCTTTCAGATGACAGACTGCAGGCTAAGCACTCCTGGGATTCGCGTGTCAAAGAAAGACAAGTGAGGTGCTGTTTTTAAAATCTCCTAACCAGTATTCCCGGCAACGAGACTGTCAAAACTTTCGGATGGACTTCGACTGGAGCCAGACTTCAAAGCAATTGTGACTGCCTTCAACACCTTTCCTAGCGCGGCCATTTTAATGAACCCATGAACGCATTTACAAACAACTTGCATCGGCATAGTGAATTTTGGTCCGGCAAAACATTTCCAGGCTGTTTCACAGGAGTGTTGTCAAACAAGATTTGACGCGCAGTCAGAAAAGCTTGCTCTTAAAGGAGGGAGACAGAGCTAAAGAGGTGGGAGGTGCTGGGAAGGATTCCAGTGCTTTGGGCCTAGGCAGGCAGAAAGCCTAACTACCAATGCTGGGGCAACAATATGGGATTGTCAAGAGACCAGAATCGCAGAGACTGCTGGGAAAAGGAAACTACGCAGGTCAGCGAGATTCTAGGTACCGGCTGGCACATTTACGGATTTTTCTGAACTAATGCAGAGGGGAAATGTTGGAGTGGGACTGTCTGATCACAACAGGTAGCCATCCTAACGATATATGTCTCCAGAGGTAGAAATCCCTTCGTCAAAATCCCTTTATTTACAAGTCTGACAGCAGCATACAGAGTGCCTTCAGTCAGCACGGTAGCACAGTGGGTTAGCACTGTTGCTTCACAGCTCCAGGGTCCTGGGTTCGATTCCCGGCTCGGGTTACTGCCTGTGTGGAGTTTGCACATTCTCCTCGTGTCTGCGTGGGTTTTCTCCGGGTGCTCCGGTTTCCTCCCACAGTCCAAAGATGTGCGGGTTAGGTTCATTGGCTATGCTAAAATTGCCCCTTAGTGTCCTGGGATGTGTAGGTTAGAGGGATTAGCAGGTAAATGTGTAGGGATATGGGGATAGGGTCTCGGGTGGGATTGTGTTCGGTGCAGACTCGATGGGCCGAAGGGCCTGTTTCTGCACTGTAGGGTTCTATGTTCTAGCAGGCTACACTGGGAGTCCCAGAGGGAGTGACTCTTCTGGTTAAGCACAAAGGTCTCTGATCAACCCATCAACTAGGCCCTTAATCATGTTTCATGATTCATGAATTCATGTTTTAACAGGCCCACCTCAATTGCCTGGTTACAGAGGGGGATGAAGGACATTTTTAAAATAGTCAATGACAAGACAGAAATGGAAGTGAAGAGTGGTTAAAATAAGAAGCAGCACAGATTGATGTGGCAATGACAAATGGCACACAGCACAAGTCACCAAGGACAAATAAGAGCTACCAACCTCTATGGTAAATTATGTCAAGGATTCAGAGAACAGTACACCAAATAGGCCTCGCTAATTATCCTTGAGAAGGTGATGGGGGGGCTGTCATCTTCAACTAATGCAGGATAGTAAATTCTAATTCTCTTCCTGCACCCCGTGATACACTAAAACAGACTTGCGTTCGTTTCCACAGCTAGTCATTCCCTGAACAGGTCACTGGTGTGTCACCAGGGGCTTATAGCTTGAGGAGCACCACTCTGCATCAAGCATGGCTGATCCACTTTTAACGGCAGCCACTGGTGCGTCTGGAAGGATTTGCATGTTGACACTCAACCTATTTGACCGTATTATCAACGCACCTTCCTTATCTAACAGGTCTTGGGGTGGGACTCGAACCCGGAACCTCAGAGGCAGGGATGGCGCCCACTGCACCACAAGACATTGTACGGCTTACATACATGCTGTGGCAATGTGTTTTTAATTTACTTCGACTGAGGAGAAATTCCTCCATTCATGAGTGGCTAGAATGTGGAATGCACAATCAAAAGAGGTGGCTAAGGAATAGGGGAAGCAAGACGAGCATTAACGAGAGAGAAAAGAGTAGAATGATATACTGATAGGGTTAGAGAGGTGAGAGGTGGTCACGTGGGGCATGAACGCTTGCATTGACCAGTTGGGCTGAATGGCCTGTTTCTGTACTGTAAGTTCGAGCTAACTCCATAAAAGCATTCCCCATTCTTTTTTTGTGGATGGCACGGCAACACAGTGCTTAGCACTGCTGCTCCACAACTCCAGGGATCTGGGTTTGATTCCCAGCTCAGGTGGAGCTGGGAATCAGCTGGGAGTCTGTGTGGAGTTTGCACATTCTCCTCATGTCTGCGTGGGTTTTCTCTGATTTCCTTCCACAGTCCAAAGATGTGCAGGTTAGGTGGACTGGCAATGCTAAAATTGCCCCTTAGTGTCCTGAGATGCATAGGTTAGAAGGATTAGCAGGTAAAATATGTAGGGATATGGGGGTAGGGTCTGGGTGGGATTGTGGTCGGTGCAGACTCGATGGGCCAAATGGTCTCTTTTTGCACTGTAGTGTTTCTATGATTCTTTATTTGATTTGATTCGATTTATCGCTGTCACATCTCACTCATCGAACACCATCGACATCTCTGTGGAAACCTTTCTCCCTCACCTATATAGCTTGCCCTTCGATGTTGTTATCCTCAACCACTCTATATGGGAGAAAGGAGCGAGGGGGACTGAGTTAAATGTAGATGGGATAAAACTCATATGGGGCATAAAAGTTTAAAAGATTTTTTTAAAGTTTATTTATCAGTGTCACAAGCAGGCTTACATTAACACTGCAATGAAGTTACTGTGAAAATCCCATAGTCGTCACCCTCTGGTGCCTGTTCGGGTACACTGAGGGAGAATTTAGCACGGCCAATGCTCCTAACCAGCACGTCTTTTGGACCGTGGGAAGAAATCAGAGTGCCTTGAGGAAACCCACGCAGACACGGGGAGAATATGCAGACTCCGCACAGACAGTGGCCCAAGCCAGGAAGTGAACCCACGTCCCTGGTGCTGTGAGGCAGCAGTCCTAACCACTGTGCCACCACCATAAACACCAACATCGACTAGTTGGGCCGAACGGCCTGTTTATCCGCTGTCCATGGTACGTAATTCAACTGAACTGCAAGAAAAGTACATCTCATCTCAATAAATCACAGTCTAGACAGACAAACAAGTCACCACACTTCTCGTACCTTTGGATACTGTTTGACTGGGATCAGCACTCTTTCGGCTAGTTTAATGTTTTTGTTGCTGATGACATCCAGGTATTGCTTCTCTTCCTCCTTTTTTGTGCTGTTGTTCTGGAATTGTTCAATTTCTGTAAAGAGGTCAGAGTACATCAAATTTAATGAGGAACTTGGAAAAGTGATTAAAATGTCGATTCAATAAGCAGCTTGCTGCCTCATTCAGAGCGCAGCCATATCCACTTACTCCTCAGGTACACCGTTTCACAAACCTATTTCCTTTTTATTTCCCTTTAAACTTTTATGTTATATGGATTGAAGGCTAAGGAACAGTTGTGTTTATTTTCCATCAGCGTATCAGGGCAGCCAAAGTACTCCTAAAAAACATACCTAACTGTTTCAGAATGGATTTCCTATTGACATGGTACCTGCATATCCAAAACCATATACATAGAACATAGAACATAGAACATTACAGCACAAACAGGCCCTTCGGCCCACAAGTTGCACCAATCACATCTATACCTACCAAGCCATAGAACTATCTGTAACTCCCAATCCCATTAGATCCCATATACTCATCCACAAGTCTTTTAAAAGACCCCAGCGAGTTCGCCTCTACCACCACCGACGGCAGCCGATTCCACTCACTCACCGCCCTCTGAGTGAAAAACTTACCCCTAACATCTCCTTTGTACTTGCTTCCCAGCACCTTAAACCTGTGTCCTCTCGTAGCGACCATTTCAGCCCGGGGAAATAGCCTCCGAGAATCCAACCTATCTATACTTCTCAACATTTTATAAACCTCTATCAGGTCACCTCTCAACCTTCGTCTCTCCAGGGAGAAGAGACCTAGCTCCCTCAACCTATCTTCATAAGGCATGCCTCCCAATCCAGGCAACATCCTTGTAAATCTCCTCTGCACCCTCTCAATAGCTTCCACATCCTTCCTGTAGTGAGGCGACCAGAACTGCGCACAGTACTCCAAGTGGGGTCTGACAAAGGTCTTATAAAGTTGCAGCATTACCTCCCGACTCCTAAACTCAGTCCCTCGATTAATGAAGGCCAGTACACCATACGCCTTCTTGACCACATCCTCCACCTGCGAGACCAATTTAAGAGTCTGTGGACCCGGGCCCCAAGATCCTTCTGCTCTTCAACACAGCTAAGACTCCTACCCTTGATATTGTACTCCCATTGGTCCTGCCAAAATGGACCACTACGCATTTATCCGCGTTGAAATCCATTATCCACGTTTAAGTCCATAAAGAATGAGAATGGGATGTAGAATGAGACGGTGCAGAATAAGGCCATTCAATCCATCATAACTGTGCTGACTCTTTCAAAGAGCCATCTAATAAGTCTCAAACTCCCCCTCAAGGGGAGGTGATGACCTAGAACTATTATCGCTGGACTATTAACCCAGGAATTCAGCTAGGTGTTCGAATCCAGCAGGTGGTAGAATTTAAATTCAATAAAAAGTACCTGGAATTAAGAATCTACGGATGACCATGAAACCATTGTTGATTGTCGGAAGAAACCCATCTGGTTCACCAATATGTTTTAGGGAAGGGAATCTGCCGTCCTTACCTGGTCTGGCCTACTTCTGACTCCAGAGCCACAGCAATGTGGTTGAGTCTCAAATGCCCTCGGGCAAGTGGGGATGGGCAAGAACTGCTGGCCAGTCAGCGACACCCATGTGTTACGAATGAACCCACCCCCACCTTCTCAATCCCCATACCTCTGCAAATCCTCCCTCTTCAAGGGCACTGTACATATGTTAATTTAATTCCTTTAGCGAGCTCCAAATGTTATTGTCCGTGTTCACTTGGAATTCCGACCTCGCCGGTGAAGGTTGCCACCAGCGGGGATCAAAGCTGGTCCCCAGCGACCGCAGTGCCACCATCTCACCAGACGGCAGTGAACCATCAGCCACGTTGTGGAGTCCCCTGCAGGCTGGAGCAGGTAAAGACGGCAGATCTCCTTCCCTAAAGGGGACGTTACTCAATCAGAGGAGTTGTTGCAGCAACTAACGATAATCTCCGTGCTTTCAACTCCAGGAATTGAATTTAAGGCCCCGATTCTCCCAAAAGAGTTCTCAGTGTCAAATTCGCGGGAAAACGGGTGGAAATCACGCTGGGTTTTTTTCAGTGCAACTTCTGACTAGAATCTCCCACACTCTGCGCAATGTGGGCATCATTAAAAGCTCAGGGTCGGGGTCCATTCGCACCGGAGACCGACAGACCCGGGTCTCCGCGCACGTTCTGTAACCCTGAGCTTCCAACCTGCGGATTGACGGCCAGCTCGATCACTGGCCAGCCCGGGACCCTCACAGTGCCGCCCTCACCAACCTGCTCCCCCCACCAGCCCCCCCCCCCATGGCCCAATCGCAGCCCCCATGACCATTCCTTGGCCAACCCCCACTCCCACTCCGTTCCGGAGCACCCGATCTACAGCCGCGCCCTCCTCCTCTGGCCTGTGATGATCTCACTCGCCCCCCCCCCCCCCCACCCCTCCCCAGCAGAGCCCAACCCCGGAAGACTCCCCCCCCACCCCCACCCACCCCTCCACCCCCCCCCCCCCCCCCCCCCTGCAGGCTGACCACCTATCCCCAGGCCACCCCAATCACTGGCCTCTCTCCAGCCCCCACCGAACCCCATGCAGAGAGGCAGCGGGACCCCCCTACCCCCACTGATCACCCCTGGGTCCTATCCCCAGCTGGCTCTACACCTTGGCCCCATTTCCAATGGCCCTGCCCCTTTGGCACTGCCCCATGCCCAGTGAGAAGTGCCCCCTGGGCATGGGCACTTTGCCCCTTGGCAGTGCTAGGGGCACAGGCTGGCACTGCCAGGGTGCCCATGCCCAAATGGCACCACCCCCCTGATGCCTGACTCTCTGTGGGCTCCGATTGCTCCCAGATTGTCCATTAGTTCCCCAAAACTGGGGATCTAGTCTGAACCCCTGCGGGCGTGAAACGTTCTGGCAGGGTGGGAGATGATAGAGGCCTGGAGAATTCAGTCCCGGGCCTGCTAATCACATTGAAATTGTATTTTAAAGCTAATTGGACATTATCTTTGCCTCCCCATCGATTTCGGGCACTGCGCAATCATGGCTCGAAAGCTCGCGGGAATCCCACAAATCGGTCGCCATGCAATTCTCCTGACCTGCCGCGCTAAAATTTAGCACGTGGGAGGGGAGAATCGCTCCCTAAACACCAGCTGCCAGTGTGGGATTTGAACCCGTGTCCTCCAGAACCTTACCCTGGGCCTCTGGATTGTTGATCCAGTGGCATTACCATTGCATCCACATTTTCCCTGAATGTGTCCTTTGTCAAAAAAATTGTCACATTTGTCTTTCTCCCTGCAAATGAAGCAGGACAAGGGGCACTGTGGTTAGCACTGTTGCCTCTCAGCACCAGGAGCCTGGGTTCAACCCTACCCTTGGGTCGCTGTCTGCGTGAGCTTGCACATTCTCCCCGTGTCTGCATGGGTTTCCCCCGGACGCTCCGCTTTTCTCCCACAGTCCAAAGACATATGGGTTAGGTTGATTGGCCATTATAAATTGCCCTTTAGTGTCCTGGGATGCTTAGGTCGGTAGCCTAGGTGTGTGGGGGTTGTGAAAGCCTGGTTAAGATGCTCAGTCGGAGAGTCATTGCAGACTCGATGAACCTCCTTCTAAAATGAGGACTTGAGGTTGTTTTCATTAGAGAGAAGAAGGTTAAGAGGTGACTTAATTGAGGCATACAAGAGGATTAGATAGGGTGGATAGTGACAGCCTTTTTCCTCGGATGGTGATGGCTAACACAAGGGGACATAGCTTTAAATTAAGGGGTAGTAATTATAGGATGGATGTCAGAGGTAGGTTCTTTACTCAGAGGGTAGCAAGGGTGTGGAATGCCCTGCCTGCAGCAGTAGTGGACTCGCCAACTTTAAGGGTGTTCAAATGGTCAGTGGATAGGCGTATGGATAATATTGGAATAGTTTAGGTTAGAGGGTCATTAGATTGTTGCACTAACCAGTGGAACCATCGACAGCTGAAGAGCCTGAACAGCGCTGTAATGTTCCATGTTCTAAAATGTAGAGATTCTATGAACTCCCTCAATTTTGTTTGTTTTCCATAATGATGACCCATAATCTCAGTAGCGACAGTTGACGCTCATGTTCACAGCCGATCTTGTGTGATTTGCCATGTGTAAAAATCATTGCTGTTTGAGTAGATCTATTTTACCCTGACACGGTAGCCTTTAGGGGTTGCCAATAGTGAAGGCAAACAGAACAGACAGTGAAGGGGAATGCCAAATGCAGGAAAAATTTTTCTTCTGCATACAGTTGACTGCAATATAAATACTCATTACATTTAATTGTTTAAAAGCACAAGTTGATGGGCAAAAATTAGAGTAAATCTAATCAAAAAAGTTAATTACTATTTTATCATTTGCAGGAGCAGTAACTGGTTGAGACTTTATCCCAATCTGCGTGCATATGGGCCTGATAATGAGTGTGGGTGTAATTATGCTGCAGTTATTGACATGTTATTTAGCAAATAAATTGTAAAATTAAACAAAGCAATACTGATAACTGGAAAGCAATTTACCACTTTCTTTATTCTTGACCCCTTGGAGTCAAACGTGAACCATTTCTATCGTAGAATGCAAACAATTCACCAGAGTAAACAGAGGAAGAAAAATGCAAATCAGTATTAGGATTTCTGAAGTCAAGGGTAATACTCACACGTAATAATTAAGTCTTAGCTCTGAAGCATAATTATTCTCCGTAATTTGTGCTACCAATTAAATTGCAAGTGGCAAGAACCCAGTGGTAAGATAGTTGCTTATTTTAAGTCGCCTGAGGTTTACTGGGAAGGTTTGATAGAGTGTTTTCATGTATTAATCTGATAAGTAGAAACAGAGAAGGTAGGAGCAGGAGGAGGCCATTCAGCCCTCTGAGCCTGCTCCACTATTCATCACGATCATGGCTGACCATCCAACTCAATAGCCTAATCCTGCTCTCTTCCCAGAACTTCTCATCCTGTTTGCCCCAAGTGCTACATCTAGCTGCCTCTTGAATACGGGATGGCACAGTGGCACGGTGATTAGCACTGCTCCTCACAGCACCAGGGACCCGGGTTCGATTCCTGGCTTGGGACGCTGTCTGTGTGGAGTTTGCACATCCTCCCCGTGTCTGCGTGGGTTTCCTCCGGGTGTTCCGGTTTCCTCCCACGGTCCCAAAACATGTGCTGGTTAGGTGAATTGGCCATGCTGAATTCTCCCTCACGCCTGAACAGGCGATTTTCAGGGTAACGTCATGGCAGTGCGAATGTAAGCCTACTTGTGACTAATAAACAAACTTTAAAAACTTTACATTCAACGTTTTGGCATCAACTACTTGCTGTGGTAATGAATTCTACAGGCTCACCATTCTTTGGGTGAAGAAATGTCTCCTCAACGCCCATCCTAAATGGTCTACCCTGAATTCTCAGACTGTGATCTCTGGTTCTGGACTCCCTCACCATCACCTACCTGCATCACCTCCCTGCATCTACCCTGTTTAGTCCTGTTAGAATTTTATAAGTCTCTATGAGATCCCCCCTGAACTCCAGCAAAAGCAACCCAAACCTCGTCTATGTCTCCTAGGTACATTCACCTGACGAAGAGGCAGTCCCCTCGAAAGCTTGTGAGGATATTATCAAATAAATAGGTTGGACTAAAACCTGGTGTTGTCAGACTCTTTACTGTGTCTCCTAGGTACGACAGCAATCCGCCCAATTACAGCTGTGTGAATAAGTGGGACTGCGGCTGAAAAGCTTTGAAGAACTTGCACAGAAATATCACCAGCCTGCCCCATTTAACTGACATGCTCTGCTCCAGAAATATTACCTCCTTTGATGAGACGCTTTACAAACTTCAAAATCAAGCTCGGCAATTCAATACCGTAACTGTCGCTGCCACACTTTCAGACAACGGTTACTGGTAATTATTCTGCTGTTGCCACTTACACCTTCTCTGGACACAGCACACTGGTTCACTGCCTGCCCCACTGCCTTTTCTCCTCTGTTACTGACAGGAGACAGCTGATCAGTGTGGTTCCCATGCTTTCCATCTCACCACTGATCGGATGTGTTTTTTTTTAAATAAAGAGCTTCTACACCCTCGTGCCAAGTGCTGTAACTGCCCAGAGTGGAAAAATGATCAGGTTTGTTTTGTACATTGTAAAAAAAAGATAAATGTTTATTATTCAACACACAAATATATTTGCAAATGCGCACACACACACAATATAGAAGGGATTGTAAGAGGTCACACCTTAATAGATCTTAATATTTAGATCTTAATATTAGATCTTAATATTTCCAAATTTCGCGCTTTCTTCGCGATTAAGTCTTGAAACATTGCAGCTTTTGATTCTTTTTTAAAATCTGATTTATTTCACTGTATTGGTAAACAGTGAAAAGTATTGTTTCTTGTGCACTGTACGGACAAAGCATACCCTTCATAGAGTACATGGGGGAGAAGGAAAGGAGAGGGTGCAGAATGTAGTGTTACATTCATAGCTAGGATGTAGAGAAAGATAAACAATATAAAGTTGGTCCACTCAAAAGTCTGATGGCAGCAGGGAAGAAGCTATTCTTGAGTTGGTCCATACAATCTGACTTTTGTATCTTTTTTCCCCACAGAAGAAGGTGGAAGAGAGAATGTCTGGCTTGATTTGGCATCACATCCACAAACATCCAATCCCTTCACTGCCGCTGCTCGATAGCAGCAGTGTGTACTGTTTACAAGGTGCACTGCAGGAACTCTCCGAGTTTCCTTAGACAGCACCTTCCAGAGGCCCATGGCCACTTCCATCTAGAAGGACAAGGGCAGCAGCTACATGGGAAAGCCATTGCCTGCAAGCTCCCCTCCAAGTCACCCGCCATCCTCCGACTTAGAAGTACCTCGCCGTTCCTTCGGGTCAAAATCCTGGAATTCCTTCCCAAACGGCATTGTGGGCCAACCCACAGCAGGTGGTCTGCAGCGATTCAGGAAGGCAGCTCACCACCACCTTCTCAAGGGCAACTTGGGATGGGTAATAAACGCTGGCCAGCCAGCGACGCGTGTGTCCCACATTTGAATAAAAAACAATAACGGGTAGCCTAGGGGTGTTGTGTCCGTCCTTGCACACAAAGAAGGTCACCTGACCTCTCAACTCCATTTTGGTTTAAAGTACCCATTCTTCATCATGTTTTGAAGTAACTTGTCCATTTCAGATCACTCCATGTTCTGTGAGCATAATATTTGTACCTTTGGCCCTTCTGATATTCAATCTCACCCGCCTTCCATCCTATCAGATTGTTTCTTCCCTGTCTCTTGTTTAAAACTTTTAAAATCTCTAAAAATTGAATTCTCTGTTTTTTGGGATGAAGTGGGACCATTCTGGCACCACCTTTCCTGCTGGCCAGCATAGCAGGATCCCGCGGCAGACTCTGCGCTTGGAATCTCATTACTTACACACAAGGGAGTTCCCCTCCGAATCTCCTGGCGGGCTGACAGCTGATCTATCCACCTGCTGTCAGCTGGTGGGTTCAAAGGTCACGGGACGCCATATTTAATGCCAGTTCATGTCGGAGTGTCTGCATGGTCTCCCCAGCGTACCGGGCCTCAGGACATCCTTTCCTACGGCGTATCAGGTAGACCACGTTGAGTTTGTGTCTTTATGTGCCCTGTTTGTGATTAGAACTCACCTGACGAAGGGATAGCCAGCGCTCCGAAAGCTAGTGGCTTTTGCTACCAAATAAACCTGTTGGACTTTAACCTGGCGTTGTGAGACTTCTTACTTGGAGATGGAGGGCAGGAACAGGGGTCTGTCCCGGCAGTGTGGTGAACAGTGCATTCGGGGCAGGGTAGCACAATGACAGAAAATTGTAGCACTCTCCCTGAAGTCTCTGGCGAGGCCTTGTGCACGCCGCTCTTTAGCAATCGGGGTTTAGACTGACATGGTTCCACGCTGATGTGACACAAGACTTGATGGGATGCTGTTCTAATGAGTATTCATGAGATGCAAATTAATGCAAATGACATTCCCATCACCAGCCAGTGGGAGGATTGAGTCAACATTAACCCGCAAAGTGATCTTACACCGGTGGGGATTTTGACATTTTGGCTCCCGCCTACACCAAACCCCAGGATGGGAGAATTCCACCCTAAATTAATTCCTAACTAAGAGCCAGCGACCTGAGACATTAGACCCATAGAAGCCTACAGTGCAGAAAGAGGCCCTTCGGCCCATCGAGTCTGCACCAACCACAGTTCCACCCAGGCCCTACCCCCAAATCCCTACATATTTACACCCACCAATCCCTCTAACCTACACATCCCAGGCCACTAAGGGGCAATTTTAGCACGGCGAATCAACCTAACCCACACATCTTTGGACTGTGGGAGCACCCGGAGGAAACCCACGCAGACACGAGGAGAACGTGCAAACTCCACACAGGCAGTGACCCGAGCCGGGAATCGAACCCCAGGTCCCTGGAGCTGTGAAGCAGCAGTGCCAACCCACTGTGCCACCATTGAATGGGCGCTTCCAGGCGTGCTGACCCCAAAGCCGTAAATCCCACGCAATGTCAACGGACCTTGGCTACAGAGGCTGCCCGACCTGGAGAGAGCTTCCAGCATCTTCTATTTTCATCTCCAATGTATATATAGTTCATCACTGAATGTAAATCTGATTGGCTATTTGAGCAGGTTACCGAGTGTGTACGGTGTGGGCTGTGTCCTGGTGAAGGGGCAGTCTGCAAAAACCGAAAAATCTCAGCGTTGTCTTTTCTGTAACCAAGCGAATGGAAACCCAATCTCTTTTTGCAAATTTCTGCAGCTGCGGTGCAGTTCTGGAGAGGGTGAAGCTTCACCAGCCCGCATTGTTGACCCACATAGGGTAAGAATGAATGGCTGTTGGATTTTAAGAAATAGTTCTCGTTCACGCTCTTCGTGTTTCTGATATATGTTCGCCCGAGTGCCTCACTCAACCTAACCTTGCAAGGCAGTGCTGCCTCATTCATCAATCCTTGCCAGCGAGACCTCAGCTGTGGTCTAAATTTTCATTGCATTTTTGATCTCGCTACTTTGGTACTGTTAAAAGGTCACTTTGCTGCCCGTCACAAGTTGGCCGGGACATCAGGATAAGGGTATGGGACAGACCTGATTTAGGAGCAGTGGTGAGTTGCAGACAGTGCTGCCATTAGCAGCCTGTGTTCTCAGCGTGGGACCCAGTTCAAATGGTGCATGGGTAGAAGATAGGTCTAAAATACCCCGACATGCTTTTCCTATTGACTCTTCCACGCGGTCACCTACACTTATTCCAACCCATCTCCAATGCTCCAGAGCTCCACGTTCTCACATTTGGGCTTCTTGACAACAGTGCATTAGTAAAAGTTGCTTCAAATATGTTAGCGTACTGGGAGGTTTTTTTTTAATTCAATCGTGGGGCATGGATATCTCTGGCTGGCCATCACTTATTGCCCATCTCCAGTTGCCTGAAGACAGTTGAGAATCAACTGAACTCACATGTAGGCCAGACCAGGTAAGGAGGGCAGATTTCCTTCCCTAAAGGGCATTAGTGAACCAGATGGGTTTTTCTGATAATGGGTTTCATGGTCCTCAGCAGATTCTTAAATTTTCATTGAATTCAAATTCCACCACCTGCTGTGGTGGGCTTTGAACCCGGGTCCCCAGGACATCGGATTAATGGTCTAGCGATAATATCACTAGGTCATCACCTCCCCTTATTGAGAGGGTGAACTAAAAGGTTGGCCCGAAAAGGTTTTGGCGAGCATTGAGAAGGATTGGGGGTGGGAGGGTAGGGGATGGTAGGGGAAACAAAGTCAGCATGGATTTACAAAAGGGAATACTTGATGAATCTACTGGAATTTTTTTGAGGATGTAACCAGTAGAGTTGACCAAGGAGAACCAGTGGACGTGGTTTATTTAGGCTTTCAGGAGGCTTTCGACAAGGCTTTGCGTGATAGACTGCTATGTAAAGTTAAAGCACAAGGGTGTGCAAGTAATGACCACGATTCTCCCATCCCACTGCGGGCGGGGGATTCTTGTCTCAGCTGATTTGGGAGAGCTCGTGCATGTGTTCCCATCCTGATAGCATCTCCCAGTGCCCGATTTCTGGCAAAGTCAGCTCCCAGCTAGAAATCGGCGAGGTGACGTCCAGACTTTTTAAATGGTCTTTCGAATGTAATTTAAATTTCACTCGTGGGCCTGGGACTGAAGTCTGTGGGCGTGCTCGCCAAAGGTAACGCCCACCACACCCCCCCCCCCCCCCCCTCCACTCCCCCCCGCCAGGGTGGTTCACTCTAGCAGGCATTAAAGTAGCTCCTCCTCACTAACAGGAAAGTAGCAGCCCAACCCCGCTGGAATGAAGGGGGTCCCCCTAAGCATGGGGCACCTGGGGGATGTCCCCTGGGTATTGGCACCGTTGTAAGAAGTCTGCCAACGCCGGGTTTAAGTCCAACCGATTTATTTGATAGTAAACTCGCAAGCTTTCGGGGTTTGCCCCTTCGTCAGGCGAATGGAGAGTTCTGGCCTCATGGTTTGACACCACGGGCAGTACCAGTTTGGACCCCCTGGCACCACCCAAGGGGCAAAGTGTCAATGCCCAGGGGGCACTTTGACACCGCCCAATTCGGTATGGGGCAATGCAAAGGGAGGCAGGGCCTATGGAGGTGGAGCCTGATGGGGCGGGGCCTGGTGCACATAAGAACATAAGAAATAGGAGCAGGAGTAGGCCATCCAACCCTTCGAACCTGCCCCGCCATTCAATAAGATCATGGCTGATCTGTTGTGGCTCAGTTCCACCTTCCCGCCCTCTCCCCATAACCCTTAATCCCCTCGCTTATCAAAAACTCATCAACCCGTGTCTTAAAAGCATTGAGCGAGGTAGCCTCCACCACCTCAACGGGCAGAGAATTCCAGAGATTCACCACCCTTTGAATGAAGAAGTTCCTCCACAACTCCATTCTAAACCGCCCCCACCCCTTTATCTTGAGGCTGTGCCCCCTAGTCCTACTGTCTTTTCTGAGCGGGAAGAGTCTCTCCGCCTCTATCCTATCCATCCCATTCATCATCTTATATGTCTCAATGAGATCTCCCCTCATTCTTCTAAACTCTAACGAGTACAAGCCTAGTTTATTCAGCCTCTCCTCATTGTTCAACCCCCTCAACTACCAATTGGTGGGTATAGGGGGGAGGCCAGCGATCGAGGTGGGCTGGGAGGTTTGGCTGGGGTGGAATCTGCAAAGGTAGGGTCAGGACTGAAGCGGGGAGGGAGAAGATCAGGACTGCGGGGATGGGGAATCGGGCGGGCCAGCAAGCAGGCCATGGTGGTGAGGGGGGGTGGGGCGGTGGGGGAGAGGCGGTCAGAGGGCTGGCAGTGCAGGGGTCACAGAGCTGACCAGCAGTTGAGCCAGCCGGCCTCTCCAGTAGAATTAGACCCCAACCAGTGAATTTTAATGATACACAGGCTTACAGGGCTCAGAGCAAGAAATTCAGCTAGCAGATAGGAAGCAAAGAGTTGGCATAAGTGGCTTGTTTTCTGATTGGCATTCAGTGACGAGTGGGGTTTTGCAGGGATCTGTGCTAGGACCCTAACTGTTCACATTACATATTAATGGTTTGGATCTTCTGTGATGATGTATCCCCACCGCGGTTTCCTGGGGGTGGAACCAATGGGAAATCTCATTGACCACAGTGTAGCCGGAAGATCCTTCCACTAGCAAATAGCGTCTCACTCTTGCTGCCGAGCAAAGCACCAAGGGGCGGCCAGAGAACGCTGGTGTTGGTGGGACAACTGACCCCAGGAAGGACCTTTTTTAAAATTCATTTCTGGGACGTAGCTGTTTCTGGCTTGGGCTACAGGGAACGGCTGACCAGGCTGGGACTTTATTCCTTGGAACGTAGGAGAATGAGGGGTGATCTGACTGCGGTGTGTAAAATCAAGAGGAGCATTGATAGGGTGAAGACACGGTCTTTTCCCCAGGGAAGGGGAACTGGGGACTGGAAGGCAGAGGTTTAAGGTGAGAGGGATAAAGATTTAAAAGGGGCCCGAGGGGCAACTTCTTCGCGCAGAGGGTGGTGCGAGTATGGAATGAATTGCCAGAGAGAGTGGTTGAAACAGGTTGATTAGCAACATTTAGAAAGCATTTGGATAAGTACTTAGATGGGAAAGGATTAGAGGGATATGGGCTAAAAGCGGGCAAATGGGACAAGCTATGATTCCTTACCTGCAAGTACAAGTTGTTGTATCACAGTGATAGAAAAGTGCCCCATTAAATATGTGACCCCCTTATCCTTAAACAACGACCCCTATTTCCAGATTCTCTGACATGAGGAAACACCCGTTAACCACCTCAGGATCTTACAGGTTTTGATCAGGTCACCTCTCACTCATTTAAACTCCGCAGGATAAGAATCTAATCGCTTCCAACCGTTCCTCACCACTCTCCCAATCCAGGTATTAGTTTCGTAAAGCTTCAAATCCTTTCTAAAGTCTAAGTCAGCAGTCTTTTCCCTGTAGATGTGCAAGTATTTTCTCTTCAGGCGCTTATCTAATTCTGCTTTGAACACCAGACCTGTGTCAACCTCACGCTGGACATCCCTGATCTCAGCCACTCACAGCTTCAAACATTTCTTCCCATGTTGCCGCTGGTTCCCAACCCTTCCACCGATGGGAACTTCCAATTCTGTTCAGAGCCACAATATTTATGTGGCTAGTCCAGCTCAGATCAGTTTTGGGTCAATGCTAACCCCAGGGTGTTGACAATGGGAATATTCAAGAATTGGCTTTCAAGGGACAACGGCTAGATTCTCTCTTGTTAGAGATGGCCATTGCTTGGTCCTTGATCCTCAGCTATTTACCATTTATACAGATGATCTGGAGGAGGGAACCGAGTGCAGGGTGTCGAAATTTGCTGATGACACCAAGATTGGGGGAAAGGCAAATTGTGAGGAGGGTGTGGAGAGTCTGCAGAAGGATCTAGATAGGCTGGGCGAATGGGCCAGGAAATGGCAAATGGAATTTAATGTTGGCAAGTGTGAGGTGGTCCACTTTGGTAGGAGGAATGGTAGGAAGGACTATTACTTGCGGGGCGAAAAACTGCAGCAGGCAACGGTGCAGAGGGACCTCGGAGTCCTTGTGCATGAGTCGCAAAAACCCAGCTTGCAGGTGCAGCAGGTGGTCAGGAAGGCGAATGGGATGCTGGCCTTCATAGCGAGGGGGATTGAATATAAAAGTGGGGAGGTCTTGCTGCAGCTGTATAGGGCATTGGTGAGGCCGCAGCTGGAGTACTGTGTGCAGATAGGATTTTGGGCGCCGCACCTGCGCAAGGATATTTTGGCCCTGGAGGGAGTGCAGAGGAGGTTTACTAGGCTGATACCGGAGTTGAGGGGATTGAGCTATGAGGAGAGGCTGAATAAACTAGGCTTGTACTCGTTAGAGTTTAGAAAAATGAGGGGAGATCTCATTGAGACGTATAAGATGATGAATAGGATGGATAGGATAGAGGTGGAGAGACTCATCCCGCTCAAAAAAGACAGTAGGACTAGGGGGCACAGCCTCAAGATAAAGGGGAGGCAGTTTAGAACAGAGTTGAGGAGGAACTTCTTCACTCAAAGGGTGGTGAATCTCTGGAATTCTCTGCCCGTTGAAGTGGTGGAGGCTGCCTCGCTAAATATTTTTAAGAAACGGGTTGATGGGTTTTTGATAAGAGGAGGGATTAAAGGTTATGGGGAGAGGGCGGGAAGGTGGAGCTGAGTCATGACAGATCAGCCATGATCTTATTGAATGGCAGGGCAGGCTCGAAGGGCCAGATGGCCTACTCCTGCTCCTATTTCTTATGTTCTTATGATGCTTGTCACTTATCGGCCCAAGCCTGGTTTTCATCAAATCATAGAATCCCTACATTGCAGAAGAGGCCATTTGGCCCATCGAGTCTGCACCGACTCTCTTCCCTTGCCCTATCCCTGTAAATACACACACTTACCACCTAACCTACATACCATGGGACACTGAGTTGCAACTCAGCATGGCCAATCCACCTATTCTGCACATCTCTGGAGTGTGGGAGACCTCGGAGGAAACCCACGCCGCCACAGGGGTATATGCAAAATCCACACAGTCTCCTGAGGCTGGAGCTATTAGTCTCGCGATGTCCAGGTCTCGCTGCATTTTAGGGTTAGGGATAGGGTAACGGGCAATTGCATTTAACAGGTTTACTAAGGGTAAATCACACTTCCACAATTTTGCTTCGGAATTGCTTGGAGTGGGAGATTAAGCTTCATGGGAGGCGATGACGTAGTGATATTGTCACAGGACTAGTAATCCAGAGGCCTCGGTTCAAATCCCACCACGGCAGAAGGTGGAATTTGATTTTGCTAAAAATCTGGAATTAACAGCCTAATGATGACCATGAAACCGTTATCGATTGTTGGAAAAACCCATCTGGTTCACTAATGTCCTTTAGGGAAGGAAATCTGCCGTCCTTACCTGGTCTGGCCCTACATGTGACTCCAGAGCCACAGCTGGATGATGCCAAAGATATGTACGTGTGTTGTTGTGAAAGAAAGAAATTACTAACTGATTTCCCTCCTCTTCCCCTGAAGACATCATCGTCTGCTAGGATTGTAGTTCCACATCTCTCCTATATCTGGCTCAAGTAACAGTACTCCCTGAATATCAAAGCTGAGCTCTGCCAATTCTCTGCTTCCCCCAGGCTGTAACCCGTGACCCAGTGAAGGGAACAGGCTGGAAATGTGTGGGCTGAAGGGCAGTAAAAAAAAAATCATAGAATCTCGACAGTTCAGAAGGAGGCCATTCGGCCCATCAAGTCTGCGCAGACAATAATCCCACCCAGGCCCTATCTCCCTAACGCCACACATTTATCCTACTAATCCCCCTGACACTTTAGTCAATTTACCACGGCCAACCATCCTGGCCTCTATGTCTTTGGGATTGTGGGAGGAAACCTGGTGCATCCAGAGGAAACCCACGCAGACATGGGGAGAATGTGCAGACTCCGCACAGACAGTGACCCTAGTCAGGAATTGAATCCAGGTCCCTGGAGCTGTGAGGCAGCAGTGCTAACCACTGTGCCGCCCTCTCTAGTCCTGTACACGGAAGCAAAATGCTGGGAGTTTGAAAAATAAATAGCGAAGGGCAGGATTTGCCGGCTGTTCCAGCAGTGAAATTATGTGCACCAATGACAGGAAGTCTCTCCCTGCTGTGGGATCCCTGGCAAACTACCACAATCAATCTCATTGACAATGGTGGGCCCAGAAGATCGTGCTCATGCAGGCTGCCTCCGCAACCCAGGAGTTGAGGGGTGGAGGGGAAATGCCAAAAGAATGGTTCCAAATACTCGGCGTGTCAGGCAGCATCTGGGGGGTGAGTTAAGCTCTGAGCTCGGTGACCTTTTGTTGAACTCTGCCTCTTGCTCCACACAGGCTGCTGGATCCACTGAGTACCTCCAGCATTTGGCCAGGGGTAAGTGGTTGGGCAGCAAATTTGCTCTGCTGTTTTCACAGTGTTTGGTGCCTTGACTCAGAGGGAACCTCACAGTCGGAAGGTTTAAAACCCATTCCAGAGACATTATACCGGCCTGCCCTCCCAGTGCAGGTCTGAGGGAGTGCTGGACCCTTGAATAAGATGTACTTATATAATAAGCCTGTCTGCTCTTTCAGCTGGAGATAAGAGATCCCACGTGCAGGGCAGATCTCCTCGGTGTCTTAACCAATGATTAATCCCCCAACCAAGATGCGCAAATCAGGTTATCTGATCAATTTGTGGGAGCTTGCTGTGTGCAAATTGGCTCGCTGCACTGGGAGGTGGTGGCCTAGTGGTATTGGCACTGTGCTAGTAATCTAGAGATGCAGGCTAACGTTATGGGGAACTGGGTTCAAATCCCACCACAACAGACGGTGACGTTTAAATTGAATAAAAATCGGGAATTGAATGTCTAATGTTGATCATTACTCCCTTCCCTCAAAGAAGATGGAAAAAAATCCATCTTCTTTGAGGGAAGGAAATCTGTCTGTCCTTTCTGAGCCGACACGTAACTCCAATGTGGAGTTACGTGTAATGTGGTTTACTCTGAAACGACCTCGCAAGCCACTCGGTTCAAGGGCAATTAGGGATGGACAATAAATGCTAGTCGTGCCAATGTCACCCACATCCCATAAACACATTTTTAAAAAATCCTGTACAATGGCAGTTCTTTCACTTCTGACGATACCCGGAAGAGAAATGTTACCTTCCTTTCTTCCGTACCCCAATATCAACATTCCCTCATCCCTATAGGATTAAATTGATGCTGGGACTAGAATACATTAAGACATTTATCCATTGCCGGATAATCCAGAAAGCAGCGCTGTTAGCAAGCAAACCAAATCAACTCGAGATTAATTAAACTTAAGTATGAGGTAGCTTAATGTTGTGTTAAGCATACAGATTTAAGTTCTAACTATCAGCGCACATTGCAGAGAAATTACACCTGAGAAATTTCATTCAAAAAAGCCGCCAGTCTCCATTGTATTCTCAAGCGATCTGAGTTTCATGGATCTTTGCGCTTAGTTCGCAAGACCTGTCTTTTAATTCCCTTGGTTTACGGTCAACTGACATTTCCTCCATGATGGAGCAAATATTAATCCCAAGGGGGCATGATCAGGATCTAAGACGCAAGGGGGAAGGTTAAAATAGGGCAAGGCTTTGTTCAAAGGAATCAAGAGCATCTGGAAAGATGTGACATTGACCACAAGGAGGCAGCCTATAGGAAATATCTCTGGAAAGCCACTGAAAGGGAAGAGTTCCAAGGTTAAGAGAAAAGTGCAGAGATATGAGACTAATTGGCTAGCTCTTTAAAAGTGTCACCACAGGCACACTGGGCCCAATGGCTTCCTTCCGTGCCAAATAAAGTCAATCCTATCCCGGCTCTCCGGTGCAATGCACTGAAGACAATGCCCTACGGTTTCCATCACCATTAAGCTGATCTTTCTCTGTGCCCCGTGTATGTCGGACATTCTCTCTTCCCCCTTCTTCCGCCAGGAAAAAGATACAAAAGTCTGGGGTCACGTACCAACCGATACAAGAAAACTTCTTCCCTGCTGCCCTCAGACTTTCGAATGGACCTACCTTATCATAGAATTATAAAATTCCTACAGTGCAGAAGGAGGCCATTTGGCCCATCGAGTCTGCACCGACAACTATCCCACTCAGTCCCTATCCCATATCTCCACATATTTACCTTGCGAATCCCTCTAACCTATGCATCCTGGGTTATTAAGAGGCAATTTAACATAGCCAATTAACCAAACCCATATTAAGTTGATCTTTCTCTACACCCTATCTATGATGGTGACACTACATTCTGCACCCTCTCCTTTCCTTCTCCCCCATGTTCTCTATAAACAGGAGGTGACGATCACGAGGGGTCACGGGCTCAAGGTGAGAGGGGTAAGGTTTAACTCAGATGTCAGAGGGACTTTTTTTTTTACACAGAGGGGGGTGGGGGCCTGGAATGCGCTGCCGAGTAGGGTGGTGGAGGCGGACACGCTGGCATCGTTTAAGACTTACCTGGATAGTCACATGAGCAGACTGGGAATGGAGGGATACAAACGAATGGTCTAGTTGGACCAATAAGCGGCACAGGCTTGGAGGGCCGAAGGGCCTGTTTCCTGGGCTGTACTGTTCTTTTGTTTGAAAGCGCTTCTCCATTTTCCACTCAAAGGCAGAGGGGCCATAATGGAAGTTTTTATTTCACCCATGGCATGGATACACTTATCGACTTATGTTGCCTCAAGAGCCATGAGGTAGGCTTGATGACGTGAACACTGGGAGCTCTTTATTAGATGTGAACAACCTGTTAGAACATAAGAAATAGGAGCAGGAGTAGGCCATCTGGCCCTTCGAGCCCGCCCCGCCATTCAATAAGATCATGGCTGATCTGTCGTGGCTCAGCTCCACCTTCCCGCCCTCTCCCCATAACCCTTAATCCCTTCTCTTATCAAAAACCCATCAACCCGTTTCTTAAAAATATTTAGCGAGGCAGCCTCCACCACTTCAACGGGCAGAGAATTCCAGAGATTCACCACCCTTTGAGTGAAGAAGTTCCTCCTCAACTCTGTTCTAAACCGCCTCCCCTTTACCTTGAGGCTGTGCCCCCTAGTCCTACTGTCTTTTTTGTGTGGGAAGAGTCTCTCCACCTCTATCCTATCCATCCCATTCATCATCTTATACGTCTCAATGAGATCTCCCCTCATTCTTCTAAACTCTAACGAGTACAAGCCTTAGGTCTGAGACTACAAGGAGGTACAACTCCGAAGTACGCGCGCAGAGACAAGTCACGGTGCTCACCACTGTGCCTCTCCCACCAATTAGGCAGTCTCTCCCATGGCTGTAATTTATTTTCCCTGACTATGAGGGTCAAGAAAAAATGTAGTTTTGGGATAGGGTGTCATATTTTCACCCCTGGAATAACACACCACTGGAAGTGGTTAACGGCTCGGGCCTGTTTACAGGATGGGAGATGGTCTGTGTGGTGAGGTCGGCAGAATGAGCCGATCAGGAGGGAACCCAAAAGCTCAGCCCGACATGGACTAAACACTGATTCCCGCAGCTGGGAGCTGCCAGCTGAGTAAATGGTGGCATCCCCTGCTGGCATCACCGTGACAATCAGCGGCTTACAGTGACGTGGCAACAGGTTCTGAGGCTGTAAATGACGGCCCATGGTGAAAACTGTTCGTACCTTCAGATATCACAACGGTGGCAGAACCGGCCCCTCACAGTTTAGTCTCTTCAGGTAACAGTGAATCTGGGACTATATACGGCGGCACAGCGGTTAACACTGCTGCCCCACAGGACCTGGGTCCAATTCTCGGCTTGGGTCACTGTCTGGGTGGAGTTTGTATGTTCTCCTTGCGTCTGCGTGGATTTAATCCGGGTGCTCCAGTTCCCTCCCACATTTCAGAGATATCATTGAATCCCTACGGTGCAGAAAGAGGCCATTTGGCCCATCGAGCCTGCTCTGACCACAATCCCATCCAGACCCTATACCCACATAATCCCATATTTTTACTCTGCTAATCCCCCTGACACTAAGAGTCAATTTAGCATGGCCAGTCAACCTAGTTAGGTTCATTGGCCATGCTAAGTTGATTCTTAGTGTCAAGGGGATTAGCAGAGTGAACATATGGGGTTATGTGGGTCTGGGTGGGATTGTGGTCAGAGCAGGCTCGATGGGCCAAATGGCCTCTTTCTGCACTGTTGGGTTTCTATGATTCTGAAAGGCAGTGCTGCACTCCCTCAGGACTGCACTAAATTGTCAACCCTATATCTTGTGCCCAGGTATCTGGATTAGGATTTGAACCCACAACCAACAGAGCCCTTGACCCAATTGTAATGCAACAGATATTGAGAAAGAATTCCAGCCCCTCTCTCACCTCCCTGTCTGAGATTAACAGACTCAGCACCGAACTTTGGGAGCAAACAGGCTGAGCTCCACCCTGAAATATCAGGGGCATGAAAGCACGCAGGAAAACAGACTTGCATTTATATCAGAAGGCCATAAGATATAGGAGCAGAATTAAGACATTCAGCTCATTGAATCTGCTCTGCCATTCAATTATAGCTAATAAGTTTCTCAACTCTATTCTTCCACCTTTGATCCCCTTACCAGTCAAGAACCTATCTATCTCAGTCTTAAATACACTCAATGACTTGCCCTCCACAGCCTTGTGAGGCAATGAATTCCACAGATTCTCCACCCTCTGGCTGAAGAAATTCTTCCTTATCTCGGTTCTATAGGGTCATCTCTTTATTCTGAGGCTGTGCCCCTTGGATCCTACTCTTCCCTACTAATAGAAACACCTTCCCCACGTCCACTCTATCCAGGCCTTTCAGTATTATGTAAGTTCCAATGAGATTCCCCCTCATCCTTTTAAACTTCATTGAGTACCATTGTGTGGTCCCTTTAAAAGCTGCGGTTTTGTTTCAGTGCCTGGAGTTTTAAATGCAGGTACCTATGGGGACCCAGGCTGAAACATTTGTGTCATAGGCCAGGCAGTAGAGTTGCCTCGGTAACAGCCTTCAGCCATTTGAATGGATTTAAATTCAGCCTATCAAGTTAAAGCAGACACCAAGAACCTGTAACATTTGAGTTTGATGTTGTTAACAGCATCAGGCCAATCCTAACTGATAGATCATCACAGATGTAAAAGAGAATGCAAGGCGGAAAAACAGCAGTTAGCAGCTGTCACCTCAAACCTTGAGAGGGAGAGAGCAGCTATCAACTCTGCTAGCTTCAGATATGTCTTAAGAGAGCGCACCATCTAACTAGTGAAAGATACCAAATCAGAAAGAACTTACAGACCAAAGCATCAACAGAAGAACTCCAAAAGTTTCTAAAAGCCACAAAACCTGGTTGTTTATTTTTTGAGAGTGGCTGAATCCTATTATTATTTGTTTAATAAATATTGTATTTATTTGAACAGCATTCAATTAGAATGTTATTTTACTTGGTATGTTACTTGTTTAGTTAAAGTTCCCTGTTAGTTAAATAAATGTTTGTTTTAAAGTGAGTGTCAGGTACTTCTGTTAGTTAACCACTAAACGTTACTGAAGGACGGTTCACACTTTCTCACACACTCTTAACAGGTTACAAGGCAAGATGTTTCTCTTTGGGGATTCAGCATTACTTCTCAAAAGGGTGACGATCTCTGCATCATAACAGTACCAACCTATCAATGGGTGGCACGGCGGCACAATGATTAGCACTGCTGCCTTCCAGTGCCAGGAAGCCAGGATCGATTCCTGGCTTGGGTTACTGTCTATGCACGTTCTCCCCATGTTTGTGTGGGTTTCCTCCGGATGCTCCAGTTTCCTCCCACAGTCCGAAAGATGTGCTCGTTAGGTGTGTATTGGTCGTGCTACATTCTCCCTCAGTGTACCCGAACAGGGGTGTGACGACGAGGGGATTTGCACAGTAACTTCATTGCAGCGTTAATGTAAGCCTACTTGTGACTAATAAATAAAAAATACTTTCGATTTTGAGCTCAAGCCTCTGGAGGTGGACCTAAACCTACGATATTCTGATTCATGGGTAACAATGCTGTTCTAAGAGAATCGTAAGTGGATGTGTTAATCCTTCATGAATAACCTGAACCTGGTTGTGGGAAGAAAAATTTCTATTCTTAACGTGAAGTCACATTAGACGCCGGCGAGTAAGGTTCACATTGAGAAAATAACGTGCTCTTGCAAAGGTGTATCGCTGCTTCCATCTCAGGCTGCAGCGAGAACAGAAACACAACGATGGCAAGCTCAGGGGCAAGTGGAAAGTAAATCACAACGTAAGGACGAGCATAGAATATCATTTTTGTGTTCATCTGTCTCCACAGGGCCCGCACCCTCCCCATTACGGCATCTTTTCCCTTCTTAAATTATTCGGGGGCGCAGATAAAAATGAACTAACGCAAAGTGACCTGGAAAGTCTCCGTACAGAAGAGGTAATTATTTTTTTTTTAAAAATTGCTCGACGTTGTTTGAAAGGGGTCAGCTCGCAGCGACAGCTCTTGGCAAGGGGGCAGACAAAGCGTCAGTCTGGATTGGCCCCAAGGCTCATTAAAATACTCCCTGCCAATGTTCGGGCATTAGGGATTCAAACGCCTCGACCTTTCCTTCAGCCTTTGCGAGGTGTTGCTTTCTAGGGCAGCTCGGAGGCATTGCAGCGCTGACTGGCAGCTGCACTGCTCAACCCCTTGGCCCCGAATTAAAACTCCCCTCCCCGCGTTCGAACCTCTCTCAGGTCTGACGCTGTCCTGAAATCTGTGAGCTCATTGGGTGCCGACAACCCTTCCAAACCGCGCCCCGTGTGTACATTCAGTTCGCCGCAGCCTAGCAGTGGGCACTGCTGCCTCGTAGCGTCAGTGACCGGCTGGGGTCACTGTGCGCGGAGTCTCCACATTCCCTCCCGTGTCTGGGTGGATTTCCTCCGGGTGCTCCGGTTTCTTCCCACAATCCGAAAGACGCGCTGGTTAGGGTGCATTGGCCGTGCTAAATTCTCCCCCAGTGTAACCCGAACAGGCGCCGGAGTGTGGCAACTCAGGGATTTTCACAGTAACTTCGTTGCAGTGTTAATGGAAGCCTACTTGTGACTAATAAATAAATCTGACTTTTAGTTCCTGCAAGCCCACAATTGACAGCCGTGCCTCCAACTGCCTGGGTCCTAAACCCTGGAATCCACCCCTTCAGAACATTCTCTGCCTCTGCCTCTCCCTCCACCTTCAACGCTCCCTTGAAAACTACAGTTGGCATTTTCCAGCATCCCACAGCACCGGAGCACTACAGGTGGCATTTTCCAGCATCCCCCAGCACCAGAGTGCTACAGGTGGCATTTTCCAACATCCCCCAGCACCAGAGTGCTACAGGTGGCATTTTCCAACATCCCCCAGCACCAGAGCAGTACAGGTGGCATTTTCCAGCATCCCCCAGCACCGGAGTGCTACAGGTGGCATTTTCCAGCATCCCCCAGCACCGGAGTGCTACAGGTGGCATTTTCCAGCATCCGCCCAGCACCAGAGCAGTACAGGTGGCATTTTCTAGCATCCCCCAGCACCGGAGCGCTACAAGTGGCATTTTCCAACATCCCCCAGCACCGGAGCGCTACAGGTGGCAATTTCCAGCATCCCCCAGCACCAGAGCGCTAGAGGTGACATTTTCCAGCATCTCCCAGCACTGGAGCAGTACAGGTGGCATTTTCCAGCATCCCCCAGCACCGGATTGCTACAGGTGGCATTTTCCAGCATCCCCCAGCACCGGATTGCTACAGGTGGCATTTTCCAGCATCCCCCAGCACCAGAGTGCTACAGGTGGCATTTTCCAGCATCCCCCAGCACAGGAGCGTTACAGGTGGCATTTTCCAGCATCCCCCATGACAGGAGCGCTACAGGTGGCATTTTCCAGCATCCCCTAGCACCGGAGCGCTACAGGTGGCATTTTCCAGCATCCCCCAGCACTGCAGCGCTACAGGTGGCATTTTCCAGCATCCCCAACACCGGAGCGCTGCAGGTGGCATTTTCCAGCATCCCCCAGCACTGGAGCGCTACAGGTGGCATTTTCCAGCATCCCCCGGCACTGGAGCGCTACAGGTGGCATTTGCCAGCATCACCCAACACCGGAGCGCTACAGGTGGTATTTTCCAAAATTCCCCAGCACTGGAGCGCTACAGGTGGCATTTTCCAGCATCCCCCGGCACTGGAGCGCTACAGGTGGCATTTTCCAGCATCCCCCAGCACTGGAGTGCTACAGGTGGTATTTTCCAAAATTCCCCAGCACTGGAGCGCTACAGGTGGCATTTTCCAGCATCCCCCAGCACCAGAGCGCTAGAGGTGGCATTTTCCAGCATCTCCCAGCACTGGAGCAGTACAGGTGGCATTTTCCAGCATCCCCCAGCACCGGAGCGCTACAGGTGGCATTTTCCAGCATCTCCCAGCACTGGAGCGCTACAGGTGGCATTTTCCAGCATCCCCCAGCACTGGAGTGCTACAGGTGGTATTTTCCAAAATTCCCCAGCACTGGAGCGCTACAGGTGGCATTTTCCAGCATCCCCCAGCACCGGAGCAGTACAGGTGGCATTTTCCAGCATCCCCCTGCACAGGAGCGCTACAGGTGGCATTTTCCAGCATCCCCCAACACCGGAGCGCTACAGGTGGCATTTTCCAGCATCCCCGAGCACCGGATT
The DNA here is from genome assembly GCA_037974335.1 of Prionace glauca. Classification (NCBI taxonomy): domain Eukaryota; kingdom Metazoa; phylum Chordata; class Chondrichthyes; order Carcharhiniformes; family Carcharhinidae; genus Prionace; species Prionace glauca. The sequence goes on along the minus strand of CM075725.1, from coordinate 133,916,663 downwards.
GCTACAGGTGACATTTTCCAGCATCCCCCAGCACTGGAGTGCTACAGGTGGTATTTTCCAAAATTCCCCAGCACTGGAGCACTACAGGTGGCATTTTCCAGCATCCCCCAGCACCAGAGCGCTAGAGGTGGCATTTTCCAGCATCTTCCAGCACTGGAGCAGTACAGGTGGCATTTTCCAGCATCCCCCAGCACCAGAGCGCTAGAGGTGGCATTTTCCAGCATCTCCCAGCACTGGAGCAGTACAGGTGGCATTTTCCAGCATCCCCCAGCACCGGAGCGCTACAGGTGGCATTTTCCAGCATCCCCCAGAACCGGAGCAGTACAGGTGGCATTTTCCAGCATCCCCCTGCACAGGAGCGCTACAGGTAGCATTTTCCAGCATCCCCCAACACCGGAGCGCTACAGGTGGCATTTTCCAGCATCCCCCAGCACCGGAGCAGTACAGGTGGCATTTTCCAGCATCCCCGAGCACCGGATTGCTACAGGTGGCATTTTCCAGCATCCCCGAGCACCGGATCACTACAGGTGGCATTTTCCAGCATCCCCTAGCACAGGAGCACTACAGGTGGCATTTTCCAGCATCCCCCAGCACCGGAGCAGTACAGGTGGCATTTTCCAGCATCCGCCAGCACAGGAGAGCTACAGGTGGCATTTTTCAGCATCCCCCAGCACAGGAGCGCTACAGGTGGCATTTTCCAGCATCCCCCAGAACCGGAGCAGTACAGGTGGCATTTTCCAGCATCCCCCAGCACAGGAGCGCTACAGGTGGCATTTTCCAGCATCTCCCAGCACCAGAGCGCTAGAGGTGGCATTTTCCAGCATCCCCCAGCACTGGAGCAGTACAGGTGGCATTTTCCAGCATCCCCAAGCACCGGAGCGCTACAGGTGGCATTTTCCAGCATCCGCCAGCACAGGAGAGCTACAGGTGGCATTTTCCAGCATCCGCCAGCACAGGAGCACTACAGGTGGCATTTTCCAGCATCCCCCAGAACCGGAGCAGTACAGGTGGCATTTTCCAGCATCCCCCAGCACAGGAGCGCTACAGGTGGCATTTTCCAGCATCTCCCAGCACCAGAGCGCTAGAGGTGGCATTTTCCAGCATCCCGCAGCACTGGAGCAGTACAGGTGGCATTTTCCAGCATCCCCCAGCACCGGAGCTCTATCAGCTTCGCTGGGTGGAGCACATTGCCCACATGCCTGACATGAGACTCCCAAAACAAAGTTTAAAGTTTATTTATCATCACCAGCAACGCAATGCCAAATCAAACCTTCAAGTCTTCTAAACTCTGACGAGTATAGACCCAAGTCTACTCAATCTCTCCTCATAAGCGAACCCCCTCATCTCCGGTATCAGCCTGGTGAACCTTCTCTGCACCCCCTCCAAGGCCAATATATCCTTCCGCAAATAAGGCGACCAAAACCGCACGCAGTACTCCAGCTGCGGCCTCACCAGTGCCCTGTACGGACCAGTATTTATTGCCCATCCCCGATTGTCCCTGAGTTAGGTGGTGGGGAGCTGTGCGGCAGGAAGGTTTGACAACAGTTCTAGAGAAAAACACAAACCGGCCTGAGGCACAGCGCTGCAAGTGCGGAGCCCAGGCTGAGGATATGCTGCCAGGGAGCCTCAGGGTGCTGCCAACGTGGATTTCAATGCTGAAAGAGGTTGTCGCAGCGGACTGCACTCCAGCTGATTACCAGGATTACTGAGGTACCATCTCGGCCCTGTCCTCTATCAGAAACCTTGGATGAGCTGGGATATCCACTGCTTGCTGAAGTCCAGGCCTGACCTATACAGGAAAGCCGGATGTGATCTATGGAATCCCATCTGAGAAGACCAAAGATGTGCGGGTTAGGTTCATTGGCTATGCTAAAATTGTCCCTTAGTGTCCTGGGATGTGTAGGTTAGAGGGATTAGCAGGTAAAATGTGTAGGGATATGGGGATAGGGTCTGGGTGGGATTGTGTTCGGTGCAGACTCGATGGGCCGAAGGGCCTGTTTCTGCACTGTAGGGTTCTATGGTAAGACAGCACCAGGTCAATTCAGAGTCCCAGGCTAGCCATACAGATCCCTGCTGACTGTGGCAAGGTCTACAAACCCATAAAAGGTGGCAAGATGAAGGTATGTAAAATCGCCAGCATGAGTGCATCTTCCCCGACATTATAAGTTCGTTTTAAGCATGAGGTCAGCGAGGTCACACCCTCCACCTCGGACGTCTCAGATGAACCTGTATCTGAGGTCATCGGTGCAGGTGTCAGAGCAGCCTTCTGGAAGGTCGACCTCGGAAAGTGGGGTATCCGGAAAAGCACTGAGATCCTGCACGGATCAGCTGGTAGAGGTAGTCACAGACATTTCCAACCTTTCTTTATACCAATCTCAGGTCCCTATTTGCTTCAAGAAGATGACCATTATCCTGGTACCAAAGAATTGCCAGGCAGCGTTCCTTAATAACTAACATCCAATATTATGAAAGGTGAGGCACGGCACAAATCAATTCCAGTCTCCCGGACTACCTGGATCCACTACAGCTTGCCTACTGCCGCAACAGGTCCACAGCAGATGCCATCTCCCTGGCCCTACACTCAACATTGGATCACCTAGATAACAAGGACACCTTTCTCCGGGTGCTCCGGTTTCCTCCCACAGTCCAAAGATGTGCGGGTTAGGTTCATTGGCTATGCTAAAATTGCCCCTTAGTGTCCTGGGATGTGTAGGTTAGAGAGATTAGCAGGTAAAATGTGCAGGGATATGGGGATAGGGTCTGGGTGGGATTGTGTTCGGTGCAGACTCGATGGGCCGAAGGGCCTGTTTCTGCACTGTAGGGTTCTATGTATGGTTCTATGTATGTCAGACTCCTAATTATTGACTGCAGCTCAGCCTTCAACACCATTATTCCTACAAAACTCATCTCCAAATTCCATGTCCTGGGACTTGGCTCCCTCTGCAACTGGATCCTGAACTTCCTAACTCGCAGACCACAATCAGTAAGGATAGGCAACAACACCTCCTCCACAATTATCCTCAACACTGGTGCTCCACATGGCTGTGTTCTCAGCCCCCTACTATACTCCTTTATACACCTATGACTGTACAGCCAAATTCCCCTCCAATTCGATTTTCACGTTTGCTGATGACACCATTGTAGTGGGTCTAGAAGGACACTACAGTAGAGAAGGAGACCATTCAGCCCGTTGAGTCTGTACCGACAGCAATCCCACCTGGCCCCTATCCCTGTAACCCCATGTATTTACTTTGCAAATCCCTCTGACACTAAAGCACAATTTAGCACGACCAATCCACCTAACCCGCACATCTTGGGAAACCTGATTGAAGTCTAGAAAATGACGAGAGGCATAGATAGGGTTGACAGTCAGAATCTTTTTCCCAAAGCTGAAATGTCTAATACAAGGGGGCATGCACTTAAGATGAGAGGGGGAAAGTTCAAAGGAGGTGTGAGGGGCAAGTTTGTTTTACACAGAGAGTGGTAGCTGTCTGGAAGGTGCTGCCAGGAGTGGTGGTGGAGGCAGATAGGATAGGAGTGTTGAAGGACTTTTACATGAATGTGCAAGGAACAGAGTGATATGGAGCAAGGGCAGGCAGTGGGATTAGTTTAATTTAAGAACATAAGAAATAGGAGCAGGAGTAGGCCATCTAGCCCTTCTGCAGCTGTATAGGGCATTGGTGAGGCCGCAGCTGGATTACTGTGTGCAGTTTTGGGCGCCGCACCTGTGCAAAGATATTTTGGCCTTGGAGGGAGTGTAGAGGAGGTTTACTAGGCTGATACCGGAGTTGAGGGGGTTGAGCTATGAGGAGAAGCTGAATAAACTAGGCTTGTACTCGTTAGAGTTTAGAAGAATGAGGGGAGATCTCATTGAGACGTATAACATGATGAATGGGATGGATAGGATAGAGGTGGAGAGACTCTTGCCGCTCAAAAAAGACAGTAGGACTAGGGGGCACAGCCTCAAGATAAAGGAGGGGTGGTTTAGAACGGAGTTGAGGAGGAACTTCTTCACTCAAAGGGTGGTGAATCTCTGGAATTCTCTGCCCGTTGAAGTGGTGGAGGCTGCCTCACTAAATATATTTAAGACGCGGGTTGATGGGTTTTTGATAAGAGAGGGGATTAAGGGTTATGGGGAGAGGGCGGGAAAGTGGAACTGAGCCACGACAGATCAGCCATGATCTTATTGAATGGCAGGGCAGGCTCGAAGGGCTAGATGGCCCACTCCTGCTCCTATTTCTTATGTTCTTAACTGCCCTCCTAGGGCAACTAGGGATGGGCAATAAACGTTGGCCAGCCAGTGACGCTCATGTTCCATGAGTGAAGAAAAAGTCTAACACCTTTGTGAGAGGAAAGAATTCCTCCTCATCACTGCCTTCAGTGGGAGATACTTTATTTTTAAACCGTGCCTCCTCAATTTGGGTTCCCCAGTGAGAGGAAACATCGTCGCAGGAACGCCCCTGGCAATAACCCTCCGAATCTTATCTATTTCAATAGGAACAGCAGTCAGTCATACGCGCAATCCTTAGCGTGGGAAGCCTAATTGTTTGTCTGCACTGTTTACCTTGCAATTTTCATGGTGAACATGTCAAAAAGAAAGCTATTACAGACTCTTTGTACTCATTATCCAGTGATATATCTTACTTTTCCAGCCATTGCATTTAGATTTCAAACTGAGATGAGGATCTCGCAAAGGGATGGTGAATTTGTGGAACTCGTTGTCCAATGGTGCGGTGGAGTCTGAATCATTAAATGGTCTCAAGAGGGAGATAGATACAGTTTGAATAAAAAACAGGATAAGAGGATATGGGGAACAGTTGGGGAGGCGGATTTGAGACCAGGGAGAGATTAGCCATGATCTGATTGAATAGCGGAGAAGGCTCGAAGGGCTGAATAGGCCTACCACTGCTCCTAATTCCTACGTTCCTCTATTTATCTAAGACCATAGTTAGCTTAGGCCTCGGCTAATGTAATATAAGTTTATATGTGGTGCCCAGAAACCAGAACGATCCAAAATACAATTCTCCTTAAGCTTTTTGGATAAAGGGTACTCAAACTGTAAGGGTTATGTATCAAGGCACGCAGATGCAGTCAAGATATAGATCAGCCCTACATGTTTAAGAGAGAGTGTTAACTGGAGGCCCAAACAGGCAGTGCTGGTATCAAATAAATGTGACTCATTTGACAGACATCGAAATCAGTCTTTTTATTCATTTAAGGGATGTGGAGATTGCTGGCAGGGCTATCATTTGTTGCCCATCCCTAAATACCCCTTGAACTGAGTAGTTTGCTAGGCCAGTTCAGAGGACAATTAAGAGTCAACCACATTGCTATGGGTCTAGACTCACATGTAGGCCAGACCAGGTAAGGACAGCAGATTTCCTTCCTTACAGAGCATTGAAAGTTTATTTATTAGTGTCATAAGTTGGCTAACATTAACACTGCAATGAAGTTGCTGTGAAAATCCCCTAGTCGCCACACTGTGGTGCCTGTTTGGGTACACTGAGGGAAAATTTAGCATGGCCAGTGTACTGAAGCAGCATATCTTTTGGAGGGAGGAAACAGGAGCACCCAGAGGAAACCCATGCAGACACGGGGAGAACATGCATGCTCTGCGCTGACAGAGACCCAAGCCAGGAATTGAACCTGGGTCCCTGGCACTGTGAGGCTGCAGTGCTAACCACTAGGAAGCTAGATGGATTTTTTAACAACAATGATTTCACGATCATCGTTATCCAGATTTTTAATTCTGGATATTTTAATTTCTTCATCTTCCACCATCTGCTGTGATGGAATTCGAATCCAGGTCCACAGAGCATTACCCGACATCTCTGGATTATGAGTTCAGTGACAATATCACTACCATCTCCCCTATTCTGAATATTCCCAGCACAGACACCTAAACCTAGAATAGAAGAATCATTCGGCAAAATTGGGGAGAGTGGGTCAGAAAAGGGTAGGGCTCTTAACAAAGGTAATAAGGCATGAACAACCGAGGTGACACTAGGTACAAACATCAAATATAAGGCCTTTGTACCTGAATGGGCAAAGGATTCACAACACATTCCCTCAGTTAATAGCACATATTGAAACGGATGGGTTTGATTCAGTAGTCATTATGGAATTGCATTTGCATAGCAACAAGGACGGAAATAACTGCATTCCAGGATAGTTTACTTCTGGAAGACAGAGGGGCAAACAGAAAATATGTTGGTGGCAAATAAAGGCTGGGATAACAACAAAACAAATAAAGGATCTCAGCTTGGAAAATCTTGAAGTAGAATTAGTTTGCGTGGAGCTGGGAAAGAGTAAATGTCAGAAAACAGTGATGTGTATTAGACCCCTAACAGTCATTGCAGTGTAGGACAGAATATCAATCAAGAAAATAAAAGTCCCTGTTGTAGCGTAACATGGTAATCATGGGGAACTGACCGGATAAACCACATTTGCAATCATAATGCGGAAGGCAAGGTCATGGAATGTATGCAAGATGGCTTTCTAGGGCAACTTGTTGAGGAACCAAATAAAGAATAGATTGTTTTAGATCTAGCATTGTGGATTGAGAAAGGATTCATTAGTAACTTTGTCATAAAGGGGCCTTTTAGGGAAGAGTGACCATAATACTTTAATAAGAATAGCTTCTTCCTTGCTGCCATCAGACTTTTGAATGGACCTACCTACCAAGAATGGACACTTGCAACTTTCAAGCGGTTATTGGATAGGCACATGGAGCACACCAGAGTGATTGGGAGTGGGATAGCTTGATCTTGGGTTTGGACATAGCTCGGCACTACATCGAGGTCCGAAGGGCCTGTACTGTGCTATGTTCTATGTACCTTATCATAGAATCCTTAGAGTGCAGAAGGATGCCATTTGGCCCATCGAGTCAGCACCAACCACAATCGCACCTGGCCCTATTCTCATAACTCCTCATATATACTCTGCTAATCCCCTGACCCTAGAGTTCATTTAGCATGGCCAGTCAACTTAACCCGCACAGCTTTGGACAGTAGGAGGAAACTGGAGCATCTGAAGGAAACCCACGCAAACACGGGGAGAACGTGCAAATTCCACACAGACAGTGACCCGTGTCTGGAATTGAACCCGGGTCCCTGGCACTGTGAGGCAGTAGTACTAACCACTGTGCCACCATGCCACCCTTACTAAGCTGCTCTTTCTCTACACCCTAGCTATGATTACAACACTACATTTCCTTCTCCTCATGTACCCTATGAATGATATGCTTTGTCAGTATAGTGCGCAAGAAACAATTGTTTTCATTGAATTTATTATTAATCACACGTGAAATGAATACAATCAAATCAGTTTTGTATCAAGTTTGAAAGTGATTAAGTTAATTCGAAACTTGGCTCTTAAATTTAACAAAGTGAAATACTTCACACGAGTGTCGGTTGGTCAAGTTAGATTGGGCAAATATGTTAAAAGGAATGATAATAGGCAAGCAACTTAGAGAATTCAAACATCATCGGGAACAAAAACATCATAGGAAATATTAATCCAACTGTGGTGAATTGAGAGAAGTTTAGGGTGGTATTGGATCAAGGGAGAAGGCTTATAATGTTGCCAAAAAGAGTAGTGGCCCTGAGGGTCCAGTATCATACAATCCTACAATGCAGAAGGAGACCATTCAGCCCATCATTTCTACACCAACTCTCCGAAAGAACATCTTACCCAGACTCTATCCCTGTAACCCCCACATATTTACTGTTGATCTAGTAGAAGGAATGCTTCAGTTGCAGGCAATAAAAATAACTTACTTCAGAAAGTAAATCAAAGATAATGGTTTAATAAAGACACTTCCATGCTCCAACACTTGAGGCCACGCCTGAGGCCATACAAGCTCCCACAAATCCCATCTGTTGACCAGCTGACTGACACACCATTTTGTCATTGGTTACATTGTCTATTGGGTCACAGCTTATTACCATTGGACCTATCATAATATAACCAATGTTATCAATGAATATATTCTAATATTTACCCCGCTGGTCCCCCAACCTACACATCTTGAGACACCGAAGAACAATTTAGCATGGACAATCCACCTAACCAGCACATCTTTCAGACTGTGGGAGGAAACAGGAGCACCTGTAGGAAACCCATGCTGACACGGGGTGAATATGCAGACCCCACACAGACAATGACCCAATGAAACTTGGGTCCCTGGAGCTGTGAGGCAGCAGTGCTAACCACCAAGAAGATTTAAGAATTCAACAAGCAAGGGGCAAGATATAGATAAGGAAAGAGATTATTAGAGTAGATTAGCAAGAGACACATAAACAGATTGTAAATGTTTTTACAGGTATACAAATAGGAAGGAATCGATGAAAACAAGTATGTGCCCAATACAAGCAGAGATAGGTGAAGTTATAAAGAGAAATGATGACATGGCAGAGATATTACTTTGTATATGTCCTTACATTAGAAGAGACAAAAAAAACTTCTGGAATTAATGGGGAACCAAGGGTCAAAGCAAAAACAAGGAAATTAAAGAAATCAGTATGAATAAATAGGACTAGAAAAATTAAAAGGGACTAAGTAGCGACAAGTCTGGTAAACATGAAAAATTACATTCATTACAAGAGGTAGCTGCGGAGATAATGGATGCATTCCTTATGATCTTCCAGAATGCCTTAGATTCTAGGACAGCTCCTAAGGTCTGGGAGGTAGCAAACATAAACCCTACTATTTAGGAAAGCAGAATGAGAAAAAAAAGGGGGAACTGTAAACCCATTAGCCGAACATTGATAGTAGGCAAAATGGTGGAATTGTATAATCCTACTTTGCAGAATGATACATTCTTTAAGCTGTCGACCATTTCTACTTCGTCCCCACTGATGTAGACAGGGGCATGTCCTCCACTGCACTTCCTGATGTCAATGACAATCTCCTTCGTTTTGTTGACGTTGAGAGAGAGATTATTGTCGTTGCATCAGTTCACCAGATTCTCTATCTCTTTCCTGTACTCCGTCTCATCATTGTTTGAGATCTGACCCATTATAGTGGTGTCATCAGCAAATCTGGAAATCAAATTGGAGGGGTATTGGCCACATAGTCATAGGTGTAAAAGGAGTGTAGTAAGAGGGTGAGGACACAGCCTTCTGGGACCAGTGTTGAGGATAATCGTGGAGGAGGTGTTGTTGCCTACCCTTACTGATTATGGTCTGTGAGTTAGGAAGTTCAGGATTCAGTCTCAGAGGGAGAAAGCGAGGCCCAGGCCACAGAGTTTGGAGATGAGTTTCTTCGGAGTAACGGTGTTGACGGCTGAGCTGTAGTTGATGAGGGGGGTTGGACTATGAAGAGAGACTGAATAGACTGGGTCTGTACTTGTTGGAGTTTAGAAGGATGGAGGGGGGATCTTATAGGGACATATAAGATAATGAAAGGGATGGATAGGATAGAGGTTGAGAGATCCTTCCTGCTCAGAAAGGACAGCAGGACTAGAGGGCACAGCCTCAAGATAAGGGGGGCACAGTTTAGATAGGAGTTGAGAAGGAACTTCTTCAGTCAAAGGGTGGTGAATCTCTGGAATTCTTTGCCCGTTGAAGTGGTGGAGGCTGCCTCGCTGAATATATTTAAGTCACGGGTAGATAGGTTTCTGATAGACAAGGGAATTAAGGGTTATGGGGAGAAAGTGGGAAAGTGGAACTGATCCACTTCAGATCAGCCATGATCTTATTGAATGGCGGGGCAGGCTCGAAGGGCTAGATGGTCTACTCCTGCTCCTATTTCTTATGTTCTTATGTTCTTATAAATAGGAGTCTGACATAGGTATCTTTGTTACCTAGGTGCTCCAGGGTTGAGTGCAAGGCCAGGGAGATGGCATCTGCTGTGGACCTGTTGCAGTGGTAGATGAACTGTAATGGATCCAGGCAGTGTTGGAAGCTGGAATTGATTCGTGCCATGACTTATCCTTCAAACGCTTCATAATGACGGATGTCAGAGCCACCGGACAATAGTCATTAAGGCACGCTGCTTGGTTTTCCTTAGGTACCAGGATGATGGTCATCTTGAAGCAGATAGGGAACTCAGAGTGGTGTAAAGAGAGGTTAAGGATGTGTGTGAATACCTTTGCCAGCTGATCCGCACAGTATCTGACTGCTGATCTGGGTAATCCATTTAGGCCAAGTCGCTTTGAGAAAACTGCTCCGATGTTTACAATGATGACCTCAGATACAAGTTCAGCCGTGGTTTCCAGGGTGGAGGGCATGCTCTCGCTGACATTCTGCTCAAAATGGGCGTAGAATGCATTGAGTTGCATTGAGGGAGGGCTGCGTTGGAGCTGGCGATTTTACACGCCGTCATCTTATAGCCCACATGTCTTGCAGACCCCACCATAATCGGCGAGGGTCGGTGTGACTAGCTTGGGACTCTAGCTTGGTCTTGTACTGTCTTTTGGCATCTTTGGTAGATCTCCGTAGATCTGGCTTTCTTGTATATGTCAGGGTCACCTGAGCTGAATGTCTTAGACCTGGACTTTGGCAAGCAGTGGATATCCCTGTTCCTCCACGGTTTCAGGTTGGGAAAGATGCAGGTTTGCTCCTTTAGCACACAGTTTTCTAGACACTTATGAAGGTTCCACTCACGACCTCATTATACAAAATCAGGACTCAAGGGATTGGGGGTAATACATTAGCATTGATTAAGGATTAGTTAATGGACAGAAAACAGAGTGCAAATATGTGGCACATTTTTAAGTTGGCATGATGTACTCAATGGACTATTACAAGGATCAGTCCATGTGCCTCAGCTATTTACAATCTATATAAATGCTAAGGTTGGAGGAACTGAATATAACATCCTAAATTGCTGCTGATAGAATGTAAGGGCAAAAGGTAAAAGATGTGGCCAAGTGGACAATGGTCTGAGCAGCATGGCCCAACTTAATATTGACACTTTAAATTAATACACAGCTAAACTACTCCTACAAGCAAAGCCTGGTTTCATGAGGATAAGGTTACCACTGGTCAAAAGCCAACAGGTGCCAGCCCAGATCTGAAGTTTATAAAGTTTATTTATTATTGTCACAAGAAGGCTTACATTAACACTGCAATGAAGTTACTGTGAAAATCCCTGAGTCGCCACACTCCGGCGCCTGTTCGGATACACTGAGGCAGAATTTAGCACGGCCAATGCACCTAACCAGCACATCTTTCCGACTGTGGGAGGAAACCGGAGCATCCGGAGGAAACCCACAGAGACAGAGGGAGATTGGGCAGATTCTGCACAGACAGGGATCCAAGCTGGGAATCGAACCTGGCTTCCTGACACTGTGTAGCAGCAGTGCAAACCACTGTGCCATTGTGCTGCCCGAAATCTGCCTTCAGAGTACTGGGGCACTATTGTGCAGGGCATCCCAATCTGCCAGTGAATCAGGACACCTCCTGCCACCCCCCCCCACCCCCCCCGCCCCAACCTCATGGGGAGGCAATGGCCAGTGGTTTTATCACTGGACTATTAATCCAGAAACTCAACTAATGTTCTGAGGGATCGGGGTTCGTACCCTGTCACGGCAGACGGTGGAATTTGAATTCAATAAAAAATATTTGGCTTTAAGAATCTACTGATGACCAGGAAACCATTGCTGATTGTCAGAAAAACCCATCTGGTTCACTAATTTCCTTTAGGGAAGGAAATCTGCCATCCTTACCTGGTCTGGCCTACATGTGACTCCAGAGCCACAGCAATGTGGTTGACTCTCAACTGCACTCAGAAAACTAGGGATGGGCGATAAATACTGGAGAGCCAGCGATGCCCATGACCCACGAATGATTAAAAAATAATTTAAAAAGAACTGCGGATGCTATGAAGACAAATTTTGTGCTCTATGTTCCCAAGTGTCCTCTTTGCATGAGTGATATTTTGTGCGTGTATGAATACCGAGGGCAAGATTTTCCAGTTGCCACCCCCATCCACCAGCGGGCCAGAAGGTTTAGCGGACCAGCAAGAGGTCTGTTGATTTTGGGCAATGATTTCCAATCCCGGTGGGGACCGAATGCTTTGGCCTAATGGAATGATTGAGGGACAGATCACAGAATTGTTTGAGGGCAAGTTTTCTAACATCATTTTTTTCGCAGTCGATAAGAGAAAATGAAAACTGTGTCCATGAAAGCAGGGAAAATTTAGCTCTTAAAGTATAACTCACACAAAAAAAAAAGGACTGTCTAACAGACCAGTCTGGCTTGGATTTATTCAGTTGCAAACAATTGGAGAGATGATGTGGAGTAAATCTTTAACTCAGAAAGCACAGAAACAGAAAGTTATCCATCGTTACTCTGAAGTAAATTTAGTCTCCTTCCTGACGTGCGCGTGCGCACACGCACACACATATTTTCCACAACAATGTGCAAAAATACAGCTTAAACAACCTCAGTGCTCCCACTGATTGTATTTCAATTTTACAGCACAGGTCACAAGATGTCTTATATCAACTCGTGTGTTACCAATGTCCTGAACAATCTATAGCTCAAGGAACAATCTATAGCCGGAGAAACAACAGTGATCATTTCTGCAGCTTTTATAACTCAGAGCAAGAAAAAAAAATCCATCTCAGTAATGCAATGTGTTATCTTCCCAGTGTCTGATAGATTCTGCACACAACGTGAGCTTTTCCGCTGGTGAGCTACATAAAAGAAATTCTGGTTTTAGATTTTCTTTGTTTCTCTGCCCCTCAGGGGCCTGAGTCAGTTGTCAAATTAATCTGCCGCTGCATTTTATTGAAAAAATGTTACTCTTGCTTTAAGAAAAACTATTGGGTTCCAACTGTGTCCAATATCTGACATCAAGGGCTCTCAACCAGGGGTCAATAGGGTTGGCGAAATCAGCAGCCTTCTGGACTAAAAGCATTCCTTTTAAAAGTCCCATTTTGCCAGCAGTGTCAATAAAAATAGCGAGGCTAACGGGCGCAGTGGTTAGCATTGCTGCCTCCCTGCGCCAGGGACCCGGGTTCGATTCCCAGTTTGGGTCACTGTCTGTGCAGAGTCTGCACATTCTCCCCGTGTCTGCGTGGGTTTCCTCCGGGTGCTCTGGTTTCTTCCCATGGTCCGAAAGACGTGCTGATTGGGTGTATCGGCGTTGCTAAATTTTCCCTCTGTGTCTGCCCACAGAGGCACCAGAGCGTGGCGACTAGGAGATTTTCACAGTAACTTCATTGCAGTGTTAATGTAAGCCTACTTGTGACACCAGTAAAATAAAATAGATAAAAATTACTGAGATCGTGGCCTCAAGGTCGGCTCGATTTTGATTCTCACCTCCGGTGGAGAGATGGGTTTGACACGGAGCATCCAAGGCGGGATTGGATGTATGTGGCTGGTGTTGGAGGATAACAGTTCCCCTTCCCACTCTCCTTGCCTCGATCCACTCGTATCCAGGACCAAACCACACAGTACGTGACACTCTCCAACAGCTACATTCAAACGTGCAAAGTATTTGATGTCCAGGTTCATGGGGCAAATGGACCAAGAGTAGGTCATTGAAGGTCAGAATGTGGTATGGTTGACTTCACCTTTTCGCTGTCTGTTCAGTTGACTGCTGGAGTGTGGCATGGGCGGCTGCCCCAGTGCCAATGAGAGCTCAGGGTCACAGGTACCAGAAACCCTGCACCCAGGGTATAGGAAGCTACGGAAGTTAGTATTGAGAATTGAGCTTGAAGCAATTGTACACGGTGAGCCATCTTTTCATCTATTTATGGGGTGTGCGCACCATTGGCAAGGTCGACATTCATTCCCCATCCTTAGTTGCCATTGAACCATTTGCTCGGCCATTTCAGAGGGAAGTTCAGAGTCAATTAAGGGCCTGGAGTCACATGTAGGCCAGACTGGGTAAGGATGACAGATTTTTCTCCCTAAAGGAGCACTAATGGACCAGATGGGGCAAACAATGACAGTTTCATGGCTTTAATTACAGATTTTGTTTTATGAATTGAATTGAAGTTCCTCTGGTGAGAGCCTGAGTCTGGGCCTCTGGATTAACAATCCTAGTGAGATTACCACTACGTCACCTTTCCACCCCCACCCTTCTGATTTTTTTCTCCCATTGTGATGTTCTCCATTCTCACTTGCGATGGGGAGGAGGACATGGATGAGATCAGAGAATCCTGTCCAATGTCACTGGTCTAGTAATCCAGAGGCTCAGTTTAATGCTCTGGGGACATGGGTTCAAATCCCATGGTGGCGTTGTTTAATTGAATTTAAATATGGAATGTAAACCTTGTCTCTGTCATGGTGACCATGAAACAACCATTAGAAAAAAAAACATCTGGGGTCACAAATGTCCTTTTGGGAAGGAAATCTGCTGTCCTTTCCTGGTCTGGCTTACAAGTGACTCCAGATCCACAGCTATGTGGTTGACTCCTAACTGCCCCTGGAAATGGTCATACATGCCAATCCAAGGGCAATTAATATGGACCGAATGCTAGCATTGCCAATAATACCTACTGTTACGACGCAGAGGGTAATCCCCTTTATTTCACTTCATAAACTGGTACAAGTGTTTGGGAAAGGCTTAGATGTTCACTAATATAAAGACCTGACATTCGCTTTAGGTGAATAAGTAGGAAGAAATTCTCCCAATGTCTGTGTAATTTTCCTCTGGGTGTTTCAGTTTCCACCCACATTCCAAAGGCGCAGTGGTTATGTGCATTGGCTGTGCTAAACTGACACTCAGTGTACCCGAAAGGGTGCCGGAGTGTGGGGATAGGGAACTTCCACACACAGCAACTTCATTGCAGTGTTAACATAAGCCTACTTGTGACAGTAACGCATAAACTTTAAACTTTCTGTAATGCAGGCAGGAGTCCGGGGCTCGGATTCTTATCTCGGCTTTGAGGAAACACAAGTCAATCCAACACTGCCAACCCAAATCTGACCACCTCTACCATCACCCGCCCATAGCTGTGTGTCTTGGAGACAAGGGGAAGGTTTGCGACTTGGCCACTTCCCCCACAGGCAGGCCTCAGCCGGGGTCAGGCGAAGAGAGTTTGAGCGAAAGGTGGGCTTGTTAGAAGGCTTGTCTCAGCTCTTGGGGTCATCACTCTCCACAGTGTCCTTATGCCCCCTTCATTGCCTACTTATTCTTCATGACCATCTCCATCCCAGGCCTGTTGCAAGAACCACATCCAAACCCACGGCTTCAAACTCCTGGTGTCAGCTGGCAGACAGGGAGCGCACTGCCAGGAATTCTCCCAATTCCTTCTTCCTGCTCCCAAGGGGAAAAATCTGACCTGAGCCTATTACTTCAGATTTATTGGATTATATGAACTTGAATTCCATAGTTTCACAAACTGAACAGTGGAAGATAACTCCCTGTGATTGGTGTATCAATGATGATTTGATTTGATTGATTATTGTTATATTATTAGTATACAGTGTTTCTTGTGGGCTAGACAGACAAAGCATACCATTCATAGAGTACATAGGAGAGAAGTAAAGGAGTGGATGCAGAATGTAGTGTTACAGTCATAGCTAGAGTTCAGAGAAAGATCAACTTAATATAAGGTAGGTCTGTTCAAAAGTCTGATGGCAGTAGGGAAGAAGATGTTCTTTAGTTGGTGACCTCAGACTTTTATACCTTTTTCCTGATGGAAGACAATACGTCTAGAAAGTGTGAGGTCCTTGTCTTTTTTGATTCATTCGTGGGGCATGGGTGTCACCAGCTGGCCAACATTAATGGCCCATCTCTAGTTGCCCTTGAACTGAGTGTCTTGCTAGACCATTTTCGAGGGTTGTTGAAAGTCAACCACTTTGCTGTGGCCCTGGATTCACATGTGTAGTCATGATGTGGGTATGCCGGCGTTGGACTGGCGTAAACACAGTAAAAAGTCTGACAACACCAGGTTTTAGTCCAACCTATTTATTTGATAATATATATTATATAATTGATAATATATATTATCAAATAAATAGGTTGGACTAAAAGCTGGTGTTGTCAGACTTTTTACTGTGTTCACATGTGTAGGCCAGACTGGGTAAGGACGGCAGATTTCATTCCCTAAAGGGACATTAGTGAGCGAGATGGGTTTTTCCGACCGTCGATTCATGGTCATCAGTCGATTCTTAATTCCAGATTTTTTAAATTTAATTGAAATTCCACTACCTGACAAGAGAGGATTCGAACCTGGGTCCCCGGAACATTAGCTGAGTTTCTGGATCAATAATCTAGCTACAATACCACTAGGCCACCTCTGTTGTGTGGCTGCTTTCCTGAGGCACTGGGAAGTGTTGGCAGAGTCAATGGATGGGAGGTTGGTTTGTTTGATGGACTGGGCTACATTCACAACACTTTGGAGTTTCTTGTGGTCTTGGACAGAGTGGGAGGCATAACAAGCCCAACCAAGTTGAATGATCAAAAATTTAAAATTCTGAATTGAGAGAGAAGGAGGCAGTTTGGAGACTTGTTTCTGGTGAAGATTGATGGAGCGTGGAATGGTTCATCTCAGGTAGGGCTGTCTATCTTCAAAGATTTCCCCAGGAATTAAAGATTAATCTTCCAAACTCTGCAAATGTCCCTGGAGAAAAAAATCATCGAGAAATAATATTCTAAGAATTTGAGACAAAAAAATATTAATTTTAGAAGTATCAGAGCTGAGATTAAAAGGGGCTGCTGATATGCAGTAAGGAATCATCTAATCAGGTACCGAGAAGCCCATTCATTCCCTGACTGGGGTAGGAGACAGAGCACCATGGCGATGGACAGCGGGAAGGCAGGGCGAGGTGGTCAAAGGCCAGAGGTCACGAGGTGACATCTCCAGGAATATGTCAGAGCCCAGTCCACCTTGAAAGTGAAAATTAGATAGATATTTGAATGAAAGGGGAGGCCGGGTGCTAGGAATAAATCTGGATTTCTAAAGAACTGTCAAAAGACGTAATGGGTCGAATGGCCTCCTGCAGTGACCTTGTAAAATGTGGAGGGAGAGGTAACATGATGGGCATTTTTCATATACAAAAATTATAGACATCCCACTTCACAGCTTAACTGAGCCGTTCAAAATTAGATGAGTGGTAAAGCCTTATTTTTTAATCATTCATGGGACATGCTGACTGGCCAGCATTTATTGCCCATCCCAAGTTGCCCTTGAGAAGGTGGTGGTGAGCTGCCTTCTTGAATCGCTGCACGTGTGTTGAGGATTGACCCACAATGCTGTTTGGGAGGGAATTCCAGGATTTTGACCCAGCGACTATGAGGGAATGGTAATATATTTCCAAGTCAGGACGGTGAGTAGCTTGGAGGGGAACTTGCAGGTGATGGTGTTATCATGTATCTGCTGCCTTTGTCCTTCTAGATGGAAGTGGTCATGAGTTTGGAAGGTGCTGTCTAAAGATCTTTGGTGAAATCATGCAGTGCATCTTCTGCTTCTGAGCATCAGTGCTGGAGAGATGTTTGTAGATGTGGTCCAACTCAAGCAAGCTGCTGTGTCCTCAATGGTATCAACCTTTTGAGTTTTGTTGAAGGTGCACCGAGGTGAGCAAGGAATATTCCACAGTGCTGCCTTTTGCCTTGTACAAGAACATAAGAACATAAGAAATTGGAGCAGGAGTAGGCCATCTAGCCCTTCGAGCCTGCCCCGGCATTCAATAAGATCATGGCTGATCTGTCGTGGCTCAGTTCCACCTTCCCGCCCTCTCCCCATAACCCTTAATCCCCTCTCTTATCAAAAACCCATCAACCCGCTTCTTAAAAATATTTAGCGAGGCAGCCTCCACCACTTCAACGGGCAGAGAATTCCAAAGATTCACCACCCTTTGAGTGAAGAAGTTCTTCCTCAACTCCGTTCTAAACCGCCCCCCCTTTATCTTGAGGCTGTGCCCCCTAGTCCTACTGTCTTTTTTGAGCGGGAAGAGTCTCTCCACCTCTATCCTATCCATCCCATTCATCATCTTATACGTCTCAATGAGATCTCCCTCATTCTTCTAAACTCCAATGAGTACAAGCCTAGTTTATTCAGCCTCTCCTCATAGCTCAACCCCCTCAACTCCGGTATCAGTCTAGTAAACCTCCTCTGCACTCCCTCCAAGGGCAAAATATCTTTGCGCAGGTGCGGCGCCCAAAACTGCACATAGTACTCCAGCTGCGGCCTCACTAATGCCCTATACAGCTGCAGCAAGACCTCCCTACTTTTATATTCAATCCCCCTCGCTATGAAGGCCAGCATCCCATTCGCCTTCCTGACCACCTGCTGCACCTGCAAGCTGGGTTTTTGCGACTCATGCACAAGGACCCTGAGGTCCCTCTGCACCGTCGCCTGCTGCAGTTTTTCACCACGTAAGTAATAGTCCTTCCTACCATTATTCCTACCAAAGTGGACCACCTCACACTTGCCAACATTAAATTCCATTTGCCATTTCCTGGCCCATTCGCCCAGCCTATCTAGATCCTTCTGCAGACTCTCCACACCCTCCGCACAATTTGCCTTTCCCCCAATCTTGGTGTCATCAGCAAATTTCGACACCCTGCACTTGGTTCCCTCCTCCAGATCATCTATATAAATGGTTGTGAGTCCCCTCTTCCATCCATGACCCTTGTCTGCGCTTATGGCACTCCACCTTGTATCTGGTGGTTAAGCTTTGGAGAGTCAGGGATTGAGTTACTCGCTGCCGTATTCCTAGCCTCTGACCTGCCCTCATAGTCATTGTGTTTATGTGGCAAGTCCAGTTGTGTTTCTGGTCAATGGTGACCCCAAGGATGGGGGAATTCAGAGATGGTTACACCGTTGAATGTCAAGGGGCGATGGTTAGAGTGTCTCTTATGGTCATTGCCTGGCATTTGTGTGGCACAAGTGTTACTTAGCACTTGTCAGCCCAGGCCTGGATATTATCCAGATCTTGTTGCAATTGACCATGTGAAACCAGGATCTTACCATGCTGTCTGACTCAGCAATGTTCTACACATTCCACACGGGTATTTAACCTTCAAACCCTCTCAGGTTGGCATCTTTCAGTGTGATTGCTTCAATACGTTTTGGCTGACTAATTACAATTATCCTTATTGATGGTAAACAGAAATGTGTGTCCCATTGTGTAATGACACTCTAGCTGCATTATAGCTGTTGAAGCTTTCTCTTTATATCTACTAATGATTTGAGTTGTGATTTAAATAAAAACATAAATTGCCATCACTGTTTTTATTACGGCTCTAGGCTCTGCTCGTGACAAGTCTTTCTTCCAATGTGTTTCCTGTTCAGTTTCTTCTGGATTCTTGTCATGGCACCACTCTCCTCATTGGCTTATGCACTTTGGATGGAAGTATCTACCAAGCTAAAAGGGATTTGATTGCCTTCAGAATCCCCTCGGTGTTGGAGAACCCCCTCGGTGTTGGAGAACCCCCTCGGTGTTGGAGAACCCCTTCGGTGTTGGAGAACTCCCTCAGCGTTGGAGAACCCCCTCGGTGTTGGAGAACCCCCTCGGTGTTGGAGAACCCCCTCGGTGTTGGAGAACCCCCTCGGCGTTGGAGAACCCCCTCGGCGTTGGAGAACCCCCTCGGCGTTGGAGAACCCCCTCGGCGTTGGAGAACCCCCTCGGCGTTGGAGAACCCCCTCGGCGTTGGAGAACCCCCTCGGCGTTGGAGAACCCCTTCGGTGTTGGAGAACCCCCTCGGTGTTGGAGAACCCTCTCGGTGTTGGAGAACCCCCTCGGTGTTGGAGAACCCTCTCGGTGTTGGAGAACCCCCTCGGTGTTGGAGAACCCCCTCGGTGTTGGAGAACCCCTTCGGTGTTGGAGAACCCTCGCGATGTTGGAGAACCCCCTCGGTGTTGGAGAACCCCCTCGGTGTTGGAGAACCCCCTCGGTGTTGGAGAACCCCCTCGGTGTTGGAGAACCCTCACGATGTTGGATAATGCCCTCAGCATTGGAGAACCCCTTGGCATTGGAGAACCCCCTCAGCGTTGGAGAATCCCTCCTCGGCATTGGAGGATCCCCTCGCCATTGAACAATCCCCTCGGCGTTGGAGAACCCCCTTAGCGTTGTACAATCCCCTCGGCGTAGGAGAACCCCCTTGGCTTGTACAATCCCCTCAGCGTTGGACAATCCTCTTAGCGTTGGACAACCCCCTCTGCGTCAAAGAATCCCCTCGGCGTTGGACAATCCTCTTAGCGTTGGACAATCCCCTCTGCGTCAAAGAATCCCCTCGGCGTTGGAGAACCCCTTGGCGTTGTACAATCCCCTCGGCGTAGGACAATCCTCTTAGCGTTGGACAACCCCCTCTGCGTCAAAGAATCCCCTCGGCGTTGGACCATCCTCTTAGCGTTGGACAACCCCCTCTGCGTCAAAGAATCCCCTCGGCGTTGGACAATCCTCTTAGCGTTGGACAATCCCCTCTGCATCGAAGAATCCCCTCGGTGTTGGAGAACACTCTCAGTTTTCATCAACCCCTTTTGAAATGTTGAATAAATAAGCTTCCTCTCTGTTGTAACTATTGTCTTATTTAAGTGATTATAATAAAAGCACTCTTTGCTGATAGATATAATAATTTCTCTTCAAACCATGCCGATGGTCTTTATGAGTGGAATTGCTCCATTAGCTCTTTTCTATTGAACATCCATTAACCACAGTGTTAACCACAAAGCCCATTCATTCTGGACAGATATTGAATTTAGGCCAGTACTGAATCCAGGTTCTAGGAGGTTTAAAAAAAAATCTGCATTTATTCATGACCTTGGGATGTCCCAAAGGTCTTTGCAGCCAAGGAAGTAATGAGGAATTGTAAGCACTGTTTTAATAGAATCATAAAATCTTGACAGTGCAGAAGGAGGCCATTTGGCCCATTGAGTCTGCCCCAACCACAATCCTAGCCAGGCCCTATCCCCTTAGCCCCATGTAATTACCCTGCTAATCCATAGAACCATCGAAAATTACAGCTCAG
Source organism: Prionace glauca (assembly GCA_037974335.1). NCBI lineage: Eukaryota > Metazoa > Chordata > Chondrichthyes > Carcharhiniformes > Carcharhinidae > Prionace > Prionace glauca. The sequence continues at coordinate 133,895,789 of CM075725.1, read as the reverse complement.
AAACAGGCCTTTTGGCCCTTCTTGTCTGTGCTGAACCATTTTTTTTGCCTAGTCCCACTGACCTGCACTTGAACCATATCCCTCCACACCCCTCTCATCCCTGACCCGTCCAAGTTTTCTTAAACGTTAAAATTGACCCTGCATTTACCACTTTATCCGGTAGCTCATTCCACACTCCCACCGATCTCTGCATGAAGAAGCCTCCTCCTAATATTCCCTTTAAACTTTTCTCCGTTCACCCTTAACCCATGCCCTCTGGTGTTTTTCTCTCCTAGCCTCAGTGGGAAAAGCCTGCTTGCATTCACTCTATCTATACCCATCACAATCTTATACACCTCTATCAAATCTCCCCTCATTCCTCGGATGGAGAAAGCTAGCACGAGGGGGCATGGCTTTAAATTAAGGGGGGGTAGCTACAAGACGGATGTCAGGGGTAGGTTCTTTACCCAGCGGGTGGTGAGGGATTGGAATGCCCTGCCTGCTGCAGTTGTAAATGCTCCTAGTTTGGGGGCGTTTAAGAGATCTGTAGATAGGTTTATGGATGAAAAGGGATTGGTATAGGCTAGTGGGTCATTGTTTTTGTAACTGGTCAGCGCAACATCGTGGGCCGAAGGGCCTGTTCTGCGCTGTAATGTTCTATGTTCTATGTTCTTTCTTCTCCACTCCAGGGAATAAAGTCCTAACCTATTCAATCTCTCTCTGTAACTCAGCTTCTCAAGTCCCGGCAACATCCTTGTGAACCTTCTCTGCACTCTTTCAACCTTATTTACGTCCTTCCTGTAACGAGGTGACCAATACTCTAAATTCGGCCTCGCCAATGCCTTATACAATCTTACCATAACACTCCAACTTTTATACTCTATACTCTGATTTATAAAGGCCAATGTACCAAAAGCACTCTTTACGACCCTATCCACCTGTGACACCACTTTTAGGAAATTCTGTACCTGTATCCCTTGACACTAAGGGGCAATTTAGCATGGCCAATCAATCTGACAGTTTTGGATTATGGGAGGAAACTGGATCACCCGGAGGAAACCCATGCAGACATGGGGACAATGTGCAGACTCCGCACAGACAGTGACCGAAGCCAGAAATCGAACCCTGGTGCTGTGAGGCAGCAGTGCTAAGTCCAGTGCCATCGTGCTGCCCTTCTGATATAGAGAACGCAGCAGCCAATTAGCAAACAAACAGATGATTTTTTTTTTGTGATATCGGTCAAGGAATAAATATTGACTCGAACTCCACAGAGAATAATTCTGCTCATCACAGCCTCCTCAGAAAGAGCATCAGGACATTGGTTTAACATCACATTTGGAAAGAAACTGGCGGCTGCAATTAAGTGATTCACGATGCTATACTAGAGTGTAAGTGTAGACTCCATGCTCACATCACTGGACTGGGCTTCGAACCACTGACCTTGTGATTTGGAGCTAGAAGCGCTGCCCACTCAGTCACTTAGTAAACTGCTGTCACTGTCAGGCAAGAAGTCATCTAGAAGCAGTTACCTGCTAGGGTTAAAATGTGACGTGCTATTCAGGAAAGGCTGTTAACTATTTTGTCTTTGAGACCTGCCTTCTGAGTTTTAAAGTGTTATAAAGCGGAGGTTGATCCCTCTCTCTGAGAATAAACACTGAAACACCCAAAGAGGAGTACCTCACAATCTGTAAAAGGTGAGTGTGAAGTGGTGGGACCTGCTCTTCAACAACTTCTAGGGGTTAAATACAAATTGAATCCCTGACACTCACTCTAAAATCAACACATAACAATTTATTTCTCCTATTAACAGTGAGCAAATCAACTAAACTATTAACAAACTAAATAAATATTAACTCTTCCCAAATAAAACAAGATTCTAATAGAATGCTGTTCAAATAAATACAACTCCCACTCATTAACAAAATTAGAATTAGTTACTCTCTAAATTACAACCAGGTTTTGTGTCTTCTGGAATATTCTGGGTTTTCTCTGTTGATTCTTCTGTCTGGAATTTCTTTGGTGCCTTTGCTATCTAAGACATAGATGAAGCTACGACAGCCAGTGATTGTCTCTGTTGAGAACTAAGTGTTGAGAGCTGTTAGCTCTGGCAGGTGGCAGTTGCTGTACCCTTTTTGTCCCATTCTTTTATACCCATGATGACATATCAATTAATAGGATTGGTCCTGAGTTGTCAAAACCATCCGATTTAAATTTAAAAGGTGGGTGATATCAAAGTGTTTGATTCAAATTGGTTGGCTGAATTTAAAAGCCTGTTGTCTCGGTTAAAAACTGCTGCTTGGCCTTTCGATATAAAATGTTTCAGTTTGGGCTCTCTGTGTACTTGCATTTTAAATCTCTAAGCGCAGAATAAGCACCACCTTTTAATGGGACCACACCTTCCCCCCTGGCTTTTACAAACACCAAATTCTAACTTCCTATCTCCCAATCTACATTACCCAAATTCGCAACAAAAGATTCCACCAATGGCAGTCATACAACACAACTAATTAATAAGAGTGGGATCTTGACATGTTGGTAAAAACTAGCAGCAAGTTTGAATTCTCCATTCTTGTTTCTCAGTGAAGGACATTAGTGAACCAGATGGGATTTTCCGACAATCAACAATGGTTTCATGGTCATTAGTAGATTCTTAATTCCAGGTTGTTTTTTTTATTGAATTCAAATTCCACCATCTGCCGTGGCAGGATTTGAACCCAGGTCCCCACAACATTATTCTGGATTATTAGTCGATCGATAATACCTCTAGGTCATTGTGTCTCTAATTGTCACAATGCCCCCATTGTGTCCCATGTGGGGAATGGGACACAATTATAACAGTGGAAGTTGAGGTGAAGCATATTGATGTATAAGGGGGGGGGGGAACCTGAATGAGAGAAATAGGAATAACAGACTATACAGGTCAGATCAGAGGAAGAGAAGTAGGAAATGGTTCACATAACGCATAGATATCTGCACAGACCATTTGCATCAAATGGTCATTTTCTGTACCGTATGTTCTCTGGAATTCCAGGCAAAATTAACTAATCTCATCCTGATTAATAATGAACTCAACTACAACTGTGTGCCAGTCACCATATGCTGAGATTTGACTCATATTGTGGAATTTTCACATCCTGCCCGCCGCAGGAATCACAGTGGGTGGGACATGGACAATGCAAAGGTCTGTTGACCTCAGACAGGATTTTCCAGTTTCGGAGCAAGTGTGGCCGGAATATCCTGCCCATAGAGAAAAAGTGTGAAACTACAAAGGCTTGTGAATGTAGCCTAATCCATCACGCAATCCAGTCTCCCATCCGTTGACTCTGTTTACACTTTCTGCTGCCTCGGAAAAGCAGTCAGCATAATTAAGGACCCATGCACCCCGGACATACTCCCTTCCATCTGCTACTAAAGTCTTATCTACCAACCGACTTCTTCCCTGGTGCCTTTTGAATGGATCTATTTCGCACTCAGTCGATCTTTCTTTACACCCTAGCTATGACTGTAACACTACATTCTGCGCTCTCTCCTTTCTTTCTCTATGAATGGTATGCTTTGATTGTATAGCGCGCAAGAAGCAATACTTTTCACTGTACCGCAATACATGCGGCAATAATAAATCAAATCAAATCAAAACGTGTAACTGTTATTGTGCTGACATTCAGTTTATTGTTGACAATTGGGTTGCATCACTCTGAATATTGAGAAAGATTAAGATTTACTCCCATCAGAAAGCAATGCTTTAGAGGTAAACTTTAAAGAATACATTTTTATTCTTTTTGAATATTAGCCTGTTGTAAAATATAGCTGGAAGATATTTCAGAATAACAGTCCAATGAATTCTATTAAAGGTGACATATGTAGACCTTGAGAGCTTGCCTTTAAGGGGTCAGCTATGGCTCAGTAAGTAACACACTCTCATTTCCAAGTCAGAAGGTTGTGGGTTTTAGTTCCAGTTCAAAAATTTTGCACACAATATCTAAACTGACACTCCAGTGCAGTCGTGAAGAAGTACCGTACTCTCAGCAGTTACTATTTATTGGATAAGATCCTGTGTACAGTCCCATCTGTCCTCTCTTGAGGGCATAAAAAAATCCCCAGCACTTTCTGAAGAAAGGGCCATAAGGTATAGGAGCACAATTAGGCCATTTGGCCCATCAAGTCTGCTCCACCATTCAATCATGGTTGATACGATTCTCATGCCCGTTCTCCTGCATTCTCCCTGTATTGATCAAGGGTCTATCTATCTAATTCTTAAAGACACTCAATGACCTGCCCTCCACATCCTCTGTGGCAATGAGTTCCACAGATTCATCATCCCCTGGCTAAAGAAATTCCTCCTCACCTCAGTTTTAAAAGAGTGTCCCTCCACTCTGAGCCCTCGAATTCTAGTCTCTGCCATAAGGGGAAACATCCTCTCCATGTCCACTCTATCGAGACCTCTTAGTATTCTGTAAGTTTCAATTAGATCCCCCCTCATCTTTCTAAACTCCATTGAGTACAGACACAGAGTCCTCAACCACTCCTCATATGACAAAACTCTTCATCCCACGCACATCATCTTAACAAAAGATGAGTTCTAAATTTGAAACATGAACTTCGATTACTAACAGAGTAATCAGATAAAAGGTCACATATTCTGAAACAAGTCACCTATTCTTAACTAGTCCTTGAAGACTAAAATCATTCAGGTCTGAAGGATTCTCTCTCTTGGTTATTTGAACATAAACTGAATGTTTTTTGAGGTTTTCATATAAAATTGCGACCGAGCTTTTGTAGAGAAGAAAGATATTCTTTCAAGTGACTAGCAAATTAGTCCCCTTCTCTGTCTAAGGTGACTGTTTTTACAAGTAGTGTTTGTTTTTTCTTCCCTAGGAGTGATCTCTCTGCGCTGCTGGGTTCCCTTGTTGAGTAATTAGATGTTAACCAGTTCTCCGCTAGTTTGAGTCATATGATGGTCATGTCAATATATCCCATTGTCCACTTGATGGGAGACCAGGCGAATGATACACAACGGGGAGGATGATTAAAATTTTTAAAGTTTAAAGTTTCAAATTTATTTGTGTCACAAGTAGGCTTACATTAACACTGCAATGAAGTTACTGTGAAAATCCCCTAGGCGCCACGTTCCAGCGCCCATTTGGATACACTGAGGGAAAATTTAGCACGGCCAGTGTACCTAACCAGCACGTCTTTCAGACTGTGGGGGAAACCCATGCAGACACAGAGAGAAAGTGCAGACTCCACACAGACGGTGACCCAAGCCAGGAATCGAACCCAGGTCCTTGGTGCTGTGAGGCAGCAGTGTTAACCACTATGCTACCGATTGATATCCCATCAACACACCAGTATAACTGGCTCCCTAAAGTACTTCATTTCACGTTCATAGATACAGTAGCCATTGTCTTATAAATCTCTTTCATTGAAACAATGAGGGTTAGTCAATTTTGATTCATTTGCATTTTTAAGTAGCTTCCCAGGCATTTTGTCTGAGGTATCGTCTGGCTTTTGGAAACTATTTTGAGAGGTTAACAGTGTCCATGATTCCATGTTGCTTTCTTTTTATCAGTACAGAGTCTGTTGCCCAGTTGTCGATGCAGGCATGATGTGACCGTCCTGGAGTCATAGAATTATAGAGCTTTCCAACAGGCCCTACAACCCAACTTGTCCATGCCTCCCCTTTTTTTAAAAAAATCACTAAGCTAGTCCCAATTGCCTGCATTTGGTCCATATTCCTATATACTTATCCATGTAACTATCTAAATGCTTTTTAATAGACAAAATTGTACCCGCCTCTACTACTACCACCTCTAGTAGCTTGTTCCAGACACACCATCCTCTGTTTGAAAACAATTACTCCTCTGGACCTTTTTGTATCTCTCACGGAGTTGTCTGTGTTGTAGGTACTCCACAGTACAGAAAGAGGCCATTCAGCCCATCGAGTCGACACTGACCACAATCCCACCCAGGCCTCATCCCCACTCATTCCTCGAACCTACGCATCTCAGGACACTAAAGGCAATTTTAGCATGGCCAAATCAACCTAGCCCGCACATCTTTGGACGGTGGGAGGAAACCGGAGTACCCAGAGGAAACCCTCGTAGACACGAGGAGAATGTGCAAACTCCACACAGACAGTGACCCAAGCTGGGAATCGAACCCAGGTCCCTGGAGCTGTGAAGCAACAGTGCTAACCACTGTGCTACCATCTACTCTCCCCTCTCACCTTAAACCTATGCCCTCTAGTTTTAGACTCTCTGATCTTTGGGAAAAGGTATTGGCTATCTAGCTGACCTATGTCCCTGATTATTTTATAGACCTCTATAAGATCACCCCTAAGCCTCGAGAGAAAGAAGTCCCAGTCTATCCGGCCTCTCCTTATAACTCAAACCATCAAGTCCCCATAGCATCCTAATAAATCTTTTCTGCTCTCTTTCTAGTTGAATAATAAACTGATTCTCCCAGGCTGTTGCCATCACTGCTTGGTTGAAGATGTTTGCCTTTTTTTTTGTTGCTTCATGGGATGCGAGCATCGCTGGCTAATCCAACACTGATTGCCTATCCTTGACCGTTGAGAAGAGGGTGCTAACCCATCATCCTCAACCTTTGTAGTACATGTAGTGTTGAAGTCCCCGCAGTGCTGTCAGACAGGTAGTTTCAAGACATTGACCCAGCAACAATGAAGGAACAGCAATGCGTTTCCACGTCAGGATGGTTTGGTTTGGGGAAGGGTATCTTACAGGTAGTGGCGTTCCCACGTATCTGCGGCTCTTGTCCAGCTGGATGGTAGAACTCTTTGGTTTGGAAGGTGCTGTTAAAGGAGGCTTGGTGAGTTGCTGCTGTGCGTCTCGGGGGTTGTACACACAACAGTCATTGTACATTGGTGGTGAAGGGAGTGAATATTTGCGCTGGTGGGTGGGATACAAATGAAATAGGCTGCTTTACGCTGGATGGTGTTGAGCTTCTCAAATGTTGATAGCACCACACTCATCCAGGCAAGTGGAGAGTTTCCCATCACACTTCTGATCCTGGAATTTTGTCCTTCATTGCTGGAGGGGTGGAGTTTAAAAACAGCGAGATTATGTTGCAATTGGAAGAGTGTTGGAAGGAATATTGATGAGGTTACAATGGGTGCCTGATTTACAATAAGGTAAGCTGTCCGTGTCATTATTTAACAGTGAACTAGGTTACGTTATGGGAGGAGGCTGGGTGATGATACAATAGGTATCCGGGTTACGGTACGGCAGGAGGCTGAGTTACGATAGAGTAGGTGCCTGGGTTACGATCCGGCAGGAGGCTGAGTTACGATAGAGTAGGTGCCTGGGTTACAGCGCATAAATACACAATATCCCTTCTACGGGAATCAAGTAAATCAAAATAAATATCAAGATAGCTATATTTTTGACGCTAATAAATATCCGAGTGTTCCACTGTCAGTGTATTTTGACAGCTTTTGAATGGAAATATTTCTCTAAAAACAAAGCAACAATTGCACTGTCACACTGCAGAATGAGGCATTTATATTCAAAAATTACACACAAACTATGACAAATCTCAGTGAAGGTTCAGCATCCCCTTTAGGGAATAGAAAATACCTCAAACCAGAAACAGACACAACAGTGCCAGAAAACAGCATCACTGAGATCACAAAACATTCCAGTTCAGAACCGACTGATGGGGGCAGTTGCAGGAGCTTTCTGCAGAACCTGGAAGGATGGGGAACATGACACGGTGGTGGGCAGGATGGGGGGGGGGGGGGGGGTGGTGGGAGAGGGAGGGGAGGGGTGCGGTGGGTGGGGGAGCAGTGGAGGTGTGTGAATTAGATGGGATGCCAAATTTGGATTTACGGATGGTGAGTTGAGATGCATAGATAAAGTGTGTTAGTGTCTGGCCAAGCCTTATACTTGTCATGTGGTGGGTTTCTACTTGTAATATATTCGCATGTCATGAATGTTCTTTAGCGTAACTTTTCTCTTTAATTGGGCTGCATGGTGGCGCAGTGGGTAGCACTGCTGCCTCCAGAGCCAGGGGCACGGGCTAAATTCCTGCCTCGGGTGACTGTCTATGTGGAGTCTTAATGTTCTCCCCGTATCTGCATGAGTTTCCTCTGGGTGCTCCAGTTTCCGCCCACAGTCCAAAGAGGTGCAGGTTAAGTGGGTTGGCCATGCTAAATTGCCCCTTAGTGTCCCAGGATGTGTGGGCGAGGGGGATTGGCCTTGGTGAATGCATGACGATATGGGGATGGAGCAGAGGGAAGGGCCTGGGTGGGATGCACTTTCGGAGAGTTGATGCAGACTGGATGGGCAGAATGGCCTCATTCTGCACTGTAAAGATTCTATAGTACAGATACAATGTGTGTGGGTATGTGGGGTGTGTGTGTGTGTGGGGTATATGTATTATGTGTGGAGAGAGTGAGAGAGAGAGAGTGAGAGAGTGAGAGAGAGAATGAGAGAGAGTGAGAGAGAGTGAGAGAGAGTGAGAGAGAGTGAGAGAGAGTGAGACAGAGTGAAAGAGAGTGAGAGAGAGTGAGAGAGAGAGTGAGAGAGAGTGAGAGAGAGTGTGTGAGAGAGAGTGAAAGAGAATGAAAGAGAGTGAAAGAGAGTGAGAGAGAGTGAGAGAGAGTGAGAGAGAGTGAGAGAGAGTGAGAGAGAGTGAGAGAGAGTGAAAGAGAGTGAGAGAGAGTGAGAGAGAGAGTGACAGAGAGTGAGAGAGAGTGAGAGAGAGTGAGAGAGAGAGTGAGAGAGAGTGTGAGAGAGAATGTGAGAGAGAATGTGAGAGAGAGTGAGAGAGAGAATGTGAGAGTGTGAGGTGCATGGAATGTGTGCACGTGTGTGAGGGATATGTGTACATGCGTGTTTGTGTGTGAGCATGCGTGTCCTGTAAATGATTGCACCCTGCCTAACACCCAGTGTCTGTTGGGAGTGGTTCTAACCCCATGTGACCCTGAGTCAGAGTAAGCGGGGAAGAGTAAGTGACGCTTATTGCAGTTTATTTAATTACATCGCACTTTGACGGTGAAGTTGGCAGCCTGTGAGAATCTTCACATGGGCTCAAAGCTGGCCATGTACCAGTTGGCTTTGTGTAGCTGTGTCTGAGGCCAGCGCTTTTCCTTGTCAAACTCCACAGCACCAGGAAAAGGGAGCAGGAAAATGGCAGCTGGCATGGAGGCTTGAGACTGGTGAGGGTGAGTCAGCGGTGAGCAGTGTGGTGAGAGGCGGGCGGCGATGAGGGCTGTTGCAGGGGTCAGGGGCATGGAGGAGCAGAAGGGTGATCCAGAAAAAGAGAGCGATAGAACCCCTACAGTGCAGAAGGAGACCATTCGGTCCATCATCCCTATTCCCACCACCCCACACATTTACCCCACTAAATCCCTCTAACCGACACATCCTAAGGGGCAATTTATCACGGCCAATCAACCTCACCCGCACATCTTTGGACTGTGGGAGGAAACTGGAGCACTCGGAGGAAACCCACGCAGACACGGGGAGAATGTGCAGACTCCACACAGACAGTGACCCAAGCCGGGAATTGAACCCGAGTCCCTGGCACCATGAGGCAGCAGTGCGAACAAAAAAATGACCAATGTGCGCTGACCCCATGGAGTGCCAGTGTATTTACATCTCTAAGTTTGTCTCAACAAAAAGACAATAGCGCACCCATAGGGTAGCATCTTGCACTCACCAGCAGGTTTCTGGGTAGTGGGGGTGGTCGGTGTAAAATGCAGCAAGTGGCCTGTATGTCACCTCAGCTGTCCCTAAGCCTCTCAGTCACAGTCCATCACTTTATTCTCTTTACCGACACACACACACCCGGCAAGCAGGAGGGCAACTCCTTTAGGGGTTGCCTGTAACCGTCAAAGGACCAGGTCGGACGTCATACGCCCCTTTTAGCCCTCACCCCCAGCCTGTCAAATCCCACAATGCAACTCCCTTGCCTCCCCTGACGGTAGGGGCCTTCTAGCTAGGCCCTGCCGATATCCCGGATTTACTTTCAGTCTGGCCTCCAGTGGCACCCCTCCCTCCCTTCTGTTTGAGAACATAAGAACATAAGAAATAGGAGCAGGAGTAGGCCATCTGGCCCTTCGAGCCTGCCCCGCCATTCAATAAGATCATGGCTGATCTGTCGTGGCTCAGCTCCACCTTCCCGCCCTCTCCCCATAACCCTTAATCCCTTCTCTTATCAAAAACCCATCAACCCGTTTCTTAAAAATATTTAGCGAGGCAGCCTCCACCACTTCAACGGGCAGAGAATTCCAGAGATTCACCACCCTTTGAGTGAAGAAGTTCCTCCTCAACTCTGTTCTAAACCGCCCCCCCTTTATCTTGAGGCTGTGCCCCCTAGTCCTACTGTCTTTTTTGAGCAGGAAGAGTCTCTCCACCTCTATCCTATCCATCCCATTCATCATCTTATACGTCTCAATGAGATCTCCCCTCATTCTTCTAAACTCTAACGAGTACAAGCCTAGTTTATTCAGCCTCTCCTCATAGCTCAATCCCCTCAACTCCGGTATCAGCCGAGTAAACCTCCTCTGCACTCCCTCCAGGGCCAAAATATCTTTGCGCAGGTGCGGCGCCCAAAACTGCACACAGTACTCCAGCTGCGGCCTCACCAATGCCCTATACAGCTGCAGCAAGACCTCCCTACTTTTATATTCAATCCCCCTCGCTATGAAGAACTGAGTATGCTCCCAGCAATGGTCAGCACAGAGCCTGGGAACAGGACGCAGGTGGACATCGGGACGGCAGGCAGGGTTCTAAGAGGGGTTCAGGGTGAAATTTCCCCGAGATGGGGCTGGAAGTCCAATTAATGGCCCTGGCGAGGCAGCCAGTGTCAGCGGGGAAGCATTCCTCAGTAATTTTCACGGTGGCACAGTGGTTAGCACTGTTGCTTCACAGCACCAGGGACCCAGGTTCGATTCCTGCCTTGGGTCACTGTTTGTGCGGAGTCTACACGTTCTCCTTGTGTCTGCGTGGGTTTCCTCCGAGTTTCCTCCCACTGTTCAAAGATGGGAAGGTTAGGTGGATTGGCCAGGATAAGTTGCCCCTTAGTGTCAGGGGGAGTAACTAGGGCCATTACTTGGGGTTACAGGAATAGGGCCTCGATGGGATTGCTGTCAGTGCAGGCTCGATGGGCTGAATGGCCTCCTTCTGGACAGCAGGATTCTACGAACAGGAATTGGAAAATACCCGTTAGTGATCTAATGCCAACCATCCACAAGGCAGAGTTTAACATTGAATAAAACACACAGTGCCATCTTTGTGCTCGCAATGATGGCTTCTGTTCATGGTGATGGAGTTGGGGCAGGAGACACAGCTTCCCTGGGGTCAGCAGTTTAACAGCGAGGAGAAGGGGAAAGAGCGAGGGGCAGGGGTGCCGCACTCTGTTGGTTCCTCTGTGGCCAGTGAGCTGCTGTGAGTCTGGACTCCTCACTCTTGCCAAACGCACAGTTCCCTTTCCGTTTGCTGGAGAAGGTGCCCTCTGCGAATTCTTGTGAGTTTACGCCATAAATGTCAGACAGACAACGCTGAGCTTTTGTATTATTAATTTTCAGGGTATGAGTTCACTCTGCGATGGCAAACAGCGCTCCCCTCGAACGTGTCGCTGCCATTTTCAAACTGACAGTGCGGCAGGCTGTAAACTAATTGCACCCCCAGTCCTCGCCAGCTGCAGCTCGAGGAAGTATCCTTTTCATGCCCAACGCACATTCTTCACCTTGCTCCCCTGTGAGCGGAGCTCGCTCCGGTGAACACAGCAGCGACATTATTTATTTAGCATCGCGGCATGTCCTGGAATGCCTCCTTGGTCCGAATCCAAACGAGCCGTGGACACAATAGAGAAGCGTCACACATCCCGTGGCTGCGGGACCATTGTTAACAAAGGGCAGCAATCAAACAAGTAGACGGCATACAAGCGAGTTGAAGTTAACTCGCCCCCAGTGACAGTATAAAGAATGCGAGTCTGGCACAGGCTGTAACTGACTTCCTAACATATTTTGCATAGGGTAGAGGAGAGCTCTATTGTGTTTCCCTGATAAATATCTTTCCGCAGTTAAAGGGACAGTGAGCTTGCAATGATGAGTGGGTTAAGATGCTAATGGTCAGGCCCTGATGTTGTCCCCTCATCGACCTCAAATAAGCACATAAGAAATAGGAGCAGGAGTAGGCCATCTAGCCCTTCGAGCCTGCCCCGCCATTCAATAAGATCACGGCTGATCTGTCGTGACTCAGCTCCACCTTCCCGCCCTCTCCCCATAACCCTTAATCCCTTCTCTTATCAAAAACCCATCAACCCCCTTCTTGAAAATATTTAGCGAGGCAGCCTCCACCACTTCAACAGGTAGAGAATTCCAGAGATTCACCACCCTTTGAGTGAAGAAGTTCCTCCTCAACTCTGTTCTAAACCGCCTCCCCTTTATCTTGAGGCTGTACCCCCTAGTCCTACTGTCCTTTCTGAGCAGGAAGAGTCTCTCCACCTCTATCCTATCCATCCCATTCATCATCTTATACGTCTCAATGAGATCTCCCCTCATTCTTCTAAACTCTAACGAGTACAAGCCTAGTTCATTCAGCCTCTCCTCATAGCTCAACCCCCTCAACTCCGGTATCAGCCTAGTAAACCTCCTCTGCACTCCCTCCAAGGCCAAAATATTCTTGCGCAGGTGCGGCGCCCAAAACTGCACACAGTACTCCAGCTGCGGCCTCACCAATGCCCTATACAGCTGTCTGGGTGGTATTGTGATCGGTGCATAATCAATGGGCCAAATGGCTTTCTTCTGCGCTGTAGGGATTGTATGATATACATCTCTTGACAGTGCCTCTGTACATCTTTCCTGTGATGTGGCGACCAGAACTGAACGCAATATTCTTAAGTGTGGCCTAACCAATAACGCGGCAAAAATGCTGCATCGAATTTTCTGCCATGCTCACTATGACTCCCGTGGCTGGCAAGATGTAAGAGAATTTCGGCCCTAAAGTGTCTTTAACATCATAAAACATACCAAAGATCTTCAACGGAACAAGAACAACAAAACATGATCGTGGATCACGTAAGGAGGGTAAGAAATCTCACAACAGCAGGTTAAAGTCAAACAGGTTTATGAACGAGCTTTTGGAGCATTGCCCCTTCCCCCGATGAACAGGCAGTGGCCCTAAAGCTTGTGATACCAGATAAACCTGTTGGACTTTAATCTGGTGTTGTGAATTTTTTTTTTATACTGTGCCCAACCCAGTCCAATGCCGGCATCTCCACATCACGTAAAGGGGGGCACCAGAGCAGATTTTCAAAAGCTTGGTCAGAGAGGTGGGTTTCAAGGAGTAACTTAAACAGTGCAAGTGAGATGGAGGGGCAAAGAAGTTTAGGGAGAGCATTCCAGGCTGTAGAGTCCTGGTAACTGAAGTCACCACCACCAACAGTGCTGTGATTAAAATCAGGATGGGTGGGAGTTGGAAGAGCATAAGATATCTGAGAGGTTTGTAGCGGCAAAGGAGCTTCCATAGTTAGGAGCACAATCATGGAAGTTTTAAATTAGAGGCTTTGTTTAACTAGGAGCCAACGTGGGCCAGAGAATACAGAGGAGCCATTGTACAACTGGGAACCCATAACAAATCATTTGCACAACCCAGCGTAAGATTACGCTCCTTTCCACCTTTCCTTCCTTCAGAATGTTGAGCAGTTTTCTTCATGTTAGTTGCAAATTATGAGCAGTTTTGTGTAATTGGCTAGAAACGGTGTTGAAAATGTCCATTTTACCTCCAACTGACACAAGTATCGCAACCAGATCCTCAAATGACCTCGATCAGGTCGCCCCTCGGCCTTCTCTGCGCCAACGAAAACAACCCAAACCTACCCAACCTCTCTTCATGACTTGAATGCTCCATCCCAGGCAGCATCCTGGAGAATCTCCTCTGCACCCTCTCCAGCACAATCACATCCCTCCTACAACGTGGTGACCAGAATTGCACACAGTACTCCAGCTGTGGCTTCACCAAAATTCGATATAACTCCAACATGATTTCCCTGCTTTTGCATTCTATACCTCGATTGGTAAATCTTAAGTAGCCTCGTGAGCCACTCGGCTACAATCATGAAAGCTGCTCACCACTGAGGGTAACTGGGTTGGGCGGTAAATGTTGGCCTAGCCAGCGACATCCACATAAGAACATAAGAAATAGGAGCAGGAGTAGGCCATCTAGCCCTTCGAGCCTGCCCCGCCATTCAATAAGATCATGGCTGATCTGTCGTGGCTCAGTTCCACCTTCCCGCCCTCTCCCCATAACCCTTAATCCCCTCACCTATCAAAAACCTATCACAGCCTCCACCACTTCAACGGGCAGAGAATTCCAGAGATTCACCACCCTTTGAGTGAAGAAGTTCCTCCTCAACTCCTTTCTAAACCGCCCCCCCCCCTTTATCTTGAGGCTGTGCCCCCTAGTCCTACTGTCCTTTCTGAGCGGGAAGAGCCTCTCCACCTCTATCCTATCCATCCCATTCATCATCTTATACGTCTCAATGAGATCTCCCCTCATTCTCAGTCCAAAGATGTGCGGGTTAGGCTCATTGGCTATGCTAAAATTGCCCCTTAGTGTCCTGGGATGTGTAGGTTAGAGGGATTAGCAGGTAAATGTGTAGGGATATGGGGATAGGGTCTGGGTGGGATTGTGTTCGGTGCAGACTCGATGGGCTGAAGGGCCTGTTTCTGCACTGTAGGGTTCTATGTTCTAGGGTTCTATGTTCTATGTTCTTCTAAACTCTATATTCTAAACACATCTGGAGAATAAATAAAATGAAAACTCACCAAGCTTATTTTTCCATCGTTGAGACTGCGCAATGGCGCTGAACGTTTCAAATGAAACTCTTGAAAAATACCCCACAGAAATAGAAGCTAATTAAAAGGTCATTAAAAAAATGATGGCACAGTGGTTAGCAGCACCAAGGACCCGGGTTCGATTCCCGGCTTGGGTCACTGGTTGTGTGGAGTTTGCATGTTCTCTCCATGTGTGTGTGGAATTTCCACCGGGTGCCCCGGTTTCCTCTCAATCTGAAAGACGTGCTGGTTAGATGCATTGAACCGAACAGGCGCCTGACTTTGGCGACTGGGGGAGTTTCACAGTAACTTCATTGCAGTGTTAATGTAAGCCTTACTTGTCACTAATAAATTAAGTTTAGCTACGACTGCAACACTACATCCTGCACGCTCTCCTTTCCTTCTCTCCTATGTATTCTATGAACGGTATGTTTTGTATCGTGTCCAAGAAACACTGTGTCCCAATACATGTGCGGGTTAGGTTCATTGGCTATGCTAAAATTGCCCCTTAGTATCCTGGGATGTGTAGGTTAGAGGGATTAGCAGGTAAAATTTGTAGGGATATGGGGATAGGGTCTGGGTGGGATTGTGTTCGGTGCAGACTTGATGGGCCGAAGGGCCTATTTCTGCACTGTAGGGGTTCTATGGTTCTATGTGACAACAATAAATCAAATCAAATTCAATAGGGTGATTAAGCCTGTGTCTCAGTCATAACAGAATCCCCAGTATCCTACGTGGGACAAATGACAACAATGGTTCCAGAAAGCGTGCAAGACAACAGCTTGTTGGATTGTAAGCTGAACCTTTATCAATTTGTCTTCACTTCCAGAGAAGAATGAAGATCAGGATTGGACCAATAGTGGGGGATTTGTGTATTTCTGAAAGTGAAACAGTGAAGGTCTAAGATCGAAAGTAGACCCAAGCCCCCAGTGGAAACTTTCAATTTGGTTGCTTTCAAGTCCATTTTGGAGGCAAGTGCAAATTCTGCCTTGAAACCTAAGAAATGGATTCTGGAAAGGATCTCTGCAGAAATCGCTGCTAAAATCACGCAGGAGGGTTTTTTTCCATCTGTATCAAGAGTAAGCAAGCACCATTTCTTTGATTTATTCAGAGCGATGTAACAGCAAACTACGAATACCCAGTACAGCAGTCGAAACAAATGAATGATTGAGATGGCACAGTGGTTAGTGCTGCTGCCTCACAGCGTCAGGGACCCGGGTTCGATTCCCGGCTTGGGTCACTGGCTGTGTGGAGTCCGCACCTCCTCCCCATGTCCGTGTGGGTTTTCTCTGGGTGTTCCCATTTCCTCCCACCATCAAAAGATGTATATTAGGTGCATTGGCCGTGCTAAATTCTTCCTTGGTGTACCCGAACAGGCACCGGAGCGTGGCGGCTAGGAGATTTTCACAGTAACTTCATTGCGGTGTTAATGTCAGCCTATTTGTGAGAATAATAAATAAATTCCAAAAAAGACTGTTGTCAGATTTGGATTAATGACTCATTGGAAAGAGTCTGTGATTAAAGTCTTTGAAATGTTAGCTGGGACTAACTCTTGATCTTTATACCATTATTAAGGATAAGAAGAGTGTTAGCTTTATGATGTGCCGTGTTGAAATGATGCAACACTGCGAATAATAATATCTTTCTCTCTGGAGCTGTGAAAGACGTGAAAATTGAGAAAAGTGCACAGAATAAATAACCGATACTGCTCACAAAGATGGCTCAACTTGGCACGCTTTGTGAAGAAAATGAGGATAATCATGCTCTTGCAAATTGGCTGACAAACAGGAGTCCAGTTTAAACACATGTCACCCAGCATCTACTGTTACTGAAGGAGCAAAGTCCTCCTGGCCTCACATCCCAGCAGTGAACTGGGCAGGCTACCAGCTAATGTTGGCATTCTTCAACATGGTGAGCTTGTGAATCAGCAGTCGGGACGGGTACCTCTGTTATTATCTGGAAGATCCCGTCTTCAGCAGTGCCAATGGTATATAATCAATGAGAGCGATAAAGGGCTTTCCCCTGAGTTTTATGGCATTTTGCAATGCCACATACAGACTGTATGACCGTGAGATTATAGGAGCAGAATTGGGCCACTCGGCCCATCAGGTCTGCTCCGCCATTCAATCGCGGCTGAAAGGTTTCTCAATCCCATTCTCCTGCCTTTTCCCCGTAACTGGCACAATGGCACAGCTGCCTCACAGCGCCAGGAGCCTGGGGTTCGGTTCCTGGCTTGGGTCACTGTCTGTGTGGAGTCTGCACGTTCTCCCTGCCTCTGCATGGGTTTCCTCTGGGTGCTCCGGTTTCTTCCCACAGTCTAAAGATGTGCAGGTTAAGTGGCTTGGCCATGCTAAGTCGCTCCTTAGTTTCACGGGGACTAGCAAGATTAAATTTATGGGGTTGGGGGGATAGGATCTGGGTGGGATTGTCATTGGTGCAGACTCGATGGGCTGAATGGCTTCCTTCTGCATTGTAGGATTCTATGATTCTATGAACTTTTGATCCCCTTACCAATCAAGAATCTATCTATCCATCTGTCTTAAATACACTCAATGGCCTGACCTCCACAACCTTCTGTGACAACGAATTCCACAGATTCCCCACCCTCTGGCTGAAAGAATTCCTCCTCATCTTGGTTCTAAACCAGCATAGAACCAGCATAGAACCCTACAGTGCAGAAACAGGCCCTTCGGCCCATCGAGTCTGCACCGAACACAATCCCACCCAGACCCTATCCCCATATCCCTACACATTTACCTGCTAATCCCTCTAACCTACACATCCCAGGACACTAAGGGGCAATTTTAGCATAGCCAATGAACCTAACCCGCACATCTTTGGACTGTGGGAGGAAACCGGAGCACCCGGAGAAAACCCACGCAGACACGAGGAGAATGTGCAAACTCCACACAGGCAGTGACCCGAGCCGGGAATCGAACCCAGGATCCTGGAGCTGTGAAGCAGCAGTGCTAACCACTGTGCTACCGTGCCGCCCTAAACGGTTGTCTCTTTACTCTTGAGGCTGTGCCGGCAGATCCTAATCTCTCTTACTAGTGGAGACATCTTTCTCAATGTCCATTCTATCCAGGCCTTTCATTATTCCGTAAGTTTCAATGAGATTCCCCCTCACTTTTCTCAACTACATCGAATACAGACCCAGAGTCCTCAAACACTCTTCACACGTCAAGTTTTTCATTCACAGGATCGTTCTCGTGACCATTTCCTGGACCCTTTCCAGGGCAAACATATCCTTCCTTAGATACGGGGCCCAAAATTGCTCACAATACATAAAAAGTGGTCTGACCAGAGCCTTATAAAGCCACCCCTGCCTTTGTATTCTAGTCTTCTTGAAATGAATGTTAACATTGCATTTGCCTTCCTAACTACCAATGCAACCTGAAGAGAATCCTGAATTAGAACTCCCAAGTCCCCCTGCACTTCCAATTTCTGAATTTTCTCCCCATTTAGAAATTATTTTATGCCTTTATTCTGCCTACCAAAGTGCAAAACCTCACACTTTCCCATGTTGTATTCCATTGCCAATTCCTTGGCCGCTCTCCTAACTTATCCAAGCTCTTGTGCAGCCTTCCTGCCTCCTCAATACTACCTCCAACTATCCTTGTGTCATCTGTAAGCTTGGTCACAATTCCCTCGGATTATTGATGTAGAAAATGAGAAATTGTCGCCCCGACACTGAGCCCTGCTGAACTCCATTAGCCGCCGGCTGCTGTCCTGGAAAGGACTCTTTTATCCCACTCTGTCTTCTGCCAGTCAGCCAATCTTCTATCCATGCTCGCACTTTGTCTCTAACACCATGGGCTCTTAATCAAAAGCATCTAGAATGGGACCTTGTCAAAGGACTTCTGGATTCCAAGTAGATAACATCCACTGGCTCTCCTTTGTCTAAGCTGCTCTTGCCTCCTCAAAGAATTCTAAAGGTTTGTCAGGTATGACCTCCCTTGATGAAACCATGCTGACTTTGTCCCATCTTACCACGCAGTTCTAAATATTCTGAAATCTTATCCTTAATAATGGACTCTAATATCTTACCAAAGACCGGGGTCAGGCCTCTAATTTCCTGGCTTTTGCCTCCCTCCCTTCTTAAACAGCGGTGGTACGTTAGCAATTTCCCAGTCCTCTGGGACCTTCCCTGACGCGGAGATGCCGGTGTTGGACTGGGGTAAGCACAGTACCCTCCCTGACTCCGGTGATTCCTGTAAGGTCACCACTAATGCCTCCACTATCTCTTCAGCTATCTTCTTCAGAGCTCTGGGGTGTGGTCTATCTAGTCCATGCGATTTATCCACCTTCAGATATTCCCTAGCATCTCCTCCTCAGGAATAATGACCATACTCATCTCGTTTAAACTTTGGGTATGTTACTGGAGTCTTCTACGGTGAAGACTGGCACAGAATACCTATTCAGTTCCCCCATCATTTCTTTGTTCCCCATTGAGACACAGTAGCTAGCAGTGCCAACTCACAGCACCAGGGACCTGAGTTCAATTCCCGGCCTGGGTCCCTGTTTGCCTGTTCTCCCTGTGTGGGTTTCCTCCGGGTGCTCCCACAGTCCGAAACATAAGAACATAAGAACATTGGTCGGCACGGTAGCACAGTGGTTAGCACTGCTACTTCACAGCTCCAGGGTCCTGGGTTCGATTCCCGGCTCGTGTGGAGTTTGCACATTCTCCTCGTGTCTGCGTGGGTTTTCTCCGGGTGCTCCGGTTTCCTCCCACAGTCCAAAGATGTGCGGGTTAGGTTCATTGGCTATGCTAAAATTGCCCCTTAGTGTCCTGGGATGTGTAGGTTAGAGGGATTAGCAGGTAAAATGTGTAGGGATAGGGTCTGGGTGGGATTGTGTTCGGTGTAGACTCGATGGGCCGAAGGGCCTGTTTCTGCACTGTAGGGTTCTATACAAGTTCTATACAAGTTCTATAAGAAATAGGAGCAGGAGTAGGCCATCTAGCCCTTCGAGCCTGCCCCGCCATTCAATAAGATCATGGTTGATCTGTCGCTGCTCAGTTCCACTTTCCCGCTTTCTCCCCATAACCCTTAATCCCCTCTCTTATCAAAAACCCATCAACCCGCTTCTTGAAAATATTTAGCGAGGCAGCCTCCACCACCTCAACGGACAGAGAATTCCAGAGATTCACCACCCTTTGAGTGAAGAAGTTCCTCCTCAACTCTGTTCTAAAACGCCCCCCCTTTATCTTGAGGCTGTGCCCCCTAGTCCTACTGTCTTTTTTGAGCGGGAAGAGTCTCTCCACCTCTATGTTATCCATCCCATTCATCATCTTATACGTCTCAATGAGATCTCCCCTCATTCTTCTAAACTCCAACGAGTACAAGCCTAGTTCATTCAGCCTCTCCTCATAGCTCAACCCCCTCAACTCCGGTATCAGCCTAGTAAACCTCCTCTGCACTCCCTCCAAGGCCAAAATATCTTTGCGCAGGTGCGGCGCCCAAAACTGCACACAGTACTCCAGCTGCGGCCTCACCAATGCCCTATACAGCTGCAGCAAGACCTCCCTACTTTTATATTCAATCCCCCTCGCTATGAAGGCCAGCATCCCATTCGCCTTCCTGACCACCTGCTGCATCTGCAAGCTGGGTTTTTGCGACTCATGCACAAGGGCCCCGAGGTCCCTCTGCACCGTCGCCTGCTGCAGTTTTTCGCCCCGTAAGTAATAGTCCTTCCTACCATTATTCCTACCAAAGTGAACCACCTCACACTTGCCAACATTAAATTCCATTTGCCATTTCCTGGCCCATTCGCCCAGCCTATCTAGATCCTTCTGCAGACTCTCCACACCCTCCGCGCAATTTGCCGTTCCCCCAATCTTGGTGTCATCCGCAAATTTCGACACCCTACACTCTGCATTAGCCGTGCTGAGTTCCCCTTAAGGCACCCAAACAGCTATTGGAGTGTGGTGACTAGGGGATTTTCACAATAACCTCGTTGCAGTGTTAATATAAGCTTACTTGTGACACTAAGAAAAAAACTTAAACTTTAAACTGCTTCTCCAGTGTCAAGAGTCCAATCTTGCCTTTCTCTTACCCTTTATATATTTAAAAGAACTCTTGCCATATTCTTTTATGTTACTGGCTAGCTCACTCTAATATTTCATCTTCTGCTCCTTATATTTTTAGCTGTCCTCTGTTGGTTTTTAAAGGCTTCCCAATCCCCTAATCTTTGCCACGCTGTACGCTTTTTCTTTTGCTTTTATGCTGCCCATGACTTCCCTCGTCAGCCATGATTGCCTCATCCTCCCCTTAATGTGTTTCTTCCTCCACAAGCTGTCCTAGAGATTGCCGATGAGAGCAAAACGCAGTCATAAGAACATAAGAAATAGGAGCAGGAGTAGGCCATCTAGCCCTTCGAGCCCTTCCTGCCATTCAATAAGATCATGGCTAATCTGTTGTGTCTCAGTTCCAGATTCCGGCCCTCTCCCCATAACCCTTAATCCCCTTGTCTATTAATATAAAAGTAGGGAGGTCTTGCTGCAGCTGTATAGGGCATTGGTGAGGCCGCAGTTGGAGTACTGTGTGCAGTTTTGGTCGCCGCACCTGCACAAGGATATTTTGGCCTTGGAGGGAGTGCAGAGGAGGTTTACTAGGCTGATACCGGAGTTGAGGGGGTTGAGCTATGAGGAGAGGCTGAATAAACTAGGCTTGTACTCGTTAGAGTTTAGAAGAATGAGGGGAGATCTCATTGAGACGTATAAGATGATGAATGGGATGGATAGGATAGAGGTGGAGAGACTCTTCCTGCTCAAAAAAGACAGTAGGACTAGGGGGCACAGGGGCACAGCCTCAAGATAGGGGGGGGGGGGCGGTTTAGGACAGAGTTGAGGATGAACTTCTTCATTCAAAGGGTGGTGAATCTCTGGAATTCTCTGCCCGTTGAAGTGGTGGAGGCTGCCTCGCTAAATATTTTTAAGAAGCGGGTTAATGAGTTTTTGATAAGAGAGGGGATTAAGGGTTATGGGGAGAGGGCGGGAAGGTGGAACTGAGCCACGACAGATCAGCCATGATCTTATTGAATGGCGGGGCAGGCTCGAAGGGCTAGATGGCCTACTCCTGCTCCTATTTCTTATGTTCTTATGTTCTTATGTTAAACCTATCTACCTGTGACTTAAATATATGTAGCGAGGTAGCCTCCACCACTTCAACGGGCAGAGAATTCCAGAGATTCACCACCCTTTGAGTGAAGAAGTTCCTCCTCAACTCCGATCTAAACTGCTCCCCCCTTATCTTGAGGCTGTGCTCTCTAGTCCTGCTGTCCTTTCTGAGCGGGAAGAATCTCTCTACCTCTACCCTATCTATCCCCTTCATTATCTTATACGTCTCTATAAGATCCCCCCTCAGCCGTCTAAACTCCAACGAGTACAGACCCAGTCTATTTAGTCTCTCTTCATAGTCCAACCCCCTCATCTCCGGTATCAGCCTAGTGAATCTTCTCTGCACCCCCTCCAAGGCCAATATATCCTTGCGCAAGTGCGGCGACCAAAACTGCACACAGTACTCCAGCTGCGGCCTCACCAATGCCCTGTACAGTTGCAGCAAGACCTCCCTGCTTTTATATTCAATCCCCCTCGCTATAAAGGCCAGCATCCCATTCGCCTTCTCGATCAGCTGCTGCATCTGCAGACCGGGTTTTTGCGACTCGTGCACAAGGACCCCCAGGTCCCTCTGCACCGTAGCATGCTGCAGCATTTCGCCTTTTAAATAGTAATCCCTCCTGCTATTATTTCTACCAAAGCGGATAACCTCACACTTGCTAACATTCTACTCCACAGTCCTGTCCTTCAAGTCTCCCGAAGCATCCAAAATGCACATCTCATTAGCCCCAATAACTCCTGTGCGGAGCTCACTGGCCAAAGACATCAGCAGCCACTTTTGAAATGCGTACCAATCCCCCTCCCTGCACAGTTGTGTTGTGGAACACTGATGGTATGTGTGCCTCAGTCAGACCCTGATACAACAGCCTCCACAGAGTCAGGGCTAAAGAAGTGTTGATCGACTGCCCTGAGTCTACAGAGCCACTACCAATATTGACCAGTGTAACACTGACGGTTGACATGCATGAACCACCTTTTTAAAATTTCTTACCTGCAATATTTGCAAGGATAATGCCAGAACTAGGAGGATAAAACTCATCAGGAGGAGGTTTGTGTGCATTAACACTAGCACAGACCACTCTTAAAACTCTGTGCATGGGGTGTGGCCTAATTACCTCATTGCTCCTGAACTAAGTAGCTTGGTGGGTCAGTTCTGTAGGCATTCTATCATTTCAGAGCCAATCACATTGCTATGGGTCTGGAGTCACATGTAGGCCAGACCAGGTAAGGATAATGGATTTCCTTCCCTCAAGGACATTAGTGAACCGGACGGGTTTTTCCGACAATCAGTGATAGTTTCATAGTCACCATTAGCTTTCAATTCCAAATTTTATTTGAATCATAGAATCCTGCCGTGCAGAAAGAAGCTATTCGATCCATCGAGTCTGCACTGATCACCCAGGTCCTATCCCTGTAGCCCCACTTATTTACCATAGCTAGTCCCCCTGGCACTAAGGGGCAATTTAGTGTGGCCAATCCACCTAACCCGCACATTGTTGGACCATGGAAGGAAACCGGAACACTCGGAGGAAACCCACGCAGATACGAGGAGAATATGCCCAGACACAGGCTAGATATGAACCTGGACGCAGGAACACATGTCTATTCAACTTGGCAGTGAGCCGGTGGGAACATACATTGCAGTAGTACATAGAACATAGAACATAGCGTAGAACAGGCCCTTCGGCCCACGATGTTGCGCCGACCAGTTACAAAAACAATGACCCACTAGCCTATACCAATCCCTTTTCGTCCATAAACCTATCCACAGATCTCTTAAACGCCCCCAAACTTGGCGCATTTACAACTGCAGCAGGCAGGGCATTCCAATCCCTCACCACCCGCTGGGTAAAGAACCTACCCCTGACATCCGTCCTGTAGCTACCCCCCCTTAATTTAAAGCCATGCCCCCTCGTGCTAGCTTTCTCCATCCGAGGAAAAAGGCTATCACTGTCCACCCTATCTAGACCTCTAATCATCTTATATGTTTCAATAAGATCCCCTCTTAGCCGCCTTCTTTCCAAAGAAAACAACCCCAAATCTCTCAGTCTCTCCTCATAGGATCTCCCCACCATACCAGGCAACATCCTAGTAAACCTCCTCTGCACCCTCTCCAAAGCCTCCACATCCTTCCTGTAATGTGGGGACCAGAACATCACACAATACTCCAAGTGCGGCCGTACCAGAGTTGTATACAGTTGCAACATGACGCTGCGACTCTTAAATTCAATCCCCCTACCAATAAACGCCAAGACACCGTACGCCTTCTTAACAACCTTATCTACTTGATTCCCAGCTTTCAGGGATCTATGTACACATACACCTAGATCCCTCTGTTCATCCACACTATTCAAAGTCCTCCCGTTAGCCCTATACTCGACACATCTGTTGCTCCTACCGAAGTGAATTACCTCACACTTCTCCGCATTAAACTCCATCCGCCACCTCTCGGCCCAGCTCTGCAACCTATCTAAGTCTCCCTGCAGACTATGACACCCTTCCTCACAATCTACCACACCTCCGACTTTGGTGTCATCAGCAAAGTGTCTGCCGTTACCAAGCGACAGGGAGTTGGTGCCAAAAGGGGAGAATACGTCCAGAATTTTACTGCCTCGCCTACTCCAGGATCGGGTCAGGCGAGGCAATAAAATTCCAGCAAATGTCCAGAATCAGTTGGACAAGTGAGATATCACCATGCTATTAAGTGTCTTGTGATTAGCTGAGGTAGTTGACAGAGATTTGCACTGATGTGGAACTGTTAAATGGAATTGATTTTAACCAAATGAAAGGCAGAATTATTGATTATGAAAAGTAGAATTGATCTGTAATTGACTCTGTAATCTAGCTCTTTCAGAGTGTTTCTGTCACTCTGTCCTCAGAGCTGTTTAACCTTCGTTAAACCTTCGCGGCACGGTAGCACAGTGGTTAGCACTGCTGCTTCACAGCTCCAGGGTCCTGGGTTCGATTCCCGGCTCGGGTCACTGTCTGTGTGGAGTTTGCACATTCTCCTCGTGTCTGCGTGGGTTTTCTCCGGGTGCTCCGGTTTCCTCCCACAGTCCAAAGATGTGCGGGTTAGGTTCATTGGCTATGATAAAATTGCCCCTTAGTGTCCTGGGATGTGTAGGTTAGAGGGATTAGCAGGTAAAATGTGTAGGGATATGGGGATAGGGTCTGGGTGGGATTGTGTTCGGTGCAGACTCGATGGGCCGAAGGGCCTGTTTCTGCACTGTAGGGTTCTATGTTCTATGTTCTATGTTCGTTAGACTCCAGTCGGCTACGCATTTATATTATCTTGCCTTATATTTTATGTACGATAAATTTGGTACATCTTTTCCAGAGATATTTGCCTTGCAAGTTTTGAATGGTCTTGGTTTAAGACACAGCTGGCCCACTTCTTGAAATTTCCACGCAGCGCACATCTGGATCGGTTTATCGGGCAGAATTCCTGTTGTATGAAGATTTGTGGCTCCAGTTGTGGACTGATTGGAAGTTCTGTTGCCAGGAATAACATGACGGGCCGAACTAGAGCAGGAAGGCACTGTGCCTGGTCACTGAGCGATGGTCATCCAGTGAACCTCACACAACACAGAGAGCAGCTTTACTGCTCATCCAGAGCTCAAGCTTCCTAATATCGCACCGAGGCGTCAGAGACAGGCAGGGATACTGAACCATGTTATTCTCTCTAGCACTCTGCCCTCTTACCAGTCCCATTGCGGAGAAGGCCGTCTCTTACACCTCCATCCATCCGCAATGATGGACTTCCACAGGTGAAAGAAAATAAGAGACAAAACTTCGTACAAAGAAATCCAGAAAGAAAAATTGAACTCCAGTGGTGAACGTGTCTGTTTCCCACACTTTGGAATATTTACTGTTGTCAGCCTTATCTAACAGTACTTTTTATTTATTCGTTCATGGGATGTGGGTGTTACTGGCTGGACCAGCACTCAGCTGCAGGTGGTCAGGAAGGCGAATGGGATGCTGGCCTTCATAGCGAGGGGGATTGAATATAAAAGTAGGGAGGTCTTGCTGCGGCTGTATAGGGCATTGGGGAGGCCGCAGCTGGAGTACAGTGTGCAGTTTTGGGCACCGTGCTTACGCAAGGATATTTTGGCCTTGGAGGGAGTGCAGAGGAGGTTTACTCGGCTGATGCCGGAGTTGAGGGGGTTGAGCTATGAGGAGAGGCTGAATAAACTAGGCTTGTACTCATTAGAGTTTAGAAGAATGAGGGGAGATCTCATTGAGACGTATAAGATGATGAATGGGATGGATAGGATAGAGGTGGAGAGACTCTTCCCGCTCAAAAAAGACAGTAGGACTAGGGGGCACAGCCTCAAGATAAAGGGGGGTCAGTTTAGAACGGAGTTGAGGAGGAACTTCTTCACTCAAAGGGTGGTGAATCTCTGGAATTCTCTGCCCGTTGAAGTGGTGGAGGCTGCCTCGCTAAATATTTTTAAGACGCGGGTTGATGGGTTTTTGATAAGAGAGAGGATTAAGGGTTATGGGGAGAGGGCGGGAAGGTGGAACTGAGCCACGACAGATCAGCCATGATCTTATTGAATGGCGGGGCAGGCTCGAAGGGCCAGATGGCCTACTCCTGCTCCTATTTCTTATGTTCTTATGTTCTTATTGCCCATCCACAGAATACTACACTGCTCTTCGGCCCATCGAGTCTATACCGGTGCATGAAAGATCCTGACCTGCCCACCTAGTTCCACTGGCCAGCACGTGGCCCATAGCCTTGAGTGTTATGGTGAGCCAAATACTCATCCAGGTACTTTTTAAAGGATGTGAGGCAACCTGCCTCCCCCACCCTCGCAGGCAGCACATTCCAGACCCTCACCACCCTCTGGATAAAACATTTTTTTCCCTCAAATTCCTCCCTAAACCTCCCAACTCTCCCATCCCGGGGGGGCATTTAAGAGTCAACCATGTTGCTGTGGCTCTGGACTCACGTGTAGGCCAGACCAGGTAAGGATGGCAGATTTCCTTCTCTGAAGGACATTAGTGAACCAGGTGGGTTTTTCCAACAATAGTTTCCTGATCATTAGTCGATTCTTAATTCCAGATTTGTTTTTAGTTGAATTCAAATTCCACCAACTGCAGTGGTGGGATTCGAACCCGGATTCCCAGAACATTAGCTGACAGCAGATTTCCTTTCCTGAAGGAGATTAGGGAACCAGATGGGTTTTTAATGACAAAGGTTTCACGGTCATCCTGAGACATTTAATTCCAGGTTTTTCAATGTTCCTTCAGATTCTTAACCAGAAACATTGGCCGGAACTTCCATTTTGGCCATTGGGACCGGAGTTTTTAGTGACTTGTGATGGGGTTGGCAGATTTCTGCCAATAACTCTTTCTCTCTCCGCAGATGCCTCCAGAGCTGCTGAGTATTTCAGCATTTTCTGCTTTTCTTTCAGATTTTCCAGCATCTGCAGTGTTTTGCTTTAGTCGCTGTAATGATTAGAATCAGCGCAGAAAGAGGCCCTTCGGCCCATCGAGTCTGCACCTAACGCAATCCTACCCAGGCCCTACCCCCATATCCCTACATTACACCCACTAATCCCTCTAACTTACGCATCCCTACGTACTAAGGAGCAATTTTTTTTAACATGGCCAATCAGCCTAACCTGCACATCTTTGGACTGTGGGAGGAAACCGGAGCACCCGGAGAAAACCCACGCAGACACGAGGAGAATGTGCAATCTCCACGCAGACAGTGACCCGAGCCGGGAATCGAACCCAGGACCCTGGAGCAGTGAAGCAGCAGCATTGCTAACTACTGATTCTGATGTTCATTGCAATCTCTCCTGCCTTCCACCCTCTCACGGCCCTTCCCTCCCTCCCCCACTTTCCCTACTTCCGCTCTTTCCGAAGAAACCTGTTACGGGGTAAGGATTTTCCAGTTCTGATGAAGGGAACATGTCTGGCCTTTTTACAGTGCTTTTATTTGTGTCTGGTTTCGGTTGTTCTTGGGCCTATTCAGGATGCTCCCCACTGCCTGCACAATGGGCTAGGAATTGGACAGAGATTGGAAAATGGATAGAAATGGTATCGAATGAGATTTCACACAGGGGCGGTATGGTCACACAATGGTTAGCGCTGCTGCCTCACAGCGCCAGGTTCAATTCCCAAGTTGGGTCACTGTCTGTGTGGAGTCTGCACATTCTCCCCGTGCCTGCGT
Source organism: Prionace glauca (assembly GCA_037974335.1). Lineage (NCBI taxonomy): Eukaryota > Metazoa > Chordata > Chondrichthyes > Carcharhiniformes > Carcharhinidae > Prionace > Prionace glauca. The sequence goes on along the minus strand of CM075725.1, from coordinate 133,867,706 downwards.
GGGTTTCTTCCGGGTGCTCCGGTTTCCTCCCACAGTCTGAAAGACGCGCTGGTTAGGTGCATTGGCCGTGCTAAATTCTCCCTCAGTGTACCTGAACGGGCACCAGAATGATGGAGTTGGCAGATTTTGGCCAATAACTCTTTCTCTCTCCCCAGATGTCGCCAGACCTGGTGAGTGGCGAAAAACTGCAGCAGGCGACGGTGCAGAGGGACCTCGGGGTCCTTGTGCATGAGTCGCAAAAACCCAGCTTGCAGGTGCAGCAGGTGGTCAGGAAGGCGAATGGGATGCTGGCCTTCATAGCGAGGGGGATTGAATATAAAAGTAGGGAGGTCTTGCTGCAGCTGTATAGGGCATTGGTGAGGCCGCAGCTGGAGTACTGTGTGCAGTTTTGGTTGCCGCACCTGCGCAAAGATATTTTGGCCTTGGAGGGAGTGCAGAGGAGGTTTACTAGGCTGATACCGGAGTTGAGCTATGAGGAGAGGCTGAATGAACTAGGCTTGTACTCGTTAGAGTTTAGAAGAATGAGGGGAGATCTCATTGAGACATATAAGATGATGAGTGGGATGGATAGGATAGAGGTGGAGAGACTCTTCCCACTCAGAAAGGACAGTAGGACTAGGGGGCACAGCCTCAAGATAAAGGGGGGGTGTTTTAGAACGGAGTTGAGGAGGAACTTCTTCACTCAAAGGGTGGTGAATCTCTGGAATTCTCTGCCCGTTGAAGAGGTGGAGGCTGCCTCGCTAAATATTTTTAAGATGCGGGTTGATGGGTTTTTGATAAGCGAGGGGATTAAGGGTTATGGGGAGAGGGCGGGAAAGTGGAACTGAGACACGACAGATCAGCCATGATCTTATTGAATGGCGGGGCAGGCTCGAAGGGCTGGATGGCCTACTCCTGCTCCTATTTCTTATGTTCTTATGTATTTCAGCATTTTCTGCTTTTATTCCAGATTTTCCGGCATCTGCAGTATTTTGCTTTGGTTGCTGCAGTGGCAAGTAGGGGCTTTTCACAGTAACCTCATTGCGGTGTTAATGTAAGCCTATTTGTGACACTAAGAAATAAACTTTAAAGACTTTCCTGCAGCGTTGAGGGTCCTTGGTCTGAGGGTGGCTGGGTTGCAGTCAATACACTGCAAATTACCAAGCCGATTGTGTTTGTTTCTGCGCTTGTGGAACATTCTCTGTTGCTACCCAATAAGCTGCAATTAGCCATGACATGACAACAGTGATTGCCCAATGGGGAACGTGAGCAATGGCATTTAGAAACAATTCGGGGCGTAATAGTTTGCAAGGCTCAGGAGTGAGGCAATTAGTCAACTCCACTGCCTGACATAGTTTCCTCCAACCGTTGTTGCAAAACAAAAAAAATGTTTTGGCGATTTGTTTTAATGGCTGCAGTGTGTCATTTCCAAGACAGGCAACAATATAAAGAGCAGTTTCATAGAATCATGGAACCCTACAGTGCAGATAGAGGCCCTTCGGCCCATTGAGTCTGTACTGATCACAATCCCAACCAGGCCCTGCCCCCAGATCCCTACATATTTTACCCTCTCTAATCTATGTATCACAGGACATTAAGGGGCAATTTAGCACGGCCAATCAACCTAACCTGCACATCTTTGGACAATGGGAGGAAACCGGAGCACCCGGAGGAAACCCACGCAGACACGAGGAGAATGTGCAAACTCCACACAGCCAGTGACCTGAGCCGGGAATTGAACCCAGGACCCTGGAGCTGTGAAGCAACAGTGCTAACCCACTGTGCTACCGTGCCGCCCATTTAAGCTCAATTTAAGCTCAAAGTATGTGTCTGCTTCATGTTTCAATGTGGTACACCTTCTCAACACATGACGAATAAACTTGACTGGAGGCAGGTTCAACTGAGGCGGAGTGGTGGAGGCAGGTTCAGATGAGGCGGAGTGGTGGAGGCAGGTTCAACTGAGGCGCAGTGGTGGAGCCTCTGGACGGGTGCAGCTCCAACAACACTCAAAGAAGGGGCTACGGCCTAGTGGTATTATCACTATTAATCCAGGAACTCAACTAATGTTCTGGGGATTCAGGTTCAAATCCCGCTACGGCAGATGGTGGAATTTAAATTCAATAAAAAAATCTAGAATTAAGAAGCTACTGATGACAAATTGTCGATTGTCAGAAAGACCCTATCTGGTTCACTAATGTCCTTTAGGGAAGGAAATCTGCCGTCCTTAACCGATCTAGCCTACCTGTGACTCCAGAGCCACAGCGATGTGGTTGACTCTCAACTGCCCTCGGGCAATTAGAGATGGGTAATAAATGCTGGCCAGCCAGCAAAGCCAGTATCCACAAATGAATAAAAGGAAAGTTCAACGCCATCCAGGGCAAAGCAGGTTGGCACCCCTTCCGTCACCTTCAATATTCATTCCCTCCTGCAACTGGCAGCAGTGAGCACCAGTTGCAGGATGCACTGTAGTGACTTGCCCAAGGCTCCTTGGACAGCACCTTCCAAACCCATGATGTCCACCTTTTCCCAAAGAGCGGCAGACGGAAAACCATCGTCTTCAAGTTTCCTTCCAAGTCACGTGTATTGGAACTCTATCGCCATTCCTTCACTGTTGCTGAGTCAAAACACTGTGGGTGGGCGTGGGCTGTAGTGGTTCAAGAAGGTGAGTCTTTTCCACCTTCTTGAAGTACAATTGGAGATGGGCCACTAATACTGGCCTATCCAGCAATACTCCGATTCCAAAGATGAATTAAATGAAGCCCAAGGTGAGACTTTCCAGCCACACGTGCTCTGAAACTGGGAAATCCCACCGGATCTTGGCCCTCGCCCGCTATGGTAGGTGGAATGGGAAAAATCACAGGATCAGTGAATTGTTGCAGTGGGGAAGGAGGTAATTTGGCCCATCCTATCTGCACTAGCTCTCCAGATGAACAATTTGCCAAGTGCCATCCTCATGCCTTACCCCTTCAAATAATCATTTTAACTTCCTCTGGAAAGCCTCAATTGAACCTGCCTCCACCACTCCGCCTCAATTGAACCTGCCTCCACCACTCCGCCTCATCTGAACCTGCCTCCACCACTCCGCCTCATCTGAACCTGCCTCCACCACTCCGCCTCATTTGAACCTGCCTCCACCACTCCGCCTCATCTGAACCTGCCTGCACCACTCCGCCTCAATTGAACCTGCCTCCACCACTCCGCCTCAGTTGAACCTGCCTCCACCACTCCGCGTCAATTGAACCTGCCTCCACCACTCCGCCTCATTTGAACCTGCCTCCACCACTCCGCCTCATTTGAACCTGCCTCCACCACTCCGCCTCATCTGAACCTGCCTCCACCACTCCGCCTCAATGGAACCTGCCTCCACCACTCCGCCTCAATTGAACCTGCCTCCACCACTCCGCCTCAGTTGAACCTGCCTCCATCTGCCTCCACTGTTCTCTCGGGCATTTCCGATCCTAACTGTTCGCTATGTGAAAAGATTCCTTCTCACGTTACTTTTGCTTCTTTTGCAAAATACTTTCCATCTGTGCCCTCTCGATCCTCCAAACTGCGGGTAAAATTTCTCCCTGTCTATTCTGCCCAGGTGATTTTAAACACCTCTATCAAATCTCTTAGCTTTCTCCTCCCTGACCTTCCCAACCTCCCCAGTCTATTCTCAAAGCTGAAGCTGGAACATAGAACATAGTACATAGAACCCTACAGTGCAGAAACAGGCCCTTCGGCCCATCGAGTCTGCACCGAACACAATCCCACCCAGACCCTATCCCCATATCCCTACACATTTACCTGCTAATCCCTCTAACCTACACATCCCAGGACACTAAGGGGCAATTTTAGCATAGCCAATGAACCTAACCCGCACATCTTTGGACTGTGGGAAAAAACCGGAGCACCCGGAGAAAACCCACGCAGACACAAGGAGAATGTGCAAACTCCACCCAGGCAGTGACCCGAGCCGGGAATCGAACCCAGGACCCTGGAGCTGTGAAGCAGCAGTGGAACCACGGGTTAATGTTTCTCAAAATAACAGATCGTTGAAGATTGAAAGTATTTGTGCAACATTAATCAGTAACTCATTTCTACTCCCTGCCTTTTAAGAACAGAAAGGTTTAAAACGCACTGTACTCTAAACAAAGGTGAGATATATCCTCGGACTCTCTCCAGTGATAGTGGCTCAGAGCTCAAAAAAATAAATGTTGTTTACTTAAGGAGAGAAGGTACAATCAGCAAACCTTCAATCTCACCAATCCGTCACCAACCACTGGACCAGCGGGACTGATGAGGAGCCATTTGTGTCTTGTGATTGGAAAATAAACCCTCTATTGGTATTCTTGACAGGGAATACCTTTCCATTCGCAAGTAAAAGGATGTGTCTCATCCTCCTTGCTGATCCAGGAGAAGGAACTCTCCAGTTGTGGGCAATAAAATATAACAACACTTCCTCCAACTTATAAATCACAGGAAGGGTATAATAAAGAAACTTCATTACTCCAACACTTGGGCTATTCCAAGTTCCCCACGATAAATGACTTTAATTTATACTGAGTCAACTGATCATCACATCATTCTGTCATTGGTTACATGGTTTTCTGGGTCAGCTGACCCTTACAGCTTGTTACCATTGGTCACCTTACAACAGATACAATGTTATCAGTGGTGAAATTCTAACAGAGATCCCCTTTTTCGTAAATCATTGAAGACAACCGTTCTCTGCTACCATGTTGATTCTCCAGAAGGAAGTTTTCAGTTGTGGGCAATAAAGTGGAACAAAAACTTACTCCAACTTATAAATCAAAGAGAAAGGCTTCATGAGGAAACTTCATTACTCCAACACTCGAGGCCTCACCCGAGGCCATTCTAAATCTTTTAACAATTCCAAGTAGGTTCTTATTTATTCTGGCCGTGATTCTCCCATCCCAACCAGCTTTTTTTCTGTTGAGAATCGTGCACATGCGTGAATCCTGTGAATCAGCACGCTTTCCCAACACTTGTGCGCATTTCCCAGTGACTGAATCTCTTCCATCCCAATCTGGGACACTCTGATATCCAGTGAGGTTGGGACCGAAGATATCGGGAACAGTAGCTAAGTGATTTTTATCTATTTTTAATGTCATTTGAAAGTGATTATCAGGCCCGGGACTGAATTCTTCAGGCCTGTTAGCATCTCCCACTCCACCAGGAGTATTTCACCCCAGCGGGGTTTAGAGTAGCTCCCCACTTTTGGTGAACTAGGGGAGGCCCTACTGGAGTGAAGGGAGGGCAATCGGAACTCCCGGGTGGTTGGGTGGAAGGGGGTGGTGCCCCTTGGACATTGGCACCCTGGCAGTGCCAGCCCCTGTCCCTGTAGAACTGCCCAGAGGGCAAAGTTCCCATGTCCATGGAGGATCTTGGCTCTGCCCATTGGGCATTGTTAAGTGAGCGGGGCATTGGGGACAGTGCTGTGGGGCAAGGCCTAGGGGGCAGGGCTTAGGGGTGATGAATGGGATCCCACTGCCACTCTGCATTGGGATCTGGTTGGGACTGGAGGGAAGCCAGTGATTGGGGCAGGCTGTGGGGGGAGGGGATAGGTTTCCTGGGGAGGGGGGGGGGGGGTGCGGGTCTGCCTCCTGTTCGGGGGAGACATCTGCCGAGGAGGGCGTGTGCCTCCTGGGGAGGGGGGAATGGGTGGGGTGATATTCACTGTTGGGAGGGTGCTGGAAATCGGAGCACTTTTGGACAGGGTGGGGGTTGGCCCAGAAATGCTTGTGGGGGCCACGATCGAGCTGTGACCAGGAGTTGGAGGGGCAGTGCTGCGGAGATCCCGGGCTAGCCCGCGATCGAGCTGGCCAGCAAACTAGAAGCTGACAAAATCGGGGCCACTGCACACGCGCAGATTTCCAGAACTATCAGACTCTGCCAGTTCTGGAATGCACGCACACGCTTTTAATGATATTCACAACTGTGACCTCTGCATTGCACAGAGTGTGGGAGCTTCGAGTCTGAACTCCCTCTGAAAGAAACAATTGTGAATTACATCAGCTTTCCTTCGAATTTAGCACTTTGAACTTTTTTTGGGGGGAGAATCGCCCCCACTGAGTCAGCTGACCATCACATCATTTTGTCATTGGTTACACAGTTAATTCGGTCAGCTGACCCTTACAGCTTGATACCATTGGGTCTGTTGTTGTGTGGCCAATGTTATCAGCGGTCACATTCTGAACCGTGATGGTCATTGGCTCAAGTGCGAAGGGCAATCGTCCCTCTCATGTGTGAAAGCCAGCTCCCCACCCAGGCAATTCTGAACAACTCCCCTGATTTTGGCACACCTCCCCCAGCAGTATACAGCCACCTTCACGGAGACACTGACCACAATACAGGGCAGTGTGAGAGAGGCTGAAGGAGACAGGCAACTCCACCATCAGATAAGTTAGTAAATAGCCTTACAGAACCTGAGGAGTGCTGTAAAGATTTACCAGTCTGAAAGTCCTCCTCAATGGTGATGGTCTGGTCATTCAAACTGTTATCAGGCGCCTGATCGATAGAGAACAGTTTTAAAAGTTTAAACGTTTATTTATTCGCCTGACGATTGGCTGACATTAACACGGCAATGAAGTTACTCTGGAGGTCCCCTAGTCGCCACACTCCGGTGCCTGATTGGGTACACTGAGGGGGAATTTAGCATGGCCAATCCACCGAATCAGGATTGTGGGAGGAAAGTGGCGCACCCGGAGGAAACCCACGCAGGCACGGGGAGAATGTGCAGAGTCCACACAGACGGTCACTCAACACAGGGTGCCTGGCGCAGTGAGGCAGCAGTGCTAACCACTGTGCTACTGTGCCACCCAATGGTTTCGAGAAGGAGATAGAAATATTTCTACTAAAAAACAGGATAAAGGGAGATGGAAGAGTGAGTGGGGAGGTGGATTTGAGGCCAGGGAGAGATCAGCTACGATCTGATGGAATGGCGGAGCAGGCTCGAAGGGCTGAATTTACCTACTTCTGCTCCTAATTCTGATGTTCCTTCATAGAAATCGTAGAAACCCCACAGTACAGAAAGAGGCCATTTGGCCCATCGAGTTTGTACTGACCACAATCCCTCTAACCTATGCATCGACGGTCAATTTAGCATGGCCAATCAACCTAACCGCACATCTCTGGACTGTGGGAGGAAACTCACGCAGACACGAGGTGGATGTGCAAACTCCACACAGACAGTGACCCAAACCGGGGATTGAACCTGGCTCCCTGGAGCTGTGAAGCAGCAGTGCTAACCACTACGCTACCGTGCCACCCCTAGTCCTATGTTAAATAGTAAAATTTTGAGGAAACAGGAGACTGGCAGTCTGGACATTCAAATCACTGATAGAGAATACCGGCTCCCATTAGTTCCTTGTTGGGATGTGAGCATCACTGGCTGGACCTGCACTTGTCCATCCCTAATTGCCCCTTGTACTGAATGTCTCCCTCGGCCGTTTCAGAGAGTGGTTAAGAGTCAGCCCACATTTCTATGGGTCTGAGGTCACATATAGGCCAGACTGGGTTACTCATGTGTGGAACATGGGCATTGCTGGCTGGCCAGCATTTATTGCCCATCCCTAGTTGCCCTTGTTTAGAGGGCAGTTAAGAAAAACCGCATTGCTGTGGCTCTGGAGTCACATGTAGGCCACACCAGGTAAGGACAAATTTCCTTTCCTAAAGGACATTAGTGACCCAGATGGGTTTTTCTGACAATCGGCAATGATTTCATGGTCATCAGTAGATCTTAATTCCAGATCTTTATTTCTTATTGAATTCAAATTCCACCAGTTGCTGTGGCGGGATTCGAATCCGGGTCTCCCAGAACATTCGCTGAGTTTCTGGATTAATAGCCTAGTGATAATACCACTAAGCCATCACCTCCTGCTGAGGGTAAGGACGGCAGAATCCCACCCCCTAACGGACATCAGTGAACCTGATATATTTTTTGCCACTATTGTTGATGATTAGCTTGCAATTCCTGATTTTAAAAAAATATTTAAATTCCACTAGTTGCCATGGTGGGATTTGAACCCATGTCCTTGCAGCATTAGCTTATATCTCCACATTAGCAGCATAGGTGTATTACCACCAAACCACTGGCTGCTCACCCTGTGCCACTATTTAGCCCTTGCTAAACAAGAAACATTTCTGACTAGCAGCGAGGAAAAGCATTAATATTTTACTAGCTGCAAACTGCTGTAAAATATCTACATTCTGTTTGCAAGCAACAGCTGCCTTTGGGTTCTCATTTCCATGATTTGAAGAGCAATCTGAACCCTTGACAGAAGGCTGTCTTACTCTCTTTTTTCCGTTTCTAAACGGTGTGATATGTAATCCCGTCTCCAAGGCTGATATTTCAGAGCACTTCAAATCCTTAAAACTCCAAGGTGAACAATGGGATCAACGATGAACCGACTTTGAACCCACTTAGCAACTCGCACTTTCAGTAATTTACCATGGTTCACAAGACTGGTGAGTTACAGGCGCGCTTTAATGTGTGGGAATGTGATGTTGTGGCTATAGCAGAGACCTGGCTCAGAGAAGGTCAGAATTGGGTGCTAAGTATCCCTGGATACAGGTGTCCAGGAAACAAAGGAAAGGAAGAGTGGGATGGGGGGGGTGGGGGGTAACAGAATCGACAAAAGATAGCATTAGAGTGCTGGAAAAAGAGGACGTCTTCGAGGGGTCAAGGGCAGAATCTATTTAGCTAGAACTGAGGAACAAAAAAGACATAATTGCACAACTCGGTGTAATCTATGGGATACCGACTAGTGGGAAGGATGTAGAGGAAGAAATCTACAAGAACATTACAGAGATATATATAGTTATAATATTTTATTACCCAAGTAGGAGTTGTGCAAAAGGGCAATAGGGGCAAAAGTTTCTACAGCAGTGTTTTTCTTGGAAAGCAATGTTAGAATTATATAGAGCTTTGGTGAGGCCACAGCTGGAGATGAGTGTGCAGTTCTGGTCGCCACATTATAGGAAGGATGTGATTGTGCTGGAGGGGGTACAGAGGGGACTCTCCAGGGTGCTGCCTGAGATGGAATATTTACGTTATGAAGAGAGGTTGGGTAGGCTTGGGTTGTTTTTGTTGGTGCAGAGAAGGCCGAGAGGCAACCTGATCGAGGTCATTTGAGAGTCTGGTTGCGATAGTTGTGTCAGTTGAAGGTAAATTGGCTAATGGACATTTTTAACACTGTTTCCAGTCAATTACACAAAGCTGCTTTTCTGTGGCAGCGGGAAGCATAGACAGTGTCCATGGGTGGGAGATTGGTTGGAGTGATGGACTGGGCTTTGTTTACTACCCTTTGTAGTTTCTTGCTATCCCCTGGTCAGAGGAGGAGCCACACCAAGCTGTGAAATGTCTTGATGGTCCAGGAAGGTGCGGCCAAATAAGCCTGAGTGTGTCAACCTTCCAAACATGCCAATGGCAGGCGGTAAGAGCAGGAGTGACTCCGGGACATTCACACCATGTGGAGCGGCGCCCCTCAAGCTATGAGCCTCTGGCAACAGACTAGTGACCTGCCTGGGGAATGACTATGGAAAGAGACGAAAGTCTGCCTGAGTTCACCACTAGGTGCGGGAAGAAGGTTGGAATGGGCAGGGAATTAATATCTGAGGTGGGCCTTACTAACACTGGCGTGACACCACCCATGGTGCAGTAATAACTTTTCATCATTCATTATATAAATTTACATGATATAAATATATGCAATTTAAATATCATAGAAATCATAGAAACCCTACATAGAACATAGAACATTACAGCGCAGAACAGGCCCTTTGGCCCACGATGTTGCGCCGACCAGTTACAAAAACAATGACCCACTAACCTAAACCAATCCCTTTTTGTCCATAAACCTATCCACGGATCTCTTAAATGCCCCCAAACTAGGCGCATTTACAACTGCAGCAGGCAGGGCATTCCAATCCCTCACCACCCTCTGGGTAAAGAACCTACCCCTGACATCCGTCCTATAACTACCCCCCCTTAATTTAAAGCCATGCCCCCTCGTGCTAGATTTCTCCAGTACAGAAAGAGGCCATTCGGCCCATCGAGTCTGCACCGACCACAATCCCGCCCAAGCCCTATTCCCATTTCCCTACATATTTACCCACTAATCCCTCTAACCTACACATCTCAGCATACTAAGGGCAATTTTTTTTTTTTGCATGGCCTATTAACCTAACCCTAATTAAATATATATGATCTAAATATATATTTGTATAGATAGATATAGTTTACATATCATAGCAAGTTATATAAAGCATCAAGCATCCGTACACAAAGTATTACATATTTAAAATTACGCTCAAGTTAAATAGAAACCAGTTGAAAGCCCTTCACATCAAGCACAGATAACGGTTACTGATATCAATGCTGCTGAGGAACTGTCACATATCACACTTTCTTCCTGTTTCCATCATTTTGTCAGCAACAAGATCACAACTCAAGGGTTTCAAAAACTCATGAATTAAAAACACAGTCATCAACTGGGAAACTGCCAGCAAGATTGGATTTTTTTTTAGCGTATCTTCACGCTCACACACACACACACGCTGTTTTTCCCACTGGGGAATAAGGTGGCGATGTGGTGGAAGGAACCCCAGGCTGATCATCTGTTCAATGAACCGTGCTACGGACATTCCTTCCATGGCCAACAAGTCCTGGCGTGGGACTCGAACCCAGAGCTTCAGGTCCAGAGGTAGGGATGCTATCCAGTGCACCAGAAGGTAGGAATGCTATTTGCTGCATCACCAGACCTCCTGTCGGAAAAGATCGAAGACAGCGGAAAACAACAGCACGGTGGCACAGTGGTTAGCACGGCTGCCTCACAGCGCCATAGACCTGGGTTTGATTCCCAGCTTGGGTCACTGTCTGTGCAGAGTCTGTACCTTCTCCCCGTGCCTGCGTGGGTTTCCTCCGGGTGCTCCAGTTTCCTCCCACACTCCAAACACGTGTTGGATAGGTTGATTGGCCATGCCAAACTGACCCTGTCAGGAGATTAGCAGGGTAATTGTGTGGGGTTACAGGGATAGGGTATGGGTGGGATTGTTGTTGGCGCAGACTTGATGGGCCAAATGGCTTCCTTCTGCACTGTCCCCGCTCAGGATTATCTATCAAAGCCCAGGGGTTCCTGAGGTTTATCAACATGTTAGACTGCTTTGTACAGCCCATGACCATTAGCTATGTCTCCATTGATAGCTCCCTCACTCTCAAACAGAAGCTAAAAGGGTTCAAGTCCCACTCTTGGACACAGAATCTAGGCTTACCCTCCACTGTGGTACTGACAGAGTGCTGCACTGCCAAACCGATGCCCTTCAAACAAGACAATAAATGGTTTAACCTCTGAGTTGAATATAAACGAACTGAAGGGACACATTCAAATAAGAACATGAGGATTCCCCTCATTCCCCGGGGCGACGTTAAATCCTCAAACAACAGTAAAGCAGCCATGCTGTTATTATTGCTGTGGTATAAGGGTCTGGCACATACAGGGTTAATGTGGGACTGAGTACATCCCCCCGCACAGTGCTGTAAGAAGTCACATAGCCCAGATCCAGGGTCAGGATGGTGTTAAGCCGAGATGTGACTAGTCCTAAGTATGGAGATAGCTCCTAGTTTGTACCTTGTAGTGTAGATGTGTAAACAGTTTTAGCAATTAATGATCAATTAATTGACAGAATATGATGGATATTTCCTGAACCCATACAGATCTATAAGCCACACTCTCCCAATAATTGCACTGCTGGTCGTGGGAGCTTGCTGTGTGCAAATTGGGTGAAATGCTTTCTACATCCTACAAGGGTGGCACGGTGACACAGTGGTTAAGGTGGTATGGTGGCACAGTGGTTAGCAGTGCTGCCTTACAGTGCCAAGGAACCGGGTTCGATACCCAGCTTAGGACACTGTCAGTTTGGAGTTCGCATGCTCCCCCCATGTCTGCGTGGGTTTCCTCCAGGTGCACCGGTTTCCTCCGTACGCTCCAAAATGTACAGGTTAAATGCAATGGCCATGCTAAATTGTCCCAAAGATGCTGAGGTTAGGTGGATTAGCCACAGTAAGTGCGTGAGGTTACAGGGAGAGGGGCCTGGGTAAAATACTCTGTCAGAGAGTCAGCGTAGGCTCGATGGGCCAAATGGCCTCCGACTGTTAGGGGTGAGGCCGCAGCTGGAGTACTGTGTGCAGTTTTGGGCGCCGCACCTGCGCAAGGATATTTTGGCCCTGGAGGGAGTGCAGAGGAGGTTTACTAGGCTGATACCGGAGTTGAGGGGATTGAGCTATGAGGAGAGGCTGAATAAACTAGGCTTGTACTCGTTAGAGTTTAGAAGAATGAGGGGAGATCTCATTGAGACGTATAAGATGATGAATGGGATGGATAGGATAGAGGTGGAGCGACTCTTCCCGCTCAAAAAAGACAGTAGGACTAGGGGGCACAGCCTCAAGGTTTAGAACAGAGTTGAGGAGGAACTTCTTCACTCAAAGGGTAGTGAATCTCTGGAATTCTCTGCCCGTTGAGGTGGTGGAGGCTGCCTCGCTAAATATTTTTAAGAAACGGGTTGATGGGTTTTTGATAAGAGAAGGGATTAAGGGTTATGGGGAGAGGGCGGGAAGGTGGAGCTGAGCCTCGACAGATCAGCCATGATCTTATTGAATGGCGGGGCAGGCTCGAAGGGCCAGATGGCCTACTCCTGCTCCTACTTCTTATGTTCTTATGATTGGATGAGTCTATGGTTATCACAGTGACTACACTTTAAAGGTGCTTTATTGAGTTATTCTGAGGTTGGTGAAAGGTGTTATATAAATGTTAAGCCTTTCTTCTTCTTTAAGATGCCAAATGGGTTTGCGGATCAGCAGCTTTGAAAATATGAGAGTGTGAAATGTTGCAGCTAACAACTCCTTCACTCAGCTCTCCCCCAAGGCTTAGCATCAAAGACGGCGCTTCTCCCACTACAAGCTAAAGTTACACTGCAGCGTGCCAGAGCTTTTGATGAGACAGTTTGTTGAAACGGGGAATAAATGGAGGTGTCGCTTTTTTTCTCAATGGGCACAAATGCTGCAAATCGATGACCCAACGCCAGTCCTCAAAAATCCACTTTCTGACTCCAGAAGAACGGCAGTATCATTTCCAACACTTTTACAAGATCAGCATCCTTAGAATGTACAGAGCAAAATAACCTTTTGGCCAGTGTTTTGCGTTCCTCCCGAGTTTCCACCTACCTTCCCCGTCCCATCCTGCGAACCCGGAGCAGCACGGTGGCGCAGTGGTTAGCACCGCTGCCTCACGTCGCCAGGGACCCGGGTTCAATTCCGGCCTGGGGTCCCTGTCTGCGCGAAGTCTGGACATCCTGCCCGTGTCTGCGGGGGTTTCCTCCGGGTGCTCCGGTTTCCTCCCACAGTCCGAAAGACGCCGCTGGTTAGATGCATTGGCCGTGCTAAATTCTCCCTCGGTGTACCCGAACAGGCGCCGGAGTGTGGCGACTAGGGGATTTTCACAGTAACTTCATTGCATTGTTAAGGTAAGCCTACTTGTGACACTAATAAATAAACTTAAAAAAAATTATTCCTTTCTCCCTCATGTTTGTCAGGTAGATTGACCATTCTAACTTGTCCCTTAGCAGGGTGAACACATGGGGTTACTGGGATAGAGCCTGATTGGGATTGTTGTTGGTGCAGGCTCAATGGGCTGAATGGCCTCCTTCTGCACTGTGGGGATTCTATTAAATATAACTATTCTCCTCATCTCAACTTTCGCATGCAGTTGCAAGTTCCACATTCAAGGGAAAAACATTGCTTTGAGTTCTCATTTTGTTGGTATTTCAGTCGTCCACTAAATTTCTCTATTAAAACTTTCACCTTTTGTTGGGTTTACTTTTCTCAAAATAGATGTGCGCTAGGTGACAGCTGTCCAATGTTACAGTATATCACCACAAGACAGTTACATCCCTCTGCGGCAAGAGCAATTAACAACAGCAATTTGAACTTCTTTATTTATTAGTCACAAGTAGGCTTACATTAACACTGCAATGAAGTTACTGTGAAAATCCCCGAGTCGCCACACTCCGGTGCCTGTTCAGGTTACACCGAGGGAGGATTTAGCACAGCCGATGCACTTAACCAGCACGTCTTTTGAACTGTGGGGGAAAACCGGAGCACCCGGAGGAAACCCACACAGACATGGGGAGAATGTGCAGACTCTGCAGAGACAGTAACCCGAGGCTGGAATTGAACCTGGTATCTGGCGCTGTGAGGCAGCAGTACTACCCACTGTGCTGCTCTTTTGTTCCATTTTTAATGTAATGGGAGCTCAGAAGCAAAGCTGTACATAATTTGAAACCAAACCACATAGGGAGATAGTAAGGAAGATGTTATGTAGTGTCACACACTTCTGGCATCGTCAAGATACAGTAAGAAGTCTCACAACACCAGGTTAAAGTCCAACAGGTTTATTTGGTGGCAAACACCACTAGTTTTCGAGCACTGCTCGTTCGTCAGGTGAGTGGGGAGTTCTGATCACAAACAAGGCATATAAAAGCACACACTCAGTTTACAGAATACTGATTAGAACGTGAGTCTTTACAGCTAATCAAGTCTTAAAGGTGCAGACAATGTGAGTGGAGATAGCATTAAGCATTGGTTAAAGAGATGTATATTGTCTCCAGACAGGACATGAACCCAAAATCCTGGTTGAGGCCATCCTCGTGTGTCACACTATCTGTAACCCCCATGACTTGCCTGGGCTTGAAACATCTCACTAACTGTCCTGTCTGGAGACAATACACATCCCTTTAACCTGTGCTTAATCCTCTCTCCACTCACATTGTCTGCACCTTTAAGACTCGATTAGCTGTAAAGACTCACATTCTAATCAGTATTCTGTAAACTGAGTGGGTGCCTTTATATGCACTGTTTGTGATCAGAATTCCCCACTCACCTGATGAAGGAGCAGCGCTCCGAAAGCTAGTGGTGTTTACTACCAAATAAACCTGTTGGACTTTAACCCGGTGTTGCGAGGCTTCTTACTGTGTTTACCCCAGTCCAACGCCGGCATCTCCACCTCACGATTGTCAAGAAACCTCGGGCTTCATCGGAACAAAAGGTATTTATTGATGAAGTGAAACTATGTACAGTTGTTTGCAGCCATTGGCTTGCCTAGCTGTTCCAGTCCTTGCACACTCACTACATGGCTTCCAGATGTATTCTGCTCGAGAGAGGACTCCACCCTCCGGGGTGATCACTCACTCTCAGCTCCTGTTGGCTCCTCGAGTCGGGTGACCCTCCGCGGGCTGTTCTGTCTTAAAGAGACAGAATCACCACAAAAAGTAAGTTTGAAAACTGAAGGTGAGATCACTGCCCAGGAGGGGGAAGAAGAAAGAAATCTTTTTTTATATATAATCGTATTGGAAATGACTTCTCCACTCAGAGGGTGGTGAATCTCTGGAATTCTCTGCCCGTTGATGTGGTGGAGGCTCCCTCGTTGAATATATTTAAGTCACGGGTAGATAGATTTCTGATAGACAAGGGGATTAAGGGTTATGGGGAGAAAGCGGGAAAGTGGGAACTGAACCACTGCAGATCAGCCATGATCTTATGGAATGGCGGGGCAGGCTCGAAGGGCCAGATGGCCTACTCCTGCTCCTACTTCTTATGTTCTTATTTATGTATTTAAATTTTAAGTCAAGATCATTTCTCAAGAGCTGCAAGCTCTTTTAATTCCGTCAGGGAGCTATTTTCCCGGACCCCCAATTAAATGAACAGCAGGAGGGAAAAACGCGGACAGGAAAATTGCAGCCGGTTTATATTTTGCTGTGGGAGTGAAAATAGATGTTTGGAACATTCTGGACATAGTTGAGAACCTGATGGGAACATTGCTCCAGCTTCAACTCATAGTGCAGAAACAGAAAGTGATAGATCAAAGGTTTAAGCTCTTGTAGCAGTGATACACAGCACCATGCTTCGAGATTCAGTATCTATTTACACTGTGTTGACTCCATAAGCTGATGTAATAAAGGTTATTTGTCATACAGCCGGTTCTACTCTCTATACAGTTTCCGTAGCTCCATTTAAACAACGTTTATGGATTAACAACGTAATGCGTGTCTTGACTTGCTGTGCACAGGCCTCGATCATAGAACCCCTACACTGCAGATGGCCAACCTGCCCACCAAACCTGCACTAACAACAATCCTGCCCCAGGCCCTATCCCATTCAACCCCACATGTTTACCCTGCAAGTTCCCCTCACGCTAAGAGGCAATTTAGCACGGCCAGTCAACCTAACATCTTTGGACTGTGGGAGGAAACCAGAGCGCCTGGAGGAAACCCACGCAGACACGGCCGGGGGGGGGGGGGGGGGGGGGGGGAGAACGTGCAGACTCCACACAGATGGTCGCCCGAGGGCAGAATTGAACCCGGGTTACTGGCGCTACGAGGCAGCAGTGCCAACCACAAGCACTAGAAATGTGTAGAGTTAATCAGTAAGGAAATCAAGCGTTATGGCGCTAACGTGGGAAAGTGGTGTTGAGGATTATATCTGCTCAGTCATGACTGCACTGAACGGAGGAGGAGGCTTGATGGGCTGAATGGCATCTCTGTTCTTAAGGTGGAACTAATTCTGAGCATCAATTAACACTGACAAGAAGAGGGGAGGGTGATCAAAAGCCATTTTCAAGCATGTCACTGAAATCCTTAGGTTCGGCAGCAACGAGAAGTAGCACTGTGCTAAAGAAGTCATTTCGTTTGGTTATCGACTGGTGTTTCACAATCAGAAACTGATGGACATGTCTTCACTCAGCAGGGGTCCTGTAAATTATTCTTCCAGGGCAAGAAGGACAATTGTTTTCTACCACTTATACTTTTACCCATTGTATGCTTTGTAATGTAATATCTTCTGAAACAAAAGTCCAGAAAGAAAACTCTAAAGATATCACAGAACCCAGTTTTAACCACTGGCAGGAATCCCCTGGGATCAAGCTGTTTGGCAGTTGCAATTTTGCGTTTGAAGAAAATGACAGAGACAAAAATAGACGGCGTCCATTTTCTCTCTTGAAGAAGCCTTCCAAAGATTATGGATAAGATGGACTCCCAGCTCCAAGACTTTGTTATTCTCTAAGCGACCATTTCAAGGAATTTGAGGCAGCTCGCCAGCAACAGAATATTGCAATACATGAGGCCATTTGGCCCACATTTGCTGTGCTGGTTCTTTGGTTGAGCTATCCAATTGGCCCCACTCTCCTTCTCTTTGCCCATGGCCTTATCGATCTCTTAGCTTCGAGTACTTACCCAAGTGCCTTCTGAAAATTAATACTGATTCTGCCTCCATTACCCCTTCATCCTGTATGTTCCAGATCAAAACAACTCACTTCCCATCCCCCCATTGTGTTCTTTTGTCCAATTATCTTAAATCTGTGTCCATTGGTTACTGAGCCCAAAGCCAGTAGAGACAGTTTCTCACTATCTGCAACATCGAAACCTCTCATCATTTTGAATACTTCCATTGAACCTTCCCTTAGTCTTTTCTATCCAATCTTCTCCAATCTCTCCACATGACTGAAGTCCCTTATCCCTGCTCCCAAGTTGGTAATTCTCCTCTGCACCTTCTCCAAGGCCTTGAGATCGCTAACCCTCCAGAAATAAAGCTAAAGGTGCTATAAGGATGGCAAAAAAGAATTAAAATCCAATAAAAACATCAACTTGCATTTACAAAGTACCTTTAAATTTTTCATAACAAGCATTTGTTACTCATGCCTAATTGCCCTTGAACTGAATGGTTTAATTGCCCTCGGCCTTAACAAGCCACTCACATTGCTGTTGGCCTGACCAGGTAAAGATGGCAGGTCTCCTTCCCTGAACCAGACGAGTTTTACCAAAATCAATGATAGTTTCATGGCTTTATATTCCAGGTTTATTAACTGAACTTGAATTCCACCGGATGCCGTGATGGGATTTGATCCCACGTTCATGGAGCCCCTACAGTGCAGAAGGAGGCCATCCAGCCCATCGAGTCTATACCAACTCACTGAAAGGGGCACTGTACCTCAGCCCAAGTCCCCACAGTAGCTCCGTAACCCTGCACATTGAACACGGCTAATCCACCTCTCTTACATGCCTTTGGACTGTGGGAGGGAAGCAGAGCACTGGAGACAGGGAGAATGTGCAAACTCAACACAGACAGTCACCCAAGGCTGGAATCGAACCTGGGTCCCTGATGTTAACCACTGCGCCTCCATACCTCCCCCTAAGGCCTCTTGATTACTAGGCCGGTGTCCTTACCGCATCCCTCCTGAGTGCAGACTTTCCAAGATACTTTGCAGGCATCTCATAAAAACATAAATTAATTCTAAGGCACTTAGATGAAGTAGTGTAAGAGATTACCAAATAGAACATTTCTAAGGAGCATTCTAAAGGAGGGCAGAAAAGTCAAAGAGGTTTAGGGAAGGAGCTCAGGGTGATGCAAAGTGACGACACAGCCAACAGTGGTGGTGAGATGGGAAGAGGGAGATACGCAAGAGACCTGAATTGGAGGAGTATGAAGCTGTTGGAGCATTGTAGGGACGGAGGAGGTTAAAGACATAGGGAGGAGGAAAGCCGTGGATGGTTTCCAAGACCAAGAACCAATGTAAGTGAAAGAACCCAGGGGTGGATGGGTAAGCGAGGCTAGGGACGTATTAGGATACTGGCAACCGAACTTTATATGACCTCACGTTTATGCAGAGTGACCGGGTGAGCAGCAGGATGGTGAGGCCCAGAGCTAACACCAGAATGGATGAAGGTTTCAGCAGGAGGCAAGGACAGAATGAAAAACAAAGAGAGGGATGGGTTGACAGACTTTCAAAAGGGAATGTCGAATAAATGCAAATACGTCAAGGTATAAGAGGAGGAAGTGGGAACAAGGTTCAGGCCGATGATATTCCACTCTCGATATCAGGACGCGTGTCCAGTTGACACAAAGATAAAGTATCCCAGTGTTTTTAAATGTATGGGGTTGGAAGTGGGATGGGAAAATGGGTGCTGCAATAATGATGGTGGTATCACCACCATCAAAGGGCACAGCCAATCAGGGTGGTGAAGGCACCAATTGGGGTGATTGTATGCTCTTGCTGTAACACTCTCATGCACAGAATAGCCCTCCTACCAGGTGGGGAGGCCAACATCTCACTGGAGCCAGAGGCCATGTGGATGGAAGTACACAAACAGGGCCACATTGGATCTTGCAGTGGGATTTCACCGTTGGCTATGGGAGTCTGCAGTGCTCCAAATTGGGCTCCACAGTCCCAGACCTGCCTCTTTACTGCCCATCTCCCCAAATGGTGCTGGCGGCCAGTTATCACAGCGGCCCCTCAGACATCCAGCAGGCAGCTTCCTGACCCAGAACGGAGTCCGATTTCAGAGCTCTAATGATCTGGGAGAAATCCAACCCGTGAGTTCCGGAGAAAAATTAGGTTACATTTAGTGAAGCCAACCTGCATGTCAAAGAATGGGCTGGCATCACAGTGGTTAGCACTGCTGCCTCACAGCGCCAGGGACCCGGGTTCGATTCCCGGCTTGGGTCACTGTCTGCGTGGAGTTTGCATGTTCTCCCCGTGTCTGCATGGGTTTCCTCCGGGCGCCCCAGTTTGTTCCCTGAGTCCGAAAGAAATGCTGGTTAGGTGCATCGGCCATGCTAAATTCTCCCTCAGTGTAGCCGTACAGGCGCTGGAGTGTGACGACTAGGGGATTTTCACAGTAACTTCATTGAAGTGTTAATGTAAACCTACTTGTTACACTCAAATTAATTTTCTGAGGAACGCAAAGGAAAGTCTTCCCAACAGATTTGGAAACATACAGGTTTTAGTTGGAAACATATGAAAAATAAATTTCAATCCCAAGTACCAACATTACCTCATGAGCACGAGCAATTGGAATCGAGGCAGTGGTGTAGTGGTATTATCACTGTACTAGTAACCCCGAGATCTGAGGTAATGCTTTGGGGAGACAGGTTTGAATCCCACTATGGGAGAATTTGAATTCAATAAAAATCTGGAATTAAAAGTCTGTCGATGAAATCGCCGTCAACTGCATTGTAAAGCCCAATCTGGCTCACTAATGTCAGTTAAGGAAGGAAATCTGCCGTCCTTACCAGGTCTGGCCCACGCCTGACCCCAGACCCACAGCAATGGGGTAAGCTTGGGAGTGGCACAACAAGCCACTCAGCTCAGGGGCAATTACTGAGGGGCAGCAAATGCTGACCCATCCAGCAATGCCCGCATCCCATAACGGAATTAGCAAAGTAACTTCGATGGAACAGAAGCCCTGCTCAAACCCCACTGACAAGAAAGAAGCAGCATAAGGGGCTAAAAGTGTGACTGCAACATTGCGCTGTACATCTGATTATAAATAACTGAATTTAATAATGTTAGTCGACTGTGACTGATACACCTAATAATTTCAAATATAAGAAAACATTGTTCACAACTCAATTCCACTGCAGCATCTGGCAAATAAATCTCCAAATCACAGCATTCATTTGGGGATAAAACAAACAAGGTAATTGGTTGAATCAATAACAATCACATCTAACTTTCCTCAGCCTGTAATCCATTACCTGGGAAAATAATTACGGGAAATATATTTTGCGTTGCTGCGTGGCTTCTTAATAAATGGAAATGTCCTTCTATAGTAAAAATAGAAAGTGTTGAAAAGGCCCAGCAGGTCAGGCAGCATCTGCGGAGAGTGAGACACAGTTAATGATTGGAGCCCGCAGGCAGTAAAGAAGGCAAATGGTATGCTTTGACTAAAAGGTCGTCTGGACTGGAAACTTATTCTCTTTTACAGGTGGTGTCAGACCTGCTGAGGTTTTCCAGCATTGTCTCTTTTGGTTTCAGATTCCAGCACCCGCGGTAATTTGCTTTGAGGCAAATGGTATGTTGGTCTTCACAGCGAGAGGGTTTGAGTAGAGGGTTAGGGATGTTTTGCTGCAGTCGTATAGGGTGTTGGTGAGGGCACACCTGGAGTATTGTGTGCAGTTTTGAACATAGAACATAGAACATAGAACCCTACAGTGCAGAAACAGGCCCTTCGGCCCATCGAGTCTGCACCGAACACAATCCCACCCAGGCTCTATCCCCATATCCCTACACATTTACCTACTAATCCCTCTAACCTACACATCCCAGGACACTAAGGGGCAATTTTAGCATAGCCAATGAACCTAACCCGCACATCTTTGGACTGTGGGAGGAAACCGGAGCACCCGGAGAAAACCCACGCAGACACGAGGAGAATGTGCAATCTCCACACAGGCAGTGACCCGAGCCGGGAATCGAACCCAGGAACCTGGAGCTGTGAAGCAGCAGCGCTAACCACTGTGCTACCGTGCCGCCCCTTTTGGTGTCCTTATCTGAGGAAGGATGCCCTTGCTATAGAGAGAGTACAGCCAAGGCTTACCAGGCTGATTCCTGGGATGGCAGGTCTGTCATATGAGGGGAGGCGAAGTCAGTTCAGATTATATTCACTGGAGTTTAGAAGAATGAGAAGGGATCTCATAGAAACTTATAAAATTCTAACAGGGCGAGACAGAGCAGATTCAGCAAGAATGTTCCCAAGATGGTGGGAGAGTCCAGAACTAGGCATCATAGTTTGAGGATATGGGGCAAACCTTTTAGGACTGAGGTGAGGAGAAATTTCTTCACCCATAGAGTGGCGAGTGTGTGGAATTCACTACCACAGAAAGTGGTTGAGGTCAAACCGTTGTGAGATTCATCAAAAGGAAATAGATATTACTCTTGGGGGCTAAAGGGATCGAGGGATATGGTGAGGGATGGGGGTTGGGGGGTGGGGGGGAGGAAGATGAGGATACTAAATTTGATGATCAGCCATGATCATAATGAATGGCGGAGGAGGCTTGAAGGGCAGAATGACCAACCTCTGCTTCTAGTTTCTATGCTTCTGTGACTCTGCCACAAGACTGAAGAGGGGTAGAAATGTGACGAGTGCACAGTTGGAGAGGGAGAGCGGAATGGAAAGTCTGGCCTATATGTGACTTCAGAGCCACAGCAATGTGATTGACTCTCAACTGCTCTCTGAACAAGAGCGCAAGACAAAGGGAGTGATGATAAAAGTGTTGAGGACTAAAGAGGGCGCTAACAGTGGCGTGAAGGAAAGGTAGCAGAACGTGTTAACAACTGAACAAGGGTCAGAACTTTCAAGGGAAAGCAAAACAAGTTACAGATATCCCTGCGGGGGAGGGGGTTTGGGAAAAGATGAAAATGGAAGGATGGGATAAGAGTGCTATTTGCCTGCCCACATGCTGCGATCCCACCCTTACTGATTCCATCGCAGGGGTGGGCAGGTTAAACCCGTCCCTCCGCAGCCCCTTCAGCAGATAGATCTGTTCCACAGTCTCTCAGAGGCGTCGCAAACCGTGATAGTTCCCAGTCGCAAAATGAACCAAAGATCACCTGCTCCTGGAGCTCTTTCACTGATGGGCTTTGAAGTCATCATATCAAGATGGTTTTAGTTCCAATAGTTAGATGCTGTATTATAAGTTAAATGTGTTTTTATGGCTGTGTGTCTTTACAGGGCTTCATCTTGCAAAAGCAAGTTGACCATTACATTGCACAAATGTTGAGATGCGTTAGATTTTTTGGGAAAAATGCATTTAAGATTGAAGGAAATGCTGCTTAAGATCTTTAGTATAATAACTTGAAGTGATTTGGATGCCCAGAGTCCTTTTAAAATGAAAATAAATCTTCATCAAGTTTCACTTAGGGAAAGAATAGCTCCTATCTGCTCCTGGCCTGTCTGATGGACAGGATATCCATCAAACCTTACTTGTCGACACTTCTGAGGTTTGTTATTGTAGTTAAGTCCATGATGAGTGTTTGGCTGAATTGAAAATATCCGGTACCACAGAGGGCTGTGCTCACATTTTGATTGGCAGTTTTAAGAGGTTATCAATGAATTATCTGCCTATGATGTGATTAAAGTAAAGTTTTAAAGTTTATTGATTAGTCACAAGTAGGCTTACATTCACACGGCAATGAAGTTACTGTGAAAGTCCCCTAGTCACCACACTCCACCACCTGTTCTGGTACACTAAAGGGAGAAGTTAGCATGGCCAGTGCGCCTAATCAGCACGTCTTTGGACTGTGGAAGGAAATTGGTGCACCTGGAGGAAACCCACGCAGACATGGGGAGAACATGCAGGCTCCACACAGACAATGACCCGAGCGGGAATTGAACCCGGGCCTCTGTCGCTGTGGGGCAGTAGTACTAACCACTGTGCCATCCTAAAAGTGAAGCTCCCAATGCCGTGTCATTGCCATCCCACAATGCCTTGACTTGGATTAGTCAAATGGATATGTGTTTGTTTTTGCAACAAATTGACCACACAAGGGGATTGACATATTTTTGAATAAGTTTCTTTCCATAAGTAAGTGTGTTTGAATAAGAGCTCTATTAGCTTTCTAGTTTATTATTCTCACCTCCACTTCAGATTCAAAGATTTTCCAGTCCTGCCCACAGGCAGGATCTTCCATTCCCACCAAAATCAGTGGAGTTTTGGCTGGCTCGTCACAGTAGAACCAGTTGTAGTCCGGCTGGAAAATCTGGCCATTGGGTGGGATTTTCCAGGACCCCCCCACTGTGTGTTTTCCAGCGGCAGAGGCATGTCACCATTTAGCATCAACGGGAGCGGAGCATTTTGAGTGGCCCACCCTTCCCACCGCTGGAGAACCCGCAACGGGGAGTCGTCTTCAGCAGGACTGGAAAATTCTGCCAGCAGGAAGGGCTGTAAAATCCTTTTCCTGGTTTCTTAGATCCACCCATAATGAATAATTGGTGAATGCCTTTTGAGGGGTATTGGAGAATGTAAGAAGTTATTGAGGGAGCATGGGGGATATGAGGGGAATGTCAGTGTCCTAAGAGTTCTGCCATTTACTGTATAACTCGCACCCGAATTGGATCTGCCAAAATGCATTACCTTGCATTTCTCTGCAATTTATTTATATCCTGTACCCTTTGACAATCTTCATCACTATCTGTAACTCCACCAATTTTTGTGTCATCCACAAACTTACTAATCAGATTTTCCTCCAGATCATTTATATGCATTACAAACAAGAAAGTTCCCTGTGGAACACCACTCCATTCTGAAAAGCACCTTTCCACTGCTACGCTGCCTTCTATGACCAAGCCAGTTCTATATCTATCTAGCCTTCCTACCCCAGGTCTCATGAACCCCTTTACGTAAAAAAAATTAGCCAGCACCCTCAAAAAATACTCTAAAAATCGAAGCATGTGACGGATTATTCAATTGCGTCAATCTCTTCGGCACATCTCAAGGTGAAGATGTGGCTCCTGAGGTAAGATATAATTCTCTCCTTAACTGGGACCAAGTCATCTCGCTCCTTCAACTGGAGATTGAAGTAAGGTTCACTTTATTAGCTGTTGGATCTCCGACCTTACTGCAACAATAATTCAATTGAAAAACTAGACTTTTCACCAGGGATAAAAGCCTATTTTTCTTCTCTTTTCCTAGGACTATTTAATGCTGCAATTAACTACCTCACCTACTGCGAATTGCACATTTAGTTCTTTAATAAACTGTTCTGTATTTCAGAAATTATATTGTCGCACATGGTTTTCTGTATCATTAGTTCATGAAGCTGGTTCTGTACCTTCTTTGATTGGGCTGTACGTTACTGAGGAGTTATTCCCAGGCACAATTATTATCCAGAAAGTTATAAAGTGGCTGAAACGGTTGAAGAGGCTATCTGGAGAGTATAATGCTCTTCGAAAGCTCCTTTACTTTGCTGTGAATTGGGTCAGGCCGTCAGATTCCATTCGTGTCCTTGGGATCTTTATTTCTCAACTGAAGGTTGTGAGGAACCACCTGAGAGTTATGTCTGATGTACATAGAACATAGAACATTACAGCACAAACAGGCCCTTCGGCCCTCGAGTTGCGCCGATCACATCAATCCCACCAATCTATAGACCTATCTATAACCCCCAATCCCATTAAACCCCATATACTCATCCAGAAGTCTTTTAAAAGACCCCAGCGAATTCGCCTCCACCACCGATGACGGCAGCCGATTCCATTCACTCACCACCCTCTGAGTGAAAAACTTACCCCTAACATCACCTCTGTACTTCCCTCCCCGCACCTTAAATCTGTGTCCTCTCGTAGTGACCATTTCAACCCAGGGAAATAGCCTCTGAGAGTCCACCCTATCTATTCCTCTCAACATTTTATAAACCTCTATCAGGTCGCCTCTCAACCTTCGCCTCTCTAGGGAAAAGAGTCCCAGCTCCCTCAACCTATCTTCATAAGGCATGCCTCCCAGTCCAGGCAACATCCTTGTAAATCTCCTCTGCACCCTTTCAATAGCTTCTACATCTTTCCTATAGTGAGGCGACCAGAACTGCGCACAGTACTCCAAATCAGGCCTGACAAGGGTCCTGTAAAGTTGCAGCATTACCTCCCGACTCCTAAACTCAATCCCTCGATTAATGAAGGCCAGTACACCATACGCCTTCTTGACCACCTCCTCCACCTGCGAGGCCGATTTAAGAGTCCTGTGGACCCGGACCCCGAGATCCTTCTGCTCTTCAACGCTGTAGGATTGTCCCCAAGAGGGGCTCGGATTATAATCCACCCCAAAGTCCCACTTCAGGGGACTTAAGGACAGGGTCTAGGTTGATTTTACTGAGGGAGTGCTGCACTGTCAGAGGTGCCCATATCAAGTAAGAAACAGAGCCACTGCCCATCTGGCCTCTTGGCGAACATCAAGGATCTCCTGACAGCACTCAAGGAAGAACAGAAGACTCATGGCCAACATTTAAAAGGAAGATTATCACTATTTCATTGCGGTTTGTGGGATCTTACTCTTCACAAATTGGCTGTCACATTTCCTGTATTTATAACAGCGACAACAATTCAGAGGTATTTTACTCCCTGTATCCTGCCTGTCCGGTATCCTGTGATGTTACATCAATGCAAACCTCTTTGCAATAGTTCATCAAAGGCGGCCTGTATATTCAAACCTGTGGATGGCCTTCTGTAAAGGCAATCGACACAGGAATAGGCCATTTGGCCCATCTAGCCTGACCCATTAGTCAATAAGTTCACGGCTGATCGGAATGCGGCCTTAAGTCCACCATTCCATCTGCTGCCCCATAACATTTGGCTACTTTCTAATTAAGATGAGATTCTCTGGTCTCTCAGTCGCGTGTTTCCTGTTGGCAGGAGGTGGCTTGTTGTTTGCAAGTGGTGGGATTCCCTGGTCCCTTCACTGTTAATGGAAATTCCCATTCACGCTACCCCATACCAGCAGGAAGCCCACGGGCAGGGGTGAGCTGCTGACAGGACCGGAGAATCCCGTCAGCGGGAACAGTTGGGGAATTCTGGCCGACTTCTCAGTTCCAGCACAGACTGCAGCTACCCGTGATTATTCTTCAACCTTTATAGAGGTTACCTGGTAAATCAGATCACTGTCCAATGTTAATCCGAATTACTTCCCAGTAGATTATGGTTAGTCTTTTGTTTTGGCATTACTGCTACTCATGTCATGATGCTGTGATTTAGAGGAAGTTATCACAGAATTCCTACAGCACAGAAAGAGGCCACTCAGCCCATCTGGTCTGCACTGACAACAATCTCACCCAGGCCACGCTCCCATAATCATACACATTTACTCCACTAATCCCTCTAACCTACACATCCCGAGACATGAAGGGGCTATTTAGCACAGCCAATCCACCTAACCTGCACATCTTTGGACTGTGGGAGGAAACCGGAGCACCTGGAGGAAACCCACGCAGACACGGGGAGAACACACAAACTCCACACAGACAGTGACCCAAGCTGGGACTTGAACCCAGGTCCCTGGCAGTGTGAAGCAGCAGTGCTAACCACTGTGCCACCGTGCTGCTCATTTGTATAACACAAGATCGCATTTTTGTAATTTTTATTTCATAGAACAACATGAAGTCCTTCACTGCCAATGAGTTATTTTTTAAAATCCAGCCACTGTCTTTACAAAGGGGAACTGAGCAGAATGTTTGCACACACACACACACACACATACACACACACACACACACACACACACACGCATAAACACACCACAACTCAGCAGTTTACTTCCACTGTTGTTGATCACAGGGTGAATGTTGACTGAGACACTCGAAGAACATCCTGTTCTTCGGGAAAATAACACTGGATCTTTTACATCCACCTGAGGCAAGGCCTCGAGTTAGCATCTAGATGATAGTGCAGTGCTCCCTCAGCACTGTCCTGAAGCAATAGCCTGGATTACAAACTGGTGTGATGCTTGAATGCCCAATCATCTCGTTATTGTCATGGCACTGCATTGGCACTCGGCCCAGCCGACATCTTGACATGTGCCAGATGGGGAGGTAAGTGGGTGCCAGCCATCAGCAGATGATAAAATATCCATAATTTAAAATGTAAAGAAACTTGGCTCTTAGTAAACTCAAATATATAGGGTCAAATTCTCCATTTCTATAGAGTATTGGTACTGGTTTATGCAACTGCTCTTCAAAACAATGACGACACACAATGATGGATTAAATCTAGGCTAAAGTTCTAGATGTCAAAACCTCCCTTCTACCTCACACACAAGATGAGAATGGAGCAAGTCCACCGCTTTCTACAGTGGAATTAAGATACCTTATTTGCAGCATTGCTCGCTGCACAATGCTTGTCCAAACATTTCACGTGGACTTATTGGAAAATAGAAACAAAAATATTATCCTTCTTCTAATCTAGGTTTGATCTGGTTTCTTCCCGCCCTCATGTAGGCATGCTGAACTTTCTCCATTTAGCTGATGAACCAGAGACTCAGGTCTTCATCAGTATTACACTTTAACTAGTTATAAGGCTTGTGCGCCTATGAACTGACATTGTGGTTGACAGCAGAAATTTAACCTATCGGAAACTTTGGGTGCAATTGTATTTCCCATCATTGAATTGAATTGCATCAGATTTCTCTCAACTTGGCTATTCCATAGTTGTCCAGCTACTTGGGGGAGGTGATGGCCTAGTGGTATTATCGCTGGACTCTTAATCTAGAAACTCAGGTAATGCTCTGGGGACCCGGGTTTGAATCCTGTCACAGCTGATGGCGGAATTTGAATTCAATAAAAGATATCTGAAACTAGGAATCTACTGATGACCATAAAACCCATTGTTGTTTGTCAGATACGCCCATCTGGTTCACTAATGTACTTTAGGGAAAGAAATATGCCATCCTTACCTGGCACGGCTTACATACACACACACAGCAACACAGCAGTTTACTTCCCCTGACCACCCTCGGGCAATTAGGAATGGGCAATAAATACTGGCCAGCCAGTGATGCCCATGTCCCATGAATGAATAGAAAGAAAACCTGAGGTCATCAAATTTTGCCCATATCCTAATTTATACCAAGTACCATTCATCCATTATCTCTATGACCATAGTCCCACGGCGCCTCAATGTTAAAATTTTCATTGTTATTTTTAAACGCACTCTGGCCTTGACTTTCTCTATCTCTTGCAGTCTCCTCTGATGCTAAATCTCTTATCCGCCTGTAATTTGGAGCTCTTGAGCATTCCCAATTTTAATCGCTTAGGCAGGGCTACCATTGAAATTCTTTCCCTTTGTCAATCTAAGCCTCTTGCTTCTTTTGAGACTCTCCCTTATTTTTTTGACCAAGTTTTAGGCCACTGTCTTGATATTGCATTAAGTGACCCAATGGTAGCCCTGACATATTAAGAACTTGCTTACATATAACGCTTTCAGTGCAGTACGACATCTCAAGGAACTTCACAGAAGCTTCATCAAAATTTGACACTGGGTCATAGGACCACAGAATCCCTACAGTGCAGGAAGAGGCCATTCAGCCCATCGGGTCTGCACAGACTCTGAAAGAGCATCCCACTCAGGCCCTCCCGCTGGCCTACCCCTGCAACCTTGTGTATTCACCGTGAATGATCCACCTAAAATACACATCTTTGATTTGATTTATTATTGTCACATGTATTAACACAAATGAATAGTTTTGTGCGCTCTATACAGACAAAACATACCATTCACAGAGAAGGAAATGAGAAAGTGCAGGATGTGGTGTTATAGTCATAGCTGGAGTTGATGGGTTTTTGATAAGCGAGGGGATTAAGGGTTATGGGGAGAGGGCGGGAATGTGGAACTGAGCCACGACAGATCAGCCATGATCTTATTGAATGGCGGGGCAGGCTCGAAGGGCTAGATGGCCTACTCCTGCTCCTATTTCTTATGTTCTTATGAGTGTAGAGAAAGATCAACTTCATGCAAGACAAGTCCATTCAAACGCCTGGCAGCAGCAGGGAGGAAACTGTTTTTGAGTCGGTTGGTACGTGACTTCAGACTTTTGTATCGTTTTCCCAAAGGAAAAAGGTGGAAGAGAGAATGCCTGGGGCGCATAGGGTCCTAAATTGTGCTGGCTGCTTTGCCGAGGCAACGGGAAGTGTAGACAGAGTCAATGGATGGGAGGCTGGTTTGTGTGATGGATTGGGCTACATTCACGACCCTTTGTAGTTCCTTGTGGCCTTGGGCAGAGCAGATGCCATACCAAACTGTGATACAATCAGAAAGAATGCTTTCTATGATGCATCTATAAAAGTTGGTGAGAGTCGTAGCTGATATGTCTAATTTACTTAGACCTCTGAGAAAGCAGAGGCCTTGATGGGCTTTCTTAACTATAGTGTTGACATGAGGGGAACCAGGACAGGTTGTTGGTGATCTGGACACCTAAAAACTTGAAGCTCTTGCCCCTTGATGTAGACAGGGGCATGTTCTCCTCTTTGTTTCCTGAAGTCGATGACAATCTCCTTCATTTTGTTGACATTGAGGGAGAGATTATTGTTGTCACGCCAGTTCACCAGATTCTCTAGGTCATTCCTGTATTCCGTCTCGTCATTGTTTGAGATTCGACCCATTACGATGGTGTCGTCAGAAAACTTGAAATCGAATTGGAGGAGAATTTGGCCGCACAGTCATAGGTGTATAAGGAGTACAGTAGGGGGCTGAGAACACAGCCTTGTGGGACAAGCTGTTGAGGATGATCGTGGAGGAGGTATCGTTGCCTATCCTTACTGATTGTGGTCTGTGGGTTAGGAAATTCAGGATCCAGTCGCACAGAGAGGTACTGAGGCCCAGGCTACGGAGTTTGAAGAGTTTCATGGGAATAACAGTGTTGAAGGCTGAGCTGTAGTCAATAAATAAGAGTCTGACATAGGTGTCCTTGTTATCTCGGTGTTCCAAGGTTGAGTGCAGGGCCAGCTTTCACTGATGGATGTCAGAGCCATCGGCCGATAGTCATTAAGGCATGTTGCGTGGTTTTTCTTAGGTACCAGAAAAACGTAAGGATGATGGTGGACTTTTTGAAGCAGATAGGGACCTCAGATTGTAGTAAAGAGAGGTTGAAGATGTCTGTGAGTACCTCTTCCAGCCGATCCGTGCAGGAGCTGAGTGTACGTCTGGGTACCCCATCTGGGCCAGTTGCTTTGGACACCAAGGAAAAATTTACCGTGGCTAATTCACCCAACCTGCATATCTTTGGACACCAAGGAACAATTTACCTTAGTTAATCCACCTAACCTGCACATTTTTAGACATCAAGGAACAACTTATCTTGGCTAATCCACCTGACCTTCACATGTTTGGATACCAAAGGGCAATTCAGAATGGGCAATCCACCTACCCTGAGCCTCTTTGGACTGTAGGAGAAAACCGGAGCACTTGGAGGAAACCCACGCAGACACAGGGAGAACATGCATGGACAGTCACGCAAGGCCGGAATTGAACCTGGGTCTCTGGCACTGTAAGGCAGCAATGCTAACCACTGTGTTACCATGTGTTACACTGTGTTACCATGCCACCCACATCACAATGCATCTCAGTCCTTCCCGTAGGTGCGATTTTTATTACACATTTGTGATATGTAGGTTTTATCCATCATTACCTCCCTGCCACCTTTCAGAAGAGAGTGTTGCATTCCTGACAACATCACTTACCTCGTTCTAAAACATGCGGGCCCCACAGGGTATAAACACAATGATTGTAACATGTATGGACATCTGAATAAACCAGAATTCTTGGTCAACACTTCAGAAGGAACCCTAGTAGCGTTGGAGGTTTACATCCCATTGTATGCTGTCTCACATTTGCAATTTAATATTCTACTACCCCCCACACCCATATGTTCTGTGAAAAATGTAATCAAGAAATATTGACAATTCCCAGAAAAATGAATACATGATGTGTTGCTTTTTGCTATGTTGAAAACATCTATATTATGTACGCAGTATATAACATCCGATACCTACCTAACTGATGTATTGTCTAATGGACACACTCCCACACACCTCTCATGAAATTCTGTGTACCTGGGAATCTGTTTTTGCCTTTCCCATTGAAGAGTCTTGATCTCTGGAGCCTGCTTCTGTAGTGACTGTGTTGTGAGTCCATCATTAACGCGCCTCTCTGTGGAATTTTCAATCATTCTCAGATACGATAACTGCTTCATAAGAAGCAACACTTGTGAAATCTCTCCATGTTTTAATTCGATAGGGCCCAAAAAGGAAAGCAGAACATGGATTTCGGATGCTTTGATGGCAGCTCCAAACAGCGCCGGAGAGGCACAAGAAAATTTCAAGGGAAACATAGAATATTGCAAGCAACTTTGGGCCCCGCATCTAAGGAAGATGTGCTGGCCTTGGAGAGGGTGCAGAGTCATAGAGGCTTACAGCATGGAAACAGGCCCTTTGACCCAACTTGTCCAAACCGCCCTTTTATTTTAAAAAAACCCTAAGCTAATCTCAATTGCCCGCATTTGGCCCACATGCCTCTGTACCCATCTTATCCATGTATCTATTTAAATGCTTTTTAAAAGACAAAATTGTACCCGCCTCTACTACTACCTCTGGCAGCTTGTTCCAGACACTCACCACCCTCTGGGTGAAAAAATTGCCCCTCTGGACACTTCTGTATCTCTCCCCTCACACCTTAAACCTATGCCCTCTAGTTTTAGACTCCCCTACCTTTAGGAAAAGATATTGACTATCTAGCTGATCTGTGCTTCTCATTATTTTATAGACCTCTATTAAGATCACCCCTCAGCCTCCCACGCTCCAGAGGAAAAAGTCCCAGTCTATCTAGCTTCCTCTTATAACTCAAACCATCAAGTCTTGGTAGCAATTTCCTCCCTAGTCTCCCACAATATCCTGGGATACACTTCATCAGGTCCCGGGGATTTATCTACCTTGATGTGCTTTGAGACTTCCAGCACCTCCTTCTCTGTAATATGTACACTCCTTAAGATATCACTATTTATTTCCCCAAGATCCCTAACATCCACGCTTTTCTCAATAGTAAATACTGATGAGAAATATTCATTTGGGATCTCACCCATCTCTTTTGTGGATCCGCACACAGATGACCTTGTTGATCCTTAAGAGGCCTTTCTTTCTCCCTTGTGCCTTTTTTGCCTTCTCTTTTGCCCTTTATGTATTTGTAGAAGCTATTTAGATTCTCTTTTGCCTTATCTGCCAAAATAATTTTGTGTCTTCTTTTTGCCCTCCTGATTTCTCTCTTAACTCTACTCCCACATCCCCTATATTCTTCAAGGAATTCAGTTGATCCCAGGTGCCTATGCATGTCAGGTGCCTCTTTCTTCTTCTTGACCGGGGTCTCAATATCCCAAAGTTCATAAGAATGATCCCGGGAATCAAGAGCTTGACATATTAGGATCGTTTGAGGACTCTGGGTCTGTACTTGATGGAGTTTAGAAAGATGAGGGGGAATCTCATCGAAACTTACGGAATACTGAAAGGCCTGGATAGAGTGGACATGGGGAAGATGTTTCCATTAGTTGAAGAGACTCGGATCCAAGGGCACAGCCTCAGAGTAAAGAGACAACCCTTTAGAACTGAGATGAGGAGGAATTTCTTCAGCCCGAGGGTGGTGAATCTGTGGAATTCACTGCCACGGAAGGCTGTCAAGTCATTGAGTTAATTTAAGACAGAGATAGAGAGGTCCCTGATTGGTAAGGAGGTCAAGGGGACGGAGAAAAAGAGGAAGAATGGAGTTAAGAAACTTACCTGCCATGATTAAGTGGTGGAGCAGACTCAATGGGCTAAATGGACTAATTCTGCTGTTGTATCCTATGGTCTTATGGGAACTGGCAGCATCCCACTAAACCACAACGTACAGAATGGCTAGTGTCATGTGCAAAATTCTGTAGTGTGAGATTGGAATCCATGATAACAAGAGGGCTAGCACTAACCAGACTGAGACCGGCAGCAAACGGACTTTGGAGTAAGGAAGGCAACCGCACATTAATCTCACCTAATCATATCAGGAGTGATAGAAGATAAAATGACCTTCGATTGAGACAACAAATTGCATGGCTTATAAACGCTGTCGGAGACAAAACCAATTAAAAGCTGACAATATTAAATAAGCAAAGTAATAATTACTGGCAAAGTGCATCAAGCTATAACTCTAAATAGATATTATCATGTTAATCTTCACTGATTGATATTGGTAACTCGTAAAATGTACTCTGGCACATCGAAAACACAGTGTTATGATTCAGGGTAGAAACTCTAAAGTGTATTATGGAGCCCGCCTGAATCATAAGTTTTGCATCTTGAATCTGGCTAGGACAAGCATGAGATGTTTCACTTCAGGCAGGATTCAAGTGACCCACTAGGGAGCTTTTATCAAACAAAGTTTATTTAAGAATACAGTTAATGTGTATAGTAAGAAAATTAGCAATAACTTCTATCAAGTACAAACAAGAAACAAATCAACCACTTCAATGTATAGCCCTTAATGAATATATGTAAGCTGTCCCAATCAAATCTAACCTCCAGAGACAACTCTTTAAAAAGACAGAAAAGTCTACTGCTCACGTGGTAATGGGGTTGAGGCCATTAGTTGAATTCTGCAGCTAAATGCTTTTGCTAATCAGAACAGTTTGAAGACAAGACAGCTTCCCAAAACACCAGAGAGCCTCTGGTCCAGCCCCCAACAACAGCAGATTTTTCATCCTTCAGGAAACTAACAGAACTTTCAAAACAACAGGGAGAGAGGGAAACACTTCTTTTTAGCTTGCTGTCCCTTCTAAAACTAAAAACTCCCACCTGCAGCTCCAAGTTGAAACTGAAAATGAAAAACTTGGTCACCTGAGCTGCCCACAGATTTTTATTCCTCTCCCAACAACAACATCACCCAAGGCTGTGAGTATGAATTTAAAAAAACACTCTTAAAGGTATGCTAACCTTACTACAGTGAAAATAATGCAGGGAAAAGGAAACAATCACATGGTTTAGGCCTTGCAGAGACCTTGTTGATGGTAAAGGGAACTTAACTAAAGATTAAAAACCCAGCTGTACTGGGACCTGCGGAACAGGAACATGCACAGAATGTAGAGAAACACATTTGTAGGTTCAAGATGGTAAGTTAAAATCTGAATCAGAGCAAGATTAGCAAGAACTTGGGTGACATGGTGGCACAGTGGTTAGCACTGCTGCCTCACAGCACCAGGGACCAGGCTTCAATTCCTGCCTTGGGTCACTGCCTGTGTGGAGTTTGCACATTCTCCCCATGTCTGCATGGGTTTCCTCCAGGTGCTCCGGTTTCCTCCCACAATCCAAAGATGCACAGATTCAGTGGATAGCCCATGCTAAATTGCCCCTTGGTGTCCAAAGTTGTATAGATTAGGTTGATTGGCCAAGCTCAATTACCCCTTAGTGTCCCAAGATATACATGTTAGCAAGTTTAATGGGGTGAATATGTGGGCTTATGGGGGAAGGACCTGATAAGATTCGGTGCACTCGAAACAGGCCAAATTGCCTCCTTTTCCTCTGTAGGGATTCTAGTCATTCTCTGTAATAAACCATATGTACCTGGCCTTGCTCATTTCCACAATGGTTAGCAACACAGGTTAATTTTAAGATACTTGTCTTACCTGTAAACCGCCCTACTCACTTATATTACTCAGATGAACAAAGTTATGATTTGAGAATCAGCATGAGTCTTTTCTTGATACAAATAAAAGTCTCAAAGATTGATATCCTTGAGGGAGCCCATTTGCTCCATGTCCAAAGCAACTCTGGGTCCCAACACCAGAACCTTTTAATAATTGGAGTGCTTTGCCACCATTACCTTACCCTGCCCAGAAGATCATTCCAGGTCTTAACAGATCAGTGAGTAGAACTGCTTCCTACCATCAGCAAGAACTCTCATAACACTAGGTTGAAGTCCAACAGGTTTATTTGATAGTATTTAGAACATTGAACATAGAACATTACAGCGCAGAACAGGCCCTTCGGCCCACGATGTTGCGCCGACCAGTTACAAAAACAATGACCCACTAGCCTAACCCAATCCCTTTTCGTCCATAAACCTATCCACGGATCTCTTAAACGCCCCCAAACTAGGCGCATTTACAACTGCAGCAGGCAGGGCATTCCAATCCCTCACCACCCTCTGGGTAAAGAACCTAC
The DNA here is from genome assembly GCA_037974335.1 of Prionace glauca. NCBI lineage: Eukaryota > Metazoa > Chordata > Chondrichthyes > Carcharhiniformes > Carcharhinidae > Prionace > Prionace glauca. Next base: position 133,832,181 of record CM075725.1, on the reverse strand, counting down.
CCCTGACATCCGTCCTATAACTACCCCCCCCTTAATTTAAAGCCATGCCCCCTCGTGCTAGATTTCCCCATCAGAGGAAAAAGGCTATCACTATCCACCCTATCTAAACCTCTAATCATCTTATATGTTTCAATAAGATCCCCTCTTAGGCACCTTCTTTCCAGTGAAAACAACCCCAAATCCATCAGCCCCTCCTCATAGGACCTCCCCTCCATACCAGGCAACATCCTGGTAAACCTCCTCTGCACCCTCTCCAAAGCCTCCACATCCTTCCTGTAATGTGGGGACCAGAACTGCACACAGTACTCCAAGTGCGGCCGCACCAGAGTTGTGTACAGTTGCAACATAACGCTACGACTCCTAAATTCAATCTCCCTACCAATAAACGCCAAGACACCGTAAGCCTTCTTAAGAACCTTATCTACTTGATTCCCAACTTTCAGGGATCTATGTACACATACACCTAGATCCCTCTGCTCATTCACACTATTCAAAGTCCTCCCATTAGCCCTATACTCGACACATCTGTTATTCCTACCAAAGTGAATTACCTCACACTTCTCAGCATTAAACTCCATCCGCCACCTCTCGGCCCAACTCTGCAACCTGTCTAAGTCTTCCTGCAAACTATGACACCCTTCATCACTATCTACCACACCTCCGACTTTGGTGTCATCAGCAAATTTACTAATCCACCCAACTATACCCTCATCCAGATCATTAATAAAAATTACAAACAGCAGTGGCCCCAAAACAGATCCCTGAGGCACACCACTCGTAACCGAACTCCATGATGAATATTTACCATCAACCACCACCCTCTGTCTCCTATCCGCTAGCCAATTCCTGATCCAATTCCCTAGATCACCCCCAATCCCATACATCTGCATTTTCTGCAGAAGCCTACCATGGTGAACCTTATCAGACGCCTTACTAAAATCCATATACACCACGTCCACTGCCTTACCCTCATCCACCTCTTTGGTCACTTTCTCAAAAAACTCAATAAGATTAGTAAGGCACGACCTACCTGCCACAAAACCATGCTGACTATCTCCAATCAATTCATTACTCTCCAAATAACTATAAATCCTATCCCTAATAATTTTCTCTAAAACCTTGCCCACAACAGAAGTGAGACTCACCGGTCTATAATTCCCGGGGAAGTCTCTGTTCCCCTTCTTAAACAATGGGACAACATTCGCTATCCTCCAATCTTCCGGTACTATACCAGAGGCCAACGACGACCTGAAGATCAGAGCCAGAGGCTCTGCAATCACTTCTCTTGCCTCCCAGAGAATCCTGGGGTAAATCCCATCCGGACCAGGGGACTTATCTATTTTCAGACCCTCCAGAATATCCAGCACATCCTCCTTATCAACTGTAACACTGTCAATTCTACTCCCCTGCAACCCAGTGTCCTCCTCAGCTGTATCCATGTCCCCCTACGTGAACACCGAAGAGAAATATTGGTTCAATGCCTCTCCAATCTCCTCCGGTTCCACACATAACTTCCCTCTGCTGTCTATAACTGGCCCTAATCTTGCCCTAACCAACCTTCTGTTCCTGACATACCTATAGAACGCTTTATTTGTCGGTATTTTGTAGTATTTGTTGGTATTTGATAGTATTTGTATTATTTGTTAGATTGGTGTTGTGAGACTTCTTACTGTGTTTACCCCAGTCCAATGCCGGCATCTCTACATCATCCTACCATCATCCACACACATTATTAGTTTATAGTCTGGAGTCTCAGTCTTACTGGGGTGATTATTCCTGAAATATTACCCCATACTAGCTTTTTAACCCCCCCAAAAGGTCCCGTCTCATGTCTCATTGTGAATCTGAAGTGTTCAAAAATAGACCTTGTTGTCTGACACCGGAATTATGTAGGCTTTTATAGCACAGAAACAAGTCATCTATCCATGCTGTTGTTTACTATCCACATGAGCCTTTTCCTGACCTTACATATCTCTTCCTATCGGAATAAACTTCTGTTCCTTTCTCCCTCTTATTTAACCTCCCTGTTAACTGCCAGAGAATGTTAATGGCCCTAACTACACCCAGTGGTAGCAACATTCTCACTAGGTTCTGCAGATGACGGGGGAGGTGGGGGGTGCTGGTTTTGTTTTGTGATACGTACTGTGTGTGCACAGATTTCTCAGTGAAAATATTGGCCGCGCACAGCAACTAAATATTAAAGGGAATGTTGGTAGCAAGTTCCATATCCCCACCATGCTCTGGGTGCAGAGATTGGTCCTGAATTCTCATCTGAACACTTTTTAATCTCCAAAAATTGAGAGATCAGCCACCGCAGGATGTAGCACTGCCTGACAGCGCCAAGGACTTGGGTTCGATTTCCGGGTTGGGTCACCGTCTCTTCAGAGGCTATGTGTTCCGTCTGTGGGTTTCCTCTGGGTGCTCCAGTTCCAGTCCGAAAAATGTCCCGGTGAAAGTACATTAGCCGTGCTAAATTCTCCCTCAATGTACCCAATCAGGAACCGAAGTGTGGCAACTTGGGATTTTCACAGTAACTTCATTGCAGTGTAAATGCAAGCCTACTTGTGGCACTGATAAATAAACTTTATTACACTACAAGTCTAGGACCAGAATATTTATGGGGAGAGGGCGGGAATGTGGAACTGAGCCACGACAGATCAGCCATGATCTTATTGAATGGCGGGGCAGGCTCGAAGGGCCAGATGGCCTACTCCTGCTCCTATTTCTTATGTTCTTATGTTCTCATTTCCTGGAGTTAAACTACATGGGACTGGAACAATGCATGTCTGATGCCCTCACAATTTCGGACTACTGATTAGACCAGGGCTCAGTGTCCCATTTGATTTGCTGTTTGGTGCTCAATAAGGCCTGGGCATGGTGCCAGCTGAACCCGTCACGCTTGGGTTCCTTTCTCACATTTTCTCCTCACTAGTTGGACACCTACATTTTTTTTCCTCCCAATCAGTAACACTCATGCTCTGCTTTGGAAGAAAAAAGTGTTGTGTTTATGTTGCACTTTTCATAACTGCAGGATGTTGCAAAGTGCTTTCCAGCCAATGAAGTACTCTTGAAGTGTAGTCGCTGTCAGCAATGTGGGAAACGCAGCAGATCATTCGCGCATGGCACGATCCCACAAACAGCAATGTGGTGACAAGCAGATAACCTGATTTAATAGAATCATAGAACCCTACAGTGCAGAAAGAGGCCCTTTGGCCCATCGAGTCTGCACCGACCACAATCCCACCCAGGCCCTACCCACATATCCCTACATATTATACCCGCTAATCCCTCTAACTTACACATCCCTGGACACTAAGGGGCAATTTCTTAGCATAGCCAATCAACCTAACCTGCGCATCTTTGGACTGTGGGAGGAAACCGGAGCACCCGGAGGAAACCCACGCAGACACAAGGAGAATGTGTAAACTCCACACAGACTGTGACCCGAGCCGGGAATCGAACCCAAGTCCCTGGAGCTGTGAAGCAGCAGCGCTAACCACTGTGCTACCGTGCCGCCCAGGGAGAATTTATTTCATGATGTTGGCTAAGTGTTAAATATTGGCCGCAGCACTAAGAACAACTCCCTTAGTTTTTCAAACTAGTTCCATGCGATCATTTACATCTACCTAAATTTTTTTAAAGTTCATTGATTAGTGTCACAAGTAGGCTTACATTAACCCTGCAATTAAGTTACTGTGAAAATCCCCTAGTCACCGTACTCCGCTGCCTGTTCAGGTTACACTGAGGGGGAATTTAGCACGGCCAATGCACCTAACCAGCACATCTTTCAGAATGTGGGAGGAAACAGGAGCACCCGGAGGAAAGCCACGCAGACACGGGGAGAACATGCAGACTCCGCACAGACAGTCACCAAAACCAGGAATCGAACCTAGGACCCTGGTGCTATGGGGTAGCAGTGCTAACCGCTGTGCCAAGGAGGGCAGGAGTCTTGATATCACACCTTATCCGATGGACAGCATCTCCAACAGTGCAGCACTCCTTTGGTACTGCAGTGAAGTGTAAGCTCAGAATACTATGCTCTGGTGCTCGGAGTGGAGTGTAAAACCTGTAACCTTCTGACTCAGAGGTTTGAGTCTGTCCGATGAGCCGTTGCTGATACCTGACCCAGATGGCATCGTGGTTAGCACTTGCTGCCTCACAGCGCCAGGGATCTGGGTTCGATTTGCAGGCAGGGGTCACGATTTGTGCGGAGTCTGCATGTTTTCCCCATGTCTGTCTGGGTTTCCTCCGGGTGCTCCTGTTTCCTCCCACAGTCTGAAAGACGCGCTGGTTAGGTACATTGGCCGTCCTAAATTCTCCCTCAGTGTACCCGAACAGGGGCCAGAGTGTGGTGACTAGGGGATTTTCACAGTAACTTCATTTCAGTGTTAACGTAAACCTACTTGTGATACTAACTCCAGTCGATGCCATTGGCATATACAAAGTTGCTTCATTGGAATCAGTCACCCCTCCATTCAGCAATCTTGACTAATTTGTGGAGGGAAGTTTTCTATTGAGAGGGAGTGGGATGTCAAGATATTGTTTGCCTACCACTGAAATACAAAGATGCTCGACTGGGCAAGGGTCAACGTGGGATTGGAGAAAGGAACTGTCCACAGTGTGATTTACAGAATCACATACTATTAGACTCCAGAAGCCTACCTGCATGGAGAAGTAGAACCATGCACGACACTAAGCTAGCATCTATAAGTAGTTAATGAATAGCAATAAAGGGTACTTATTCAAATAGACAAATCTCAAGATCGGATCACTGAGATATCTAAAGAATCCATATTACCACATCCACCACATTCCCTGGCAGGATATTCCTTATCGAAAGCAGTTGCTGAGTAAAAAGCTTTGCTTCATGTCGCTCTTTTACCACTTAGAAACATAGAAACTAGAAGCAGGAGTAGGCCATTTGGCGCTTCAAGCCTACTCTGTCATTTATTGTGTTGATGGCTGATGGTTGATGGCATTGGAGAGAGTGCAGAGGAGATTTACCAGGATGCTGCCTGGTTTGGAGGGCAGGTTTTATGAGGAAAGTTTGAGGGAGCTGGGGCTTTTCTCTTTGGAGCGGAGGAGGATGAGAGGCGACTTAATAGAGATTTATAAGATGATGAGGGGGATAGATAGAGTGGACGTGCAGAGACTATTTCCTCGGGTGGATGGAGCCGTTACTAAGGGGCATAACTGTAAGGTTCATGGTGGGAGATATATATAGGAGGGATGTCCGAGGTAGATTCTTCACCCAGAGAGTGGCTGGTGTGTGGAATAGACTGTCTGCTGTGATAGTGGAGTCAGACACTTTAGGAACTTTCAAACGATTATTGGATAGGCACACGGAGCACTCCAGAATTATAGGGAGGGATAGCTTGATCTTGGGATTGGACATAGCTTGGCACAACATTGAGGGCCAAAGAGCCTGTACTGTACTGTACTGTTCTATGTCTTATGTTCTATGATCATCAAATTCAATATCCTGATCTCCTTTCCTCCTATATCCCTTGATCCCTTTAGCCTGAAGGGTTATAACTAGTTTTTTCTTGAAATCACACAATGTTTTGGCTTCAATTACTTTCTGTGGTGGTGAATTCCACACATTCACTACTCTCTGGGTGAAGAAATTTCTCCTCCCCTCAGATCTTAAAGATTTATTCCTTATCCTCAAAGCAAGGTCCCTAGTTCTGGACTCCCCCACCAACAGCAACACTCTTTCTGAATCTACCCTGCCTAACTCTGTTAGAATTTTATAAGTTTCTATGATATCCCCTCTTCCTCTTCTGAACTCCAGTGAATATAATCCTAACTGACTGAGTCTCTCTTCAAATGACAAAGCTGCCATCCTGGGAATCAGCCTGGTAAATCTTTGGTGTACTCCCTCTATAGCAAGGACAACCTTCCTCAGATAAGGACGCCAAAACTCTAAGCACACGCTACTCTAGGTATGATTTCATTTGATTTATTATTGTCACATGTATTAAACGAGACAGTGCAGAATATAGGAAACCCACACAGACGCAGGGAGAACATGCAAACTCCACACAGACAATGACCCAAGCCAGGAATCGAACCCAGATCTCTGGTGCTGTGAGGCAACAGTGCTCAGCACTGTGCCAGTTATTTACTCCCTATCTACTCTGTCCAGACCCCTCATGATTCTGGACACCTCCTTGGCACTGCAGGGAAATGTAGTGGTCAATTGCATAGCAAGACCCCACAAACAACAATGATATTCTTGTTAAATGGCCAAGTTACTAGAGAATGCCCTTTAATGTAGAATCATAGAATCCTAACTGGAAGAAGGAGGCCATTCGGCCCATCGAGACTACACTAACAACAATCCCATCCAAGCCCTATTCCTGTAACCACACGCATACACCCTGCTAATCCCCCTGACACGAAGGAGCGATTTAGCTTGGCCAATCCACCTAACCTGCACATCTTTAAAGTTTGGGTAGATTCCGGAGCACTCGGAGGAAACCCGCGCAGACACGTGGAGAACACGCAGACTCCGCACAGTCAGTGACCCAAGGTGCGAATCGAACCTGGGTGCCTGGCACTGTGAGGCAGCAGTGTTAACCACTGTGTCAGGGTGCCACTGCATCTGCCAAGTAGCATCGCAAAATTTTCGAAACTCACCCAGGAGGTGGATAAGCTCTCAGTTTAATGTTTTATCCTCAGAAATAATACCTCTGACAGTGCGGCACTGCATCAGAGTGCTCTCAAGTGGGACAGTCGCCCAGAGTCCCCCATACCAAAGCGTAAGAGGGCACTGCGGCAGAATGATACTTGGCAAAGGGTGTGCTGGGGAACACGGAAGACAGCCATACATTCATCTCAACTAGTCAACCAAGGAACCAAATGTCAACAGCGATAAAAGATAAAATAATCTCAGGTAGAAGCAACAAATTACACGGTTTCTAAACACTGGCTGATCCTAAACCAATTAAAAGCTGATGATGTTAAATAAACACTGTAATAATAAGTGGCACGGAGCATCAAGCTGGAATTGTGAACAGGTATCACACCACTAATCCTCACTGAGTGAAATTAGTAACTAGCAAAATAGATTCTGACATCCAGAGAAGTCTTTGTACAGCATTACACAAAAAAATAACTAGGGATAGCCAATGTACTGAGCAGATCCCGTTAAACTTAATCCTGTTTAATTTATTTGATCGATCCCAAGGCAGCCTTGTTGCCCAGATGAGTCAACGTCATTTTTAACATAATTTTGAAATGTCACATACTTTAAAAGCTTTAAGAATCCCTACAGAGGCCTTTTGGCCCATCGCACGGTACTGAAAAGAACCTCTGACCCAGACCTATCAGCCACTGTCTTATCCCTGTGACCCCACGCATTGGCTAATCCAAATAACCTACACATCCTTTGGACACTAAGGGACAATTTAGTATGGTCAATCCACCTAATCTGCACATCTCCCAACAGAGTAAAAAATTCTCACAGCACCAGGTTAAAGTCCAACCAGTTTGTTTGATTTTATTAAACTGGTTGGACTTTTAACCTGGTGTTGTGAGACTTTTTACTGTGTTTACCCCAGTGTAACACCGGCATCTCCACATCACGTCTTCCCACAGTCCAGAGATGTTCAAGCAGATCCAAAGAAGTGCAGGTTAGGCACATTAAATTGCCCCTCAGTGCGACGGGGGACTAGCAGGGGAAAATACGTGGTGTTACAGGAAAAGGGCTTAGGTGGGATTGCTGTCGGTGCAGACTCAACGAGCCAAGTGTCCCCCTTCTGCACTGTAGGGATTCTGTTCTATTTTATCTTTGGACTGTGGGATAAAACTGGAGCACCCAAAGGAAACCCACGCAGACACAAAGAGAATTTGCAAACTGCACACAGTCGCCCAAGGCTAGAATTGAACCTGGGTCCTAGGCGGCACGAGGCAGCCACTGTATCACCATGCCCTTGTTTAATGATTATATTGAAAGTGTAAGGCATAGATTCGCCACAACTCTAGTGGGGTTTAAACAGAAAAATCAAAGGGACAGGTTGACTTACATTCATTTAGCTTTAGAAAGATGGGTGTGGGATTGAGGGGGGGGTGTGGGATTGAGGGGGGTCATCAATTAACTTCTACAGATGCACCATAGAAAACATTTTTTCTGGCTGTAGCACAGCTTGTATGCAGCTCTGTTCAAGACCGCAGGAAATTCTAAAGGGTCATGAATATAGCCCAGTCCATCACGCAAACCAGTTTCCCACCCACAGACACTGTCCACACTTGCCACAGCGCTGGAAAAGCAGTCAGCATAGTCAAGGACCCCACACCTTTCTCAGTTGGGAAAAAGATACAAAATTCTGAGGTCACGTACCAACCGACTCAAGAATAGCTTTTTCCCTGTTGTCATCAGACTTTTGAATGGACCTACCTTGCATTAAGTTGATCTTTCCCCTGCACCCTAGCTATGACGGTAACACTACATTCTGCACCCTCTCCTTTCCTTCCCAATATACTGTATCCCTTGTCTATATTGCATACAAGAAGCAAAACTTTTCACTGTATCCCAGTACATGCGACAATAATAAATCAAATCAAATTAAGGGATTCAATCGGTAGATAGGCAGAAATGATTTGCTCTAACTTAGTCAGTCACAATCCACCTGAATGATTGTTATTCTGAATGGCCTTTTCTTGTGCCCATACTGTCCACATATTGCAAAATTGCAATGCAAAGATCTGAGTATATAAATGTTATTTGCTGAAGCATCACTGCGCGGATTAGTGTTTGAAATTTAATACAACAGCGAGTATTTCTCCTCCCTTTGAGAGCTTTCTCTGCTGCGCTTCTCCCTGAGTCTGAAGTGCACAGAGAAACAACCAAAATATAAAACAATAAAAATGGCATGGAAAAGTTACATTTACCAGAACATTGCCTAATGAATACCTGACTCACACACACTGTGCTCCTTACGACTGACCTTAGGCAGAAAGGCTGACATTAAGATCTAGACATCCTCAGAACCAATGAAGTACTTTGTGAAGTATCATCACAGACTGTAATGTGGGAACACCGCAGCCATTTTATGCACAGCAAGCTCCCGCAAGTAGCAATGTTGGATTGTGAGCAGAGCATCAACTTGTTTGCGTTGTTGACTGGAGGTGTAATATTGCCCAGGGCAATGGGGGATACCTTATCCCCTGCCCTTCTTCAAAAACGTGTAATGGTTTCTTCCGATCACCTGAGAGAGCAGGTGGAACCTCCCAACCAAAATCATAAAATCCTACAGTGCAGGAGGAGGACATTTGGCCCATTAAGTCTGCACCAACAACAATCCCACCTAGTCCCTATCTCCATAACCCTGTCCATTTACCCTTGCTACACCATGCAATGGCAAGGCCATTCCACCTGACCTGCGCATCTTTGGAGTGTGGGAGGAAACTGGAGCACCCGGAGGAAACCCACGTAGACGTGGGGAGAATGTGCAAGCTCCACAGTAATAGTGATCCAAGCCGGGAATCGAACCTGGGTCCCTGGAGAGCAGTGCTAAGCATTGTGCCACCGTGCCGCCCATGACGACAGTTGTAGCTGTGCAGCACTCCGTCGGTACCACACTGGAGTTTCAGTGTGGAATGTGTGCTCATGTCTCCAGAACAGAACCTTAAATCAACAACCTTCTGACATATAGAGGAATAGGCACCACCATTAAGCTGACTAATGACCCAGCCCAGCAGATTTCAGGCTAGATTGGGAGATCTTCACCCCTCTCTGTAAAGTGACCTGAATGGTCACTTTCCTATTTCCTTCGCCAGCTTGCCTGTTTGATCTGTTTAGAGAGGCATTGGTGTGTGTGGCTCCTGCTCTGAACAAGACCTCAAGTAACTATAAAGCGTTGTGAACATAGCCAGCCTCCCATCCACTGATTCTGTCTACACTTCCCGCTGCCTCGAAAAAGCAGCCAGCACAATCAAGGACCCCATGCACCCCAGACATACTCTCTTCCACCTTTTCTGCACTGTAAGATTCTACGGTTCTAACATTCTTCTGTGGGGAAACAGGTACAAAAGTCTGAGATCAGGTACCAACCGACTCAAGAACAGTTTCTTCCTTGCTGCTATCAGACTTTTGAATGGACCTCCCTTATGTTAAGTTGATCTTTCTCGACACCCTAGCTACAACTGTAACACCACGTTCTGCACCCTCTCTTTTCCTTCTCCTCTATGCGCTCTATGAACGGTATGCTTTGTACAGTGCGCAAAAAACAATACTTTTTACTGTATCCCCAATACGTGTGTTAAGAATAAATCAAATCATTACTAACACAGGATAGTGTGTGTCAATCTGTCCGATGAATTCAAAGAACAAAGAAAAGTACAGCAGGAATAGGCCCTACAGCACCACCCCCCCTACCCTGTGTCAATCAGGATAAGAACATAAGAACATAAGAAATAGGAGCAGGAGTAGGCCATCTGGCCCTTCGAGCCTGCCCCGCCATTCAATAAGATCATGGCTGATCTGTCGTGACTCAGCTCCACCTTCCCGCCCTCTCCCCATAACCCTTAATCCCGTCTCTTATCAAAAACCTATCAACCCGTTTCTTAAAAATATTTAGCGAGGCAGCCTCCACCACTTCAACGGGCAGAGAATTCCAGAGATTCACCACCCTTTGAGTGAAGAAGTTCCTCCTCAACTCTGTTCTAAACCGCCCCCCCTTTATCTTGAGGCTGTGCCCCCTAGACCTACTGTCTTTTTTGAGCGGGAACAGTCTCTCCACCTCTATCCTATCCATCCCATTCATCATCTTATACGTCTCAATGAGATCTCCCCTCATTCTTCTAAACTCTAACGAGTACAAGCCTAGTTTATTCAGCCTCTCCTCATAGCTCAATCCCCTCAACTCCGGTATCAGCCGAGTAAACCTCCTCTGCACTCCCTCCAGGGCCAAAACATCCTTGCGCAGGTGCGGCGCCCAAAACTGCACACAGTACTCCAGCTGCGGCCTCACCAATGCCCTATACAGCTGCAGCAAGACCTCCCTACTTTTATATTCAATCCCCTTCGCTATGAAGGCCAGCATCCCATTCGCCTTCCTGACCACCTGCTGCACCTGCAAGCTGGGTTTTTGCGACTCATGCACAAGGACCCCGAGGTCCCTCTGCACCGTCGCCTGCTGCAGTTTTTCGCCCCGTAAGTAATAGTCCTTCCTACCATTCCTCCTACCAAAGTGGACCACCTCACACTTGCCAACATTAAATTCCATTTGCCATTTCCTGGCCCATTCGCCCAGCCTATCTAGATCCTTCTGCAGACTCTCCACACCCTCCGCACAATTTGCCTTTCCCCCAATCTTGGTGTCATCAGCAAATTTCGACACCCTGCACTCAGTTCCCTCCTCCAGATCATCTATATAAATGGTAAATAGCTGAGGCCCCAGCACCGACCCCTGGGGCACCCCACTAGTCACCAACCGCCAATCCGAATAGCATCCATTGACCCCCACTCTCTGCCTCCTATTTGACAACCAATCCTCTATCCACGCTAACACCCTACCCCCAACTCCATGTCCCCTGACCTTCTGCAATAACCTCTTGTGAGGTACCTTAGGATGCCCTAACTAAACCAAAGAAGACCCTCCTCCTGACCTCATTCTCTTTATTCCCAACAAATTCATCTTAAATCTATATCTGGATATAGGTCTAGCTTGAAAGCATTCCAATCAACTTTCATATACAGCTTTGCGCCTGGAATTCATCTCCTTTGCTTTAGCAGGTGCCAAATCTCCACCTGAAAACCATAGGCCACAGTCTAGGTAAGGAATACTAACAGGCTTGTTATCAGGTTACTTTCCCAATCCGAAAGTGAACTGGGACAGCCCGCCACTGACTAACGTTAAAGTGTAAGTGGTCAGCAAACTTGGAACAATGACTTACAAGGTCCTTGAGGAGGGAAGTTCACTCTTCAGCACCAAGATGAAAAGATAAACTACCTTCCAAAAATAAAATAGATCTGATAAGTTTCCTGGAATGACTTTGAATTTTACAGCACAGAAACAGACCACTTTCATCTGACTTAATTTATTGTTGTCACATACATTGGTATACAGTGAAAAGTATTGTTTATTGCATGATTTACAGACACATATTTGACTTATTATCACATGTATTGGCGTACAGTGAAAAGTGCAATACGGAAAAACACCCTGTTCGTAGGGAAGGGAAGTTCTTCTGGCCTATCGGTCTTTATTAGTATTTATGCTCTGCACAAATCTCCGCATGGTGGCACAGTGGTTAGCACTACTGTCTCACAGCGCCAGGGATCCGGGTTCAATTCCTGGCTTGGGTCACTGCCTGTGCAGAGTCTGCACGTTCTCCCCATGTCTGCTTGGGTTTTCCGTGGGTGCTTCGGTTTCCTCCCATGTTCCAGAAGATGTGCTGGTTAGGTACATGCTAAATTCCCCCACGGTGTACCCAAACAGGCACCGGAGTGTGGTGACTAGGGGGTTTTCACAGTAACTTCATTGCAGTGTTAATCTCCCATTTCAAGGTATCATTGTCTGTCACCTCAGCCAGTTCCACATTCTCACCGTGCTCTGGGTAAAGACATTTGTATTGAAGTTTCTATTTGATTTATTGGTAACTATTTACAGCCCTTTATTGGGGTCTCCTCCACCAGTGAACACACCTTCACCACATCTCCCCTTTAACAATTGTGAAGAGCTCTAATCGGTCATCGTGCAGTTCGTTCTGCCTTGTCCGGCAGTTATGATCTCTTGATTCTGCGACCGTCCTTGTGAGTCTCTCCTGCACGTTCTCCAGTGCTTCTCCGGGCTATTAATCAGATGGAGATCAGTACAAGTGCTCAAAACCAGTTTCCCTATATTTCTTAGTCAAAATGCTCAATTCTGAGAAACTTGCCAGGGAATCGAGTCTGTTTGAATCACGGAGCAGAAATCTAAATTAATACACCAGAACACCGTAAGATATAGGGGCAGAATTAGGCCATTCAGCCCATCAAGTCTGTTCCACCATTCAATCATGGCTGATAAGTTTCTCAACCCCATTCTCCCGCCTCTCCCCTTGATCCCCTCACCAATCAAGAGCCTATCTACTTCTGCCTTAAGTACACTCAATGACCTGGCCTCCACAGCCTTCTGTGGCAATGAGTTCCACAGGTTCACCACCCTCTGGCTGAAGGAATTCCTCCTCATCTCCGTTCTCAAGGGTTGTCCCTTTGCTCTGAGGCTGTGCCCTCGGATCCCAGTCCCTCCGACTGATGGAAACGTCTTCCCCACGTCCACTTCATCCAGGCCTTCCAGTATTCTGTAAGCACTCAAAACCAAGTCTGTTTTTGTTGTGGGACATTGTGAGTACGTTTACAAAAATTCGGGCCAGAGTGTCACTGGCGAGAGCAGCATTTATTGCCCTTGAGAAGGCAGTGGTGAGCTGCCTTTGTGAAATGCACCCTGAAGGAGTTCCAAGATGTTCAACTCTGCAACAGATAAAGGAACGGCGACGCATTTCCAAGTCAGTGTAGCGAGTGGCTTTTCCACTGAAGAACGGCAGTCAGCGCTGACTGTTATCAGGAGCTAAATATGGAAATCAGGACGCTGGCTCTTTGATTTGGTCTGCCCCACCATAAGCTTCCCAATATCACCCAGCCTTTAATACACGCTGTGGGAGATTGGGGCATATAGCCACAGAGCACCCAGGCAAACATGCCAGAACAAGCTTGTCCACTCATGTGTCAGTATATTTAAACCAGCATGGTAAGTCCAAAATATTAGAATTTTAGAACCACAGCGCAGAAGGAGGCCATTCGACCTATCGAGCTGACATCGACAACAATCCCACCCAGGTTTAACCCCACAAGCCCACATAATTACCCTGCTAGTCCCCCTGACGCTAAGGGGCAATTTACCGCAGGCAATCAACCTAACCTGTACATCTTTGGACAACGGGAGGAAAACCAGAGCACCCGGAGGAAACCCATGCAGACACAGGGGAAATGTGCAAACTCCATACTGACATCTGAGGCCGGAATTGAGCCCAAGTCCCTGGCGCTGTGAGGCAGCAGTGCTAACTACCGTGCTATCCTTCTGTCAAACCACCTCACTACATCGTCAATTTACTTTTACCTGTGTGGAGTCTCGGTCCTTCAGATTTCAATTATTGCTGGAGATTTTAAAAAATCTTATTTCTTTTTCTCTCTGTAATCACTCTCAGCATCAGCATGGACCTGATTTCACTGGAGATTAGAACAGTGACTGGACTGAAGTGTATGAGGTCCTGAATAGTATTGACAAGATTTTTTTTATTCATTTGTGGGACACTGGCTGGCCAGCATTTATTGCCCTTGGAGGGCAGTGGGGAGGCAATCACATTGCTTTGGCTCTGGAGTTACGTGTAGGCTGGACCAAGATAAGGATGGAAGATTTCCTTTCCTGAAGGATGTTAGTGACCCAGATGGATTTTTCCTGACGATCGACAATGCTTTCATGGCCATCAGTAAACTCTTAATTCCTGGTACTTTTTATTGAATTCAAATTCCACCTTCAGCCATGATGGGATTCGAACCTGAGTCCCCAGAACGTTAGCTGATTTTCTGGATTAATAGTCCAGCGATAATACCACTAGATCATTGCCTCCCCTATGGATATGGAAAAGATGTTTCCTCTGTTGGGTGAATCCAGTATGGGGGGGGGGGGGGGGGAACTGTTTTCAAATTAAGGGTCCTCTGTTAGGACAGAGATGAGGAAAATGTTTTTGTCTCATGGGGTTGAGTGACTTTGGAAGTCTCTGCCTTAGAAGATGGTGCAGTTGGGATCACTAAATATTTTTAAAGTGAGGGTAGATAGATTCTTGTTGGGTAAGGGAATCAAAGATTATCAGGATAGATGGGAATGTGGGATTCGAAACACAAACAGATCAGCCTTGATCATACTGAATGGCGGATCTGGCTGGAGGGGCTGAATGGACTCCCCCGCTCCTATTTTGTAAGTTCATATATGTTCGTAACTGTGTCTCAGTTGGTTGCTTTTCACCTCTGACTGATAATATTCTATGTTCAAGTCCTACTCCAAGGACTTGATGACGCACCCCGGACACTCCCTCTTCCACCTTCTTCTGTCGGGGAAAAGATACAAAATTCTGAGTTCACGTACCAACTGACTCAAGAATAGCTTCTTCCCTGCTGCCGTCAGACTTTTGAATGGACCTACCTCGCACTAAGTTGCTCTTTCTTTACTCACTAGCTATCACTGTGACAATACATTCTCCATTCCTTTTCTATGTACGGTATGCTTTGTCTGTATAGCGCGCAAGGAACAATACTTTTCACTGTATTCCAATACATATGACAATAATAAATCAAACCAAAATAAAGACAAGCCTTCTTTCTTTCCTTTCTCCTCTTTAAACTTTATCTTTCCTTATCTCAATTTCACTTTCCACGCTGGATTTGATAATTTATTTAACTATTCTAACTAACGTTTCCCGATCTTGGACCCCGGGCTTGCGTAGATTCTTCAATCTGATTTGCTAACCAGACACGCAGTTGCTTGTCCCTGTTCATCCTTGCCCCGGATCCCCTGTGGAGAGCCGTGCATTTTTATTTAGCTTTCAAATTGTTGTAGGTTCCCAGTGCAGAGTCTCATAGGAGATCCGTGAGCAGCTGTAGGGACAATGAACCATAGCTGCTGTTTGTTCCTTTATTACTGAGCTCAAAATCTGGACCCTTTTATTTCAACATCCCTCCCCATCCCCAAACATCAAGCTCAAAATGTTTCAATATAAGTACCCCCCTCCCTCACCCCGCCCGCAACAAGTTTCCCTGATGATAAAGTTACCACTCACAACCAGATGAGTGAATCAGAGGGTTGTAGAATGGTTACAGCACAGGAGGAGGCTATTCAGTCCATCTAATTTGGATCGTCTCTCTCTGCTGGTCCTACCTCCCACTCTCCCTCCTTTCAATACAGCCCTGAAATTGCTTTCTCATCAGGTACTTATTCCTCTTGGCTTTTTTAAAGCCGCAACTGGATCTTCCTCCACCACACTATTGGAAAATGAGGCCAGCTATTGAGAAGCACGCTGACATCGGTGGGGCTGGAAAATCCCGCCGGCAGGAGGGGCTGGAAAATTCCACCCCGAGCCAACATTTAGTGTCACAACATTAACACTGCAATAAGTTACTGTGAGAATTCCCTAGTTGCCACACACTGGCATCTATTCGGGCACACTGAGGGAGAATTTAGCATGGCTAAAGCATCTAACCGACACATCTTTTGGACTGTGGAAGGAAATCGGAGTACCCGGAGGAAATCCACGCAGACATGGGGAAAACATGCAGACGTCAGACAGTGACCCAAGCTGGAAATCGAACCCAGATTCCTGGCACTGTGAAGCTGCAGTGCTAACCACTGTGCCAGTTTCTCCCTATCTCCTCTGCCCAGACCACTCGTGACTCTGAACACCTCCTTAGCATTATCTCCTCTGCCCAGACCACTCGTGACTCTGAACACCTCCTTAGCATTGCAGGCAAACATAGTAGTCAATTGTATAGCATTTTTGGACACTAAGAGTCAATTTATCATGGCCAATCCACCTAACTGGCACATCATTAGACTGTGGGAGGAAACGGGAGCACCTGGAGGAAATCCATGCAGACATGGGGACAACATGCAAACTCCACAAAGTCACACAAGTCCCAAATTGAACCTGGATCGCTGGCGCTGTGGGGCTGCAGTGCTAACCACTGTGCCACCCATGTATTACAAATCTGATGATAATGTATCACAAATCCAACCAATCACAATGTAAAACATTCCCCCGAGTCCTGCGGATTCGCCAACCACTTTTAAACCGGGTCACATCTGGCTCTCGACCCGACAGGATAAAGATGTTGTTTGAAAAACAGAAGTGGTGAAGGGACATTACAATGTAGCCAAATGCTTGTTTGGTGTTTAATAACACATTCCTCAATGCCTGTGAATCCTCACAACTAACAGGCACCCCCCCACCTTAAATACTTGAAAACAGCAGCAAGGTGGCACAGTGGTTAGCACTGCTGCCTCACAGCGTCAGGGACCCGGGTTCGATTCCCAACTCGGGTCACTATCTGTGCGGAGTTTGCACATTCTCCCCGTTTCTGCGTGGGTTTCCTCCCGGTGCTCTGATTTCCTCCCGCAGTCCAAAGAAAAGGAAAAGCTTATTTATCAGTCACAAGTAAGGCTTACATTAACACCGCAATTATGTTACTGTGAAAAGATGTGTGGGTTAGGTGGATTGGACATGCTAAATTGACCCTTAGTGTCAGGGGATTAGCAGGGTAAATATGTGGGGTTATGGGGATAGGGCATGGGTGAGATTGTGGTCGGTGCAGACTTGATGGGCTGAATGGTCTCCTTCTGCACTGTAGGGATTCTATGATTAAAAGGGAGAGAGAGAAAGAAGAAAAACTATCTCCTATTTCATCTCAGCTACATCCAAAGTTGGTGATGGTGTTGCCAGCGTACAGCGGCTTCATCTGCCCAAACTATTGCAGACATTGCTTTTTGCAACGTTGACGCTTTGCCAAAGACTCCTCTTTTAAGCTAACATCACTAGAAACTGGGAAATGAGCTTGTCTCGTACGCTCGACAGTTCGCAAAAGATGCCCACGAGGAAGTGGAGCATATTCCAAACCATCTGCCTGCCCTGAATCGCAATGTTCCTCCAGTCCTTGTACAAGACAAAGATACATATCGCACTAATACAGATCGTTTAATATTGTTGAGAGCAGGCAAGGCTGCCAGGGTTGAACTGCATTGTTACCAAACTAGCTTTTCGAGAGGGGGAAAGAAAGAGCCTCAGTGTCCACAGCCTTCCCTTATATTAGGAGTTCTCTGCCCTGATATTATAAATGCCACAGAGCCCTACAGTGCAGAAAGAGGCCATTTGGCCCATCAAGCTTGCACAATCCCACTCAGACTCTATCCCCATAACCCCACGTATTTACCCTAGCTAGTCCCACCCGATACTAAGGGGCAATTGAGCAAGGCCAATCCACCTAACCAGCACACCTTTGGCGGGTGGGAGGAAACCCACGCAGGCACGGGGAGAACGTGCAAACTCCGCACAGACAGCGACCCAGGCGGGAACTGAACCTGGGTCCCTGGTGCTGCGAGGCAGCAGTGCTAACCTACTGTGCCACCATGTCACCCCAGCACGTGGGATTCTTTCCATTCACCTTTGCTGGTGGCCTTTACTTTCTTAAGCAGCTCGTTGCTTGTAAAGACTGCTGACTTAATAATGCCCCCTCACATTGGCCCAGCTCCCCTTATCCCCACACCTGCCAGAAACATGGGCAATGCTATCAAATGCTATCAATGCTATCAAATGGGCGGCCCGGTAGCACAGTGGTTAGCACTGCTGCTTCACAGCTCCAGGGTCCTGGGTTCGATTCCCGGCTCGGGTCACTGCCTGTGTGGAGTTTGCACGTTCTCCTCGTGTCTGCGTGGGTTTTCTCCGGGTGCTCCGGTTTCCTCCCACAGTCCAAAGATGTGCAGGTTAGGTTAATTGGCTATGCTAAAATTGCCCCTTAGTGTCCTGGGATGCATGGGTTACAGGGATTAGCAGGTAAATGTGTAGGGATATGGGGATAGGGTCTGGGTGGGATTGTGTTCGGTGTAGACTCGATGGGCCGAAGGGCCTGTTTCTGCACTGTAGGGTTCTAATAGGGTTCTAATACAAATGCAGTGTCAGCCAGTCAAACAGATGGCTCTACCCTGCTTTCCAGGAACTAACACAGCTAGGGGAAGACATTGAATTCCCCCTCTCCCATCCACCTCCCTGGAATTCCCTTTCCCAAACAAACTGATTTCAGTCACACGAAGACCACAAGACTGGAAGAGATTCTACAAGACTCCGAAATGTGTTTTCATGCCCCAGTTTACTGGTTCACCGCCAGTTCTTGGCGCTGATGGGTCAACACAGCTCAGAGAAAAAGCCTAAAATTCAAATAAAGTTCAATTATCCCCTGTGTCGACAATGAAGCCCGCGAACAGACACACAAATGGAGCAGGGGATCCACTTGACATGGATTATTTTGGCGGGCCATCTCAATTGCTGAACTCTCCACGTTGGTCTGCCCATGTCTCTCTGCTGCCCTCTATGGCACAGAGTCAGAACTATAGCACTCAGATTTCATCCCCCCCCCCCCCAAAGCCTCTCTCGACCCAACAAAACTGAGCACAACACACAGATTTGCAGCAGGCAATGAACAACACTCAGGTGGGCTGATTTCATAAATGTTTTAACACACACACATATATATACAGACACACACACACACACGCATACAGACACAGACACGCATACAGACAAATACACAGACACAGACACAAAATAACCAAGCTCATATCAAAAGCAAAAACATAAATAATCCTCAGAAACTGCAATCCATTTACACCAACCAAAACATACCTTCATCTCCTTTAAAAGCTACAAAACCCATCATCTACCTTTCGTCATGGATAGACTTTGAATTTTTAACATTGACATACGTATATACACACACGTGCTCACTGACACATATCCTCATAGGCACACACACATCTACCCAGGCACAAAGGTATATACTCTCGGACACATACAGGCATATACTCAAAGGCACACAGACATGTACTTACAGATACATAGGCAAACACTCACAGATATGCAGGCATATACTCATAGACATATACTTGCACACATATATCCTCACATAGACATACACTCACAAACTCACAGAGATATATCCTCACAGATACACATAGATATCCTCTATGTGTATCTGACAGACACACACAGATATCCTCACAGACACATGGGGATTTACTCATCAACATATATTCACCCAGCCACACATACAACCTCACAAAGCACTTAGACAAATAGTCACAGACACACATGGTCATATCCTTACAGACACACAGGCATATTTTAATAAACATATACTCATACATTCACATATAGCCTCACAAAGCACACAGACATATACTCATATACACACGCACACACACACACATATATCCTCACAAAGCACATAGATGTATACTCAATACACATATATAATCATAAACACACACATATACCCACACAGACACATACTGACATATAGTCACACACATGCACATACACACATATCCTCACAAAGCACATAGATATATATACTCAGCACACACAAATAGGTATAGACACACACATAGACCCACACGGATAAGATAAAGAAATACACTCGCACATAGATATGCACAGACTATACATTGAATATTAGACATTGATCATTGCTGACTCTTAATAATATATAAATAACCACACAAGCACTGATAACAGTTAGCTGCTATGTGCAGCACCTGAGCCAGTGGACAGCTCACTCGCAGCAACACCTGTTAACAACTGAAGATGGAACAATTGAACGGGACTGTGCAAAGGGATGATTCATGAGCCGCAGGCAGCCCCAAACACACACCGGGGCGACACACCACCACACACATGCACACACATACTAGTTTCTAGGTCACTCGGAGGGAGGCTAGTTTACAGGGGAGGGTGGGTGGGGAGGTCATTTTGCAAAGAAAAGAGATGCTGGTGCTGAAACACATCTGTCAGAGCAACAATTAACCATGTGGAGGCGTTCGGTTCTACACAGCACAACTTACCTTCTGTCAGCAGGCGTGCGGCATGAACAAAAGATGGATCCAGTGTATCCTTCTCAGCCATCAGCTCTGGTAAAAATTTCTCTCTCTGCATCTTTTATTTTGTGCAGTACAAATTTGCAATGTGTATTTCAAATAATTTATTGGGAGTCTTTTTTTTTAGAAGGTTGAAAGCTCTCCTTGGTTTCTCCCAGCGCACACAATGTCTAATTGAGTGGTTGTATCTGTCCCTTGGCTGGCGCACTCAGTGCATGCACTGGGCTCACTGACAGCACTCTCTCTGTCTGTGTCTGTGTCTCTCTCGCTTCGCCAATTTCCCAATACAGCCCCGCCTCCTCCCAACTCTCATTGGGCACAGCCCAGCCACCCGGAAGCAGCTCCAGGTGCTCATTGGTCAGTCCCTGCTGGCAGTCAAAGTGAGTAACAGGGTGTCCTGCTGTCCTACTGTCCACCTCCCAAATATGAGGTTTCTTCTTTGCACGCCTTACTCTTCATCTCATAGACACACACACACATATATATCCTCACAAAGCACATAGACATATAGTCATAGGCACACACACACACATATATATCCTCACAAAACACATAAACATATAGTCATAGACACAGACACACACACGCACACACACATATATATCCTCACAAAACACATAAACATATAGTCACAGACACACACACACATGTATATCCTCACAAAGCACATAGACATATAGTCACAGACACAGACACACACACACACACATATATCCTCACAAAACACATAGACATATAGTCACAGGCACATCCCCACGGACAGACACAGACATAAACTCACACATACACAAAGATATATACTCACAGACATAGATGTGCATATCCTCACAGATACACACATATACTCACATAGATGCACATATCATTACAGATACACATATATACTCACATAGATGCACATATCATCACAGATACACATATATACTCACATAGATGCACATATCCTCACAGATACACACATATACTCACATAGATGCACATATCATCACAGATACACCGGGGGTATACTCATTGACTTATACTCATACACATACATATATATCCTCATAAGCACATCACAATATACGCTAGAATTCTACCACCCTGCCTGCCACGGAATCAGAGGCAGACAACAGAAATGTCCATTGACCTCGCCCGAGTGAGATTGTAGAATCCTGCCTGTAGTCACAGACACACAGACATATCCTCACAGACACACATATATCCTCACAAAGCACATAGACATATACGCAGGACACACAGATGATTATGGGTACACCCATATACCCACAAGGATGCATACAGACATGTACTCTCCCATACATATGCACAGACACATACATACCTATACAGTGAATATTAGATATTGGCCACTGATGACTCTTAGCACCCTGCTTGGGCAAAGCCCCCTCTGGATGTTGCCTGATGTTATCTATAGTCTTTACATGAGAGATAATGCAGCAAAGGTTTACCAGGCTGATTCTGGGGATGGAAGGTTTGTCATATGAGGAGACGTTAAGTCGGTTAGGATTATTTTCATTGGCGTTTAGAAGAGTGAGAGGGGATCACATAGAAACGTATAAAATTCTAACAGGATTAGTCAGGGTAGATTCACAGGTGGCATAGTGATTAGCACTGCAGCCTTATAGCACTCGGGATCTGGGTTCAATTCCCAGCTTGGGTCACTGTGTGGAGTTTGCATGTTCTTCTTGTGTCTGTGTGGGTTTCCTCTGGGTGCTCCCATGGTGCAAAAGGCGTGCATTGGCCACTCTAAATTCTCCCTCAGTGTACCCGAGCAGGTGCCGGAGTGTGGCAACAAGGGGATTTTCACAGCAACTTCATTGCAGTGTTGATGTAAGCCTACTCGTGACACCAATTAATAAACTTTAAACTCAGAAAGAACATTCCTGATGCTGGGGGAGTCCAGAACGAGGGGTCATGGTTTGAAGATAAGGGACTGAGGTGAAGAGAAATTTCTACACCCACAGGGTGGTGAATGTGTAGAACTCACTACTGCAGGAAGTAGTTGAGGCCAAAATGTTGTGTGATTTCTAGAAGAAATTAAATATAGCTCTTGGGGCTAAAGGGATCAAGATATATGGGAGGAAGGGGGGATCAGGATATTGAATTTGATGACCAGTCATAAGAACATAAGAAATAGGAGCAGGAGTAGGCCAACTAGCCCTTCGAGCCTGCCCCGCCATTCAATAAGATCATGGCTGATCTGTCATGGCTCAGTTCCACATTCCCGCCCTCTCCCCATAACCCTTAATCCCCTCTCTTATCAAAAACCCATCAACCCACGTCTTAAAAATATTTAGTGAGGTGGCCTCCACCACTTCAACGGGCAGAGAATTCCAGAGATTCACCACCCTTTGAGTGAAGAAGTTCCTCCTCAACTCTGTTCTAAACCGCCCCCCCTTTATCTTGAGGCTATGCCCCCTAGTCCTACTATCCTTTCTGAGCGGGAAGAGTCTCTCCACCTCTATCCTATCCATCCCATTCATCATTTTATACGTCTCAATGAGATCTCCCCTCATTCTTCTAAACTCTAATGAGTACAAGCCTAATCTATTCAGCCTCTCCTCATAGCTCAACCCCCTCAACTCCGGAATCAGCCTAGTAAACCTCCTCTGCACTCCCTCCAGGGCTAAAATATCCTTGCGCAAGCACAGCGCCCAAAACCGCACACAGTACTCCAGCTGCGGCCTCACCAACGCCCTATACAGCCGCAGCAAGACCTCCCTACTTTTATATTCAATCCCCCTCGCTATGAAGGCCAGCATCCCATTCGCCTTCCTGACCACCTGCTGCACCTGCAGGCAGGGTTTTTGCGACACATGCACAAGGAATTTGGAATGTCCACTATGACTGTCACCAATTTGCACCATAGAAAGCATCCTATGCAGATTTATTACAACTTGGTATGCCTCCTGCTCTGACCAAGACCGTAAGAAACTACAAAGGGTCATAAATGTGGCCCAGACCATCGCATAATCCAGCTTCCTGTCCATCGATTCCATCTACACTACCTGCTGCCTTGGAAAATCAGTCAGCATAACCAAGCACCCCACACATCCTGGTTATTCTCTCTTCCACCTTATTCTGTTGGGAAAAAGGTACAAAACTCAGAAATCATGTATCAACCGACTCAAGATCAGCTTCTTCCATGCTGCCATCAGATTTTTAAATGGACCTACCTCACACTAAGTTGATCTTTCTCTACACCTTAGCTATGACTGTAACACTACATTTTGCACCCTCTCCTTTCCTATGTATTCTATGAACTGTATGTTTTGTCTGTATAATGTGTAAGAAACAATAATTTTCACTGTATCCTAATACATTTGACAATAATAAATCAAATCAAATTGAATAAGAAATTGCAGCATCAGCGTCCTTTTGCCCTCTTAAGCCTGCTCCATCATTCAATAGGTTCATGGCTGATCCAGTGTTCCTCACATCCACTTTTCTGCCCTTTCCCTTAACCCTTGATTCCCTTACTGATCAAAAATCTATGTATTTCAGCCTCAAATATGCATGAGGACTCAGCTCCCACAGCTCTCCGTGGCAAGGAGTTCCAAAGACTCTCAACTCTCTGAGAGGAGAAATTCTCCCACATCTCAGTCTTAAATTGGCACCCCTTTATTCTGAGACTATGCCGTCTGGTTCCAGACGGTTCTCTAGACTATGCCGTCTGGTTCCAGACTCTCCCATGAGGGAAAGCATCCCTCAGAATTTAAGCCCCTTAAGAGCCCAATTTGTCTCAATAAGACCACCTCTCACTCTTCTAAATTCCAATGAGTAGAGTCCCAAGCTGTTTAACCTTTGCTTGTAAGACAATCTCTCCATAACTGGGATCATCCTAATCCTGACACATCCTGATCAATGCATTAAGATATCGGCAGTGCTTCCCACATATTATTTGAGAGAAATGTGATAGTCCACATACACACTCCCAAGTACATATACTACATGTTCACTACACATAATTATAATGGGTGGCACAGTGGTTAGCATTGCTGCCACACAGCGCCAGGGACCCGGGTTCGATTCCTGCCTTGGGTCACTGTCTGTGTGGAGTCTGCATGTTCTCCCTGTGTCTGCGTGGGTTTCCTCCGGGTGCTCCAGTTTCCTCCCACAGTCTGAAAAGACATGCTGGTTAAGTGCATCGGCTGTGCTAAATTCTCCCTCAATGTACCCGAACAGACACCAGAGTGCGGCGACTAAATTTTGACAGTAACTTCATTGCAGTGTCAATGTGAGCCTACTTGTGGCACTAATAAAATAAACTTTAAACTTGATGTGTATTATTCCAAATGTCAGTGGAATATTTACCTTTCTTTGGTTCAAAATATATAACCGCATACATTTATTATGGACATAAAGTTGTGAGCCAACTTTCCAAGACAGCCTAATCCGCTGTTGTTATTAAGTTCTGCATTTCAGTTCGCTGAGCAGTGTAATAAGATTAAAATATTTGAAACATTTTTCCCCTCCCTCCACCCACAACTTTCAACCAAGAGCCTAGATGGGAACCAGGAGAGCAATAACTTCCCTTGTTTAACGAGGTTCTTTTCTAAAAAAAAATCATTAGATTTAATATTGGCTTGAAGCAAAGCATCCTCTTCCTTGATGAATAACCTTTTAGAGAGTGGAGTGTGTAGGCAGCTCAAAAAGGGGATGCTATTGGGAAATAAATCTCCCTTTTCCTGGATTGTACCTAATTCTAGCTCAATGCTATTAACCATGCTGCCAATCACATTGTCAAAGAGAGATTTCTGCATCCTGCTTCTCTTCCAGGCATCTTGTGTGTAAAGGCAGGCTCTACGTTCTTGAAACATTGGCAAAAAGGACGGGAAGGGAAGTGGGGAAACTGGTCTTTTTTCACACAGCAGGTGGTTTTGCTCTGGAACGCACTGCCTGGAAGATTGGTGAAAGTTGTTTCAATAGTAACTGACAGGACGGGGCTGGATAAACATCGGAAGTAGGAGAGTGGGTTGTGGAAAATATGAGGAGAGAACAGGAGGTGGAGACAGTAGAATCCATCTAAGAGACCACCCTGCCTATCAATTCTGCACCAAGTCTCCGAAAGAACATCTGCCCCAAGGCCCAAACCCCACCTTATCTACAAAACCTTGCACACTTATAATGGCCAAGCCACCTAGCCTATGCACCTTTGGACTCTAAGGGGCAATTTGTCTTGGTCAATCTGCCTTACCTACATATCTTTGGCTACTAAGGGCCCATTTACCATGGCCAATCCACCTTACCTACACATCTTTAGACACTAAGGAGCAATGTAGCATGACAAATCCACCTAACCTGCGCATCTTTGGACACTAAGGGGCAATTCAGCATGACCAATCGACCTAACCTGCACATTTTTGGACACTAAAGGGCAACTTAGTGTGGTCAATCCACTTTACCTACATGTTTTGGAGACTAAGGGGCAATTTGGCACGGTCAATGCACCTAACCTGTACGTCTTTGGACTGTGGAGGCAACCAGAGCACTCCAACTGGAGTGCTGTGTGGAAACCCACACAGATACCAGGAGACTGTGCAGACTCTGCACAGACAGTCACCCAAGGCTGGAAGGGAACCCAGGTCCCTGGCGCTGTGAGGCAGCACTGCTATCCATTGTACCATCATGCTGACCACAACGGGACAGCCAGCATGGGCTAGCTCAGACACAATGGGATGAATAGAACCCCTACAGGGCTGAAAGAGGCCATTCAGATCATCGAACCTAAATCGCTACCCAGACTCTATCCCTGTAACCCCATGTATTTAACCTGCTAATCCCCCGAGACTAATGGGAAATTGAGTATGGCTAAGTCACCGAACTTGCACACCACTGGAGCGTAGGAAGAAACCGGAGCACCTGGAGGAAACACACACAGACACGGGGTGAACGTGCAAACTCCACACAGACAGTGACCGAAGGTCGGTATTGAACTGGGGACTCTGACTGTGAGGCATCAGTGCTCACCACTGTGCCACCGACAAAGGAACAGCGTTTCTGAAAGCTTGTGGGTTTACTAACAAATAAACTGGTTGGACTTTAACCTGGTGTTGTGAGACTTCGTAGTGTTTCCACCGATAACAACTCAGAGTGTATTTATAAATGTTCGGCACTCTGACCTAAGGGGTGGGATTTTACAGCCTTGTTCGTCCCAAAACCATAAAATCCCGCACAGACCTTCCTGTGCTCTGTTCCTCATCCATTCCGATTTCCCTGGCAGGCCGGACAGTAAAATTCCAGCCAATGTATGTCATAGTTCCATGAACTCTATTGCCAAGAGGTCTAACTCTACAAGACACAGGTGATGCCCTCTCAGATTCTGCTCCTCATCTGTTGTTTTGCCAAAACTCACGGGCGCTCCTCCATAATAAAGTCCCGGTGAGTCTGAAACATGGTTTGTCCAGGGTTTTTAGATCCGGTGAAATTATCACTGAAAGCTAATTGAGGTTCGGATGAAAGGGAGGGAAGTTCAACCCCTAATGAATAAAAGATGAACTGAGGAAGATCTTTGATGGCAACCTAAAGAAAACAAAGACTTTTTTCATCAATAAAAGCGGAGATGCCTTCCTTGCGTATACACTTGCCAGTGTGCAGATGTTTTAAGAGTGCTAAGTCTGTACTTGCAGGCAGGAACCTGGTCCTGGCCTGTCAATAATGCAGTCAGCAGAAATCAAAAGGCAAACCTGCGAATGCTTGGAATCTGATACAAGGATGGAAAATGTCAGAAAGCCAGGGTTCGATTTGAAGAGGGAGAGCTTGCCTTTCCTGACAAAAGCACTCCATCACCGAGCAAGTTTGGAAGCAGGAGACAATGTTGTCGTGAATGAAGCAGGCAGCCCCCCTTTTCTGCACAGAAAGATCCCAGCAATAGAAACATGATAATGACCAATAATGTATTTATTTACTCATGAATAGGCTACATGAATAGAGATAGAAGAGAGCTATATGGACTGAGTAAGGGCAGAAGGCTTTTTTTTAAGTTTAGCTAGGACATCAGGCTTGGAGGGCTGAAGGATTTTTTTTTTGTTACTCATTTGTGGGACATGGGCATCACTGGCTGGTCAGCATTTCTTGCCCATCCTTAGTTGCCCGAGGGCAGTTGAGAGTCAACCACATTGTCGTGGCTCTGGAGTCATATGTAGGCCAGACCAGGTAAGGACAGCAGATTTCCTTCACCAAAGGACATTAGTGAACCAGATGGGTTCCTGTTCCTGCGTTGTATTTTTCTTTGTTTTTTGCCTTTGTTCTGTTAGTCACAAGTAGGCTCACATTCACACTGCAATGAAGTTACTGTGAAAATCCCCTTGTTGCCACTCTCCTGTGCCTGTTTGGGCACACTGAGGGAGAATTTAGCGTGGTCAATGCACCTACCCAGCACATAATTCGGATTGTGGGAGGACACCACGGCAACTGTCGGAAACCCTCGCAGACATGGGGAGAATGTGCAGACAGTCAACCATGGCCGGAATTGAAGCCGGGTGTCCCTGGTGCTGTGAGGCAGCAGTGCTAAACACTGTGCCACTGTGCCAATACCAAACTTCTTTTAGTGATACTGACTGAAGGATAAACATGGGGCATGACACCAGGAAGAATGCACGTATCTTCTCTGTGATGGTGTCTCAGGATCTTTTTCATTGACCCCAAGAGCAGATTGGGCTTGGTTTGATATCTCACCAAAACAGCAGTGCAGCACTCCCTCAGTACCTCACTGGAGTATGAGGCTGGATGCGTCAGAGATTCCTTTCCTGTCCATTGTTGCATGTGTACAATTTGACAATTGTGTAGTGTATTGGCGAGGTCACTCCTGGAGTATTGCGTGCAGTTTTGGTGTCCTTATTTTTAGCCTCAGGGATATAGAGTCTTTTAATAATGAATTTTTTATCCACAGGCATTTAAGTCCAGCAAGGGGCATGCGGGCGGCAGGTTGTGGTGGGCTGCTCTTGGATGTTGCTTCGGGAGTTGCCTACTGCTTCATGTCGTTGGTGTGCGTAAACTGGACCATCTCGAGGGCATCATGACAGCTCAGAGACTATCTCTGTTGCTGTGCGGACACATGGATTTGGGCCTGTGTCCGTGGGAGTTTGCGCGTTCTCCCCGTGGTTGCGTGGGTTTCCTCCGGGTGCTCCGGTTTCCTCCCACATCCCAAAAATGTACTTTTAGGCTGATTGATTGGGTAACAAATTGTCCCTATATTGGACCTCCCTGATCCTCACACATTAGGCATAGACTAAAATCATGAATAGGTCACTGACCATGGGACGGCGGCGTGGGCTCGTTGGGCCGAAAGGCCTGTTTCCCGTGCTGTGTTGTTCTTTGTTCTTTGTTCTTATCAGAGGAAGGATGTCCTTGCTATAGAGGGAGCACCAAAGGTTAACCAGGCTGATTCCTGAGTGGCAGATCTGTCATAAGAAGAGAGACTAAGATTTATATTCACTGGAGTTTAAAAGAGTGAGAGGGGACCTCATAGAAACATATAAAATTCTAACAGGGTTAGACAAGGTGGATTCAGAAAGAATATTCCCGATGGTGGGGAAGTCCAGAACTAGGGGTCATAGTTTGAGGATAAAAGGGAAAACTTTTAGAACTGATGCGAGGAGCAAGTTCTTCACCCAGAGGGTGATGAATGTGTGGAATTCACTACCACAGAAAGTAGATGAGGCCAAAACATTGTGTGATTTCAGAAGAACCTAGATATTGATCTAGGGGCTAAAGGGATCAAGAGATATGGGGGGAAGGGGGAAGATAAGGATTTTGAGTTCGATGGTCAGACATGATCATAATGAAGGGGGGGGGAGAAGGGCTAAATGGCCTACTCCTGCTTCTAGCTTCTATGTTAAGTCACAGTACACTGCAGGTAAAAGAGGATCTATCGGCTAATTTGGATTTTAACAGGGAGTGCTGGAGGACAGGGAGGTAGAGTAGGGGCAGATTACTTATTGAAGCAGACACCAGTCAGACTGGCATGGCGTGGGTAATCCCAGTTGCCCTTCTTTTTAGGTCAAACATGTGGCCAGCAAATGTAATAACAGGTGGGCTGTATGCTTGGTTGGCCAATATCAGTTGTATTATTGCACTATTTGACCAGATTAAAATTAGCTTGTTCAATGGCCAACATTGTGGCACCAATGGCAAATGAACCGTATCCCCACCCCCCAACTCCAAAAGTAGATTGGGCAGTGAAGCTTGCCTCACCCATTTCACACAGTGGCAAGGTCCAATAGATGGCAATCTCACTACCAAGTAGGAAGATCGTGGCTTCCATTACGAGCTCAAAGACTACTTCTAGTATGGTGTCTGTCTTGAGTTGAATGTGTCATGGCTGCCTCTAGACATCTCCTTGGTGGAGGGCACCTGACTGTGTGTCAGACATGCAGTTAAGGATTGCACTTCCAAACCCAAACAGGTTCAAGCCTCAGAAACCTAGGTTGGGATTTCAGTGCCAGTTTGAAGGAGTGATGCTGGATGCAAGGGTAAACTAGGGCCCTGTCATCCTGCCGCAAGTGATATAAAAGATCCTGTGGGACAATTTAAAGAGAGCTTTCTTCCCGGTAAATATTCCAGGCTGATAATTATTCCTCCATCAAATCACCAAAAACAGATTATCAGCATGTTATCCCAACACTCTGTGGGAGCTTACTATGCACAAATTGGCGGCTTTTTCAATTTTTACCACTTATAGTAATCAAGTTATAGAGGTTTACAGCATAGGATCAGGCCCTTCAGCCCAACTTGTCTATGCTGCCCAGTTTTTGCCATTAAACTAGTCCCAATTGCCTGCATTTGGCCCATATCTCTCTATATCAATCTTACTCGTGTAACTGTTTAAAAGGCAAAATTGTACCCACCTCTACTATTACCTCTGGCAGCTCATTCCAGGCACACCACCCTCTGTGTGAAACAATTTCCCCTCTGGTAACTTTCGTATCTCTCCCCTCTCACCTTAAATCTATGCCCTCTAGTTTTAGAATCCCCTCCCTTTGGGAAACAACGTTGACTATCTAGCTGATCTATGCCCCTCATTATTTTATAGACCTCTATAAGTTCATTGCTAAGCCTCCTCCACTCCAAGGAAACAAGTCCTAGTCTATCCGTTCCTCTCCTTATAAGTTCTGGTAACATTCTTGTGAATCTTTTCTGCACTCTTTCTAGTTTAATAATATCCTTTCTATAAGAGGGTGACCAGAGCTATACACAGTTTTCTTAGTGTGGCATTACCAATGCCTTGCACAACTTCAACAAGACGTCCCAACTCCCGTATTCAATGATCTGACCAGTGAAACCAAGCATGCTGAATGCCTTCTTCACCACTGTAACTCTATTTTCAAGGAGCTATGAACCTGTACCTCGACGTATATTTGTTCTATAATTCTCCCCAGTGCTCCACTATTAACTGAGTAAGTCCTGCCCTGATTCAATCTACCAAAATGCATCACCTTGCATTTATCTAAATTAAACTCCATCTGCCATTCATCAGCCCACTGGTCCAATTGATCAAGATCCCGCTGAAATCCACAGGTAATTCATTGACTCTGAAAAGCTTTGAGCATTGAGGGCATTATAAAATAGAAGCATTTTATTTTTATTTGTTAAAGTGTTATTGCAGCTTGCAGTGATTTATTGGTGCATTTCGTGACAAAAAAGCAATATAACATTCATACGAAATGGTCACAGTTTAGTCAATGGGTTATAAAGGAAAATATATTCAATGGACAATCCCAAGCCCCTGAGGTTATTAGTTCAGAAAGGGGGCATTTAAACTCAAGGAAAAAAGAGTTCGGGGAAAGGAATTGTGATTTCAAAGAGTGCTGCTTAGATTTCAGAGTGATGTGAGATGCCAGCATTGGACTGGGGTAAACACAGTAAGAAGTCTCACAACACCAGGTTAAAGTCCAATGGGTTTATTTGGTAGCAAACACCACTAGCTGTCGGGGCTTTTCCCTTTCATCACGCCAATGCCCCACTCACCTGATGAAGGGGAAAAGCCCCGAAAGCTAGTGGCGTTTGCTACCAAATAAACCTGCTGGACTTTAACCTGATGTTGTGAGACTTCTTACTAGATTTCAGAGTGGACAGGGTTAGGGTTAGGGATCAAAGGCAATGTAGTAAGTCGTAAGGTTAGCATTCTGCAATTATCCTGAGGGTGGAATGTTCACTCAGTGGGGAGGAGGAAGAATTCCTTCTCCCAAAGGGTCATTAGTCCTTGGAAATCTCTTCTCCAGTGCGCAACGGGTGGTACACAGGGTAGGTGTGGGAAAATGCTTTGTTGAAATGGCGGCGTGGGCTTGTTGGACCGAAGGGCCTGTTTCTCGCGCTGGGTTGTTCTTTGTTTGTACAGTGGCACAGTGGTTAGCACTGCTGCTTCACAGTGCCAGGGACTTGGGTTCGATTCCTGGCTTGGATCACTGTCTGTGTGGAGTTTGCACATTCTTCCCATGTCAGCGCGGGTTTCCTTCGGGTGCTCCGGTTTCCAAAGATGTGCAGGTTAGGTGGATTCACCATGTTAAATTACTCCTTAATGTCAGGGGGATTAGCTAGGGTAAATGCACGGGGTGAGGGCCCGGGTGGGATTGTGATGGGTGCAGACTCGATGGACCGAATGGCCTCCTTCTGCACTGTAGGGATACAATGATTCTATGAACATGCGCCAGGCTGAGTTTGACACATTAGGCGGGGTTTTCTGGCCCATTCCCCCTTGCCCCAAGGCTGGAAAATCCCATCCAAGATTTGCGCGGATCTTTATGTAGCAGATCCTATCCGGCCCACTACGATTCCTGTGGTGGGTGGGATGGGAAAACTCTACCCATTTTCAACGAACAAGGGAGTCAAGAGTTGTGGGGAATAGGCAGGAAAGTGTCATTGAGGGCCCAGTCAGATCAGCCACAATCCTCTAAATAGCAGAGCAAGCTCGAGGGGCTCCAAGTTATTGAGTGAACAATAATGGGATTCCCATGAGCCATCTTACAGCTGCTTCTGCAAACTCGGCTAACTTTGGATCAAAAAGCGCTATTGGCCAGAACTTGCTGGGGTCGCACGCTGGGCAGGATTTTCCCACCAGGCCTCCTGCGGGAATAGTAGCGGGCGGGACATGGACCATGCAAAGACATGTTGACCTTGGATGGGATTTTCCAGCCATGGGGGCAAGCGAGGCTGTAAAATCCCAACCACAGTGTCCCGTTGGTTAGACTCTTTGCCCTCACCACTCAGCTTCTGGAT
Source organism: Prionace glauca (assembly GCA_037974335.1). Classification (NCBI taxonomy): domain Eukaryota; kingdom Metazoa; phylum Chordata; class Chondrichthyes; order Carcharhiniformes; family Carcharhinidae; genus Prionace; species Prionace glauca. The sequence continues at coordinate 133,799,281 of CM075725.1, read as the reverse complement.
GTTTAGCAGCCCAAAATGATGGATGTGCGAACCGACACCAACCCAACAGGGCATCTGGAGCATTAGCGAACAATAAAGTCAACAGTCTGTCACCTGAGAAATAAATAGAAGGAAGACTGAAGAGGAAATTGGGTAAATTAAGTCTCACGTCAAGTGGAGGCAGCACGGTGGCACTGCTGCCTCACAGCGCCAGAGACCCGGGTTCGATTCTGGCCTCGAATGACTGTCTGTGCGGAGTTTGCACATCCCCCTTGTATCTGCATGTGTTTCCACTGGGGGCTCTGCTTTCCTCCCACACTCCAATGATGTGCAGGTTAGGTGGATTGGTCATGCTAAATTGCTCCTTAGTGTCAAAAGATGTGTAGGTTGGGGGAATTAGTGGTATTAATGTGTGGGGTTACGGGAATGGGGCCTGGGTAAGACAATCTGTCAGAGAGTTGGTGCAGATTTGATGGGCCGAATGACCTCCTTCTGCACCGTAGGGATTATATGATAAATTATGGTGAAATAAGGAGAGAGAAATAAAGATTGGGTTGAAGGGGAGATCGAGAATGAAGACAGAAAGGAAAAGTGAGAAAAACATTTTCATCTAATATTTTTTAAAAATCTCCAGGAACAATTAGGAAGGAGATTCCACGGGCTGGATTTTTGATCATTGGTCGGGAACTAACTAATTATGGGACCTGACTTCAGTCAAAGGTCAGGGGATGAGTTCACCATCCAATCAGGGACTCATAACACTGGAGGGCCAATGGGAAGCCTTCCAGCGCTCTGAGATTAGCAGTCGCCTTGGCCAACAGTGAAAGTCCTTATGTGATCCATTGCTTTTTCATTTATTAGTAGGCTTACATTAACACTGCAATGAAGTTACTGTGAAAATCCTCTAGTCGCCACACTCTGGCGCCTGTTCGGATACACTGAGGGAGAATTTAGCAAGGCCAATGCACCTAACCAGCACATCTTTCGGGAGGAAGCCGGAATGCCTGGAGGAAACCCATGCAGACACGGGGAGAATGTGTAGGCTCTGCACAGACAGTGGCAGAAGGCAGGAATTGAACCTGGGTCCCTGGCGCTGTGAGGCAGTGGTGCTAATCATTGTGCCACTAATTTTCATATTAGGACCAGAAGCTCCTGTCCAAAATTGACAGCATCTTTTTGCCGATCTGTCAAAATGCGCGACCAGTGGGACTGGAATATCCTGCCCCTCAGATTGGTGAGGGCAGAATTTTCCATTAAACTGATCATTAATTCACCAGCCAAAACCTGAGCCACGAATACTTTCTTGGAATCTTAACCCTCATTTACCCTCCAAATCCTGAGCTGATAATGGGCTCTGCTGGCACCATTCTCCAATTAGTCAAACAACGTCTGATGAGAGATCCGAGGCAATTAATCATTGTTGGAAAAAGCCAAGACTGGCAGACTTGCAATGCTTAGAAACCTGGTGACACATGTCAGTGCCTTAACTAGATGGGGAGAGGGGGGGGGTTTAGCAATGCATGACCACAGGCTCGCGAGTGTGTTGGCTTCAAAAGGAGTGGCAGTGGTGTTGAGAGGTCAGATCAATGGGAGAAACCAATAACAAGATTGTCACCTTTGTATTTCTCAGCTCAAATGAATGAACTTAATTACTTTGCAACAACTCGGTGTTTTAATGAAGGACATGAGAATTGATTGCTTTCTCTTTCAGCGAGCAAGGAAATATTTACAGATCGTTCCTCGCTGTGCCTCCTACACGGAAATACAAGGTTGTTGGGTACATTCCGGAGGATGAGTAAAATAATCAATGCTGCCGTTGACAAGCTTTAGACTGCCAGGTTGTACTGGGACATGCAGGCTGGGCCCATGCGTATCAAATGGTCAGAGGTAACTTATTCTGCGATGTGGTCTTCTCACTCGAGAAAGGATATACTGGCACTGGAGGGGGTGCAGAGGACACTCACTAGGTTGATTCCGGAGTTGAGAGGGTTGGCTTATGAGTAGACTGGGGCTATACTCACTGGAATTCAGAAGAATGAGGGGAGATCTTATAGAAACATATAGGATTATGAAGGGAATAGATAAGCTAGAAGCAGGGAAGTAGCTTCCACTGACGGGTGAAACTAGAACTAGGGGGCATGGCCTCAAAATAAGGGGGAGCAAATTTAGGACTGAGTTGAGGAGGAACTTCTTCACACAAAGGGTTGTGAATCTGTGGAATTTCCTGCCCAGTGAAGCAGTTGAGGCTCCCTCATTGAATGTTTTTAAGGCAAGGATAGATAAATCTTTGGACAGTAAAGGAATTAAGGGTTATGGTGAGCGGGCCGGTAAGCAGAGCTGAGTCCACGAAAAGATCAGCCATGATCTTATTGAATGGTGGAGCAGGGTCGAGGGGCCAGGTGGCCTACTCCTGCTCCTAGTTCTTATTCTGTAGTACTGATCACTGTAGTGCCTTCCGCAGCCTCAGAGTGGCCCAGTGGATTTTGCAGCCATTTAAGTATTTTTTTTTCTGTGATTGCAACCAATTTGCTCGCAGGAACTCCCACAAACTGTAATTGAGCAGGACCAGATCATCTGTTTTAGTAATGTTGGTTGAGGAATAAATATTGGTCTGGTCATCAGGTAGGACTCCATTGCTCTTTTTCTAATAACACCATAGAATTTTTTTGTGTCTACTTGAGAGAACAGGCGCGGCCTTGGTTTAGTGTTCTGCTCCAAAGCTCGCGCTGGAGGCAGTGCAGCACACCCTCAGTACAGCCTTGGATTACAAGCACAAATGTGCCCACTTTGGCATTTTTTTTCTATTCATTTGTGGGACATGGGCGTCGCTGGCTGGCCAGCATTTATTGCCCATCTCGAGTTGCCCACCTTCTTGAATTGCTACATGCTGTGGGTTGACCCACTATACTGTTAGGGAGGGAATTCCAGGATTTAGACTGAGCGACTGCGAAGGAACGGTGATATATTTCCAAGTCAGGACGGTGAGTGGCTTGGAGGGGAACTTGCAGGTGGTGGTGATCCCACGTATCTGCTGCCCTTGTCCTTCTAGATGGAAGTGGTCCTGGGTTTGGAAGGTGCTGTCTAAGGAACTTTGGTGAATTACTACAGTGCATCTTGTAGACAGTACACACTGATGGTAATGAGTGTCAGTGGTGGAGGGAGTGGGTGCTAGTTGACGCAGTGCCAATCAAGCTGCTTTGTGCTGGATGGCATCAGGCTTGTTGAGCTGCACTCATCCAGGCAAATAGGGAATATTCCATCACACTCCTGACTTGTGCATTGTAGATAGGCTTTGGGGAGTCAGGAGGTGAGTTATTCGCCAAGGTATCCCTAGCTTCTGATCTACTCTTGTAGCCATTGTGTTTATGTGGCGAGTCCAGCTGAGAATCTGGTCAATGGTAGCCCCAAGGATGTTAACAGTGGAGGATTCAGTGATGGTAGACACCATTGAATGTCAAGGGGCGGTGGTTAGAGTTTCTCTTACTGGTGATGGTCATTGCCTGGCATTTGTGTGGCACGAATGTTGGGCGCATGTTGCCCCTCGGTTACCCACTCGAGTGAAAGCGGTAATCGTCACAAGAGGGCAAGAGAGGGGGTTTCAGGTAGCAGGAGGCTACGAGCCAACAGCAGACGGAGGTTCAATGGCAGGAAGGTAAGTCACTGGAACATCTTGCAGGAGATCAGCCTGGGGCTGAGAAGGCCTAAACCTTCTTGTTGAAACTTGGAGTAGCGTTCTTCCCCTTTTCCACTGGGAAAGCTAAAAAAAAAATAGGGTTCCTTTGAAATTAGATCCTCTTCACAGTGCTGACTCTCACCATCAGCAGTGCGGTGCTCCCTTTAGTGTGGTGCTGAAGTGCCAGTTTAAATTATTTAACTGCACCTAGATTACACATAGGAATTTGGTGAATGTCCTGGCATAAAAGACCAAGGTCCATCTTGTTCCTCTCCTGGCAGTGTTACCACACAATGAAGTATTGACTATTCATAGTGAAGAATCTCGATTAATCATACAACTCATCCAGAAGATCCAGGCTAATATTCTGGGGGGCCCGGGTTCAAATCCCAACATGGACACATGATTCCAGAGCCACAGCAGTGTAGTTCGCTCTTAATCACCCTCAGGGCAATACTGGCCCAACCACATCCCATGAACGAACTTAAAAAATTGATCTGGACGTGAGGTGATGAATCATAGAAACCCTACAGTGCAAAAAGGAGGCCATTTGGCCCATCGAGCTTGCACCGACCACAGTCCCACTCAGGCCCTATCCCCACATTTTTTTTAAATTCCCCCCAACAATAGGCAGAATTGAACCTGGGACGCTGGAGCAATGAGGCACAGTGCTAACCACTGAAATCCCAGCTGATGGAGAGCTTTAGGAGCCACAGGTCCAAAGTCTCTTGATCTTCCAAACAACACTACGCTTATCACATCTCGCATCTCCAGCTGATTATATATTATATCCCAAATTCTTATTTTCTGAAATCTGTCTAATTTGCATTTGAATGACTCAATATTCCTCTGCCTCCCAAGGGGATTTTATATAATTCTGGTGATATTATTAATGCAACAAATTTGCTTTGCTCTTGGGATGTGGGTGTTGCCTCCAAGGCTGGTCAGATGGAAGGGAGTGATGGACTGTCTTCCTAAATGCTGTGGACTGTCATACTTGGCCATTTCTGGGGGTCAATGACCTCACTGCTGGGTCACATAGAGGCCAGACTGATAATAGGATGTGAGCAAACACTGAACTTACATATCAATCCTGTCAGCTTCAGTTTTAGTTGATGACGAGCACCAATAGGGCATCCCGGTGGCACAGTGGTTAGCACTGCTGCCTCACTACTCCAGGGACCTGGGTTCAATTCCGGCCTTGGGTCACTGTCTGTGTGGAGTCTGCACATTCTCCCCGCGTCTGCGTGGGTTTCCTCCGGGTGCTCCAGTTTCCTCCCACAGTCCAAAGATGTGCAGGTTAGGTGGATCGGCCATGCTGAATTTCCCCTTGGTGTCATGGGATAAATACATGGGGTTCCGGGTTTAGGGCCAGAGTGGGATTGTCGTCGGTACAGGCTCAATGGGCCAAATGGGCCAAATCCCTTCTGCATTGAAGGGATTCTATGATCGACTTTTCACGTCCAATCCAGTCCAAGTGACCGAATTGCAAATTGCAACTGTGATCCAATTGTCTTGAAACTGGGCTGATGTTTCTCTCACCAGACAATTGCAGCTTGAAAGTTCATCATCGTAATCTGTCACAACGCTATATAATTGCACGCAATATTCCAAGCACCCTCTGAATATCTGACACATTAGAACATAGAACATTACAGCACAAACAGGCCCTTCGGCCCTCGAGTTGCGCCGATCACATCAACCCCACCAATCTATAGACCTATCTATAACCCCCAATCCCATTAAACCCCCATATACTCATCCAGAAGTCTTTTAAAAGACCCCAGCGAGTTCGCCTCCACCACCGATGACGGCAGCCGATTCCATTCACTCACCACCCTCTGAGTGAAAAACTTACCCCTAACATCACCTCTGTACTTCCCTCCCCGCACCTTAAACCAGTGTCCTCTCGTAGCGACCATTTCAACCCGGGGAAATAGCCTCTGAGAGTCCACCCCATCTATTCCTCTCAACATTTTATAAACTTCTATCAGGTCGCCTCTCAACCTTCGCCTCTCTAGGGAAAAGAGTCCCAGCTCCCTCAACCTATCTTCATAAGGCATGTCCCCCAGTCCAGGCAACATCCTTGTAAATCTCCTCTGCACCCTTTCAATAGCTTCTACGTCTTTCCTATAGTGAGGCGACCAGAACTGTGCACAGTACTCCAAATGAGGCCTGAAAATGACAAACAGCAAGGGTCCCAGAACAGATCCCTGGGGCACCCCACTGGTGACTGACCTCCATTCCGAAAAAGACCCATCCACAACCACTCTCTGCCTTCTGCAGGCAAGCCAGTTCTGGATCCACAAGGCCAAAGGCCCTTGGATCCCATGCCCTCTCACCTTCTCAAGAAGTCTTGCATGGGGGGTGGGGCTTAATTTAGAAGCTTAATTTACACTATATTTATGAGACAGTTAGTATATCAATTTACCCAGAATCTAAAGCACAGAAATGGTCCATTCAGCCAGAGGGTGGTGAATCTGTGGAATTCAGAAGGCTGTGGAGCTCAGGTCGTTGAGTGTATATTTAAGACGGAGATAGATAGAGTCTTGATTGGTAAGGGGATCAAAGGTTACGGAGGAGAAGGTGGAAGAATGGGATTGAAAAACTTATCAGAATGGTGGAGCAGACTTAATGGGCTGAATGGCCTAACTCTGCCCCTATATCTTGCAGTCTTCTGGTGCTCTGTAATTTTTATTAATTGTTCAATCATTTCAGATTTCTGCTCCGTGATTCAAACAGACTCGATTCCCTGGCAAGTTTCTCAGAATTGAGCATTTTGACTAAGAAATATAGGGAAACTGGTTTTGAGCACTTGTACTGATCTCCATCTGATTAATAGCCCGGAGAAGCACTGGAGAACGTGCAGGAGAGACTCACAAGGACGGTCGCAGAATCAAGAGATCATAACTGCCGGACAAGGCAGAACGAGCTGCACGGTGACCGATTAGAGCTCTTCACAATTGTTAAAGGGGAGATGTGGTGAAGGTGTGTTTCACTGGTGGAGGAGACCCCAATAAAGGGCTGTAAATAGTTACCAATAAATCAAATAGAAACTTCAATACAAATGTCTTTACCCAGAGCACGGTGAGAATGTGGAACTGGCTGAGGTGACAGACAATGATACCTTGAAATGGGAGGCTGAATGAACTCAGGAGCAAGAAAAGGAATAGAATGCCATGGTGTGGAAAGAGCATGAACACCGACACAGACCAGATTGTTTTTTAAAATGGTGTCACAAGTAGGCTTACATTAACACTGCAATGAAGTTACTGTGAAAATCCCCTAGTCGCCACACTCCGGCGCCTGTTCGGGTACACCGAGGGGGAAGTTAGCACAGCTGATGCACCTAACCAAACCTTTCAGGCTGTGGGAGGAAACCGGAGCACCCGAAGCAAACCCACGCAGACACTGGGAGAATGTGCAGATTCTGCGCTAACATTGACCCAAGCCGGGAATGGAACCCAGGTCCCTGATGCTGTGAGGCAGCAGTGCTAACCACTGTGCTGCCCCTGCCTTTCATCTGACCTCGTTCCAAGGGTAAGCCGCGCGATGAAAAATCTTTCTTCACTGATTTCTGTTCTCCGCTGCCGTCACTGCCCATAGAGAGGCCAGTCCGCATTCTGATATCACCAATTTTGGTTCTTCCTTACGCTTGTTTTCCAGGTATTCTGCTTTGCGTCAACTCTTTTTACAAATATTCCCCTCCTGTTCCAATCGCATGTCCAAGATCTGACAGCTTTCTTAATACCGCCTCCTCAAACAAGTTCCTGTTAAACCAGCTTTCTCGACTATCCACTCATTTGTCTGCCCAGCAATCTCTGACACATGTACTGTCCATCTGCGCCCTTTCATTTCAAGTGCTCTTTGAAATGGAATACAATGTTGGCAAGTGTGAGGTTATCCACTTTGGTAGGAGGAATGGTAGGAAGGACTATTACTTACGGGGCGAAAAACTGCAGCAGGCGACGGTGCAGAGGGACCTGGGGGTCCTTGTGCATGAGTCGCAAAAACCCGGCTTACAGGTGCAGCAGGTGGTCAGGAAGGCGAATGGGATGCTGGCCTTCATAGCGAGGGGGATTGAATATAAAAGTAGGGAGGTCTTGCTGCAGCTGTATAGGGCATTGGTGAGGCCGCAGCTGGAGTACTGTGTGCAGTTTTGGTCACCGCACCTGCGCAAGGATATTTTGGCCTTGGAGGGAGTGCAGAGGAGGTTCACTAGGCTGATACCGGAGATGAGGGGGTTGAGCTATGAGGAGAGGCTGAATAAACTGGGCTTGTACTCGTTAGAGTTTAGAAGGATGAGGGGGGATCTTATTGAGACGTACAAGGTGATGAATGGGATGGATAGGGTAGAGGTGGAGAGGTTCTTCCCCCTCAGAAAGGACAATAGGACTAGAGGGCGCAGCCTCAAGATAAAGGGGGGCGGTTTAGAACGGAGTTGAGGAGGAACTTCTTCACTCAAAGGGTGGTGAATCTCTGGAATTCTCTGGCCGTTGAAGTGGTGGAGGCTGCCTCGCTAAATATATTTAAGACTCGGGTAGGTAGATTTTTGATAGGCAAGGGGATTAAGGGTTATGGGGAGAAAGCGGGAAAGTGGAACTGAGCCACTTCAGGTCAGCCATGATCTTATTGAATGGCGGGGCAGGCTCGAAGGGCTGGATGGCCTACTCCTGCTCCTATTTCTTATGTTCTTATGTTCTCTTATTGGAGCCACTTAACTCCTCCTGAAGGTCCAGCTTTCTCAGCCGTACATTGTCACTGGCCACACAAGAGCTGTCAGAAGTTGAATTTTGGGGATTTTTAGGGAATGAGTTCCTTTGAGCTTTGGGGTGGCAACATGGCACAGTGTTTAGCAATGCTGCCTCACAGGGCCAAACTTCACTGGTTTGATTCTACCTCGGGTAACTGTGTGTGTGTGTGTGTGTGTGTGTGTGTGTGTGTCTGTGCGTGGGGGGTGTGTTTGTGTGCGTGTGTGAGTGTGTGTATATATGTGTGTGTGTGTGCCTGTGTGTGCGAGCGTGTGTGTCTGTATGTGTGTGTGTGTGTGTGAGAGTGTGTGTGTCTGTGTAATTTGGTCATTAACATTAAGAGCTGCAATTATATAATGCAGTGTTAATTTGTGTGGCCCCAGTTGGTGATCCATCTGCGACTCTTTAACAAATCAGAAACAGCGTATTTTACATGAACGGCATCGCAAAATTGTAAATTGTAAAATTTGACAGGAAAATATCCCATTAGTTACTTATAATATTAAAGGCAGATTACAGGAATGTTGTTTCCTCAGGCTGGGGGGGTCTAGAACAAGAGGTTACAGTATGGGATAGGCTATCCCATACTGTATAGTATGGGATATATAGTATGGGATATATATATATAGATTTATAGATTAGATTTGATTTGATTTGAGTTATTGTTGTCACACGTATTGGTATATAGTAACAAGTATTGTTTCTTGGGCACCATATAGACAAAGCATACTGTTCATAGAGAAGGAAACAAGAGTGCAGAATGTAGTGTTACAGTCATAGCTAGGGCATCGAGAAAGATCAACTTAGTGTGAGGTGGGTCCATTTAAAAGTCTGATGGCAGCAGGGAAGAAGCTGTTCTTGAATTGGTTGGTACATGACCTCAGACTTTTGTATCTTTTTTCTAGAAAGAAGTTGGAAGAGAGAATTCCGTGGTGTGTGGGGTCCTTGATTAAGCTGGCTGCTTTCCCAAAGCAGCAGAAAGTGTAGACAGAGTCAATGAATGGAAGGCTGGTTTACATGACGGACTGGGTTATGTTCACAACCCTTTGTAGGTTCTTGCGGTCTTGGTTGGAGCAGATGGATCTGGAAAGGATGCTGTCTATAGTATGTCTATAAAAACTGGTGAGAGTCATAGCAAGTGCGCTGCATTTCCTTAGCCTCCTGACAAAGTAGAGGTGTTGGTGAGTTTTCTGAACTATAGCATCAGTGTGGCGGGACCAGGCAGATTGTTGGTGATTTAGACATCCAAAAACTTGAGATAGAAATTTCTTTAGTCAGAGGGTGGTGAACCTGTGGAATTCTCTACCACAGAAAGCTGTGGCGGTCATCACTGAGTATATATCGGAAGTATAGACTCCAAATGTCAAGGGGTGTGGGGAGAGAGTATGGCATTGAGATAGAGTATCTGCCATGATCATATTGAATGGTGGAGCAGGCTCGAAGGATTGAATGACCTTCCCTTCTCCAATTTTTGATGTTCCTCTCCATTCGGTGTAAGGTCAATGCCTTCAGAGGGCACAATCCTATGGATACAAGACCTCACTCTAGTGAAGTGAACACAAGTCTAGGTGACCTACCTCAATGTCGTATAGATGAAGCATCTCAGAGGTGCCAGCTATTGGATGAGACATTAGACCAAGCGTGTCTGGTAGGCCAGAAATGATCTCCAAGCAGGACAAAGCTGCTCTGTTCTGGTCATGTTGGCAGAGACAAGGGTCACTGACACAGTTTTTACGTTGTGCCTTGATGCTGTAGGTTCCATCAGGCTGGTCCATATTGCATCCTGAATCTCGGTCCAGCAGAATTTCCCAGACAGAATAGAATCATAGAAACCCTACAGTGCAGAAGGAGGCCATTTGGCCCATCATGCCTGTGCCATACCAAGGACCTATCCTTGTAACTCCACATATTTACCCTGCTAATCAAAGGAGCAATTTAGCATGGCCAATCCAGCTAACCAGCACACCTTGCGGACTGTGGGAGAAAACCGGACATTTGGAAGGAACCCGCACAGACACGGGGAGAACGTGCAGACTCCGCACAGATAGTGACCCACGCTGGGAATCGAACCCGGATCCCTGGTGCTGTGAGGCCGCAGTGCTAACCATTGTGCCACCGTGCCCGTTGTAAGTGAACTAAACTGACGGATGTACACCTCTCGCACGGTTTCTTGGATTCAACTCTGTGTTTGGCTTTTCAGTTGCTTTCCAGCAGTTCAATTGGAATTGACAGAGCAAATCTGTCGACTGCACTCTCTGGACTGTCCTCAAGTCAGTTGTGTGATATTTATCCTCAAAAATCGAGCTTCTCTTCAATCTCAGTCTTGGCATTCATCTTCAGGAGCAGAAGCTGCCAAGCATGACTCAGTGGGTGGGTGGCATCCTCCCTCTGTGAGTCAGAAAGCGATGGGTTCGGATCCCACACCAGAGATTTGAGCCTATAATCTAAGATGACACCTCAGCTCCGCACTGAGAGCACTGTCAGAGGTGTCATCTTTCATAGAATTCCTACAAACCATTCGGCCCATTGAGTCTGCACCAACAATAACCTACCCAAGCCCTATAACCCAATGTATATACTCTGCTAGTACCCCTGAGACTGAGGGGCAATGTAGCCGCACATCTTTGGAGTGTGGGTGGAAATCTGAGCACCTGGAGGAAACACACGCAGACACGGCGAGAATATGCAAACCCCTCTCAGACAGTGACCCAAGGTCGGAATCGGATCTGCATCCCTGGCGCTGAGAGAAGGCAGTTTAAGTTTATTTATTAGTATCGCAAATTGGCTTACTTTAACAAAATTACAATGAAAATCCCCTCGTTGCCACACACTGGTGCCTGTTCGGGTACGCTGAGGGAGAAATTTAACATGGCCAATGTACCTGACCAGCACGTCTTTCAGGAGGAAACCTGAGCGTCCAGAGAAAACCCAAGCAGACATGGGGAGAACATGCAGACTCCACACAGACAGTGACCCAAGCTGGGAGCTGAACCCGGCTCCCTGGCGCTGTAAGGCAGCAGTGCTAATCACTGTGCCACCGTGCTGCCCTTAGGATAGAAAATTGCCAAAGATTCACAAACTTCTTTGTGTAGAAATGTCTCCTGAGTTTAGACTTGGAGGGCACATAGAATCGTAGAACCCTACAGTGCAGAAAGAGGCCCTTCGGCCCCTCGAGTCTGCACCAAACACAATCCCACCCTGGCCCTACCGCCATATCCCTACATATTAATCCCTCTAACCTCCACATCCCTGGACACTAAGGGAGAATTTCTTAGCATGGCCAATCAACCTAACCCGTACATCTTTGGACTGTGGGAGGAAACCGGAGCACCCGGAGGAAACCCACGCAGACACGAGGAGAATGTGCAAACTCCACGCAGACAGTGACCCAAGCCGGGAATCGAACCCAGGACCCGTGAAGCAGCAGTGCTAACCCACTGTGCTACCATGCCACCCAGATAAAATCAAGATACTGGCACATCCCCTCGCACTTGTGGATTACAATGGCACAGAGCGCACTTATGATATTACAAGCTTAGGGGGAAAAGAATCTGTTCTGAAGGTCATGATGAAAAAAAAACATGGATTGATTTGGAAGACAGATCGCAAAGTGGATTCAGGCTGCCAGAGAGAATTGTGCACTGCAGACCTTTTCTTCAGAGAGGAGGTAAAACAATCTTTAATTCTGATTCACAATATTCCCATCCAAGAGATAACAAAGCCTCATTGGCGCCTCATTGTGAAAATGCAAATTGTACCTTGGCCGAGAACTCCCAGTGGGAGGACGACTGTTTGCGATGTTGCTGCCTTATTCAGGAGATGACTTGGCATCTTGTACAGGTTACATAATAACAGTGGCCATCCTGCAAAAACTAACATTGGAAAGCGCAGGAAGTTGAGAGAAATGTCTCGAGAGAACTTTCTTAAAAAAAGCTTCATCCCAGGGACAGGCAGAGAGAGAGACAGACACCTTAAAACAACTACTGGTCTGTTATAAAATAAATAGGGAGCTGAAAGAGCCCACACCTGCAGGACAGAAGGGGTCATGAGAAGACCTTGGTGGGTAAGATTAAGGAAAATCCCAAGGCCTTCTATAAGTATGTGAAAGGTAAAAGGGTGAGAAGGGAAAGGATAGGACCTATAAAAGATGAAGGGGGGAAGGTCTGTGTAGAACCAGAAGAAATGGCGGAGGTGCTTAATAAGTACTTTGCCTCAGTATTCACAGTGGAAGCTGATTTGGGAGATCTTGCTATGGACTTGCAGCAGGTGGAAAAGATTGAGTACGTGGACATTAAGGAGGAGGATGTGTTAGAACTTTTGAATTCTATCAAGGTAGATAAGTCGCCGGGACCAGATGGGATGTATCCCAGGATACTGTGGGAGGCCAGGGAAGTGATTGCAGAGCCCTTGGCGATGATCTTTGCGTCGTCAATGGAGACGGGAGAGGTTCCGGAAGATTGGAGGATTGCGGATGTAGTCCCTATTTTCAAGAAAGGGAACAGAGATAGCCCGGGAAATTACCGCCCGGTGAGTCTGACCTCAGTGGTTGGTAAGCTGATGGAGAGGCTTCTGAGGGACAAGATTTACGAGCATTTGGAGAGGTTTGACATGATCAGGAATAGTCAGCATGGATTTGTCAAGGGCAGGTCGTGCCTTACGAGCCTAGTTGAGTTCTTCGATAATGTGACTGAACACATTGACGAAGGAAGTGCCGTGGACGTAGTGTACATGGACTTCAGCAAGGCTTTTGATAAGGTCCCCCATGCAAGACTTCTTGAGAAGGTGAGAGGGCATGGGATCCAAGGGCCTTTGGCCTTGTGGATCCAGAACTGGCTTGCCTGCAGAAGGCAGAGAGTGGTTGTGGATGGGTCTTTTTCGGAATGGAGGTCAGTCACCAGTGGGGTGCCCCAGGGATCTGTTCTGGGACCCTTGTTGTTTGTCATTTTCATAAATGACCTGGATGAGGAAGTGGAGGGATGGGTTAGCAAGTTCGCTGATGACACGAAGGTCGGCGGTGTTGTGGATGGTCTGGAAGGATGTCAAAAGTTGCAGCAGGACATAGATAGGATGCAGGAATGGGCGGAGAAGTGGCAGATGGACTTCAACGCGGATAAATGTGTAGTAGTCCATTTCGGCAGAACCAACGGGATGAACGAGTACACTATTAAGGGCAGGGGTCTTAGTAGCGTTGAAGAGCAGAAGGATCTCGGGGTCCGGGTTCACAGGACTCTTAAATCGGCCTCGCAGGTGGAGGAGGTGGTCAAGAAGGCGTATGGTGTACTGGCCTTCATTAATCGAGGGATTGAGTTTAGGAGTCGGGAGGTAATGCTGCAACTTTACAGGACCCTCGTCAGGCCTCATTTGGAGTACTGTGCGCAGTTCTGGTCGCCTCACTATAGGAAAGACGTAGAAGCTATTGAAAGGGTGCAGAGGAGATTTACAAGGATGTTGCCTGGACTGGGAGGCATGCCTTATGAAGATAGGTTGAGGGAGCTGGGACTCTTTTCCCTGGAGAGGCGAAGGTTGAGAGGCGACCTGATAGAAGTTTATAAAATGTTGAGAGGAATAGATAGGGTGGACTCTCAGAGGCTATTTCCCCGGGTTGAAATGGTCGCTACGAGAGGACACAGATTTAAGGTGCGGGGAGGGAAGTACAGAGGTGATGTTAGGGGTAAGTTTTTCACTCAGAGGGTAGTGAGTGATTGGAATCGGCTGCCGTCGCCGGTGGTGGAGGCGAACTCGCTGGGGTCTTTTAAAAGACTCCTGGATGAGTATATGGGGTTTAATGGGATTGGGGGTTATAGATAGGTCTATAGATTGGTGGGGTTGATGCGATCGGCGCAACTCGAGGGCCGAAGGGCCTGTTTGTGCTGTAATGTTCTATGTTCTATGTTCTATGACAGAGGTCAGGAAGTTTCTCTCCTCCTCATTCCACCTACTAAGCTCATCTCTTCCAGCAGTTTGAGAGCGGAAGCTATCATGTCTTCAGAGATAACTGTACACCCCCAAGGCCCTCACGTGATAAGGTGTGGGTGTCCAAGGGCAACACTGTGGGTTAGCATTGCTGCTTCACAACTCCAGGGACCTGGGTTCGATTCCTGGCTTGGGTCATTGTCTGTGTGGACTTTGCACATTCTCCTCGTGTCTGCGTGGGTTTCCTCCGGGTGCTCCGGTTTCCTCCCACAGTCCAAAGATGTGCAGGTTAGGTTGTTTGGCCGTGCTAAATTGCCCCTTAGTGTCCTGAGATGTATAGGTTAGAGGGATTAATGGGTAAAATATATGGAAGTAGGGCCTGGGTGGGATTGTGGTCGGTGCGGACTCGATGGGCCAAATGGCCTCTTTCTGTACTGTAGGGTTTCTATGACTTCAGGGCCATTCGACTTACGAATGTATCAGACCTGCACTGAATATGGACTGTTCTTGATATATGTTCATGTGTATTGTTTTAGTTTGTGTGTGTTTGTGTGCGTGCGTGTGTGTGCGTGTGTGTGCATGTGCATATGCCAGTGTGTTACTAACTTTGTCTTTTCTTCAATAACTTTCAGAGTAACAGACAAATAAATTAACTAATTCTCTTTAAATAAAAAAACCTTTGCTACTGATTCATTTTAAGTTGAATTTCACATGTAAGAAAACACACACACACACAAGCAGATGATACGCACACACACACATTCACATGTACACACACAAGCACAATATGTATACGCACCCATATGCACATGTACACACACACACACATACACATGTATACACACACACATGCACAAGTACATACACAAACACACACACACATTTACACACACATACACTCACACATCTGCACACACACACACACACACACACAATGCTGGAATGCTGCAGGGCTCAAACAGAATCTTATTTGATACAGGCGCGGATCAGTGCTGTTGACTGCTTCTAGGACACCCACATCTTACCAGCAGGAACTCAACACGAAATCAGTCCGTGTGTCCTCCTCCGAGTTGATGCTGTGCAGCATCCATTGTTCCTTGTTAAACTGCTTTATTAAAACCCTCTGCCTACTCTACAACTTCCCCTGGTCTCCATGTAGGTGGGGCCCGGTAAAGACTGTTGGGTGGTGACTCAGTGTCCACTCTGTGAGGATGGTGTCGATGTGTTTACACATTTGTTCAGTGAGTGTAGGCTCTCGTCAGTGATTGGCAACAGCCCAAATAAACCCATTTAAACAGAATTTACAACAGGTATGCTAACAAAAAAAAATTAAGATTATTTCTGTGTAATTGTCTTTCTTTGTAGATCAATGTAACTCACCGACCCCATTTCAACGCCTAAGTAACCCTCCTGATTGGGAGGTTTGCTCCGTCATATTTAGGGGTGGCACGGTGGCACAATGGTTAGCATTGCTGCCTCACAGCGTCAGTGACCCGGGTTTGATTCCCAGCTTGGGTCACTGTCTGTGCAGAATTTGCATGTTCTCCCCGTGTCTGCGTGGGTTTCCTCCTACAGTCTGAAAGACGTGCAGTGGCTATGCTAAATTTTCCCTCAGTGTACCCAAACAGGCATTGGAATGTGGCGACTAGGGGATTTTCACAGGAACTTCATTGCAGAGTTAATGTAAGCCTACTTGCGACACTAATAATTGATTGGCCATGCTGAATTGACCCATAGTGTCAGGGGATTAACAGGATGTGGAGGGTTACAGGAATAGGGCTTAAGTAGGATTGTGGTTGGTACAGACTCGATATGCTGAATGGCCTCCTTTTGCATTGTAGGGATTCTATGGAACATGGAAAATAGGAGTAGGATGAGGCCTTTTGGCCCTTCAAGCCTATTGGCTGATCATCCATCTCAATAGACTGATCCGGATTCCCCCCATCTCCTTTGATCCCCTTCTCTCCAAGAGGTATACCTAACTCTTTCTTGAAAACGTGCATTCACCATTCTCTGGATGAAGACATTTCTCCCCATCTCAGTCCTAAAAGGTTCACCTCGTATCCTTCCACTATCCTGACTATACCCCGATTCCCACCATCCTTCCTGCATCTACCCTATCTAGTCACTATCTAGATGATCCAAGGCAAAATTAACCCTACAAAGCAGATTTCTGACCAAATTTACTGGGAGGACATTCAGGGGAGGGTGTCTCTTTTAAGGAAATGCACTTTGAGCTATGAGGAGAGGCTGAATAAACTAGGCTTGTACTCGTTGGAGTTTACAAGAATGAGAGGAGATCTTATTGAGACGTATAAGATGATGAATGGGATGGATAGGATAGAGGTGGAGAGACTCTTCCCGCTCAAAAAAGACAGTAGGACTAGGGGGCACAGCCTCAAGATAAAGGGGGGGTGGTTTAGAAC
Organism: Prionace glauca; assembly: GCA_037974335.1. Classification (NCBI taxonomy): domain Eukaryota; kingdom Metazoa; phylum Chordata; class Chondrichthyes; order Carcharhiniformes; family Carcharhinidae; genus Prionace; species Prionace glauca. The sequence goes on along the minus strand of CM075725.1, from coordinate 133,782,539 downwards.
GGAGTTGAGGAGGAACTTCTTCACTCAAAGGGTGGTGAACCTCTGGAATTCTCTGCCCGTTGAAGTGGTGGAGGCTGCCTCACTAAATATTTTTAAGACGCGGGTTGATGGGTTTTTGATAAGAGAGGGGATCAAGGGTTATGGGGAGAAAGCGGGAAAGTGGAACTGAGCCACGACAGATCAGCCATGATCTTATTGAATGGCGGGGCAGGCTTGAAGGGCTGGATGGCCTACTCCTGCTCCTATTTCTTATGTTTTTATGTTCTTATGTTCTTAGTCCTGTTAGAATTTTATAGGATTCTATAAGATTCCCCCCCACATTCTTCTAAACTCTAGCAAATATAATCCTGACTGACTCAATCTCTCCTCCTTGGCCAGCATGGACACAATGGGCCAAAGGGCCTCTTTCCTTGCTGTAAAATCTGGGGGGCGGGATGTTCCGGCCTCGCTTGCCCCAAAGCCAGAAAATCCAACCAAAGTCAACAGACCTTTCCACGTTCCACACCCCCACTTGCTCCAATTTGGGCGGGACAGTAAAACTTGCCCCAATAACTCAATGACATACGTCAATCATGCCGTTCCAAGAATCAATCTGGTAAACCTTTGCTGCAGTCCCTCCATAGCAAGAACATCCTTCCTCAGATAAGGAGACCAAAGGAGACACAAGATTTCCATTGTGGTTTCATCAAGGCCCTGTATAATTACATCAAGTGGTGTGGAGGTGCCGGCGTTGGACTGGGGTAACCACAGTAAGAAGTCTCACAACACCAGGTTAAAGTTATTTGATAATAAGTTTATTTGATAATAAACCCACTAGCTTCCGGGGTTTGCCCCTTCGTCAGGTGAGTGGACAGTTCCCTCCACTTTCCACTCACCTGACAAAGTGGCAAACCCTGAAAGCTAGTGGGTTTACTATCTAATAAGCTTGTTGGACTTTAACCTGGTGTTGTGAGACTTCCTACTGTAATTGCATCAAGCCATCCCTGCTCCTGTACTCGAATCCTCTCACTGTGAAGCCCAACATACTACATGCCTTCTTTACCTGCTGCAGCGGCATACTTATCTTCAGTGACTGGTGTACGAGGACACCCAGGTCTCGGTGCACATTTCCTTCTCTCAGATTATAACCATTCAGAAAATAATCTGCCTTTCTGTTTTTACTCCCAAAGTGCATAACCCCACGCTTATCCACGTTATAACCACATCTGCCAGGCATCTGCTCACTCACTCAGCCTGTCCAAGTCACACAGAAGCATCTCTGTATCCTCCTCACAGCTCACCCTTCCACTCAACTTTGTGTCATTTCCAGACAATACATTTAATTCCCTCTTCTAAATCATTAATCTATATTGCGAGTAGCTGAGGTCGCAGCACCAATCCCTGCGGTACCTCAATAGCCTGTCGTTTGGGAAAAGACCCATCTATTTCTACTCTTTGTTCACAAGATGATCCAAGGCAAAATTAATCCTACAAAGCAGATTTCTGACCAAATTTACTGGGAGGATGTTCAGGGGAGGGTGTCTCTTTTAAGGAAATGCACTTTGGGATGGCACGGTGGCACAGTGGCTAGCACCGCTGCCTCACCGTGTCAGGGACCTGGGTTTAATTCCAGCCACGGGTGTCCGTCTGTATTGCACATTCTTCCCTGTCTGAATGGATTTCCTCTGGGTGCTCCGGTTTCCTCCCACAGTCCAAGAATGTGCGGGTTAGCTGGATTGGTCTCGCACAATTGCCCCTTAGTGTCAGGGGAGTTAGCAGGGTAAAATACACAGGGTTATGGGGATAGGGCCTGGATGGGATTAAATTGGTGCAGACTCAACGGCCTCCTTCTACATTGTTGGGATTCCATGGTTCTAATGGTAAATAATACGGTTATCCTCAGCTGATATCATTGCCCATCCAAGAAGATTGCATCAGTCAAAACACAAGATCAGCCTTCCACTCTTCCGATGTACAAAGGCTGTTTCAGAGAGGTATGCTGAGCATTGGGAGAACAAAAGCTGGATGATAAGGCTGGAGTGTAGGAGGTTTAGGGGTGATCTTATAGAGGTCTATAAAATAATTAAGGGGATAGATCAGTTGGCTAGTCAATATCTTTTCCCAAAGGTAGGGGAGTTTAAAACTAGAGGGCCTAGGTTTAAGATGAGAGGGGAGGGATACAAAAGGGTGTAGAGGGGCCATTTTTTCACATAGAGGTTGGTGAGCATCTGGAACAAGCTGCCAGAGGTAGTAGTAGAAGTGGGTACAATTTCGTCTTCTAAAAAGCATTTAGAGATTACATGGGTAAGATGGATATAAGCTAAGCACAAGCAATTGGGACTGGCTTCATAGAATCATACAGTACAGAAAGAGGCCCTTCGGCCCATCGAGTCTGCACCGAACACAATCCCACCCAAGCCCTACCCCCATATCCCTACACATTATATCCACTAATCCCTCTAACCTACGCATCCCTGGACACTAAGGGGTAATTTTAGCACGACCAATCAACCTAACCCGCACATTTTTGGACTGTGGAAGGAAACCGGAGCACCCGGAGAAAACCCACGCCGACACGAGGAGAATGTGCAAACTCCACCCAGACAGTGACCCGAGCCAGGAATCGAACCCAGGACCCTGGAGCTGTGAAGCAGCAGTGCTAACCCACTGTGCTACTGTGCCGCTTAATGATTTAAAAAAAAAGGATGCATGGACAAGTTGGGACAAAGGGCCTGGATTCATGTTGTAAACCTCTTTGACTCTATCTATGACAAAAGCAGCAAAGGAATAAGGTTATTAAATGGTTTTTGGAAGTAGAGACATCATAGATACATCAAAGAGCCTGTTATCTTTCACCAAACAGCGCCATTAACCTGGAGTTATCAAATAAGCTGCTTCAAGTGGAGGAAAAAAGTGATGGGAACACAGCAGCAACAGGCTAGCTGGCTTCTAAAGACAGACTTGTGAAGCTGTATTTGAGAGAGATTGATGATTATCTGAAACTCGCAATACAAAAACACTTTGCTCTTTGATTCGCAGGGAGCAGTGTATTTGACAACTTATTCTGTCAGATCTAACGATGTACGGAGATGTATCCGCTGGCTTCACTCCTCTCTGCAAAAATTTCCTGCCATTCACCTTCAGCTGCCAAGGTCTGGAATGTTCTCCCAGTCCTCTTTACTCCTCTTTCCTTCCTTTAAGATGCTCCTTAAAATCAATCTCTTTGACCAAACCCTTCTGCCCACTCACGTACCTTGGTGATTTCTTTGATTCGATTTATTATTGTCACACGGGTTGGGATAATGGTGAAAAGCATTGTTTCTTGCGCGCTGTACAGAATAGCATACAGTACATGGAGGGGAAAGGAAAAGAGAGGGTGCAGAATGTAGTGTTATAGTCAGAGCAAGGTTGTAGAGAAAGATCAACTTAATATGAGGTAGAGCCTTTCAAAATTCTGATGGCAACAGGGAAGAAGCTGTTCTTGAGTCGGTTGGTAATTGACTTCAGACTTCTGTAACTTTCTCCCGATGGAAGAAAGTGGGAGAGAGAATGTCTGGGGGTGCGTGGGGTCCTTGATTATACCGATTGCTTTTGTAAGGCAGCGGGAAATGTAGACAGAGTCAATGGATGAGAGGCTGGTTTGCGTGATGGGCTGAGCTTCCTTCATGACTTTTTGTAGTTTTTCATGGTCTTGGGCAGAGCAGGAGCTATACCAAGCTGTGATACACCCAGAAAGAATCCTTTCTATTGTGCATCTCTAAAAATGTAGTGGACATGCCAATTTTCCTTAGCCACCTGAAAACAAAGGGATTTGGGGGGCTTTCTTACCTATAGCTTTAGCGTAGAGGGACCAGGACGGGCTGTTGGTGACCTGGGACATGTAGAAACCCGAAACTCTCGACCATTTCCTTTTCATCCCCAGGGCATGTCCTTCCTGAAGCCGATGGCTATCTCCTTTATTTTCTAGTATTCCTGTGAAGCACCGATGTTTGTTTCACCTCCTGACTAGCAAACTGAGGCCAATTCTGGAATCTCAAGTGAAATTAGATTCTACATGAAATGTTACAAAATCATTTGCAATGTTTTTTCCTGAAGATATAACCATATTGTTCAAAAGTGCTTCATTCAAGATATCTCATCAAATCATAGAATCCCTACAGTGCAGAGGAGGCCATTCGGCCCATCGAGTTTGCACTGATTCTGACTACCCCGCACCCCATCCCCACAACCCCACATATCTTACCCTGGTTAATCCATCTAATCTACACATCTTAGGACACTCAGGGGGGCAGGTTAGCACGGCCAATCCATCTAACTTATACATCTTGGGACTGTGGGAGGAAACCCACGCAGACAAAGGGAAGAACGTACCAACTCCACACAGACGATGACGAGGCTGGAATCGAAGCCGGATCTCTGGTATTGTGAGTTAGCAGCGCTAACCGTTATGCCACCGTGCCGACCCAATTTATCTTCCAATGCTGAACTCAAGATGTCATAAAGTCGGCCTCATGAAAACATTTAAAACATCGGAAATGCTGAAATATATAAGTGCAGCCAACATTGATTTAAATTTCATTGAAGTTATGACGAGGCCTACTTATTTTATTAAATTTTGTTGATTGGAGATATATGTTTTTTTCTGAAGAACAATCAATGCTGTTCCTTTTTATTTTCAATTGGAAGAAAGCCGCAGTTCTCCTTGTGATGGTTACATAGGCTGTTACTTAACAATGGAGACAGCATATGTACAAAGGGCTAGGATGGCACTGGGTTCCAGATTATCGATGTTAGAATTTGGATTGTATGCTTTTTGCTTTTATTTCTTTTCAAACTTTTTACCAGGGCAATCTGACTGAGACGGTCAAACTCAGCGAAGATGCAGCGTTAGCTTTGCTAAATCAAATAGGATAACATCAACGTTTCATTGAGACAACAATATAATACCAACTTGTATCGTACTGGGAGAAAAGCAAATATATTAAATCCCCCGTAAACTCCATGAATAATTTCTTAGCACGCCTTCAAAGAAAGTTATGAAGGGCATAGCGATGTTAGGTAGGAAGGAACTTTTCCTCTTAGTAAAAGGGTCAATAACTACAGGGGGGGGGCGTGGATTTAAGATAAGAGGCAGGAGATTGAGAGAGGATTTGAGGAGAACTCTTTTACCTACAGGATGTGGGATTCTGGAACTCACTGCCTGAAAGAGGCAGGAACCCCACACAACATTTAAGAAGCATTCGGATGAACACTTGAAGCACCAGAGCGTTCACGGTTACAGACCAAGTGCTGGAAAATGGGATCAAGAATAGGTAGGTGTTTGATAGAGATGGTGCAATGACACAGTGGCTACACTGCTGCCTCACAGTGCCAGGGACCCAGATTTGATTCTGGCCTTGGGCCACTGTATGGAAGGAGTCTGCACCTTCTCCCCGTGTCTGTGTGGGTTTCCTCCAAGTACTCTGGGTTTTTTTTAAATAGAATTTCATACAATCCCTACAGTGCAAAAGGAGGCTATTCAACCCATTGAGTCTGCACTGACTACAATCCACCCAGGCCCCAACCCTCTAACCCCATGCATTTACCCCCTAGTCCCCCTGACACTATGGGGCAATTTACCATGATCAATCAACCTAACCCGCACATTTTTGTGTAGGAGGAAACTGTGTGATTATTTGTGGGTGTCCTCCCACAGTCCAAAGATGTGTGGGTTAGGTTGATTGGCTATGCTATAACCGCCCCATTGTGTCACTAGCGGGGACTGGCAGAGTAAATACGCGAGGTTATGGGAATAGGGCCTGGGTGTATTGTGGTCAGTGCAGGCTCCTTCTGCACTGTCGGGAGTCTATGATGGCCAGTGCTGACACGATGGGCCAAAGGGCCTCCTTTCTGTGCTGCATGATTCTATTTGCAAAAGGAAAAGCTGGTCTGGGATGGTCAGGATTTATGCAAAACCTGATCCCCCTGTTTCTTTGTGAACTATTTGGATTTGATTTCACACGACATGGCCAGAATTCTCTTGTCCCGCCCACCATGGGAATTGTAGCAGGCAGGGGTGGGGTGGGGTGGGGTGGGGGGGGGGGGGGGGGGGGGGGGAGGGATTTCCTCACCCAGAGGGCGGTGAATGTGTGGAACTCACTGCCACAGAATGTAGTTGAGGCCGAGACATTGTGCGATTAATTAGATATGGGGCTAAGGGATAAAGGGATTTGGGGGGGTGGGGGGGGGCAGAATCTGATTTTGAATGCGATAATCAAAATCAATGGTGGAGCAGGTTCAAAGGGCCAACTCCTGCTTCTGGTTTCTCAGCATTTTCCAGATTTTCCAGTCCCAACACCAGTGCTTCTTGTCATCCGTACCCTCTGTTGCTGGGGAACCAGTGAAGGTCTCCACCAGCAGGACCGGAAGATGTCGCCTGCGGGATTAGCCGGATAATCCCGTCATCGGTCCCACTCCAGTGACGCAAACACAAAGTCCAGGCTGACACTTCGGTGCAGTACTGAGGGAGTGCCGCACTGCCAGTGGTCCCAGTTGTTTTGGGTGAGATGTTAAACTGAGACTCTCTTTGCCACTTCAGCGGGCATAAAAAGTCCCTTGGGCATGGCATTGAAGATCAATGGGAATTGTCCCCGAGCCCTGGCATCGTAAAACAGCAGTTTGCCAGAGCATTATTACATTGTGGTCTGTGAGAGCTTGCTGGGTACAAATTAACTGCTGGGTTCCTGACACATGCGGAACATACTTCAGTATTTGGAATAGCCTACAGGGACAATTCTGAGGCATGGTTCAATTACATCTACCAGCTCATTGTGTTTCATAACTTTTGTGTATCCCCCTAACACTCCTTACGCAGCACCTCTTATGACTCTCTGGCAAGTCTGTCTTTGTAAACCTTTCCTTATTCCTCTCGCTTCCTGATAAGCAGGAGAGATGGTGGTGAAGTGGTAATATCACTGGGTGAGTAATCCAGGCTAATGATCTGGGGACATAAATTTTAAGTTTAAGTTTAGTTATTACTGTCGCACATAGGCTCACATTAACACTGCAATGAAGTTTTTGATTTGATTTATTATTGTCACATGAATTAACATACAGTGAGAAGTATTGCTTTTTTCCACACTGTACAGACAAAATATACCATTCATTGAGAAGGAGATGAAAGATTGCAGAATGTAGTGTTATAGACGTAGTTAGAATGTAGAGAAAGATCAACTTAATGCAGCAGGGAAGAAACTGTTTTTTGAGTTGTTTGGTACACGAACTTAGACTTGTGTATCTTTTTCCCGAAGGAAGAAGGTGGAAGAGAGAATGTCTGGGGTACGTGGGATCCCTAATTATGTTGACTGCTTTGTCGAGGCAGCAGGAAGCGTAGACAGAGTCAATGGATGGGAGGCTGGTTTGCGTGATGGATTGGGCTACATTCATGACCTTTTGTAGTTCTTTGTGGTCTTGTTCAGAGCAGGAGCCATACCAAGATGTGATACAACCAGAAAGAATGTTTTCTATGGTCCATCTGTAAAAGTTGGAGAGAGTCATAACTGACATACCAAATTTCCTTAGTCTTCTGAGAAAATAGAGGCATTATGAGCTCTCTTAACTATAGTGTCAGCATGGAGAAACCAGGACAGGTTGTTGGTGATCTGGACACGTAAAAACTTGAAGCTCTCGATCCTTTCTACTTCGTCCCCATTGATGTAGACAAGGGCATGTTCTCCTTTACACTTCCTGAAGTCGATGACAATCTTCATTTTGTTGACATTGAGGGAGAGATTATTGTTGCCGCACCAGTTCACCAGATTCTCAATCTTATTTCTATACTCTGTCTCATCATTGTTTGAGATCCATTATGATGGTGTCATCAGCAAAGTTGAAAATTGAATTGGAGGGGAATTTGGCCACGCAGTCATAGGTGTACAGGAAGTATAGTAGGGGGTTGTGGGGCACCGGTGTTGAGGATTATTGTGGAGGAGCTGTACTGATTGTGGTCTATGAGTTAGGAAGTTCAGGATCCACTCAAAGAAAGAGGTAAGGCCAGCCAAGGCCAGAGAGTTTGGATATGAATTTCCATTTCCAAGTTACTGTGAAAATCCCCTAGTCACCACACTCCAGCACCTGTTCGGCTACACGGAGGGAGAATCTAGCATGGCCAATGCACCTAACCAGCACGTCTTTCAAACTGTGGGAGGAAAGCGGAGCACCCGGAGGAAACCCATGCAGACACAGGGAGAATGTGCAGACTCCGCCCAGACACTACAGGAGTGCAGAAAAAATTTACTAGGATGCTACCGGGATTTGATGGATTGAGTTATAAGGAGAGGCTGGATAGACTGGGACTTCTTTCTCTGGAGCGTAGGAGGCTGAGGGGTAATCTTATAGAGATCTATAAAATAATGAGGGGCATAGATCAGCTAGATAGTCAATATCTTTTCCCAAAGGTAGGGGAGTCTAAAACTAGAGGGCACAAGTTTAAGGTGAGAGGGGAGAGATACAAAAGAGTACAGCGAGGCAATTTTTCACACAGAGTGGTGAGAGCCTGGAACAAGCTGCCAGAAGTAGTAGTAGAGGCAGGTTCAATTTTACCTTTTAAACAGCATTTAGATAGTTACATGGGTATGATGGGTATAGAGGGATATGGGCCAAATGTGGACAATTGGGATTAGCTTAGGAGGTTTTAAAAACAAAAGGGTGGCATATACAAATTGGGCCAAAGGGCCTGTTTCCATGCTCTACGACAGTCACCCAAGGCTGGAATTGAATCTGGACGCCTGGCGTTGTGAGACAGCAGTGCTAACCACTGTGCCACTGTTCCAGTCATCACCTCCAGGGCCTTTTGTATGTCACAGCACAGTAATCCTCTTTGGCAGTGCCTTTCAAATTGTCCAGCTCCTCTTCTCTCTTCCCATTACTCTACAATCTTTTCTCTTTCTGTGTATCTACCTAATCCTCCCCTGAAAGTTACGATTTAATCTCCTTCTCTTTCAGGCAGACCGCAACAATTCACTCCCACGAAGAACTTCTCTCTTCATCCTCTTTTTGCCAATGATCTTGAAGCTGTGTCTTATGTTTACTGACCTTGTTCTATCAAAAGCCGCAGTAACTTTGAACACCTCTGTTAAATTACCCCTGAACTTACTCTGCTGTAAGGAGAACGATTCCAGCGAATCCATGCCTGAAGACCCCTTACCGCCTTTGATAGGGTTCAGATTAACCGAGTCTGTCAAATTCACTGCCCTCTGGAATCCAATGGGGTCTCCGGACTTGATGATACCTGAATACGTTCTCCACTTAAAACTGTGGCTATTTCATTCTCTTTCAAGTTGCTTTCAGCAGCTGGAATCATAGAAACCTACGGTGCAGGAAGAGGCCCTTCGGCCCATCGAGTCTGCACCAACCACAATCCCACCCAGGCCCTACCCCCATATCCCGACACATCTACCTGCTAACCCCTCTAACTTAAACATCCCAGGACACCAAGGGGCAATTTTCCATGGCCAATCAACATAACCCGCACATCTTTGGACTGTGGGAGGAAACCGGAGCGGCCGGGGGAAACCCACGCAGACATGAGGAGAATGTGCAAACTCCACACAGACAGTGGCCCGAGCCGGGAATCGAACCCAGGCCCCCTGGAGCTGTGAAGCAGCAGCGCTAACCACTGTGCTACTGGAGTTACAACAGGGGATGGCCATCCAGTAGGGTGAACACCCCTGCCTGGGATGCGGGATGGTTCCTATTGCACAGTCAATGTTTACAATCTCAGGTCTTGTCATAATGTCATGATGTGGAGATGCCAGCGTTGGACTGGAGCGGGCACAGTAAGAAGTGTCACAACACCTGGTTAAAGTCCAACAGGTTTATTTGGAATCACAAGCTTTCGGAGCGCTGCTCCTTCATCAGGTGAGTGATGAAGCCGTGTTCTGGAAGTTATGATTCCAAGAACAATACAGCACAGGAACAGGCCCTTCAGCCCTCCAAGCCTGCGCTGCTCATGCGCCCAACTAGACCATTCATTTGTATCCCTCTATACCCAGTCACGAAAGATTCCAAGTAAACCTATTGGATTTTAAACTGCTGCTGTCATACTTCTTACTATTCTCACAGTGCAATGACTGATTCGGCATCTTATCATCGCCCCCATGTCCTTCACCACGGAGATCTTGTGTAATTGTAGCAAAGAACAATTTCTTCATCTCCCTCTCTCCCAGTCCATCTTACCTATCATAACTTTCCCATTAATCTTTCTTCATCAAATCGACATTCTTGGCTACTCCATCCCCTCTTAACTTACCAGACTGATTCTGGGGCTGATAATACGAGGTGAGATTGACTAGGTCAGGATTGTTTTCACTGGAATTCAGGCCAATGAGGGGGGGTCTTATAGAGACTTATAAAATTCTAACAGGACGAGACAGGGTAGATGCAGGGAGGATATTCCTGACGGTGGGGGAGTCCAGATCCAGGGGTCACAGTCTGAGGATTCGGGGTAGACCATTTAGAATGGAGATCAGGAGACATTTCTTCACCCAAAAGAGTGATGAGTCTGTGGAATTCATTACCACAGCAAGTAGTTGATACCAAAACATTGAAGGGACAGCTAGATTTGGCACTTGGGTGAATTGGGTCAAAGGATTAGGCAATCAGCCATGACCATGATGAATGGTGGAGCAGGCTCGCAGGGCCGAATGGTCTCCCACTCCTCCTATCTTCTGTGTTTTTAGCTTTAACTTCAGTTGAAAACTCAAGACTTGCTGCACTGCTAAACTCAGATTAATCTTTTTGTAACCAAGTAATCCTTCTGCCCTCAAGGATTCTTCTCTCTTGATCACACCCAAGGTGTCCAAACCTTCAATAGCGTACCCTTGTTGGCAGAGGACCCTCTAGGCCTCAGAGGCATTGACAGGAGCAGAAGTAAACCATTTCCACCTATTAGCCACTCAATTTATTCTGCTGTTCAGTGAGATCGTCGTTAATCTAAAACCTCAGCTCCATTACTCAATATCCTTCGGTAAGATACCCAATAAAAACCTTTCAATCTCAGCATACTACTCCAATTGTAAGCCTCTGGTCACAGTTTTACTGGGATAAAGTTCCAGATTTTCACTATCCTTTATTTTCCTTTTGGTTTGATTTATTACTGTTGTGTGTTGGGACACAGTGCAAAGTATTGTTTCTTGTGCGCTACACAGACAAAGCATATCGTCCATAGAGTACGTAGTGAGAAGGAAAGGAGAGAGTGCAGAATGTAGTGTTAGTCATAGCTAGGGCATAGAGAAAGATCAACTTAATACAAGGATACGTCCATTCAAAGATGGCACCAGGGAAGAAGCTGTTCTCGAGTCGGTCAGCATGTAATCTCAGACTTTTGTATCTTTATTCTTGACGTAAAAAGGTGGAAGAAACAATGTCCAGGGTGTGCGGGGTACCGAATAATGCTGGCTGCTTTTCTGAGGCAGCAGGAAGCGTAGACAGAGTCAATGAATGGGAGGTTGGTTTGAGTGATAGATTGGGCTTCATTCATGACCCTTTGTTGTTTCTTGGTTGGAGGAGGAGCCATACCGAGCTGCGATACATCTGAAAAGGATGCTTTCTATGGTGCATCTGTAAAAATTGGCGAGAGTCAGAGCAGATATGATGAATTTCATTTGCCTCCTGAGAAAGTAGAGGCATTGGTGGCTTTTCTTAACTGCAGCATGCTTCCTGATCTCCCTCCTAAGTTGCCTCACCCTTAACATGGCATGGTAGCCACAACTGAACAAAGGTCTCCAGCTGGAGTACGACCAAAGCCCTGTATTGAAGGATTATAATCCTCGCTTTGGGCAGTGACCGTCATCTACTGGATGATTGGCCTGGAAATAGCCTCCAATTGTGTAGGTGGACACAAAGCACCTTGGCTTGAAGATAGAACCCTACAGTGCAGAAACAGGCCCTTCGGCCCATCGAGTCTGCACCGAACACAATCCCACCCAGACCCTATCCCCATATCCCTACACATTTACCTGCTAATCCCTCTAACCTACACATCCCAGGACACTAAGGGGCAATTTTTAGCATAGCCAATGAACCTAACCCGCACATCTTTGGACTGTGGGAGGAAACCGGAGCACCCGGAGAAAACCCACGCAGACACGAGGAGAATGTGCAAACTCCACACAGGCAGTGACCCGAGCCGGGAATCGAACCCAGGGCCCTGGAGCTGTGAAGCAGCAGTGCTAACCACTGTGCTACGGTGCCGCCCTGCATGAAGATGTCATGCATTCAGGAATTAGTGTATGTGGCATGGGCCCTTTAAGAGGACGGTCACTCCATGAGATCAGCAGGGTTTCTGCAGCTGATGACAGTTGGGGGATTGAAGTTTGGACCATGCACAACTAAAAAATAAACTCTCTGCTGTTTTTGTAAAAGTTTGTGTGGACCTCCTGAATGGAACTGATCTCTGCACCTCCCCCGTCACAGAAGGACACAGTGGTGCCAAACACTAATGCCTCTGAATCATTCCAAAGCACTGTGGGTGATCTTTATAAAGTCTCACTGTGCACTGAGATTGACACCCTGTTCAGGCACAGAACGACATTCATTTATTTCAGGATGGTGCAAATGGCAGCCAGACTGAGCAGACTGAGCACCATCACTTACAGGGTTTATCAATTGCATCCATATGGTCATCAAGGTATTGGCTGGTACTTGTGAACAGGAAGGGTTTTCACTCTCTGAACGTTCGCTTAGTCTGGTGACCAGATTCTGTGTGTACGGTACCCGGGCAGCTCACACGATGCTTATGTACTTCAGCACTCAAGTGCCAGGACTCTTCACTCCTCCAGTTTGTTTCAATGGGTGGTTGGTAGGCAATGTGGGTTACCCATTGAAAAGGTGGATGGTGATATCTGTTAGGTTCCTAAGGACAGAGGCTGAGGAAGGGTACAACTACTGCCCTGCATCCACCAGGATGGTGAGGGACAGGGGCCATTGGCCTGGCAGTACCCACCTGAGCAAGTGCCGCTGTAGGCACACACTTCATAATCCCGATCTCTCCAGGGGAGATCCTCTAAAACTGCAATACCTGCCTCAGATGTTTCATGTATTTATTAGAGTCACAAGTAGGCATACATTAACACTGCAATGAAGTTATTGTGAAAACACCCTTGATGCCACCTGTCTGGGTACACTGAGGGAGAATTTAGCATGGCCAATACGCCTAACCAGCACGTCTTTGGACTGTGGGAGCAGACATGGGGAGAATGTGCAGACTCCGCACAGACAGTGACCTGAGCTGGGAACCGAACCCGGATCTTTGGCACTGTGAGACAACAGCGATAAGCACTGTGCCGTCGTGCTGCCCTAATCTTGACTCAGATGCAGATGCCAGGCAGCCAGAGGGCAAGGAAAATGAGGCAGCAGTCAGTAATTTGTAGGGGAACAGTTATACCAGGGAGGTCCTGACTCAGCTAGGCTGGCATGTCCTGCCTTTCTACACTGCCTCAATCCCAGATACCCAACACTTAACCAGGCCATGAGCCCGTTGCCCCCAGAATAAAATGGGCTACCACAAAACTCTCTCAGTAGCCAGTGAGGACAGACCAACGGAGCACACAGCTCACTTATTGCACTCAAACCATAAGTGTTTAATAGAGGGAACATTTACATGAAACAAACCAAAATAAATCCATTCTGATCACTGAGGAGGCAACGGTCGAGTGGTATTGTTGCTGGGCTATTAATCCAACAACTCAGCTAATGTTCTAGGGACTGGAGTTCAAATCCCACCACGGCAGATGGTGGAATTTGAATTCAATAAAAAACATCTGGAATTAAGAATCTACTGACGACTGTGAAATCATTGTTGGGAAAACCCATCTGATTCACTAATGTCCTTTAGGGAAGGAAATTTGGCTGACATGTGACTCCAGAGTCAGAGCAATGTAGTTCTCTACAGCTCTCCAAGGGTAACTAGGGATGGGTAATAAATGCTGGCCAGCCAGTGACACCCATGTCCCACAAATGAATAAAAAAATTTAAGAGTACTGTGAAGAAAAAAAGAATCATAGAAATCCTACAGTACAGAAAGAGGCCATTCGGCCCATCGAGTCTGCACCGAACACAATCCCACCCAGGCCCTACCCCCATATCCCTACATATTACACCCACTAATCCCTCTAACCTACGCATCCCTGGACACTAAGGGGCAAATTCTTAGCATGACCAATCAACCTAACCCTCACATCTTTGGATTGTGGGAGGAAACCAGAGCACCTGGAGGAAACCCACGCAGACACGAGATCCAAGCTGGGAATCGAACCCAGGTCCCTGGAGCTGTGAAGCAGCAGTGCTAACCACTGTGCTACTGTGCCACAAAATCTCCCAGCTGCAATCAGTGTAGCTTGAGCTTACATTTGTGGATGCTACATTTAAGCATACACCCACCTCTCTGCCCCTTTGCTGACAGGTGAAGTTTGTTGACTCTGGCACCCTGTTGGCATACTTGACCTTGGTGGTCATCTTGTGGCTGGCATTACCTCCAGAGTTTGCTCAGCCACATGGTCAGGCACTCCTCAGTCATCACGGGTTTGGAGGGTTGCCTGATGACTGGCAGAGGGGCGGAGAAAGTGTTGTCCTCATCAGGGAGACAACAGCCACCTGGTCCACCATTATGGGGGCGAGTCCTCCACTTCCTTGCTCACCAGTGAGACACCTGGATATGGATTGGATGTGGGGAAGATGTCTCCATTAGTAAGAGAGGCTAGAATTCAAGGGCACAACCTCAGAATAAAGGGACAACTCTTTAGAACTGACATGGGGAATTTCTTCAGCCAGAGAGCGTTGAGTCTATGGAATTCATTGCCATGAAAAGGAGGTGGCAATCAGGTCATTGAGTGCACTTAAGACAGACAGATGATTGGGTAAGGGGATCAAAGGTTATGGAGAAAAGGCAGGAGATGAGGTTGAGAAACTGCTCAGCCATGTTCGAATGATGGAGCAGCCTTGATGGGCAGAATGGCCTAATTCTACTCATATATCTTATGGAGAGTGCCTGCCGCATCCTTCTCCAACACAGGCACCAACCTTCTGACGTCAGTGACTGTGCGAGGGCTTACAGCTCCCTATCCCCTATCCCACTGCCCCTCCAGTTACATCAACTGTTAATCTGCCTGAGATCAATATACAGTGACTGGAACTGTCTAGAGTTGGACGGCGGAGGCTCCCAGTTAGGCAGTGTTCTGGCCAAACGAGCCATTGGCTATTTTTCCACTTCAGGTGGACTGTGGAAGGGAAACGGAGCACTAGGAGGAAATCCGAGTGACCAGGAGTCAAATCCAGGTCCCTGGCACTGTGAGGCAGCAGTGTTGGTGTTGTCAGACTTTTTGCTGTGAGGCAGCAGTGCTAACCACTGTAGTTAAGGTGAATGAAATGGATGCATTCAAAGGCATGTTGGTGGTAGTGGTTAGCACTGGTGCCTCACAGCTCCTGGGTTTGATACCTGGCTTGGGTCACTGCCTTGTGCAGACTCTGCACATTCTCCCTGATGTGTAGGTTAGTGGGATTAACAAATTAAAATGGTGCAATGGTTCAGTGGTTAGTGCTGCTGACTCACAGCACCAGAGACCTGGTTTCAATTCTAGCCTTGAGTCGCTGTCTGTGCGGAGTTTGCACATTCTCCCTGCGTCTGTGTAGGTTTCCTCCCACCGTCTAAAAGACGTGCTGGTTCGGTGCATTGGCCGTGCTAAATTCTCCTTTAGTGTTAACTGAACATGTGCAATTCTATGGTGGTGTTAATGTCAGCCTACCTGTGAACACCAATAAGTAAACTTTAAAACTTGGAGCATCAGAAGATTGCACTAGCTTCAGATGCAAAGGAAGTATGAACATAGAAATTGCAGCATCTGCTATTTCTCAATGGGTGCAGCAGAAGGAGCAGAACAAATCAAACTTCCTTCAATTCTTAAGTACCAGTAAATTGAAACCTGCTGGACATGTAGCTGGAGGGTGTATCTGTATTTATCTTTCATCCATTATCAGAAGATGCTGGTGCCAGCTGTTTCCTGAAAAGTTAGCCCCATCAACACTTCCCCGCAGGATTGGTAATTGCTCTGGGAGATTTTTATGTTTATTATTTGTGGAGCTCTGTTTTGGCACAGACTGGAGATGACAGGCAAATTCGACAATGCGTCACAAAAGTATGCACCAAGGGGAATTTCACAGTCACTTCACTGCAGGGTTAATGCAAGCCTTACATGGTGACAAATAAGAACATAAGAAATAGCAGGAGTAGGCCATCTAGCCCTTCGAGCCTGCCCCGCCATTCAATAAGATCATGGCTGATCTGTCGTGGCTCAGTTCCACTTTCCCGCCCTCTCCCCATAACCCTTAATCCCCTTGCCTATCAAAAACCTATCTACCCACGTCTTAAATATATTTAAGAGGTAGACTCCGCCACTTCAACGGGCAGAGAATTCCAGAGATTCACCACCCTTTGAGTGAAGAAGTTCCTCCTCAACTCCGTTCTAAAATGCCCCCCCCCCTTATCTTGAGGCTGTGCCCCCTAGTCCTACTGTCTTTTTTGAGCGGGAAGAGTCTCTCCACCTCTATCCTATCCATCCCATTCATCATCTTATATGTCTCAATGAGATCTCCCCTCATTCTTCTAAACTCCAACGAGTACAAGCCTAGTTCATTCAGCCTCTCCTCATAGCTCAACCCCACAGCTCTGGTATCAGCCTAGTCAATAAATAAACTTTAAAAATGTACAGCACGATACAAAGCATTCCGTCCAACAGATCCGTGCCAATGTTAAAGCCCCAATTCCTCACACCCTCCTCCTTATCCCATCGGCATAATTTTCCATTCTTTTCTCCCCTTGTGTTCATCAAGTTGAAAGTTTATTTATTAGTGTAACAAGTAGGCTTACATGAACTCTGCAATGAAGTTACTGTCAAAAGCCCCTAGTCGCCACACTGAGCACACGGAGGAGAATTTAGCATGGTCAATGCACCAAACCAGCATGTCTTTCAGACTGTGGGAGGAAACCGGAGCACCTGGAGGAAACCTATGCAGACACATATTAGACATATATTGTGGTACAGATAAAAGGGTGAATACATTGGGGGGGGAAAAGGTTTGAAAGGTGGTAGAGTGAGGAATTTGCAAGTATAGAATCCCTACAGTGCAGAAGAGACCAAACCAGCCCAATGAATCTATACTGACTCCCCAACCCCCATAACCCTATGTATTTAATCTGCTAAATCCCACTAATTTACACATTGGAGAGAACATGATGATTCTGCATAGACAGTGACCAAGCCAGGAATTGAACCCAGGTCCCTGGCATTGTGAGGCAGCAGTGCTGACCACTGTGGCACCAACATCCCTTTGAATGCATCCACCTTAACTACAGTGGTTAGCACTGTTACTTCAGTGCTAGGGACCTGGGTTTGATTCTTGGTTCGGATCACTTGGGTTTCCTCCAGGTGCTCCCATTTCCTCTTGCGGTCCAAAAGATCTGCGGGTTATGTGGATTGGCTAGCCTAAATTGCCCCTTAGTGTCCCATGATGTGTAGGTTAGCAGGATTAGTGGATTAAATGTGGGGTTACAGGGATGGGCAAGTTGCTTTCAGGGAGTCAGTGTAGAGCCATGGGATTGAATGGTCTCTTCTGCACTGTAGGGATTCTATGATTCTGCACTCAAATTCCTCTATTCTACCACCTCATTTAGGATCCCCCCCCCCCCACCACCGCAATGTATTCACACTATTTTTTCTACCATAATATATATTTGGGGCGGCACGGTAGCACAGTGGTTAGCACTGCTGCTTCACAGCTCCAGGGTCCTGGGTTCGATTCCCGGCTCGGGTCACTGCCTGTGTGGACTTTGCACATTCTCCTCGTGTCTGCGTGGGTTTTCTCCAGGTGCTCCGGTTTCCTCCCACTGTCCAAAGATGTGCGGGTTAGGTTCATTGGCTATGCTAAAATTGCCCCTTAGTGTCCTGGGATGTGTAAATTAGAGGGATTAGCAGGTAAATGTGTAGTGATATGGGGATAGGGTCTGGGTGGGATTGTGTTCGGTGCAGACTCGATGGGCCTGTTTCTGCACTGTAGGGTTCTATACATAACAGTTTGCACTTATTTATATTGACATTCTGCTGGCAATTGTGCCTATTCTGCAAGATTCCTGTATTGTTATAATAATAGAATCCCTGCAGTGCAGAAGGAGGCCATTCAGCCCATCGAGTCTGCACCGACCACAATCCCACGCATGCCCTATCCCCATAACCCCATGCATTTATCAAGGCAAGTCCCCCTGACACTAAGGAGGAATTTAACATGGGCAATCTGCCTAGCCAGCTCATTCTTCAGACTGTGGGAGGAAACTGGAGCACCTGAAGGAAACCCACGCAGACACAGGGAGATTGTGCAAACTGTGACTCGAACATGGGTCCCTGGTGCTGTGAGGCAGCAGTACTAACCTTGTGCCACTGTGCCATCCCTGATACTAACTAAATCCTTTGGTGTTGTTTGCAAATAAAAGAACAAAGAAAATTACAGCACAGGAACAGATCCTTCGGCCCTCCGAGCCTGCATCGACCATGCTGCCTGACTGAACTAAAACCCCCAATGCTTCCGGAGACCATATCCCTCTATTCCCATCTCATTCAGGTACTTGTCAAGACGTCCCTTAAAAGTCACTATTGTATCTGCTTCCACTACCTCCTCTGGCAGAGTTCCAGACACCCACTATTGTGTAAAAAATCCACCTCATATCTCCTTTAAACCTTGCACTTCCCATAAATCTATGCCATAAATTGACTCTTCAAGCCTGGGAAAAAGCTTCTGACTATCCACTCCGACCATGCCTCAATCTTGTAGACTTCTATCAGGTCTCCCCTCAACCTCTGTCACTCCAGTGAGAACAAACCACGTTTCTCCAACCTCTCCCCATAGCTAATGCCCTCCATGCCAGGCAACATCCTGGTAAATCTTTTCTGTACCCTCTCCAAAGCCTCTACATCCTTCTGATAGTGTTCAATTCTGATCGCCACACTATATTCCAAGTGCGGCCAAACTAAGATTCTATAAAGCTGCAACATGACTTGCCAATTTTTAAACTCAATACCCTGGCTGATGAAGGCAAACACACTGTATGCCTTCTTGACTACCTTCTCCACCAACATTGCCACTTTGTGATCTGTGTACCTGTGCACCCAGATCCCTTTGCCTGTCAATACTCTTAAGTGTTCTGCCATTTACTGTACATTTCCTATCTGTATTAGACCTTCCAAAATGCATTACCTCACATTTGCCCAGATGTTGAGATTGTACTTCCAATTCCTGAGTCCATCTTACACACTCACATTTATCTTCACATCCTCAGCACACCTCAAGTGGGTTTGACCACAAAGTACCAGGATCACTGGCAGCCAGTTTGTGCATAGCAAGTCCCCCCACAAGCAGCTATGAGATAACAGGTCAGGTAACTCATCTGATAGTCAGAAGGAAGAGGGTTACATAGTTGATTCAGGATGCAGCAGATAGATTTTAAAAACTTACTTTTCAAACTTCTTACATAAGCTGAAGGAGCTGCTATTTCCAGCCAGTTTGCCAATCAGGGGAACACATGCCACTAAGAACATATTGCCGCCATACTCTGCTCTGTACATCCTGTGAGTTTGCCTCCCCACAGTGCGTGCGAGATCTTGAATTCTCTTCTTCCAGTTACAATGTAATTGGAACATGGCAACACTCCAAGATTAATTCAACACTCACCATGGAATATCCAATTTATACCAATAACTGAAATTATAATTAGGGGGAAAAAGAGCATAATTTAGCACTGGTTCTCGATCTAATTGATGTGGAGAGGCACCAAATTATATCTTACAATGAAACCGAGCCTGCTGTCATCTGGAAACTTTAATAGGACATGGAAGTTCTGAGTTTGGACTGTGCCTGATATGAATGGAGAGCAGAGAGCAAAGTTTTGCTTATGATTTCTTTTTTATCCAGAAAGTAACGATGTTAGTCTCACCATTTGTGTTTATTGGCTAGACAGCTCGTAAAGAACAAAACAATGGATATTTAAAGTTTATTGATTAGTGGGTTTACATTAACACTGCAATGAAGTTACTGTGAAAACCCCCTAGTCACCGCACTCTGGTGCCTGTTCAGGTACACTGAGGGAGAATTTAGCACGGCCAATGCACCTAACCAGCCCATCTTCCACACCATGGGAGGAAACCCACGCAGACACAGAAAAGTTGGAGTGTTATGGTAAGGTTATATATGGCATTGGTGAGGCCACATTTAGAGTATTGTGTACAGTTTTGGTCACCTACAGGAAGGATGTAAATAAGGTTGAAAGAGTGCAGAGAAGGTTCACAAGCATTTTGCCAGGACTTGAGAAACTGAGTTACAGAGAGATTGAATAGGTTAGGACTTTATTTCCTGGAGCATAAAAGAATGAGGGGAGATTTGATAGAGGTGTATAAGATTTTGATGGGTATGGATAGAGTGAATGCAAGCAGGCTTTTCCCACTGAGGCTGAGGGAGGGAAAAAAACCAGAGGGCATGGGTTAAGGGTGAAAGGAGAAAAGTTAAAGGAAGATTGGGGGGGGGGATTCTTCATGCAGAGAGTGGTGGGGGTGTGGAATGAGCTGCCGGATGAAGTGGTAAACGCGCAGTCACTTTTAACATTTAACAAAATCTTGGACGGGTTCATGGATGAGAGGGGTGTGGAGGGATATGGTTCAAGTGCAGGTCAGTGGGACTAGGCAAAAAAAAAGTGGTTCAGCAAAGACAAGGGCCAAAAGGCCTGTTTCTGAGCTGTAATTTTCTATGGTTCTATGGAGAACACGCAGACTCCACACAGACAGTGACCCAAGTCAGGAGCTGAGAATTGAGGCAGCAGTGCTAACCACTGCATGGTTGGATAAAGAATTTATGAAAAAGGTATTTGGGTCCTTCTAAGTGTCGGATCAAGTTTGGGTCAAGGTCTATGGGGAGCCCTGCTGCCCAGCCAAGGAGCGAGGTGGAACAATTAGCAGTGAAGTACAGAAATGGTCCATCATCCTCACTGGTTGATGTGTGATCCAGCCATATGGAATGGCAGGTGGCGGAGAGAAGTTCAGGATTTCTGTCATCCAGGACTGGCAGGTGTCCACAGCAAAAAAAAAAAGATGTTGGACCAGGAAGCCGAGCTAACTTACAAAAAAAACCATACTTGTCTACAGAACCAGCAAGACAACTGAGTTCCAAGCTGTAGGGAGTGCCTGAAACTGCACTTAGGAATGCACTCCTATCCATCCGGTTCCGGAAGCCAGCAGTCATCTGTCTTGGAATCAAACTGCCCATACCTGGGTGGCACAGTGGTTAGCACTGCTGCCTCACAGCACCAGGGCTCTGGGTTCGATTCCCGGCTCGGGTCACTGTCTGCAGAGTCTCCACAAGTTTCCTCCAGGTTTCTCCCACAGTCTGAAAGGTGTACTGGTTAGGGTGCATTGGCTGTGCTAAATTCTCCCTCAGTGTAACCTGAACAGGCACCAGACTGTGGTGACTAGGGGATTTTCATAACATCTTCATTGCAGTGTTAAATGTAAGCCTACTTGTGACACTAATAAACTTTAAAGCACCTAGTTTCTCTCCAATATATCTATGTCATTCATCTCAACCATTCCTGGTGACCCAGCCAGATCCACCTCTGCTCCGCTTTCTAAACAAAAAAAGGTTTCTCCTGAATTCCGTAATGAATTTATTGATGATTTTCCCTTTGGCTCTGCATGCTAGTCTCTCCCACAAGTGGTCACTTCTGAGAAATACTGCAAATATATTCTAAGTGTCTGCCACATAGAGTTAGGTATGAGCTGTGGGGGGAGATTGGTTATTTCCAGAATAAATTCAGTGATGAAGCTGTGTTAATGCAAAGGAATTTTATGTCTCAACAGTTTTCATAGACACAGAAACTAGAAGCAGGAGGCCATTTAGTCCTTCAAGCCTGCTTTGCCGTTCATTAGTCATGGCTGATCATCAAATTCAATATCTGGATTCTCCTCTTCCTACCCTATCCTAGATCCCTTTGGCCTCAAGAGCTATATTTATCTTTTTCTTGAAATCACAATGTTTTGGCCTCAACTACTTTCCTCTGGTAATGAATTCACCACTCTGGAGTGAAGAAATGTCTCCTCACCTCAGTTCTAAAAGATTTACCCCTTATCCTCAAACTATGACCCATAGTTCTGGATTCTCCCACATTCTTTGAATCTGCCCTATCTAAATCTGTTAGAGTTTTGTAAGTTTCAATGAGATCCCCTCTTTTCAAAATATGTCGTCTCACAATTTACTACCTTCTCCGTACACCTTTGCACGATTACTTATATTCATTGAATCCCTGCAATGCATAAGGAGGCCATTTGGTCCATCAAGTCTGCACTGACAATAATCCCACCTAGCCCTATACCCATAACCCTATGTATTTTCCCTGCTAATCCCCCTGGCCCCAAGAGACAATTTAGTACATCCAATCCATCTAACCCACACATCTTTGGACTGTAGGTGGAAACCCACACAGACATGGGGAGAATGTGCAGACTCCACACAGAGTGACACAAGCCAGGAACTGAACCCGGGTCCCTGGCACTGAGGTAGCAGTGCCAACCACTGCCACCATGTCCTTCTCCTTGGCAAGCCCCCTCAACTTCTGCTCTCATTTGTTCCCTTCCCCAACCTTGATGCCCATGAGTTGCTTTCTGTGAACACCACTTCCTGTTGGGAGTGAAGGGTCACCAGATCACTCTTTTGTGTCAAAAACCTGAAGGTTTAGCACCATGTTAGACCTGATGAGTAAGCGAATCGTTCCTTCAAGATAAAGTATTTCAATGTTTCTCCAGAGGTTTACAAAAGTAGGCTGGATGCTGCTGGGGGGAGGGAATGACAATTAATAGGCCAAATGCCCAGTCAACAAACTAATGTAGAGAAAGAAGAGGGAAGTGGAGTTTGTAATTGGGAGACATGGTGACATTGATTGGCACTGCTGCCTCACAGCACCAGGAATCCAGGTTTGATTCCAAACTTGGGTCACTGTTTGTGTGGAGATTGCTCGATCTCCTTGTATCTGTGTGGGTTTCCTCTGGTTTTCTCCCACACTCCAATGGTGTGTGGGTTAAATTGATTGGCTATGCTAAATTGCCCCTTAGTGTCAGGATAACTACCTGGGGTGACAGGAATAAGGGCTGGTTGAGGTCGTCAGCACAGACTTGATGGGCTGAATGGCCTCATTCTACACTGTTGGGATTCTATGAATAATTAGTGATGGAGAGCATGATATATTTAGAGATAGCCACACGTAATCATCATGGTGAAACAAATAACCATCTTCCATGGAAGAAATAAATTTATTCCCCTTCAAAGATCTTTTCTGCCATTTCTCCCTTCACCAAGGGCTTTAGGTGATGATTCCAGCGTCAATTGCTCTAAGACATTGCTGACTGGCTGACTTCATGTTGGACTCTGCAATGGACATTGGTGATCCGGCGGTGTCACTGCCAGGTATGATGGGAATTTGCAGCCGACATTTTTGCAAATGCACTTCCAAACTGACTGCTGGAGAGTGAGCCAATCGTGGGAAACCTGGGTGAACTTTCCTCCTCTGTCCACAGCTTGCCACTTCTGTAATTCCTGTCAGGCCTCTTGCTCTGCACGGATCAGGGATTTATTATTACTGTCTTCAACAGTCCAAATATTGGAGAGGCTCGATTATATTTTAAATCACAGAACTAGGAATGTTCAGGGAGGTCTATTAGTCACTGAGTGGATGAATCTTAGAATCCTACAGTGCAGAAGGAGACCATTTGGCCTGTTATATCTGCACTGACCACAATCCCACCCAGCCCCTATTCCCATAATCCCATACATTTACCCTAGGTAGACCTCTGACACCAACAGTTAATTTAACATAGCCAACCCCCACATCTTTGGGCTATAGGAGGAAACTGGAGGACATGGAGGAAACCCATGCAGACACAGGGAGAATGTGCATACACCACAGACAGTGACCCAAGTCAGATCAAACTTGGGTCCCCAGCACTGAGGCAGTAGAATTAACTATTGTGTCACTGTGCTGTACACTAAAGATGTAGGCGATATGCATCTGTATTTACCCTTGCTGCACAATTAAAATGCGTTTGTGAGAATGGCTTTTGATTTGGATTTGATTTATTATTGTCACATTAACAGAGTGAAAAGTATTGTTTCTTGCACACTATACAGACAAAACATACCATCATAGAGAAGGGAAGGAGAGGGTGCAGAATGTAGTGTTACAATCATAGCTAGGGTGTAGAGGAAGATCAACTTAATGCAAGGTAGGTCCATTCAAAAGTTTGACAGCAGCAGGGAAGAAGCTGTTCTTGAGTCAGTTGGTATGTGACCTCAGACTTGTACCTTTTTCCCTGAAGGAAGAAGGTGGAAGAGAGAATGTCTGGGGTGCATGGGGTCCTTAATTATGCTGGCTGCTTTGCTGAGGCAGCAGAAAGTGTGGACAGAATGGCATTGACATGAAGTCATGGAGACAGTGACAGTAGTGCACAGCCCTTACAGGATCCTGCCTGCCCTGTTCAGGTGCAATTTCACAGTGGAACACAGATCCTCAGATGTGAAACCCACAATTCCCCTATTAGAGTCTTTAAGTGACTCGAGGCATCAGCTATTTTCTAAATGGGGCAAAAATTCAGAAATCAGAAGCACAAAGGGACGCAAGAGAATCCTGAAGTAGGACTCCTAAGGTTAACTTGCAAGTTGAATTGCTAGTTAGGAAGGCAAATTTAATGTTAGCATTCATTTCAAAAGGACCAGAATATAAAAGCACAAATGTTTTGCTGAGGCTTTGGTCAGACCACATTGAGTATTGTGCCTAATTGAGCTCTGTATCTAAGAAAGTATGTCCTGGCCTTAGAAAGGGTCCAGAGGTGGTTCACGAGAACGAAAGACTTGACGTATATGAGGAGGGTTTGAGGACTCTGGGTCTGTATTTGATGGAGTTTAGAAGGATGAGGGGGATCTCATTGAAAGTCAATGCTGAAAGGCCTGGATAGGGTGGATGTGGGGGGGGGGGGGGGGGGGGGAAGATGTTTCCATTAGTAGGAAAGACTGGGATCCAAGAGCACAGTCTCAGAGTAAAGGAACGACCCTTTAGAACTGAGATGAGGAGGAATTTCTTCAGCCAGAGGGTGGTGAATCTGTGGAATTCATTGCCACAGAAGGCTGTGGAGGGCATGTCATTGAGTGTATTTAAGGCAGAGATAGATTGTTTTTGATTGGCAAGTGGATCAAATGTTATGGGGAAAGATGGGAAGAACAGGTTGAGAACTTATCAGCCATGATTGAATGGTGGGCAAGACTTGATGGGCCAAATGGCTTAATTCTACTCTTGTCTTATGGCTACCAAAATGGCCACTTAAGGACCTGATCCTCCCAGCCTCAATTTCTTGGCTGGTCAGCACTGTTGGATCATGGCGCTGAATGGAAAATGTTAACTGTTGAAGGGATACCTCAAATCTAAAGTCATTGATATGAACAGTAAGATGTTGAGGCCCCTACACTGAGGCTTGTGGTACACCAATCACTATCTAGCCAACGAAAAGGAGACCCAATTATGCCCACACTTTCATGTTGCCAGCCAAGCTTCCATCCAAAATGTTAGGAACTAAAGATAGTTTTTTTTTTCTCCAGTAAGTTGTATTTGTAGGTGTAAGGAACAAGAAATGCTTCAAGTTTAATTTATTGTTTGGGGGTTAAAAGGATGCAGTTTGATTTTCTCTATAACAGTGAGTCACCTGATGAAGGAGCAGCACTCTGAAAGCTCGTGATTCCAAATAAAGCTGGTGGTTTTTAATCTGGTGTTGAGACTCTAACAGAATACAGGAGCAGGGGGCTGTATAAAATGCTTATTAGACCACAGCTGGAGTATCCTGTGCAGTTCTGGTAGCCAGACTTATTGCACTAGAAAGGTGCAGAGGAGATTTGCCTGGGCTGGAGTGTTCCAGCTATGGAGAGGCTGGTTAGATCAGAGTTCTTCTCCTTAGAACAGAGGGGTGTACAGAAGGCTGATTGTACAGAATTATGAGGGACATATAGGGTGTGAGGAAGAATCTTTCCCCCTTTGTGGAAGGGGGGATAAACAAGGGGGCTGGTTCTAAAGTAAGGGGCAAGAGAGGATGTGAAGTAAAAAAACTTTTCCACCTGGAGGGGGGGGGTTTGTGACAATCTTGAGCTCAGTGGTAGAGACAGGAACCTTTTCAACATTAAAGCAGCATTTAGATGAGCACATGAAACACCAAAGCATACAAGGCTGCTGGAAAGTGGGATTAGAATAGATAGGTGCCTTGATGGCTGATGCAGATGCAATGGGCTGAAGGTCTTTCTGCACTGTAAACTCTATGGCCAGATGCTTACCATTGGGAGGGGATTTTCTCATCCCACCAAATTCTCTGAACTTGCTGCAGCAGGAGCAGGGTGTGAACAGGAGTAATATCGTGCCTGATGATTCCATAGAATCTATATGGCTTGGAGTTAAAAAAGTATTCAAATATTCTGCTCCCATGTCCTTTTGAGAAAGGTGTTTCCTTCATTACCTACTGAGGGGGAAAAAATCCTCATGTCTTAAATGTGCAATTCCTTTTCTTCAAGAAGAGTGTTCTAGTTTTAAACAAATAGAACCCCACAGTGCAGAAGGTGGCCATTTGGCCCATCAACTCTGCATTGACAACAATCCCACTCTATCCCTGTGACCCCACGTATTTGTCCTGCTAATTCCCCCTGACAGTGTAGGGCAATTTTGCATGGCCAATCCACCAAACCCTCACTTTTGGACTGTGGGAGGAAACCAGAGCACCCAAAGGAAACCCACACAGACACAGGGACAATGTGCAAACTCCAGAGTGACCCAAGCCAGGAAATCAAATCCAGGTGCTGTGAGGCAGCAGTGTCAATGTGTCACCCTTAAGTTTTGATTGTGTGACCTGATGGACAAATATGATGTAGACTGCTGGCATTGGACTGGGGGTAAACACAGTAAAAGCCTCAACACCAGGTTAAAGTCCGAGGGGTCACGGGCTTAGGGTGAGGGGGGCTAGATATAAGACTAATATTAGAGGGCAGTTTTTCACACAAAGGGTAGTGGGGATGTGGAATGCACTGCCGAGTAAGGTGGTGGAAGCAGGCAAGCTAGGGTTGTTCAAGAGTCACTTGGACAGCCACATGAGCGGTCTACATAGGGGGATATAGCAGGCCTTACTAAGCATTGTAGACTTGGGATTCAGTTTTAGCCTCAGGGATATAGAGTCTTTAATAATGAAATTTTTATCCACAGGCACTTACCATCTCGAGGGCATCATGGCAGCTCAGAGGCTATCTCTGTTGCTGTGCGGACACATGGAGTTGGGCCTGTGTCCGTGGGAGTTTGCGCGTTCTCCCCGTGGTTGCGTGGGTTTCCTCCGGGTGCTCCGGTTTCCTCCCACATCCCAAAAATGTGCTTTTAGGCTGATTGATTGAGTAACAAATAGTCCCTATATTGGACCTCCCTGATCCTCACACATTAGGCATAGACTAGAGTCATGAATAGGTCACTGACCATGGGACGGCGGCGCGGGCTCGTTGGGCCGAAGGGCCTGTTTCCCGTGCTGTGTTGTTCTTTGTTCTTTGTTCCAACAGGTTTATTTGGCAGCAAAAGCCACTAGCTTTTGGGCCTCTGACGCTTTGTCAGGTGAGTGGTGAAGGGTCAGAGGCTGAAAGCTAGTGGCTTTTGCTACCAAATAAACCTGTTGGACTTTAACCTGGTGTTGCGAGGCTTCTTACTGTGGACAAATCAGTTAGGAAGGGAGAAATTTGGTGCTCTGTTGAAGTGGTAGTGTGAAATTCTCATTCACCTGAGGCTGTTGACTGGGACTTGCTTCAATGTAGCATCTCAAAGGCAGCACCTCCCACTCCCCCCACCACCAACAGTGCGAGAATGCCCTCAGTCACCAGGCACAGCTGAATCTTCTCCTGCTCTGAAATAAATTGAAGCCTCAGGTTTGGGATGAGTAAAACAGAAACTGTTTATTAACTGACACCCAAGCAGTTTAGCATTCACTTCAGCACTCCACGTTAGAGCAGCTTCACACTCGACTGAACACATTGCTGTCCTTCGCAAGTTCCACTCAGCGGGGAAAATGCTTAAAATCAAACAACTCAAATACAGAAAGGATTTGCATTTTGTGTCAGATTGAGCAATTTACTCTTTTACAAAAGTTACATCTCATTACATCTGATATCTGTTAACATATTTCCATTATTTCCAAACAGGGAGGATAGAGAAAATTAGGGAAGTGAGGGACGTGGGGTGAGAGAGAGAGAGAGAGAGAGAAGAATGGGAAGGAGGGCAGGTGTTGGGAGTATGAGTGAGGAAAGAAGTGTTTAAAGTTTATTATTGTCACAGGTATCATCAAATCTGCTGTGCAGGAGTAATTTGGTCCATCAAGCCTGCACCGACAACATTCCCACCCAGGCCCCATCCCAGTAATCCCACATATTTACCTTCCTAATCCCCCTGACATTGAAGGCTAAGTATCACAGCCAATCAACCCAACCCACACATCTTTGGATTATAAGGAAACTGGAGCACGCAGGGGAAACCCATACAGACACGGAGAATGTGCAAAATCTGCACAGACAGTGACCCGAGGCTGGAATCAAACCTGGGTCCCAGGTGCCAAGACAGCAGTGCTAACCACTGCCACTCCAAAGTAGGCTTATTAAAATGAAGTTACAAATCCCCTTGTTGCCACATTCCAGCACTGTTTGGGCACACTGACAAGAATTCAGCATGGCCAATGCACCTAACCAGCACATCTTTCAGACTGTGGGAGGAAACCCATGGACACAGGGAGAATGTGCAGAATCGGCACAGACAGTGACCCACACTGGGAATCGAACCTGGGTCCCTGGCGCTGTGAGGCAGCCGTGTTAACCACTGAACTTCCAAGGCTTTCAGGCATCTCCGAAACTGCTTTACATTCGCTGGACTCATTCCAAATCTGCTGGATGTTGAAAATGCAGTAGCCAATTTTCCCCTCACAGGATTGTCTCAAGAATATCAACCTGAAAACCAGATTAACCTGTTTTGGACACATACTGCATAGCAGTTAGTGCCATGATAACAGGGTTTGTCTTGTCTCACCCTGACTCCACCTCACTGAAGCTCCCTGCCAGGACACTGCTGTACATTTCCCCCAAAAGCCAGAATCATACTGTCCTGGAAGGAATGTGGAGTCAGGGGAATTTGAGCAGAGACACTGACCATTGCTTCATCCCCTTGGAAAATTCAGGCCATTAAATCTTTTTGCTCCACAGCTACTCCTGAACCTTTTGTCTGGAATGCAAATGCTGTGCTCAAATACTTGGATGGGGACTAGAACCCAGATATGGGATGGTATGGTGGCAGTGGTTAGCACTGCTGCCTCAGCACCAGGGACCTGGGTTCGATTCCAGCTTCAGGTCACTGGAGTCTGCATGTTCTCCCTGTGTCTGTGTGGGTTTCCTTTGGGTGTTCCAGTTTCCTCCCACAGTATGAGGGTGTGGGTTAGATTGATTGGCCATGATAAATTGCTCCTTAATGTCAGGGGGATTGGCAGATTAAGTGTGGAGTTACAGGAATAGGGCCTGGATGGGATTGCAGTCAGTGCAGACTTGATGGACTGAATGGCCTCCACCTGCATTGTAGGGATTCTATGATATCTGGAGTCTGAAAATGCTCCCAACTCTGACTGCTAACATCTGTACAAGTTGAATCCTATACTCAGTGAAGAGGTAAAATTGCCACAGGCTGACAGATGTGCATTAACCGGAGGATTCTCTCACCTCAGGCAAGGTTGAGATGACAACATCCTCATGAATAATCTCAGCTGGTACAAGAATTGAACCCACACTGTTGGGGGTCACTCTACATCATGAACCAGCCAGCTGAGCTAAACTGACCCCCAGTGTACACAGAAGGCACATGCATGTATGTATGCTTCCAGCTGTGCTGTCGACCTTGAACAGGACCATGAGGACAGTCTCATTGTCAGGATTTCCAGTTGTATCCCAAGGTCCAGAAGTCTGTAGCTCCGAGACATCCTGGAGCTACCGGCAGCTATTT
Source organism: Prionace glauca (assembly GCA_037974335.1). Lineage (NCBI taxonomy): Eukaryota > Metazoa > Chordata > Chondrichthyes > Carcharhiniformes > Carcharhinidae > Prionace > Prionace glauca. The sequence continues at coordinate 133,752,406 of CM075725.1, read as the reverse complement.
TTAATTGACTCCTTTGCCTTAGTGGGGATGGCAGGCTCCAACATGGACTGCTTAATGGCCTATGTTCACACCTCATTACCTGACATTCTTATATAGATGACTGGTGTAATGAGTGTGCAATTCCAGAGGTTAATGGTGTAATTGACATCTATTTCTAGAGGTTATATTAGAAATAACTCTCAACCATCGTAGAATGCACCATTCCCTACAATCCCTAAAGTAATTTTTTTTGCAACACTGCTTTGCTGGTACAATACCGACCATTATAACATTTCCAATCTATCTGGGCCATTACACTTGCAACTGCACCAGATCTTACATCTTGCGTTGCTAACCGACACTTTGGGGAACATTGTTAATTTGGTGTCAATGCGAGTGAAAGTTGTTGGTGTGCTCTGTGCCACAATTATTTTTTTTTAACTCAATTATGAGGCACTAACAAGTCAATTTTCACAGCATGATTAATGGTACGTTTCAGCATCATTAATCACAGCGCTAAAATATAAAACCCTGCTGACACGCAAGCCTTTTAAACATTCAGAGGAAGGGAGGAGAATTATCTTCACGTCATGCAGAAGCAGGAGAACTCTGCAGAAATTGGAGTCAAGAGTTGCACATGGTACATTCACCCATTTATTGGGCCAAAACCTATTCCTTCTGGAGGTTGGAAAGGAATGGCTGTCATGCAACATCTGCTGAATAAAGCTGCAGACACATTCAAAGTTGGGAGCACATAGGCTGTGAATTACACTTGGGAAAGCAGAGATTGTAACATTCAGCTTCTAGGTCATTGGCACATTCTAGGCTCCTGATTCAAACAGCCATGGAAAAGCAATGGTCAGCAGATTTCACACTGCTTGTAATATTTTTATTATGCAGGTCTGACCTGAAGGCAGGTCAGTAAATGAGTCACAGAAACCCTATAGCGCAGGAGGCAGCCAGCCAGCCCATTGAGTCTGCAATCCCACCCAGACCCTATCCCCATGAAACTGAGGGGCAACTTAGCATGGCCAATCTGCCTAAGCTGCACATCTTTTGGACTGTGGGAGGAAACCCACACAGACATGGGGAGAATGTGCAGACTTCAGTGACCCAAGCCAGGAATCGATCCTGGGTCCCTGGCACTGAGGCACCAGTGCTAACCACTCTAGCTTTGTTACTTGTGTCCTGGTACCTGGTGACAGCTGTTTTGGCATTTGTTTGCAGAGATAAATCCATGTCATTGCTGTTTTTGATTTGATTTATTACTGTCACATGTATTTTCTTTATTAGTGTCACAAGTGGGCTTAAAATTAATACTGCAATGAAGTTACTGTGAAAATCCCCTGGTCATCACTCTCTGGCATCTGTTTGGGTAGACTGAGGGAGAATTTAGCATGGCCAATTCACCTAACCAGCACATCTTTCAGGCTCTGGGAGGAAACTGGAGCACCTGGAAGAAACCCATGCAGACATGGGAAAAATGTGTGAAATCTGCACAATAACCCAGACCTAGAATTGAACCCAGGTCCCTGATGTTGAGGCAGCAGTGCTTACCACTGTGTGAATATATAGTGAAAAGTATTGATTTTTGGGCACTATACAAAGCATACTGTTCATGAAGTACACTGGGGAGAAAAGGAGACAGTGCAGAATGTACTATTAATCATAGTAAGGGTGTGGAGAAAGATCAGCTTAATGTAATGGGGCTGTTTGATCTAGTTTATTAGTTCTGCATTAAAAGAAATACAGGGAACTCTGATTTCCCCATCCATGTCATGGGGTTATCACAAAGCCCCTTCATCATTTGAGAGGCCACCCCTTAGTCTGTCCTTTTCCAGAGATAAGGTCGGTTTTAATATTTACTGATATGCCAGAACAGAGTTCTACCCAAATCTTATGGTATCACACTTAAGTGTTGATAATGTTGCCCTGTGCTGGGTGGCACAGTAGCAATGGTTAGCACTGCTGCTTCACAACCACAGGGACCTGTGTTTGATTCCTGGCTCGGGTCACTGTAGAGTTTGCACATTCTCCTTGTGTCTGTGGGTTTCTTCTGGCTGCTCTGGTTTCCTCCAACAGTCCAAAGATGTGGGAGTTAGGTTGATTGGCCATGGTAAATTGACCCTTGCTCTGGGATGCTTAGAGGGATTAGTGGGTAAAATATGTAGGGATGTGGGGGGTAGGGACTGGCTGGGATTCTGGTCAGTGCAGACTTGATGGGCCAAAGGGCCTCTTTCTGCACTGTGGGACTTCTATGGTTCTATGATGATCTTTCCAAGATATCTGGAACAAAACTGGGTAGGCATACTGATTGTCCCTTTAAGGGCAACAAGCAGAATAAGTGTTTCATGGCCTGTGAGACCAGTTGGGGCTCAATGTGGAATCACCCCATGGAGAGAATGTCCTGGGCAAAGAGACATGTAGGAAGCAGCAATGAGGCAGCTAAACAGTTCATATTAATGTGTGTTCATTTCAAGAGTCTCTGAAGATGCATCTTTACAGTGGAATGTGTGTTCTGAGGCAGATGTAAAGCAACTACAGTGGGATTTAGATGGACTTAGTTACTGGAATGTTCCCATCCTGCCTGATGTGGGAATTGTAGTGGGTGAGGGTGAGGACAGGCCATGCAAAGGTCCACTGGCCTCAGGTGGGATTTTCCAGTCTTGGGGCAAGGCACAGATATCCACACACCAGGGACATGCTCTCTTCCATCTTATTCCATCAGGGAAAAAACTAAATGTCTGTGGTCATGTACCAACCAGATGGCACAGTAGCAGTGGTTAGCACTGCTGTTGCACAGCTCTAGGTTCAGTTCCCAGCTCAGGTCACTGGAGTTTGCACATTCTCCTTGTGTCTGCATGGGTTTCCTCTGGTTTCCTCCCACAGTCCAGAGATGTGGGGGTTAGGTGGATTGGCCATGCTAAGAAATTGCCCCTTAATGTCTAGGGATGCAGAGGTTAGAGGGATTAGTGGGTATAATATGTGGGGATATGGGGTAGGGCCTGGGTGGGATTGTGTTTGGTGCAGACTCAATGGGCTGAAGGGCCTCTTTCTGCACTGTAGGATTCTATGATTCAGACTTAAGAACAGCTTCTTCTGCTGCCAGACTTTTGAATGGACTTGTATTAAGTTGACCTTTCTCTGCACCCTAGCTATGACAACACTATATTCTGTACTGTCTCCCCCATGTACAGTATGAACAGTATGCTTTGGTTGTATAGTGCATAGCAAATACTTTTCATTGTATCCCAATGCATGTGACAATAAAACAAATTGACAATTGGTAGGAGTGCTTCAAACATCTACTGCACTAGGGGAGGGGAGAATCTTGGAATCTATGGTTTCTTGCTGCCATTTAATATTATATTTATGTTCCCTGCTCCATATTTCCAAAAACCCATTTTTCATGTTAACCCTTCACCATATTAAAGTCCTGAATAATGACCCTCAATCTTGTCACAACTGTAAACCAACTCAGTTCTGTCAATCTGTCCTCATAATTCATTTGATTACTGGTTTAATACTCCATAAACCCATTCCTTTGCTTGCAATCTCCTCCAGTTTCTGATATTTGTTCCTTTTGTCCATCCACCTTCACTAACATGTGCTCAATGTCATTTCTATACTGTAATTTAAGCTTCTCCGGGCCTTGTAAAATCTAGTCCCCTTAAGCTAGAATGTAAAACTGGTTCAAGTAAAATCTATTTAAGACAAGTAGGCTTACATTAACACTAATGAAGCTACTGAGAAAATCCTCTAGTCACCACACTCCAGTGCCTGTTGAGGTACACCAAGGGAGAATTTAGCATAGCCAATGCACCTAACCAGCACATTTTTGGGAGTGTGGGAAGAGTGTGGGAGTGTGGGAGTGTGGGCGGCACGGTAGCACAGTGGTTAGCACTGCTGCTTCACAGCTCCAGGGTCCTGGGTTCGATTCCCGGCTCGGGTCACTGCCTGTGTGGAGTTTGCACATTCTCCTCGTGTCTGCGTGGGTTTTCTCCGGGTGCTCCGGTTTCCTCCCACAGTCCAAAGATGTGCGGGTTAGGTTCATTGGCTATGCTAAAATTGCCCCTTAGTGTCCTGGGATGTGTAGGTTAGAGAGGGATTAGCAGGTAAATGTGTAGGGATATGGGGATAGGGTCTGGGTGGGATTGTGTTTGGTGCAGACTCGATGGGCCGAAGGGCCTGTTTCTGCACTGTAGGGTTCTATGTCTAAACTGAAGCACCTGGATGAAACCTATGCTGACATGGTGAGAACTTGCAGGCTCCAGACATTGACCCAAGCCTGGAATCAAACCCAGGATCCTGGCATTGAGGTAGCAGTGCTAACCACTGTGCCACCCCAGTGTCTCTCCACAGCTGTTGTCAGATCTGCTGAGACTTTCCAGCATTGTTTTTGCTTCACATTCGAGCACCTGCAGTATTTTGCTTTTATCCCACAAGTTTGATTCCTGGGATGAGAGAGCATTAACCTCAGTGGAAAGATTTACTGAAATGGCCTTATATTCTCAGGTTGAATTAGTGGAAACATATCAGCTGGAACTCCACTATCTCACCTGCCATGGAATTGATGAAATTCCAACAATGGAAATCTCCATTGATCTTGGGTGGGAATTTCCAGTTCCTCCTGAGTGAGGCCATAAAATCTCACCCATTGTGTTCTTAAAGGACTTGAAGAAATTGATATGGAGAGACTGCTGTCCCAGGCTCAGGAATCCAGAATAGTGGATCATAGCCTGATAAGGGGTCTCAGTTAGGACTGATTAGAGGGAACAACTTCACTGTGAATCTGATTCACTGATATCCTTTAGGGAAAGGAAATCTGTCATCTTACCCTGTGTAGCCTGCATGTGACTCCAGACCACAGCAATGTGGTTGACTCAATACCCTCAGGGATGGGCAATAAATGCTGGCCCAGCCAATGGCCCACATCTCGAATGAAAAACCTCAGGAGCTGAGATCATAGAATCCCTACAGTACAGGAGGTCATTTGGCTCATTGACACTGAACAATCCCACTCAGGAACTTCACATTTATCCCACTAGTCCCTCCTGACACTAATGGGCAATTTAGCATGGCCAATCAACCATGAGGACGGTCTCAACAGGGATCTTGGGCTCATGTCGCACTATCTGTAACCCCCCGTGACTTGCCTGGGTTTGCAAAACCTCACTCACTGTACTGTCTGGAGACAATACACATCTCTTTAAACTGTGATCAGTGCTCCTTCCACTCACATTATCAGCCACTTCAGGTCTTGAACAGCAGGTTAGGTGTAAGGATTCACACTCTAATCAACAATCTCTAAACTGTCTGTGCTTTATATGCTCTGTCTGAGGCCAGAACTCTCCATTCACCTGACGAAGGGGCTAACCCCGAAAGCTTGCTTGCTTGTGAGAATATTATCAAATAAATCGGTTGGACTAAAACCTGGTGTTGTCAGACTTTTTATTTTGCAATCAACCTAACCCACACATCTTTGGACTGTGGGAGGAAACCCATGTAGACATGGGTGTGCAAACTCCAGAATAGAATTGAACCTGGGTTGCTGACACTAACCCCTGTACCAACAGCACAGTTTGTTAGGAATTGAAGGAAATAAGGATAGACCAGCAAAGTGTAACTGAAATTAAAAGTCAACTCTTATCAAATGGTGGAGCAGGCCTGAGGGAGTGAATGGCTCAGTCATGCTCCTGTGTTCTGAACTTCCATTCAAAAAAGTTAAAAATGACATCCTTAATGACTGCATGTGCACTCTCCCATCTCAGCCTTCAGTCTCTCTGCAGCTTTAAAGACAATTGACCCATCTTCTACTTCCAATGCTGTGATAAGTTCTGGTGGACTCTATCAAAAGTGCTTGATTCAGTTCTGGGTGCTGCACCAAAGGATGGATATTGATATTAACCTTGAGATGTTGGTTCACCTGAATAATACCAGGGCCCAAGGAGTTCAATTCCGAGAACTAGGTCCATGAACTGAGCTTGTATATGATTGCTTCCAAGATGGCACTGGAGGGAGGTGACTTGTGAGCTGTGCCCAGCATACCCTCTAATTCTATCTTTCACTCCTGAAACTTTATTCTAACTCAAACTCTGCAATGCACAGCCTAGATATGACTAACACTACATTCTGCACCCTTTCCTTCTCTATGGTTGTCAAATAGGAGGCAGAGAGTGGGGGTCAATGGATGCTATTCAGGTTGGCGGTTGGTGACTAGTGGGGTGCCCCAGGGGTCGGTGCTGGGGCCTCAGCTATTTACCATTTATATAGATAATCTGGAGGAGGGAACCGAGTGCAGGGTGTCGAAATTTGCTGATGACACCAAGATTGGGGGAAAGGCAAATTGTGCGGAGGGTGAGGAGAGTCTGCAGAAGGATCTAGATAGGCTGGGCGAATGGGCCAGGAAATGGCAAATGGAATTTAATGTTGGCAAATGTGAGGTGGTCCACTTTGGTAGGAGGAATGGTAGGAAGGACTATTACTTACGGAGCAAAAAACTGCAGCAGGCGACGGTGCAGAGGGACCTCGGGGTCCTTGTGCATGAGTCGCAAAAACCCAGCTTGCAGGTGCAGCAGGTGGTCAGGAAGGCGAATGGGATGCTGGCCTTCATAGCAAGGGGGATTGAATATAAAAGTAGGGAGGTCTTGCTGCAGCTGTACAGGGCATTGGTGAGGCCGCAGCTGGAGTACTGTGTGCAGTTTTGGGCGCCGCACCTGCGCAAGGATATTTTGGCCCTGGAGGGAGTGCAGAGGAGGTTTACTCGGCTGATACCGGAGTTGAGGGGATTGAGCTATGAGGAGAGGCTGAATAAACTAGGCTTGTACTCGTTAGAGTTTAGAAGAATGAGGGGAGATCTCATTGAGACGTATAAGATGATGAATGGGATGGATAGGATAGAGGTGGAGAGACTGTTCCCGCTCAAAAAAGACAGTAGGACTAGGGGGCACAGCCTCAAGATAAAGGGGGGGGCGGTTTAGAACAGAGTTGAGGAGGAACTTCTTCACTCAAAGGGTGGTGAATCTCTGGAATTCTCTGCCCGTTGAAGTGGTGGAGGCTGCCTCGCTAAATATTTTTAAGAAACGGGTTGATGGGTTTTTGATAAGAGAGGGGATTAAGGGTTATGGGGAGAGGGCGGGAAGGTGGAGCTGAGTCACGACAGATCAGCCATGACCTTATTGAATGGCGGGGCAGGCTCGAAGGGCCAGATGGCCTACTCCTGCTCCTATTTCTTATGTTCTTATGTTCTTATGTATGGTATGCTTTGTCTGTATAGCATGCAAGAAACAATACTTTTCATTGTAGACTGTTGTGAAGTTGATGTTTGCAATATAATCTGTTCAGGTATTTTTTCTGTACAGATTTTTAAAAAAAATGCAAGTACACAGAATCCAAAGAGAAACACTATCAAAGGCCAGGCAGTAATGCTGCCAAGACTACAGGCTGTTTTTGAATTTTGTCCAATCAATTCAAACCATGAAACAGCCTGCAACTACTGTCATAACTAATAGCTTCTAGCTCAACACCTCATCTGATAGAAAAGGGAAACAGAAGTGGGCGGCACAGTAGCACAGTGGTTAGCACTGCTGCTTCACAGCTCCAGGGTCCTGGGTTCAATTCCCGGCTCGGGTCACTGCCTGTGTGGAGTTTGCACATTCTCCTCGTGTCTGCGTGGGTTTTCTCCGGGTGCTCCGGTTTCCTCCCACAGTCCAAAGATGTGCGGGTTAGGTTCATTGGCTATGCTAAAAAATTGCCCCTTAGTGTCCTGGGATGTGTAGGTTAGAGGGATTAGTAGGTAAATGTATGGGGATAGGGTCTGGATGGGATTGTGTTCGGTGCAGACTCGATGGGCCAAAGGGCCTGTTTCTGCACTGTAGGGTTCTATGGTTTAAGTAGCTAAAGATTTCAGATAGAAAGATTCTGACAAACCTGGTTAAAATTTTGAAAGTAACTAATAAAAGTTCTTTTCTTAGTAAGTGCCAATTGTATTTGTCTAAACAGTGTTCTATCAGAATGGTGTTTTATTTGGTTTGTTAGTAATTAAGTTAACCTGTTCATTAATTAGATGAATAAAGTGTTACTTGTTGATTTCAGAGATTCTCAAATGGTTATTTTGATTTACCCACTAAAAGTTGAAGTTCATACTATTTCACACTTTACAGATTATGAGGTGAGATACTCCTTTGAGTGGTTAAGTGTTGGTTCTCAGTCTGGTCTGCGTAGCATGCAAGAAACAATACTTTTCACTGTATCTCAATACATGTGACAATATTAAATCAAAAATATCCCAAGATGGTAGGTTAAGGGTGGTCCAATCGAGATGATTAAGGCAAATAAAGGATTTGGTAAGGTGGATAAAGAGGAACAATTCTCAGTAGGGAGTGAGGAGAGGCAGTCCAAATGAATTTTAAATTAGGTTCAGGCTATTCAAAAATGTCAGGAAGCACTTTTTTCCCCCCCCACACTGGAGTGATTGGAAAGCTAAAGTTCACCAGCACCCCCTGGAATCTCCTTCCCACCCCCCACCCCCCCAATAGCTGTGGAGGGAGTCATTAAAGCGTTGAAAATCAGGACTGATAAATTGTTACAAGCAAAGCCCTGCAGATGTTGGAATCAAAAACAGAAAATCTCAGCAGATTTGACAGCATCTCTGGGGAGAGAATACAGGGCAATGTTTGAGTCTGAATGACCCTTCAGAGCTGAAGACAAAGAAACTAGGACAAGATTTATACAGTAAGGGTTAGGGTCTGGGGAAGGGGGGGGTTGGAGGGTTTAGCAAGGGCAGTGGGTGGCAGTTTGTGTTATTGACCAAGATAACTGTTGCAATTAACAGTTAAGAGACTGAAATGTGTAAATGATGAATCCCTACAGTGAAGGAGGTTATTTGGGCCATTGTGTCTGCACCAACAACCTCATACAGGTCTTGTCTCTGTAACCCCATGCAATCCCTGTGACACTAAGGGGCAATCCCATCCAGATCTATTCCCTCAAGTATTTACCTCACTAATCCACACATTGAAATATTAAGGGGCAATTTAATCCACACATCTCTGGACTGTGGGAGGAAACCTGAGATTTCCTCCAGGTGCTATGTAAATACAGGGAGAATGTGCAAACTGGAGTGACCCATGGCCAGGACTGAACACAGATCCCTGGCACTGAGAGGCAGCCACTCTAACTACCATACCAAGTGTCAAGGGACAACCTGAGGAATGTGGCAGATGACCCTAGTGAGGTAGGGGGGTGGTTGACAGGGTGGGTAGGATTGAGATTGAAAGCTAGATTCAGAAGTGGATAAATGAAACAATGGAAGAAACTAAATTTAAAAAATATTATAAAGTAATAAAAATGGATTAATAAGGTAAGTAGAAGTTAAATAAATGGGAATAGGGTGAAGGAGGAGGAGAGTTCTACTCTGAAGCTCTTGAACTCAACATTCAGTACAGATAGAACCCTACAGTGCAGAAACAGGCCCTTTGGCCCATTGAGTCTGCACCGAACACAATCCCACCCAGACCCTATCCCCATATCCCTACACATTTACCTGCTAATCCCTCTAACCTACACATCCCAGGACACTAAGGGGCAATTTTAGCATAGCCAATGAACCTAACCCGCACATCTTTGGACTGTGGGAGGAAACCGGAGCACCCGGAGAAAACCCACGCAGACACGAGGAGAATGTGCAAACTCCACACAGGCAGTGACCCGAGCCGGGAATCGAACCCAGGACCCTGGAGCTGTGAAGCAGCAGTGCTAACCCACTGTGCTACCGTACCGCCCTGGCACGGTAGATGGTTGTAAGGTGCCCAGTTGGAAGATGGTGCTGTTCCTCCAGTTTGCATTAGGGTTCACTAGAACATTGCAAAAGGCCAAGGCCATGTGGACATGAGAGCTGGGTGGGGGTGTGGAAAAGGCAAGTGACAGGGAGGTCTGGGAGTCTTGCAGTCTGACCAAGTGTGTTCAGCAAAGGGGTCACCCAGTTTGCAGTTGGTCTGATGTCTTGTAGACCACATTGTGAGCAGCAAATGCAATAGGCCACGTGAATGTCCTAGGCCAAGGTATTTAGCGTAGCAGAAATAAGGTGTGCAAATGATGTAGCAGTACAGATCAGCCATGATCTAATTAGAGGGTGGAACAGGTTCAAAGGGATGAATGTTTTATTATTTTTGGGCTGGAGGATGGAGCATGCGAAACCAGCTACCCTGGGGCCCAGTCAGGGTGCTGGGGCACACAGCACAGGAATGCAAAGGTGTCCTCACCCTGACCTTGTAAACTTTCACCCCCTCTCAGGAAGACCCCCCCCAAAAACACACAAAATGGGCTCTATTTTACCATTCTGATTCTAAGTGCTGGGTGCACTTGAAACTGGGAGTGTTTCAAATCTGACTTTTAGACCCATGTGCACTCTAAGTGTGCAAATATCAGTGATTCTGGATTGCACTGCATAAGCCTGTGGGGCAGGGCTTAATACAAAATCCTGCAGCTCTAATCACTGCCTCCAACTGCACACGCGCAGGAAAGAAATGGTAGCTCCCCTGCCACATTGCTCCCAGGCTGGATAATGCCTCCTGCTGACCCCCACAGGCATTGCCCCCACCCCCACCATATTGACTCTTCTCCTCCAACCCCCTCTGCCACAGAGCAATTGCAGGCCCCTCCCTCTTTTCCCCCCTTCCACCCCCCCCTCTTCAATCTCAGGCAAAGTGACAGTGGAACCCCTCTGCCCCATTCTGACATCAGAGCCATCAGATGTTTGGCACTTGTCTGCGTGGGTTTTCTCCGGGTGCTCCGGTTTCCTCCCACAGTCCAAAGATGTGCGGGTTAGGTTCATTGGCTATGCTAAAATTGCCCCTTAGTATCCTGGGATGTGTAGGTTAGAGGGATTAGCAGGTAAATGTGTAGGGATATGGGGATAGGGTCTGGGTGGGATTGTGTCGGTGCAGACTCGATGGGTCAAAGGGCCTGTTTCTGCAATGTAGGGTTCTATGCTACCTCCTCACTAATTGAAATGTCTGAATCAGACTTGTGGTCGCTGTCTATGTGGAGTCTGCATGTTCTCCCCATGTCTGTGTGGGTTTCCTCCAGGTGCTCTGGTTTCCTCTCAGTCCAAAGGTTAGGTGCATTGGCCATGCTAAATTCCCTGTAACCCAAACAAGCACTGGACTGTGGTGATTAAGGGATTTTCACAGTAACTTCATTGCAGTATTAATGTAAATCTGCATGTGACTAACATGATTTTCTCTTCACATGAAGTTCTAATTCCCCTTTGAAAGTCATGATTGGTGGTCAGGGCAGGTTCATTCTCTTGGCTTGGAATCTAGATGCTGAGCTCTCACTGAGTGTGTGAGTGAGATTGACACATCAGCCTATTCAACTCAATATTGAATGGGATCATGTGGGTCAGAATCCCAGAAGTTTCAGGACAGAATGAGGGGTAGCATGGATTGCCAGTGGGAAAGTCCAGACATCTCCAATACATTTCCGAACCTGTGCCATCAGGAGTCCCAGCAAGATTCCCTTCCTCCTGTAGGCAGGAGGCAAAGTGCAGCCTCAGAAGACAAGCAGGCAAGGTTGAGGAGATGAACAGGACTGTGGACACTCACTCCTGGATGCTGCTGAGGCTGTACAGAGCTCTGGTCAGACCCCATCTGGAATATTGTGAGCAGTTTTGGACTCCATATCCAAGGACCATGTGTTGGCCTTGGAGGGGGTTCAGAGAAGATTCAAGAATGACAGGTTTGTCGTAGAGCAGTCTGGGTCTATACTCAATGGAGTTTAGAAGGATGGGGGCAGTGGGAGGTGAGTGTTATCTAGTTGAAATTTAGAGAATATTGAGGCCTAGATAGAGTGGACAATGGAGGATGTTTCCACTGGTAGGAGAGACTGGAACTCAAGGGCACAACCTCAGAACGAAGACATGCTCCTTAAAACTGAGATGAGAAGCAATTTCTTCAGCCAGAAAATGGGTAATCGTGGAACTCATTGCCAGAGGGGGTTGTGGGAGCCAGGCCAGTGTATTAAGACAGATGGACAGGCTCTTGATTAATAAGAGGATTAAAAGGATTACAGGGATGAAGGCAGGAGAATGTGGATGAGAATCACAGCCATGAATGGATGGTGAAGTAGACTCAATGGGCTGAATGGCCTGTATTCCGTTCCTGTATCTGATGGTCTTATACAGTGCTGCCAGAGGTCCAGTGATGGGCAGGGCAGGGCACTTGAGTGGCATGGCACAGTCCATTCTAGCATAAACTTCCTATCTTTCTCCAGCCTTCTGCTAGTTTGAGGAGCAACATGCAATCTTGCAGTGCGCAATCATCTTTTAGTTCATTCCCCATCTGACCAGCCACATATCTTGGAACAACACCACACATCCCTCAGGCACCTCTTCCTTTCATCCTCAAAAGGAATCAGGTCTCCCCCGTCTCTCTGGGCAGGCTAGGAGAACATCAAAGCAAGGCTGAGAATTAGAGCTGGCTCCCCTATCATCTCCCTGACAGAAGGTGGTGTTGGAGATAAGCCAAGCCACTAGCAATAGATTGAGGTGTCAAGGTGGGGGGGGGGGGGGGGGGGGGGGAGGGGATTGGCAGTCTTCCAGTGACATGGTATGAAATGAAAAGTATTGCTTTTTGTGCACTATACAGAAAATGCATACTGTTCATAGAGAAATATGAACAGTAGGGGAGAAGGAAAGGAGGGTGCACAATGTAATGATACAGTCATAGCTAGGATGCAGAGAAAGATCAGCTTAATATAAGGTAGGTCCATTCAAAAGTCTGATGGCAGCAGGGAAGAATCTGTTCTCGAGTTGGTTGGTAAAGTGACCTCAGACTTTTGTATCATTTTCTTGACAGAAAGAGATGGAGGGTATGTCTGGGGTCCTTGATTATGCTGGTTGCTTTTCTGAGTGGGAAGTGTAGACAGAGCCAATGGATGGGAGGCTGGTGTGTGATGGTCTGGGCTACATTCACAACCCTTTGTCTCTTGCAGTCTTGGTCAGAGGAGGAACCATACCAAGCTGTGATACAACCAAAAAATTCTATCATGCATCTGTAAAAGATGGAGAGTCATAGCAAACATGTCAAATTTCCTTCAACTCCTGAGAAATTGGAGGGCTTTCTTAGCTATAGCATTGTGAGAAGGGATCAGGATAGGCTGATGAGCTGGACTCCTAAAAACTTAAAGGTCAGACTATTTCACTTCACCCTTGTTGATTGCCACACGATCCTGTCTACATCAAGGGCGAGTGAAGTGAGTGCAAGCTGATTATGGGTTGAGAGAGCCATTCACAAAGTGCAAATATGTATTTTGTTCTTACTGTTTGAAGTTGACAGTTCTATTAACAGATAAATGATTAAGGATTTTCTGTATGAAATATTTGGCATGTATTAAGTGTATTTAATCTTATTCCTGGGGTCATGGTTAGTGAAGTGCTGGATTGCAATCTTGAGATGAAGGCTGTCCACTCATGCAGTCCATTCACCAGCTCAAGTTGCCCATCCATGCCCTGGAGACAAGGGATGCCCTCTAATATTGCTGGTAACACCCATGGAGGGGGCTGATTTTGGAGTACAGTTGGTGAGAATGGAAGTGGGGTTGGTGGGATTTTGGGGAGCATTGTCCCCAATGCACCGAGTTGCCTTGCTTCCTTCCTGCCATTTTTAATCTAGTCCACAAGAGATAGCTTGCCAACTCTCATCCATGCCAAATGTATTAATGTGCAGGCTGTGTATTATCTTGGTCAATTGGCTTCCTAACATCTAATTGAAATTTGATTCATAGAATCCCTACACAGTGCAAAAAGAGGCCCATCAAGCCCACACCAACAATTCCACCTAGACCCTATCCCTGTAGCTCCACATTGACCCTAATCCCCCTGACACTGAGCAGTTTATCATGGCCAATCTGCCCAACCTGCACATTTTTGGACTTTGAGGGGAAACTGGAGCACCCAAAGGAAACCCATGCAGCCACAGGGGCATATGCAAACTTCACACAGACAGTGACCCAAGGCTAGAATTGACCCAAGGCTAGGTCCCTGCCAGTGAGGCAGCAGTGCTAACCACTGTGCCTCCATGGTGGTTGATTTAAGCACCCACCTAGAATTTGATGGGGGGGTCCAGCCCAGGAGTGGGCAAGGTGGTGGTGGGCTCGCCACCTGACATATTTTACACACCCTTTCAAAACTGCCCCAATGGGGGGCCATAGCATCCAGGCCATAGTGCGAGGGTTCAACTTTGTTGCGCAGCAGTTACAATTGTTCCCTTGTTGTATTTAAAATCATTGTTTCCCCTCAAGTAACTAGACAGATCTGCAGATTGGTTTCATGATGATTTATAACCACAGCTACAGAACCCTGGCCACATCTTTAAGACCAGCCAGAGAGCAGAATTCAGAAATACACAAACTATAGTTTCAAATTTGATTAGATATACTAAAGTATAGGAGTTCTCTATCTATAGAGTTAGTGATCAAGGTTATATAAAGGTATAGTTGTCCATTTATAACTTGGGCAGCACAATGGCATAATGGTTAGCACTGCTGCCTCAGTGCCAGGGACCCAGATTTAATTCCCAATTTGGGTCACTGTCTGTACATTCTCCCTGTGTTTGGATGGGTTTCCTCCAGGTGTTCCAGTTTCCTCCCACATCCAAGAGATGTGCTGGTTAGGTGCATTGGCTATGCTAAGTTCTACCATAGTGTACCCAAACAGGTGCCAGTATGTGGCAACAAGGAGATTGTCACAGTAACTTCATTGCAGTGTTAATGGAACCTGATGTAAATCTACTTGTAATACTAATAAATAAACCTCAAACTGTAATTGTCTAATGGTATAGCAACCTCCCTTTCCACTGTTCCTTGTTCTAATAGGCAAACATGAATTGCATCTGTACATCATTCTTGACCCTTATCTGGGTCTGCTTTAATCAAGATGTCATTGGCACATGCATTCCGTGAGGGGTTCAGCTTGCATGATTTTTAACCCTTTCCATCATTGTGTAAGTTATATCTCTGACACCAAGTTTACATGCTGTACACATGGACACTTGTTAAGAAAGCCTACCAATGCCTCTACTTTCTCAGAAGACTAAGGAAATTTGACATGTCAGCCATAACTCTCAACTTTTACAGATACACCAGAGAAAGCATTCTTTCTGGTTGTATCAGAGCTTGGTATGGCTCCTGCTTTGCCAAAGAAACTGCAAAGGGTCATGAAGAAAGCCCAGTCCCATTAACTGGGACCCAATAAACCCAATAAACCAGCATCCCATTATTTGATTATCTACACTTTCTACAGTCTTGGAAAAGCAGTTAGCATAATCAAGGACCTCATACACCCCAGGCATACTCTCTTCCACCTTCTTCCCCCAAAGAGGTCACATACCAACCTATTTAAGAACAGCTTCTTCCCTACTGCCATCAGATTTTGAGTGGACCTACCTTGCATTGTCTTTCTCTATACCCTAGCTATGACTGTAACACCACATTCCACACCCTCCTTTCCTTCACTATGAAGGAGTATGCTTTGTCTGTACAGCAGAAACAAACAATATTTCCCACAGTACACTAATACATGTGACAATAATAAATCAATCAATTTAAACAGGACTATCATAGAGACTGTCTCCTGTCACTTGCCTCCATCAAGCCTTTGTTTGTCTGCCATTGAAACTTTCACTGTCAGACTGGGTTGTTCTGATGCATTGCTGATTATCCTCCAGAAAGGTCAGCTCATCCAACACTC
Source organism: Prionace glauca (assembly GCA_037974335.1). Classification (NCBI taxonomy): domain Eukaryota; kingdom Metazoa; phylum Chordata; class Chondrichthyes; order Carcharhiniformes; family Carcharhinidae; genus Prionace; species Prionace glauca. The sequence goes on along the minus strand of CM075725.1, from coordinate 133,736,679 downwards.
TGCTATCTCTATCCTATCCAACAGATGTTGCCTATTCACCACCTTTCTAACCAATTGTAATTGACTTTCTTCAAACTCTTACCTTTAAAGTTTAAATCTGTACCCATCTTAGTGCCACATCTATTGACTGTCAACACAGAGAGCACTCTTCCAGTATAGAAAATAAAAATATAACAATTCTTACCTCAATTCATTAATCAAGGAAAAGGGATAATGAAGCCACTTCCTTCTTACAACCTCACCCTGGATCATTCCAAGTTCCCCAATATGCATGAAATGTTCTAATTTATACTGCGTCAGCTAGTCAGCTGACCATTGCATCATTCCATCATTCATCACATGGTTTACTGGGTCAGCTGACCCTTACAGCTTGTTACCATTGGTCAATAGATCCAATGTTATCACTGGTTACATTCTAACACTGCTGAGGCTGTGTTCCTTGGTCACCATCTTCTTGTGAATCCTTTATTTCCATAACCTTTGCACCCTGCTTTCAACCGCCTGCATTCTCTCTGTAAATCTGTCCACCTCCTCTTCTCGGACTTTCAAAATCCGCCTCTTTGACCAAACACTAAGCCTCGCTTCCTCCCATCTCCTCCTTTGCTCCATTGTTTAGGGTGGCACAGTGGTTAGCACTGCTGCCTCACAGCGCCACGGATCGATTCCCAGCTTGAGTCACTGTCTGTGTGGAGTTTGCACATTCTCCCCGTGTCGGTGTGGATTTCCTCTGGGTGCTCTGGTTTCTTCCGAAAGATGTGCGGGTTGGGTGGATTGGCCATGCCAAGTTGCCCCTTAGTGTCGGAGGGACTAGCTAGGGTAAATGTACGGGGTTATGGGAATAAGGCTTGGGTAGGATTGTGGGCGGTGCTAGATTGATAGGCCGAATGGCATCTTTCTGCACTGTAGCAATCCCATGATGTTCTCTAATGTTTCCATGAAGTATGTTGGGGTGCCAGATGAAGACAAGTTGTGTCATTTATAGTTGAGTAAGTTGGTCATTGATTTTCGCAGCTTAATCTTTTTCATTCAATTAACCTCATGGAACACGTAGAACTGTTTTAGTCACCCCAGAACCTCAGAACATTTTGAACCACTCTTAATGATGGAGTTGTCATGGTTTCATCTTGTTGCAATTGCTGCTCATGCCCTGAATCACAGAGCCCCTACAGTGCAGAGGAAGGCCATTTGGCCCATCGGATCTGTGCTAACTCCCCAACAGAGTGTCTTGTGCAAGCCCTATTCTGGTAACCCCACTAATCTCCACATCCTAGGACACTAAGGGGCAATTTAGCATGGCCAATGAACGTAACCAGCACATCTTTGGACCTCGGGAGGAAACCAGAGTACCCAGGGGTAACCCATACAGACATGGGGAGAATGTGCAGACACCACACAGACAGTAACCCGAGGCTGAAATTGAACCCGGGTCCCTAGCGCTGTGAGGCAGCGGTGCTAACCATTGTGCCACCATTGTTGTCAGTTCAGCTTCCATTCTGGGGGATTTAAGCGCGTAATTAATACTGATAGCTCCACCGCAGTATTGTGCGTGTGCTGAACTGTCAGAGGTGTTGCCTTTTGGGCTAAAATATTAGACCACTCAGGTGGACGTAAATGATTCCATGAAACTATTTTGAAAAAGAGATGGGGAGATCCCCCCAGTACCCCGATGCATCTCAGAATCTCCTCGCTCATTCAGATAGTTTAGAAGTGCAGCAGAAAGGCACATCTGAGACCAGGAATAGTTAAGTTAAGTTTATTTATCACAAGTAGGCTTCCATTGACACTGTAATAACTTTATTGTGAAAATCCCTTGGTTGCCACATTCCAGCTCCTGTTCGGGTACACTGAGGGAGGATTTAGCGTGGCCAATCCACCTAACCTGCACGTTTTTAGAGTGTGGGAAGAAACTGGAGCACATGGAGGAAACCCAAGCAGACACGGGAAGAACATGCAGACTCGGTACAGACATTGACCAAAGACGGGAATTGAACCTGGGTTGCTGGCTCTGTGAGGCAGAAGTCTTAACCATTGTGCCACCATGCCACTCAGGGAATAGGTTTGAAACCTGCAAACTGAAGCTGCTTCATCACACAGCGAAAGCTCTTATTTAGTACTGCATTTAGAATCATTACTAAATCTGTGAGTTTGCTTTTGCGGAAGTTAAGCAATGAATAAGGTATTAATACAGCAATAACACCTGCACAGAATTTATAATTTGAAATTATCGCTGTTCATATTTATATGAATAATTGATTGCCAAAATAATACGCTGTGCAAGTGCCACCATCGAGAAATGTAAATGTGAGGAGTTGGTGAGAACTTCATCAGTGTGTAATACAGTAATCTGTTATTCAAAATATACTGTCTTCGTGATAAAATGTTCATAACAGATGGCAGGAATCAGCATTACTCACTGCAAAGTGAACTGTATGAAAATAACCATTACAAAACCAGTACAGTTTCTCAATAACCAGTGCAGAAAATGCTGGAAATCCAAACAGGCCAAGCACAATCTGAAGGAGAATAAAGGCTGCGTCCTGTTTTCAAAGTCTTTCCATTTTTTTTTACCTTTAATCGCTACAAGTTTTCTAAGGTTTTCTTTCTTTCCTGTTCTGACCCTAAGCTTAACTGTTCCTCCTCCTTCGCTCCTGAAGCAAAATGAATCCTTGCATTTCTATTGCACCTTTCCCATCCCAAAACATAGTCAGAAGTCTCACAACATCAGCTTAAAGTCCAACGGTTTTATTTGGAATCGTGAGCTTTCGGAGCGCAGCTCCTTCCTCAGGTGAGTGGAGAGTAGGTTTCACAAGCACGACATATACAGACAGAGACACCATTGCAAGATAACAGTTGGAATATGAGCCTTTACAGGTAATCAACTCTTTACAGGTACAGTGCGAGTGGAGAGAGGGATAATCACGGGTTAAAGGGGTGTGAATTGTCTCAAGCCAGGACAAGTAGTAGGATTTTGCAAGCCCAGACCAACTGATACATGAACCCAAGATCCCAGTCGAGGCAATCCTTATGCGTGCGGAAACCAGCTATCAGTTTCTGCTTGGTGATTCTGTGTTGTCCTTTACGCATAAGAAGGGCCCCAACTGGGATCTTGGGTTCATGTCACACTATCTGTAACCCACATCATTTGGCCTGAGCTTGCAAAATCCTACCAACTGTCCTGGCTTGAGACAATTCACAACTCTTTAACCTCCCTCTCTCTCTTGCTTTCTGTGCCTGAAAAGACTTGATTACCTGTAAAGGCTCGCAGTCCAACTGTTACCTTGCAATTGCATCTCTGCCTATATATGTTGTGTTTGTGAATCCAACTCTCCACTCACCTGATGAAGGAGCAGCGCTCCAGAAGCTCCTGATTCCAAATAAACCTGTCGGACTTTAACCTGGTGTTGTGAGACTGCTTACTGTGCCCATCCAGTCCAACGCCAGCATCTCCATATCACGGATCCCAAAACACGTTACAGCCAATGAGAATCGTGTTGTAACATGGGGAGACACAGCGGAGAATTTGTGCACACAAGCTGTCACAAGCAGGAATAAGATAATTGCTAAAAAATCTGCTTTAATGGCTAAAGTAATGGCCAATGGAGTTCATGAACTACACTATTATATTCAGTAGGTCCAATAGCTAATGACATAATTGCCAGACAAAGAGTAAATGAATCTTCTGATAACTTTGCAGAGATTGTGATGTTATTTGACACCTGCTTTAACCTAAGAAAGAATAAAAACGTGAAGCGAGCAACAGAGTCTCAAAGCTTGAGCTCTTCCATAAATGAATTAAACAGATCGGCTCGACCTTAAGTCAGAGCTCGTAAGAGACTGAATAGTAGTGGGAGTGGCTGGTGATACTTATTCAGATGTACTCCAGTCTCGAGAAGGAAAATGTTGGACGGCTTTGGAAAAAGTCATCCAAATGGTCAGACAGTTGGAAGTCTGCCACACAATCGATCCACTTTGTTATGATGAAGTTACACCCAGCTCATAAAGCAAACAAGCAAGGAGATTCTGGGGCAAGGAAAGCAATACCTAACCAAGACGTGGTGCCAGAAAGACCTCATAGGTGTGAACTGTGCCCAGCAGTCACTGTGAAGTCTTTTCACTTACAACTTAAGCCCAAAACCTCGAGATGTGCAAAGGATCCCAAATGAGTCCAAGACAAAGATGAGTCACACCAAGAAACCAAGTGTCCCAGATTCATGTTTTGAAATGGACTTGGACTTGGACAGCCACATGAGCGGTCTACATATAGGGGGATATAGCAGGCCTTACTAAGCATTGTAGGCTTGGGGTCAGTTTTAGCCTCAGGGATATAGAGTCTTTAATAATGAAATTTTTATCCACAGGCATTTAAGTCCAGCAAGGGGCATGCGGGCGGCAGGTTGTGGTGGGCTGCTCTTGGATATTGCTTCGGGAGTTGCCTACTGCTTCATGTCGTTGGTGTGCGTAAACTGGACCATCTCGAGGGCATCATGGCAGCTCAGAGGCTATCTCTGTTGCTGTGCGGACACATGGATTTGGGCCTGTGTCCGTGGGAGTTTGCGCGTTCTCCCCGTGGTTGCGTGGGTTTCCTCCGGGTGCTCCGGTTTCCTCCCACATCCCAAAAATGTGCTTTTAGGCTGATTGATTGGGTAACAAATTGTCCCTATATTGGACCTCCCTGATCCTCACACATTAGGCATAGACTAGAGTCATGAATAGGTCACTGACCATGGGACGGCGGCGCAGGCTCGTTGGGCCGAAGGGCCTGTTTCCCGTGCTGTGTTGTTCTTTGTTCTTTGTTCTTTGTTCTTTGAAATGCTGACTTACCTACGTTTTTTAACCTCACCGGTTTTAAGTAAGGCACAGGGACCAGTGTGATGGTTCTGGCAGATAAGGGACAATGAAACAATGCCTGTGGTCACCCACGGCACAGTTATATGTACCAAACTCCAGGTCAAAGGAATGTTGCAAGTGACCCTGCAATACAAAAACAAGCATGGGAGACACTGACTCTGCTCCAAAATAAAGGGGTTTTCACTCATGAGATGGAAAGTCTGTGATTGTGCAGCGCATCACACTAAAACAAAAGAAAGATCCAAATCTTTCAGTTAGTGGTGACACCCCCTGACAATCTCAGGTGACCATGAATAAAATTGCACCCCCCTCCCTCTCCCCACACACACCCGGATGTCCTGTCCCAGGGATTCAAGTGAAGGAGTGGCAACTGTGGTCCAAACGGGCCACCTAAAATTTGTCAAGCACTCTGGGACAATTGGGCAAAAACTAAAACGACAGGCTGTGGCCTAAAAGATAGGGATAAAAGGCTGCAATCCAATACACAGGAAATAGGCCATCCCAAAGACAATGGACACTTTCTGGTCAAACAAACTTGTTTACCTTAACCCCTTGTTTGGGAGGGAGGTGAGTGACCTAGGTGCCCCCAGCACCTACAGGTATGGCTGTTGGGTACACACCCAGAGATCGGTGTGGCAGCACCGGATTGGACTCTTATTGATCAGGGTGATCGAGCCCTGATCGATAGATTGACAAGAATCAGGAGACCACCCAAAAAGGAGACATCACCAAGGAGGGATAAAAGGTGCTGCACAACAGAAGAAGCTCTCTCTCTCTCTGACCCCATGAACGAGCTACAACACCGGTGACCATCGCCAGTGACGACCAGGACGAGGAGAGCCACCACACCCGAGAAGGAAGGAAGACCAGAACCAGAGTGCCAGACCAGACCAAAGGACCAAAATACGTAGACAACTACCAAGACCAGCATACAGATAAAGGCCAATATCTGCTTGGGTACTTGCCAGTCATGCAAAGTTAAGTCAAGGTCTTGTTTTGGACTTGAACTCTTGTATTTTCTGTAAGGTAACTTATTGTTGGTTGGGTGGGTGATTATTGATTGTGTGTCTTAAATAAATATTGGTTGTACTAATGAGATGTCTACTCGCAGTTATTTGTCCACCGTATAAGGGTCAAAACAGACTGTGCGGCAGGCACAACCCAATAAGGAGGAGCAGTGGGAACAAGGTCACTTTTTAATGTCACCAGCTCAACTCAATGAAATTGTCACCAGTTCAATGTCAGCTCATCCTGTGGTGGGATTTGAACTTGGGTCCCCAGAACATTTTATCACTGTGACAGCTTTTAATAATTTTACATTTCATTTCTTTCTTATTGTGCAAATATTTGACCCCTTCTTTTTGTTGAATATTATTTTCCCTTGCTTTTATTGTGAAACAGTAGCATTATGTAGACATGTATGCATGTAGCAGCACCTAAAACAGTAATTATTATAGTCCTGCAGCAGATACTATATCATTTTATAATTACCTCATTTGTGTCTTTAATGATTATCGGCAAACATCTGAACTTTCAAAAAGATTAGCCAAGCATACTTTATAATTTGACCTTAAGGAGTTCCTCTTAATAAAACAGGAGGTGATGGCTGAGTGGTAATATCACTAGACTACTAATCCAGAAGTTTAGCTAACCTTCTGGGGATCCAAGTTCCAATCTAGCCACAGCAGGTGGGGGAATTTGAATTCAACAAAACAACTCTGGAATGAAGAACTTACTAATGACCATGAAACCACTGTCGATTGTTGGAAAAACCCATCTGGTTCACTAATATCCTTTAGGGAAGGAAATCTGCCGTCCTTACCTGGTCTGGCCTACATGTAACTCCAGAGCAGTATGGTTGACTCTCAACTGTCCTCCAAGAACAACGAGCAATGTGCGATAGATGTTGGTCAGCCAATAATGCACATGGACCACAGAAGAATAAAACAAAACAGCAGATTTCTCTGACAAGTGAATTGGTATTTAGTTGCTGTGCTGTTAAGGGCTGCTCAAATGGCTCTGGTTTGAGTCACATGTAGGCCAGACCAGGTAAAGATGGCAGATTTCCTTCCCTAAAGGACATTAGTGCGCGAAATGGGTTTTTCCATCAATTGACAATGGTTCCTTAGGTATCTAATTCCAGATATTTTTATTGAATTCAAAGTTCACCACCTGCTGTGGCAGGATTTGAACCCGTGTCCCCAGAATATTAGCTGAGTTTCCGGATTAATAGTCAAGCGATAATACCACTAGACCATTGCCTCACCGCATAGTGTGAGGAGTGGGGAGAGGTATCTGGGAACGATGGGTGAGCAGAATGACAGATCTAGGGAGAGGATGTCAGGGGGAAGGAAACCAGAGAGAGCGTCTGCTTCTGAGCATATTCCAGTGACCCTCCAGTGGAAATGTGTGTTCATATCAAAACAGGACAGAACTGGGCTTAACAGCAAATTATATTTTGGCCCTGGAGGGAGTGCAGAGGAGGTTTACTAGGCTGATACCAGAGTTGAGGGGATTGAGCTATGAGGAGAGGGTGAATAAACTAGGCTTGTACTCGTTAGAGTTTAGAAGAATGAGGGGAGATCTCATTGAGACGTATAAGATGATGAATGGGATGGATAGGATAGAGGTGGAGAGACTCTTCCCGCTCAAAAAAGACAGTAGGACTAGGGGGCACAGCCTCAAGATAAAGGGGGGGCGGTTTAGAACAGAGTTGAGGAGGAACTTCTTCACTCAAAGGGTGGTGAATCTCTGGAATTCTCTGCCCGTTGAAGTGGTGGAGGCTGCCTCGCTAAATATTTTTAAGAAACGGGTTGATGGGTTTTTGATAAGAGAGGGGATTAAGGGTTATGGGGAGAGGGCGGGAAGGTGGAGCTGAGTCACGACAGATCAGCCATGATCTTATTGAATGGCGGGGCAGGCTCGAAGGGCCAGATGGCCTACTCCTGCTCCTATTTCTTATGTTCTTATGTTCTTATTGCTTCATCAACACTTGCTCGTGAATCAGTACCAATTTGACGAGGTATCAGAGATTGATTTACATTATGGAGGTAAACCCCTGGCAAAATGTGAACATCATTACTAATGACTATAATTATTGCCCTCCCTTCCTATCCATCCTTCATTTCCATATTCACTCATTGTCATAAATCACCTGGGAATCCATTCTTAATGTGATTTGTGTAAACCCTTTAATAATTCAAAGATAAAAATCATTATCCCCATTGCCTACATTGCCAGAGTAACTACTATTCATAATACTGCTTTGGGATGTCCTGAGATTGTAAAATGTGCTTTATGAGTTCAAGTCTTGTTATAAATCATATAACTTTGTAATCCAGATTTAATACATGGCCTGTCGTGAAAGAAAGACAAGAAAGAAATGAAAGAAAGAAATGAAAGAAAGATAGAAGTAAGTATGTATCAGTGAGGTATTTATATAGCCCTTTATGTGATGTTATGGTATCATGGCAGCCAATAAAGTACTTTAGAAGTATGGTTTCTGATAAATATTCAGCTGTTTGTTGTCCTCTTTGCCCGCATCCCAGTGTGCATAGTACTTGAAAGTCTGAAAAGGAAGAAGGGGGCGATCTTACCAAGACAATTCTAAATGCCCAGCAATCATGAAAAATAAGAACATAAGAAATAGGAGCAGGAGTAGGCCACCTTCGAGCCTGCCCCGCCATTCAGTAAGATCATGGCTGATGTGACAAAAAAGAGAAAGAATTGCAATCAATTTTTGGACGAGATCCTCAAAAGCAACCGTAGGGTTTAGAAAAAGAAATGAGGCAAAGTGTGATTCTCACCAGCAGGGAGGCTAGGTGGTGCCTAATCATACTGGGAATCCGGCTGCTGAGTGACAAAGGACGCCATTGCTCCCAGTGTGCATAGTGCATTGGGCGATCTGTCACTCCCCCCCCTCCGCCATTGCTCCCAGTGTGCATAGTGCATTGGGTGATCTGTCACTCCCCCCCCTCCGCCATTGCTCCCAGTGTGCATAGTGCATTGGGTGATCTGTCACTAACCCCCCCTCCGCCATTGCTCCCAGTGTGCATAGTGCATTGGGCGATCTGTCACTAACCCCCTCCACCATTGCTCCCAGTGTGCATAGTGCATTGGGTGATCTGTCACTAACCCCCCCTCCGCCATTACTCCCAGTGTGCATAGTGCATTGGGCGATCTGTCACTCCCCCCCCTCCACCATTGCTCCCAGTGTGCATAGTGCATTGGGCGATCTGTCACTCCCCCCACTCCGCCATTGCTCCCAGTATGCATAGTGCATTGGGCCATCCGTCACTCCCCCCCCTTCGCCATTGCTCCCAGTGTGCATAGTGCATTGGGTGATCTGTCACTCCCCCCCCCCTCCGCCATTGCTCCCAGTGTGCATAGTGCATTGGGTGATCTGTCACTCCCCCCTCTCCGCCATTGCTCCCAGTGTGCATGGTGCATTGGGCGATCTGTCACTCCCCCCCCTCCACCATTGCTCCCAATGTGCATAGTGCATTGGGCGATCTGTCACTAAACCCCTCCACCATTGCTCCCAATGTGCATAGTGCATTGGGCGATCTGTCACTAAACTCCTCCACCATTGCTCCCAATGTGCATAGTGCATTGGGCGATCTGTCACTAAACCCCTCCACCATTGCTCCCAGCGTGCATAGTGCATTGGGCGATCTGTCACTCCCCCCCCCTCCGCCATTGCTCCCATGTGCATAGTGCATTGGGCGATCTGTCACTCCTCCCCTTCCGCCATTGCTCCCAATGTGCATAGTGCATTGGGCGATCTGTCACTAACCCCCCTCCACCATTGCTCCCAGTGTGCATAGTTCATTGGGCGATCTGTCACTCCCCCCCCTCCGCCATTGCTCCCAGTGTGCATAGTGCATTGGGTGATCTGTCACTCCCCCCCCTCCACCATTGCTCCCAGTGTGCATAGTGCATTGGGTGATCTGTCACTCCCCCCCTTCCGCCATTGCTCCCAGTGTGCATAGTGCATTGGGCGATCTGTCACTCCACCCCCTCTGCCATTGCTCCCAGTGTGCATAGTGCATTGGGCGATCTGTCTCTCCCCCCCCTCCGCCATTGCTCCCAGTGTGCATAGTGCATTGGGTGATCTGTCACTCCCCCCACTCCGCCATTGCTCCCAGTGTGCATAGTGCATTGGGCGATCTGTCACTAAACCCCTCCACCATTGCTCCCAGTGTGCATAGTGCATTGGGTGATCTGTCACTCTCCCCCCTCCACCATTGCTCCCAGTGTGCATAGTGCATTGGGTGATCTGTCACTCCCCCCCTTCCGCCATTGCTCCCAGTGTGCATAATGCATTGGGTGATCTGTCACTCCCCCCCCTCCGCCATTGCTCCCAGCGTGCATTGAGTGATCTGTCACTCCACCCCCTCCGCCATTGCTCCCAGTGTGCATAGTGCATTGGGCGATCTGTCACTCCCCCCACTCCGCCATTGCTCCCAGTGTGCATAGCGCATTGGGCGATCTGTCACTAACCCCCCTCCGCCATTGCTCCCAGTGTGCATAGCGCATTGGGCGATCTGTCACTCCACTCCCTCCGCCATTGCTCCCAGTGTGCATAGTGCATTGGGCGATCTGTCACTAACCCCCCTCCGCCATTGCTCCCAGTGTGCATAGTGCATTGGGCAATCTGTCACTCCACTCCCTCCGCCATTGCTCCCAGTGTGCATAGCACATTGGGTGATCTGTCACTCTCCCCCCTCCGCCATTGCTCCCAGTGTGCATAGTGCATTGGGCGATCTGTCACTAACCCCCTCTGCCATTGCTCCCAGTGTGCATAGTGCATTGGGCGATCTGTCACTCCCCCACATCCTGTTCCCCGGATATCAGCCCCACCTCTCACTCTACATGGAAAGGTAATGGCCTGGTGGTATTATTCCTCAACTATTAATCCAGAAATTTAACTAGTGTTCTGGGGAGCTGGGTTCAAATCCAACCACTGCAGATGATGAAATTTGAATTCAATAAAAAAATCTGGAATTAAGAATCTACTGGTGACCATGAAACCATTGTCGATTGTCGGAAAAACCCATCTGGTTCATTAATTTCCTTTAGGGAAAGAAATCTGCCGTCCTTACCTGGTCTGGCCTACATATGACTCCAGAGCCACAGCAATGTAGTTGACTCTCAACTACCCTCTGAACAAGGTTAACAGGGATGGATAATAAATGCTGCCTAGCCAGCAACACCCATGTCATAGAATAGAATCATACAATCCATACAATACAGAAGGAGACCATTCAGCCCATCAAGCCTACATTGACAACAATGCCACTCAGGCCCTATCCCCTTAACTCCATGTATTTACCCTGCTAATCTTCCCAACACTAAGGGACAATTCAGCTTGACAAATCCACCACCCCACCCTGCACATCCTTGAACTGTAGGAGGAAACTGGAGCACCCGGAGGAAACGCACGCAGACACGGGGAGAACATGTAAACTCCCCACAAGCAGTTACCCAAACCCGGGTCCCTGGCACTGTGAGGCAACAGTGCTAACCACAGTGCCACCATTCAGCAGGCTTATCCACATGGTGTAGAGACAGCATGGGGTTTAATCTCCAAGCATGTATCAAAGCTTACCAGGCAGTGGTCCTCGCATCATTTCTCTATGACTGTGAGGCATAGACAAGCTATCAACATCACAAAACACAGCGAGATGGATTCTACCTTCACTGTCTGCAACATCAAGGGTCCGACAAAATCTTCAACACTGATGTTCTTGCAAGATGCCATATCCCTGATACCGAGAGCTCGGCGGAGCTCAGCTTCACTGGGTCAGCCATTTGGTTAACTCTATGTCTTAGTTTCCAGCTTCACCATCCTATTAACACCCGTGACCCCTCTATCATAGAATAGAACCGTACGATCCCTACAGTGCAGAAGGAGGCCATTTGGCCCATTGAGTCTGCACCAACTGCAACCCCATCCAAGACGTATACCCCCAACCCCATCTATGTACCCTGCTAGTCCCCCTAGCAACTTACGGCCAATCAAGCAAACCCGCACATCTTTGGAGGAAACGGGAGCACCCGGAGGAAACCCACGCAGACATGGGGAGAATGTGCCTGCCCACAGCGACAGTGACCTGAGGCTGGAATGGAACCTGGCTCCCTGGCAGTGTGAGGCAGCAAGGATGTACAGGGTGCCTGTGCGGTGTTTTTGGTGAGGAATTTCTGCTGGTGAGATATCTGTTGCCAACAATTGGTCAGGTCCCCTTGAGCGGTAAGCGTTTTCAAGAGAAAAGGTTAAAAAAAAATATGAGGGGTAGGTGAACTCGCCCAAATACTGCAGCTGAAATGTATTACGATATTGCAGTGATTATATTACTGAATATAATGTAACAATATTACAGTTATAAACACAACTCTTGTCCTAGTGTTTGCATTGAACTTGGTACGTGAAACAAAGATAAATGGATGTAATCAATGCCATTAGAACATCAATAACCAGCCACATCCAGCAATGTAATGTGCAACCTTTGTCCCAAAATCCAATATAATTAATTGTGGAGGCTAGCCATATAAATGTATGTGATATTGCCCTGGAAATCCATTCAATTGATTTTTACAACAAATTATTCTACACTACAAACGAGCCCGAAGAAGCAAGCGATTTATTGCCCTGTAACTGTCAACACAATAATGCACTGTCTTATTAAAAAAAAATAATATTGGCCCTACTCCGAAAGTAAGAAGTCTCTCAACACCAGGTTAAAGTCCACAACCAATTTATTGGATAGTCAACCCACAAGCTTTCGGAAATGGTGTCCCTTCGTCATGTGTGTGGAAAGTTCCGATCAGGGAAGGGCCTATAAAAGAACTTTCCACACACCCCTGACGAAGGAACAGCGTTTCCGAAAGCTTGTGGGTTTACTATCAAATGAACTGGTTGGACTTTAACCTGGTGTTGAGAGACTTACCTCAGTCCTGCGCTGGCATCTCCACATCGTGCCTATTCCGAGAAGCAGAGTTGTTCGGAAAAGTGCAGCCAGGAGCTTGGAACGGCCAACACATGGTCAAAATCATTCCTGGCGGATGTCAAGGCCAACATTTTCACATCTGAAAAAGCACAGAAACCAAAAAACAAACGTGAAACCCGAGCGTAAGTGCTCTGTCTCCCCTGTGCATTTGTTTTTTACATATAAACACTCAGGGGCTGTTCAGATCAATCACTAAACTCTTCCGGAAGCAACGCAGGCACTTAATTCATCATAATTCCACTGAGGTTCTGCTATGATGTACGACTGACTGCTGAGAAGATCTCTTCACAAAAGCTTTCTGTGCGTCTCTTCCTTTTATCCAAGCCAGCTGTTTATCCAGATGTGCTGAGCAGTTGCTTAACTTCACAGGAACGTAGGAATTAGGAGCCACCCTTCGAGCCTGCTCGGCCATTCAATCAGATCGTGGCTGATCTCTCCCTGGTCTCAAATCCATCTCCCCCTGTTCCCCTTATCCCTTCTTGAAATCAGGCTGGAATTCCAGACAGGATAGCTACACGATCTTCACTAGCCAGCGCTGATTCAGTTTCCAAAATGCAGCGGAAGAATATAAAATGAACGGCGACTCAAACTTGCATGAGTAATTAAAGTTGATACCTTGATACAAGGCTTTGTTTCAAGTATTCAGCGCTCTTTAATTAATTTGTGATTAATTAAGTTTTCTTTTTCTTTCTGATCCAGGTAGTTTGTCAAAGTCAAAAACAATGTTTTCCCCAAATTTAAAGAGTCTAAAGATGTGCAGGTTTGCTGGATTGGCCATGCTAAATTGCTCCTTAGTGTCAGGGGAACTAGCTAGGGGAAATACATGAGGTTATGTGGATAGAGCCTGGTTGGGGTTGTGGTCGGTGCAGACCTGATGGGCCAAATGGCCTCCTTCTGCACTGTTACATTCTACGATTCATTGGAACTTTCCATTCTCCCGACAGAACGTGTGATAGTCCGAACACACTTGCAGACTCAGATGGCCCTCCTTCTTTGCAAGTTAGCAAGGATAATCTCCTAGCGGAGATATTTGAATCATCGACAGCCACAAGTGAGGTGCCTGAAGATTGAAGGTGCCCAAAATTGCGCCTTTGTTTAAGGAGGGCCGCAGGGAAAAGTCTGGGAGCTACAGGACAGTGAGCCTAACATCCACAGTGGGTAAGTCGTTGGAAGGTATTCTGAGAGACAGGATCTACAATCATTTAGAGAGCCAAGGACTGATTAGGGACAGTCAGCATGGCTTTGTGAGTGTAAAATCATGTCTCACAAATTTGATACGAGTTTTTTGAAGGGGTAACCAAGAAGGTAGATGAGGGCAGTACAGGCATCATTGTCTACGTGGACTTTAGTTAGGCCTTTGGCTCGGATGGATCCCGAATGTGCAGGGCGCAGTGGACGGCACACACATCACCTTGCAGGCTCCAGACACAGGACCGCAGCAATTTGTGAACAGGAAGCGGTTCGATTCCCTGAACATCCAAATTGTCTGCGACCGCCAAAAAAAGGATCACGCAGGTCGATGCACGCCATCCAGGGAGCGTCCATGACAGCTTTGTGCTCAGGTGGTCAGGTATCTTTGAAGACCAGCCCAAGCTCCCTGGATGGCGTCTGGGCAACAAGGGTTACCCGCTAAGGTCATGGCTGATGATTCCTGTGCCGAGGCCTGAGACCCGAGACCTGCTACAATGAGGCCCACGCAGCCACCCGGCCCACTCCCTACCATTCTGGTGTGTTCCGTGTGCCCGTCCAATAACTGTTTGAAAGTTCCTAAAGTGTCCGACTCCACTATCCCAGCAGGCAGTGCCTTCCACACCCCAACAGGGCGGCACGGTAGCACAGTGGGTTAGCACTGCTGCTTCACAGCTCCAGGGGCCTGGGTTCGATTCCCGGCTCGGGTCACTGCCTGTGTGGAGTTTGCACATTCTCCTCGTGTCTGCGTGGGTTTCCTCCGGGTGCTCCGGTTTCCTCCCACAGTCCAAAGATGTGCGGGTTAGGTTGATTGGCTATGCTAAAATTGCCCCTTAGTGTCCTGGGATGTGTAGGTTAGAGGGATTAGCAGGTAAATGTGTAGGGATATGGGGATAGGGTCTGGGTAGGATTGTGTTCGGTCCAGACTCGATGGGCCGAAGGGCCTGTTTCTGCACTGTAGGGTTCTATGCTGTAGAGTTCTATGCTGGTTCTAACCACTCGCTGAGTGAAGAATCTACCTCGGACATCCCTCCTGTATCTCCCACCATGAACCTCCCCCTAGTAACAGCTACATCCACCCGAAGAAATAGTCTCTGGAAGGGCAATGAGGGGGGGTGATTGTAGCCTGCTTCGTCTAGCTGGTGCTGTGCAGTGAGTTGCTATATCCACCACACTCCAGGAGAAAGTGCAGCCGCTATTCCCCCTCCAAACCGACCTGGGCCCTCAAACCACCGCATCACCCTTCCCCTGTTCCTGTCATCCCAACACCCTTTCCCCTAGAAACGCCCAAACCTGTTAATGCGCCTGAGCTGGCAATGGTTGCGAGTCTTGGTTGAAGGCTGGAGGATGATGACGACTCACTATCGTGCACACTGAGACCCTGTACCTGGTGCCACTCAACTCTGACTCCTACCTGTACCCTGAATGCAAGCTGCCATCCTAGCCCATGCAGGGCTAAGGGTTGGGGACCCATGTTTTTTTGGCCAAGAGAAGTGTGCAGGGGGGGGGGAAGGGGGGCAGGTCACTTGCACCAATGGTCTGGTGGGCATTGGGGAAGGTGGGGCGGGCACGCTGTAACATGCAGCTGAGGCTCAACAGACAGCACCTCTACCTTTGGGAGTCGGGGACACTGAGCTGGGGGAGGGGTGTGGGGGAGAGGAATCAGTAACAGCATGTTAACATATTAGTGACGGCACGTTAACACTACATTGTGCTCTTAACATAAATGATTACCAAACCCTGACTACTGGTGACCTTCACCCATGCCCTCTAGTGAACTACAACTTTCTTACTTTGTGCTGTCCACTGCTTCTTCTGGGTGCTGCCCCAGGAGGTTTCCAGCTGTGACGCACGCCCCGTCGCCTACGAAACCCTTGGTGGGTGTCCCCTGGGTGGCCAAGACCTGGAGGGCCCCGGCTGACTTGCAGGTGGCACTGTTTCGGCGCCACCTTCTTCATCTCGCTGGTCCTGCGGTGCCCTGGTGTGCGGAAGGAGGGAATCGGAAGATCTTGGGACATCCGGGATCTCTTGGGTGGAAGACCCGGTGTGGGCTCGAGCTCTTCCTCCTCTCCCGAGGTGCCTAGAGGCCGTGGGGACACTCCATGGGTAAGCCAGGGTGGCTGGACTTGAGCTCCCAGCGTCACCCAACTCTGCCAGTCCTGGAGGCTTAGATGCATTTGCCCCATGATTTGTGATCCCTCAGCTCTGGCCCTCTGAGACTGAGCCAAGCTCTGGAGCCCCTCTGCTACAGCATTCTGTGAGCCTGGGCTAAGTTGTTGAGGCTCAAAGCCATGGCCTGCTGTGTATCCAGGAGGCCAGTGAGAACCCAGCCACGGGCAGCAGTGTCTCCTACATGCCCCTGATACTCATGCCCATGGAACGCTGTGCCTCCTGGATGCCAGAAACACATTTGCCCGTGGCCCTCTGTGTCTCCAAGTTGGCCTGGGCCTTGTCACCCATGACCCCTGAGCCAGACTTCCCGTTGCAGCTGCCATTTTTGCAGTGTTGCCCTGGGTCATGGCGGTAAGATTAATATTTTTGTCTTTATTCCGCAGGTGGAGGTCCACCTCGTGTCAAACGAGGGGCATTCACACGGCGGGTTGTGCGTGGGCTACTCTTGGAGGTTCCAGGAGTGGCCTAGTACTTCATGTCGGTGTGTGTGCTTGATCCTGGACTGGTAGACGGGCGCCGCAACAGCTCAGTGACTAGCACTGCTGGCTGTGCAGGCACATGGATTTGGGCCTGTGTCTGTGGGAGTTTGCGCATTCTCCCTGTGGTTGCGTGGGTTTCCTCCGGGCGCTCCGGTTTCCTCCCACACCCCAAAGATGTGCTCTCAGGCTAATCGGTTTTTACCAAATTGACACAATTTCTTCCCTGAATCGGACTGAGTAGGGTTCCATTCATAGATATGCAGGGTAGAATAGGTGTAGGGTGATGCGGCGGCGCGGGCTCGTTGGGCCGAAGGGCCTGTTTCCCGTGCTGGGTTGTTCTTTGTTCTTTGGGTCTCACACTGTATCAGCACTGCCTCCTGCAATAGCACTCTGTTTGACTCCTCTAAACAGTCTTGAGTCACAGCATTGTTGCTGATAGCTCTTCCACAACTCCCTGGGTTTCTTGATACCACCAACCTTGGCACGAACAAATCCAGAGGCCTAGCAGCTGGCCTGGGGACAGCTGAATCCCGGCATCCAGCAGACTCTGTGCGTCCGAGCCCTCGGATGTGACCACCTCCACCCGATGTGCACCAATTCGTGACCCAGAAGCCTCAACACTAAAGGTATCCACGGTGGTGATCTTCTCTGTGCTGGTGGTACATGCCAATGATGCTTAGTGGTTCCGCCTTCAAAAGATTCCTCAATGCCTCCCTCTGAGGTGTCACCCAGGTCACGGGCATTCAGCCTCTGATCTTCGGGTAAGCGTTCTCCAAGGCGGCCTTCACGACACATGACAACGCAGAATTGCTGAGCAGAGACTTATAGTCAAGTTCCGCACACATGAGGACGGCCTCAACCGGGATCTTGGGTTCAGGTCACACTATCTGTAACCCCCACGACTTGCCTTGGTTTGCAAAATCTCACTAACTGACCTGTCTGGAGACAATACCCATCTCTTTAACCCGTGCTTAATGCTCTCTCCACTCACATTGCCTGTACCTTTAAGACTTGATTACCTGTAAAGACTCGCATTCCAACCATTATCTTGTAAATTGAGTTTGTGTCTTTATCTGCCCGGTTTGTGAACAGAACTCACCTGATGAAGGAGCAGCGCTCCGAAAGCTAGTGGCTTTTGCTACTAAATAAACCTGTTGGACTTTAACCTGGTGTTGTGAGGCTTATTATTATGTTTACCCCAGTCCAACACCGGCATCTCTACATCACCTCTGCAGTGTACACATTCGGGTGAGAAGCTGAACTGAGAAAGTAGTTGGGATTTAGAACAGTTTTCCCGCCAATTCAGCACTCCTGGGGGAATTGTGAAATGTTCCCAATGGTGGGGCAGTCCAGAACTAGGGGGCATCGTTTGAGGATAACCTTTTAGAACTGAGGTGAGGAGAAATTTCTTCACTCAGAGGCTAGTGGATGTGTGGAATTCAGTACCACAGAACATAGTTGAGGCCGAAATGTTGTATGATTTCTCTGCCCGTTGAAGTGGTGGAGGCTGCCTCGCTAAATATTTTTAAGACATGGGTTGATGGGTTTTTGATAAGAGAGGGGATTAAGGGTTATGGGGAGAGGGCGGGAATGTGGAACTGAACCACGACAGATCAGCCATGATCTTATTGAATGGCGGGGCAGGCTCGAAGGGCCAGATGGCCTACTCCTGCTCCTATTTCTTATGTTCTTATGTTCTTATGTTATGATTTCACAAAGAAATTCAACGTAATTCTTGGGGTTAAAGAGATATGGGGGGAAGGGGGATCAGAATGAAAGGCTGAGCAGTCTTGAAGAGCCAAAGGGCCCACTGCAGCTTCTAGTTTCTATGTTTCTCAGGTTCCCAGGGCAGCAGGATTGCCCAGAGGAAGTTCACGTTTTTGGGCATTTACCATTCAAATCCTGACCTCTAAAATTCCGTGAAGGGATTCCCCAGCACGCCTTTGGGGTACCCCACAAGTCCGACACAGGGAAGCCAGGGAATTGTAATCCTACCTGGGCACAATCACATTGTTGCTTGTGGGATCTTGCTGTGCACACCTGACTGCCACGTTACAGCAGGGACTACATTTTGGAAAGTCTTAGTACTGTGTGTAAAAGGCTCAGCAATGGCCTGAGTCCTTTCCTTCTGAGAGATGGGGGAGAGAATTAAATAAAGTGTGAGGGGAAGTAAATGTGCCACTTGTATCAGATAGAACATAGAACATTACGGCACAGTACAGGCCCTTCGGCCCTCAATGTTGTGCCGAGCTATGTCCAATCTCAAGACAAAGCTATCCCACTCCCTATCATTTGGGTGTGTTCCGTGTGCCTATCCAATAACTGCTTGAAAGTTCTTAAAGTGTCCGACTCACTATCACAGCAGGCAGTGCATTGCACACCCCAATCACTCTCTGAGTAAAGAATCTCCCTCGGACATCCCTCCTATATCTCCCACCATGAACCTTATATTTATGTCCCTTAGTAACAGCTACATCCCCCCCGAGGAAATAGTCTCTGCACGTCCACTCTATCAATCCCTCTCATCATCTTATAAACCTCTATGAAGTTGCCTCTCATCCTCCTCCGCTCCAAAGAGAAAAGCCCCAGCTCCCTCAACCTTTCCTCATCAGACCTACCCTCCAGACCAGGCAGCATCCTGGTAAATCTCCGCTGCACTCCCTCCAACGCTTCCACGTAATTTTGTGGCTTCCCTGTGTTGGACTTGTGGGGTACTAAATAAAGGAATTAAATAAAGTGTGAGGGGAAGTTAATGTGCCATTTGCATCAGGTCAGTGCTGTAACTGTGTGGAGTTTGCATGTTCTCCCTGTGTCTTGTGGGGGAGATGTGCTGGGGAATCCCCTCACGGAACTTTATAGGTCAGGATTTGAATGGCAAATGCCCAAAAGTGTAAACTCCCTCTGGGCAATCCTGCTGCCCTGGGAACCAGAGAAACTCGAAGCTGGAGTGTTCTGCGCTGTAATGTTCTAAGTTCTATTTGGCCCTTCGAACTTGCTCTGCCTTTCATTCTGATCATAGCTGATCATTAAGTTTAATATCCTGATCCCCCATATCCCTAAGGGCTATATTGAATTTCTCTGTGAAATCACACAACATTTTGGCTTCAACGACGTTCTGTGGTAGTGCATTCCACACATTCACCACCCTCTGGGTGAGGAAATCTCTGGTAGTGATCCAAGCCTGGAATCGAACCTGGGTCCCTGGCACTGTGAAGCAGTAGTGCTAACCACTGTGCCACCGTGTCACCCCGTACACAAATGCTGGTGATTTGTCTCCTCTGAGTCATTGCCTTTCGTGGTATTTTGCCCTCATTCATTAGGGCCGGTTAAAGATTTGTTTTACCCAACAGCATGTAAAATTGGATTTTACTTCACAGCTCACACAAATCCATATCTCTGAGGGATAGGGGAGGGATTGTGAAACATTTTCTCATTTATAACTTTGTTTCAGGTCTGATCATTTCACTAGGAACCTCGGCCTCACAGTGTTAAGTTCCCAAAACTCAAAGCCGGTAATTGGGAATTTTGCTGTTCATGCAAAATGTCAAATTAGCCAACGGAAGTGAAAAGACAGCGAGATTTATCATCATTAATTTGACACTTCCCGTTTCGCAACAATATCTAAAGTTAGCCCCAGAGTTCTCGGATGGCATTGAAAATTTGACTTCACCACGATATTAAGGTCAGTCTATCATGTTCTGATTTATAAACAAGTGCCCCTTGAGCTGATTCCCACGTTTGGATGAGTCTTGTTCATATAGTTCAGACTGACTAGATACTTTGAGTGAATGATCATAAGAACATAAGAAATAGGAGCAGGAGTAGGCCATCTGGCCCTTCGAGCCTGCCCCGCCATTCAATAAGATCATGGCTGATCTGTCGTGACTCAGCTCCACCTTCCCGCCCTCTCCCCATAACCCTTAATCCCCTCTCTTATCAAAAACCCATCAACCCGCTTCTTAAAAATATTTAGCGAGGCAGCCTCCACCACTTCAATTGGCAGAGAATTCCAGAGATTCACCACCCTTTGAGTGAAGAAGTTCCTCCTCAACTCTGTTCTAAACCGCCTCCCCTTTTTCTTGAGGCTGTGCCCCCTAGTCCTACTGTCTTTTTTGAGCGGGAAGAGTCTCTCCACTTCTATCCTATCCATCCCATTCATCATCTTATACGTCTCAATGAGATCTCCCCTCATTCTTCTAAACTCTAACGAGTACAAGCCTAGTTTATTCAGCCTCTCCTCATAGCTCAATCCCCTCAACTCCGGTATCAGCCGAGTAAACCTCCTCTGCACTCCCTCCAGGGCCAAAATATCCTTGCGCAGGTGCGGCGCCCAAAACTGTACACAGTACTCCAGCTGCGGCCTCACCAATGCCCTATACAGCTGCAGCAAGACCTCCCTACTTTTATATTCAATCCCCCTCGCTATGAAGGCCAGCATCCCATTCGCCTTCCTGACCACCTGCTGCACCTGCAAGCTGGGTTTTTGCGACTCATGCACAAGGACCCCGAGGTCCCTCTGCACCGTCGCCTGCTGCAGTTTTTCGCCATGTAAGTAATAGTCCTTCCTACCATTCCTCCTACCAAAGTGGACCACCTCACACTTGCCAACATTAAATTCCATTTGCCATTTCCTGGCCCATTCGCCCAGCCTATCTAGATCCTTCTGCAGACTCTCCACACCCTCCGCACAATTTGCCTTTCCCCCAATCACTCAATGCTATGACAATAACCTTTCCCTCAATGTCGGTAAAATGAAAGAGATAGTCATCAGCCAGTAAAACGATGGTCAACAGAAGGAACCAAAAAGGTTTTCTTCTCCTGGAGGTACGGTCAAGGTATTAACCGAATACTTTGCACCCTGTCCTCACTCGAAAAGGGAGTTCTTCTGTGAACTCATCAGTAAAGAAGGAGGCAAGAGCCATGCTGAACATTGAGGTTTACTGCAATGTTAACAGGGATAAGGAACCAGAGAAGCTTCTCCTCAAAGCAGAACAAGTCAAAGGGAAATTTGATAAACATGTCCATAGAATCACACAATCCCTACAATGCAGAGGGAGACCATTTGGCCCATCAAGTCTGTACAGGCCACAATTCCACCCAGGCCCTATTCCCTTAACCTCTTCTATTTACCCTGCTATCCCCCCAGAACCAAGGTGCAATTAACCCTGGCCAATCAACCTAACTGGCACATCTTTACATTTTTGATGACAGTTGAAAGCAGAATGTTCCTTTTGCCCCTTTTGTTCAGCATACCCTTCTCAGCTATGACTGCAACACTACATTCTGCACCCTCTCCTCTCCTTCTCCCCTATGTAATCTATGAATGGTATGCTTTGTCTCCATAGTGTGCAAGAAACAATACTTTTCATTGTATATCAATACATGCCACAATAATAAATCAAATCAAAAAGCAAAGTGATGCGTTAAGATGTATATAGGATTTGTAGGGCCTGGAAATCCTTTGCAGGGAGTCATAGCTTGTCCAATCAGGACAAGAAAGAACAATACAGCACAGGAACAGGTCCTAAAGCCCACCAATTCCTATCCTTATTTGGACCCAATATTTATTGCCCATATGCAGCTTCTATCCATCTGTTTAGCTCCCTTTCATGTGTCTATTAAGATGTGCCTTGAACATTGCTAATCTGCCTACTTCCACCATCCCACTGGCAGTGCGTTCCAGGCACCCACCACCCTGTGTATGAAAACCTTTCCCTACAAGTCTCCTTTAAACTGACCCCTCTCACCTTGAATCCCTACAGTACAGAAAGAGGCCATTCGGCCCATTGAGTCTGCAACGAACACAATCCCACTCAGGCCCTACCCCCATATCCCTACATATTTTACCCACTAATCCCTGTAACTTACACATCTCAGGACACAAGGGGCAATTTATCATGGCCAATCCACCTAACTCACACATCTTTGAACTCTGGGACGAAACCCACACAGACACGAGGAGAATGTGCAAGCTCCACACAGACAGTGACCCAAGCCGGGAATCGAACCCAGGTCCCCGGAGCTGCAAAGCAGCAGTGCTAACCCACTGTGCTACCGTGCCATCCACCTGTGCTGATATGTAGTTAACCTGTCCACCCTGGGGAAAAGCTTCTCCTTCATCCTCTCCTGCTTCTACTCAGTGTGTAGCCAAGGTCTGAATCTAACAAAGGGAAAGAAATGCATTTTTTCCCTGCTGTGTCCTTCCCCGTGCTGACTGCCCCCTTGTTCATCTCGCAGAAGTTCATTTTATAACTTTGTACCTTGGCTGGGTCAGGCACGATTAAACTGAACGGTGGAACAGACTTGAAGAACTGAATATGCCACCTCTGTGGGTGGCACGGTGGCGCAGCAATGGGGACCCCGGTTCAATTCCCGGCTTGGGTCACTGTCTGTGCGGAGTTTGCATGATCTCCCCGTGTCTGCGTGGGTTCCCTCCAGGTGTTCCAGTTTCCTCCCACAGTCTGAAAGACAGGCTGGTTCGTTGCATTGGCCATGTTTAATTCTCTCTCAGTGTACCGGTAGCACGGTACCGGGCGGCACGGTAGCACAGTGGTTAGGGCGGCACGGTAGCACAGTGGTTAGGGCGGCACGGTAGCACAGTGGTTAGGGCGGCACGGTAGCACAGTGGTTAGGGCGGCACGGTAGCACAGTGGTTAGCACTGCTGCTTCACAGCTCCAGGGTCCTGGGTTCGATTCCCGGCTCGGGTCACTGCCTGTGTGGAGTTTGCACATTCTCCTCGTGTCTGCGTGGGTTTTCTCCGGGTGCTCCGGTTTCCTCCCACAGTCCAAAGATGTGCGAGTTAGGTTCATTGGCTATGCTAAAATTGCCCCTTAGTGTCCTGGGATGTGTAGGTTAGAGGGATTAGCAGGTAAATGTGTAGGGATATGGGGATAGGGTCTGGGTGGGATTGTGTTCGGTGCAGACTCGATGGGCCGAAGGGCCTGTTTCTGCACTGTAGAGTTCTATAGTTCTATAGTTCTATAGTTCTATAGTTCTACCCAAACAGGCTCCAGAGTGCGGTGACTAGGGTAGTTTCACAGTAACTTCATTTCAGTGTTAATGTATGGCCACTAATAAATAAACTAAACATAGTTTCAGTTGGTAACATTTGAGTGACATCTCTTAAAGGTTCTTTTTTTGAATATTGTCAACAAGTTGGTCGACATAATTATGTTACAAGTGACAATGTGCAACCGGAGATAGTCAGCATTGTTATATTAATTATTTCATTGTTGCTGTAGTTCAGAGTGGATTATGAATAAATAAGGTTTCAAGAATAAATCAAACTGGAATATGTTAATTAAGGAGATGTGAACAAAGAACAACCCAGCACGGGAAACAGGCCCTTCGGCCCAATGAGCCCGCGGCGCCACATCACCCTACACCTATTCTACCCTGCATATCTACAAATAGAACCCCTGACTTAGCCAGATTCAGGGGAGAATAGTGTCAATTTGGTAAAACCAATCAGCCTAAGAGCACATCTTTGGGGTGTGGGAGGAAACCGGAGTGCCCGGAGGAAACCCACGCATCCACAGGGAGAATGCGCAAACTCCCACAGACACAGGCCCAAATCCATGTGTCTGCACAGCCAGCAGTGCTAGTCACTGAGCTGTTGCGGCGCCCGTCTACCGGTCCAGGATCAAGCACACACACCGACACGAAGTACTAGGCCACTCCTGGAACTTCCAAGAGCAGCCCAGGCACGACCCACCGTGTGCATGCCCCTCGTTTGACAACGAGGTGGACCTCCACCTGCGGAATAAAAATGTGGTATAAGTATATTTTTGTTAGTCTGGAACGTTGGACAGAATTGATACCTGCACAGCACACGATACATTTCAGTGTCTCAAAGCACTGATCTGTTCTATTTGTTAAGTTGAATTGCCATTTTTCACCTTCAAACAAGTATTAATGAGTTAATCAGAATGTGCTTCCTGCATGCTTTGTGTCCTGTGTTGAAGGTTTCGCTGGCTTTATCAGAGTGCAGGTGACTTTACACAAGACGACACATAAAAGGAATTAATTCCCCATCAGTTGATTGGAAACTTCATGTTGCTCTTTTTTTTTTATAAATGGAACAACTTCAGAATCCAATTTTGGCCAATGTATCAAAGCAGCGAATGCCTGAGATGTCATGAACTCTTTGTAAGTTATGATTTTTCTTTACTTGTGAAGATAATGAATAAAACATTTTATGGTAATGGTTTCCTCCACTCTGCAATCACTTTTCTTTCTTGGTGGGAATTATACCTGCATACCTCGCCCTTTCTGACAAGGTCATTGAGCTACTTCTGCTTTGGTATCCATGCCCATCAGTGAGGTCTGTCAACCCTGGTTGGAAGGGTCATTGGAGGGGTCATCAGGTGACCTCCCATCTCACACTATCTGATCCTGGTCTCCCTGGACCATTTACTGTATGCATTATTCTTCCTTCACCAATTGAAAACTGAATAGACTTGTAACATTATTGGATTTATGTTCAGTCAAATTGACCTTTATTTCCCAACTCCAATACTTTTTACCAACTAATAAATTAAACAGTTCAAAGAAAATTTAAATAAACACACAGTTATTTTTATAGCTTTTGGTTGCAGTCTTTAATTCATGGAGACTTCATGCTGATCCTTCAAGATTGAGACCTCATTACAGATCCCAGGGGAACATCACGTTCTGCCAAACAGTGAAACATCTTGGAAGCCATTCTCTCAATCTCTGGCATGAGGGCACTGTTGCACATTGACAGAAGGTACACAATGTTGCCCCCAACACGGACCCCTCCCCAATCTCACTTCACTACCAAAGGAAGCCCAGGAGCCCTTGAGGCAATTCCCTAAGCCTTTGAACCATACACACAGCACTGTGCAGAGAGTGTGCACCAACTCTCCAACACAGCATTTCACACAGGCCCACTACCCACCCTATCCCTGTAACCCCAAGCATTTATACTGGTAATCCACCTTACCTACACATCTTTGGGCACTAAGGGGCAACTTAGCATGGTCAATCATAGGATCTTACAGTGCGGAAGGAAACCATTTGGCCCATTGAGTCTGCTCCAAGCTCAATCCCACTCAGGCCCTTTCCCCACAACGCCAAACATTTACCTTAGACACTAAGGGACAGTTTAGTGTGGTCAGACCCCCAACATGTACATCTTTGGAGTGTGGGAGGAAACTGGAGCACCCAAAGGAAACTCACGCAGACATGGGGAGAGTATCAAACTCCACGCAGTCAATGGGAAGAAATTGCTATGGAGCCCAATGCCAGGAATTAGGTTTCAGGGCATGCCCGCAATATAGTAAAAAGTTTAATACAAACAAAGAACAAAGAACAACACAGCACGGGAAACAGGCCCTTCGGCCCAACAAGCCCGCGCCGCCGTCCCGTTGTCTCAGTGACCTATTCATGATTTTAGTCTACGCCTAATGTGTGAGGATCAGGGAGGTCCAATATAGGGACAATTTGTTACCCAATCAATCAGCCTAAAAGCACATTTTTGGGATATGGGAGGAAACCGGAGCACCCGGAGAAAACCCACGCAACCACGGGGAGAACGCGCAAACTCCCACGGACACAGGCCCAAATCCATGTGTCCGCACAGCAACAGAGATAGTCTCTGAGCTGTCATGTTGCCCTCGAGATGGTCCAGTTTAAGCACACCAACGACATGAAGCAGTAGGCAACTCCCGAAGCAATATCCAAGAGCAGCCCACCACAACCTGCCGCATGCATGCCCCTTGCTGGTCAACAAGGTGGACTTAAATGCCTGTGGAGACAAAAAATTCATTATTAAACAGGCAAAGACTCTACGTCCCTGAGGCAAAAACGGAATCCCAAGCCTACAATGTTTAGTAAGGCCTGCTATATCCCCCTATATGTAGACCGCTCATGTGGCTGTCCAAGTGACTCTTAAACAACCCTAGCGTGCCTGCTTCCACCACCTTACTCGGCAGTGCATTCCACACCCCCACTACCCTTTGCGTGAAAAACTGCCCTCTAATATTAGTCTTATATCTAGCCCCCCTCACCCTAAGCCCGTGACCCCTCGTTCTATCCATTTCTAATAGCGGAAAAAGCTTACCACCATTTACTCTATCTATCCCCTTCATAATCTTATAAACCTCTATTAGATCCCCCCTCAGCCGACGTCTCTCAAGGGAAAACAGCCCAAGTTCGTTCAATGACTCTATCAGTCTTGTCAAGCTAAGAAGGGTTACCTCTTCCTTCAAACATTCTTTGCTTGCTTCTCCAGCCCCTGCAGTCCCACACTGAGGACACCAGAAACAAAAGGTTTGAAGGATGACTTCTTAGAGATTTATAAGATTTATGAATGTGTTCAGTAAGGTAGAACCTTATTGGAAGTGTTTTCACTTGTCTCCAAGCCTAGGAGCCAGGAGTATAGGGTAGAATCATAGAACATCCCTACAGTGCGGAAGGAGGCCATTTTCCCTACCGAGCTTGCACCAATAACAATCCCACCCAGGCTCAATCCTTGTAACACCATGTATTTACCCTAGCTAGTCCCCCTGATACTAAGGAGCAATTTAGCATGGCTAATCAACCGAACCCGCACATCTTTGGACTGTGGGAGGAAACCAGAGCGTCCGGAGGAAACCCACGCAGACACGGGGAGAACGTGCAGACTCCACGCAGACAGTGACCTGAGGCCAGAATCGAACCTAGATCCTTTGTGCTGTGAGGCAATAGTGCTAACCGCTGTGCCGCTGAGCTGCCAGGAGCCATCAGTATGGGATAGGTACAAATAAAACCAGCAGGCAATTCAGAAGAAAATTGGTTAACTGGAGAGTGGTGCGTTTATGGAACTTGAAATTACAGGGAGGGGAAATACGTGGGGTTGTGGGGATAGGGTGGGGAGATGGTCCTGGGTAAGGTGCTCTGTCGGCAGGTTTGTGAGGACTCAATAGGCCAAATGGCTTCCTTCTGCTCAGTGGCGACGCCGTCCACTATCAACATCCTAGCTGGTTACCATTGACCAGAAATTGAACTGGATTCGCCGTACGGATACATGTTAGAGGTTAGGAATAACTCACCTCCTGACTTCCCAAGTCCTGGCCGCCATCTACAAAACACAACTCGGAATCTGATGGAATTGCCCTGGATGGGTACACCTTCAATAACACTCAGGAAGCTCAACACCATCTAGGACAAAGCAGCTCATATGATTGTCACCTCATCCACAAACAGCCACTCCCTCCACCACTGACACACAACGGCAACAGTTGACAAGATACATTGCATGAACTCACCAATGCTCCTTAAGGCAGTGCCTACCATCCCTGTGACCACTACTTCTAGAAGGACAAGGGAAGCAGAAAGATGGAAAAACCATCACTTGGAAGTTCCCCTCCAAGTCACTCGTCGTCCTGACTTGCAACGATATCATCGCTGGATCAAAATCCTGGAACTCCCTCCCTAACAGCACTGTGGGTGTACCTACACCACCTGGGCTGCAGCAGTCCAAGAGGGCAGCTCTCTCTCACCTTCTGAAGGGCATTTATAGACGTACAATAAATGTTGGCCGAGCCAGCAACACCCACATCCCATAAATCATTTTTTATTTTAATTGGAGAATGGGTATGGGGCTGGCAGTGGGGGGAATGTTGTGGTTGGTGGTTTGGGGATACGGGTCACAGATTCCTTGAACCCATCAGCTAATCTACAACAAAGTCCCCTGATAAAAGCAGGGCTTTCTCTCGAGCAGAGTTAAGTCAGTCTGGGTCACCTTCAATCCGGGCCCACAGCATGCTTGACAAAGCATAACCCAATCGGGTGAGGAGTGACGCACGGAAACATGGCCGATGGGTCAAGATGGCGGCCATCAAGAATAAGGTGAGAGAGAAAGCCACCCGTACCAACTGAGGAAGCAATGATCAGTGCAGAAGGTTCCAGAAAATCAAAGCATCAAAAAATATAAATAATGCCAGAATGGAAATAAAATTTGCATAAATTAGGACCAAAACAGGTTGAAAGAAAAGCTGAGAGTCAACCTGCATTCCTATTTGGTGGAACTCATTGCCACAGAGGTTACTGAGCGTCTTTAAGACAGAGAGAGATAGGTTCTTCCTATAAGGGGATCAAGGGCTACAGGGAGAAGGTAGTAGAATGGGGATGAGAATCGTATCAGCCATGATTGAATGGTGGAGCAGACTCAATGGGCCGAGTGGCCTAATTCTGTTCCTATCTCTTATGGTCTCCGTCCGGCCCAGGCTGTTGTATGTTGTTCAGTTCAGTTCCGTTCAGTGGGTCTAATGAAGAGGTTCTGGGTCTTGCATTAAGTGACAAATCGGTGTCCCAGTGGTTAGCACTGCTGCCTTACAGATTCAGGGACCCGGGTTCGATTCCTGGCTTGGGTCACTGAATGTGCACGTTCTCCCCGTGTCTGTGTGGATTTCCTGTGGGTGCTCCGGTTTCCTCCCACAGTCTGAAAGATGTTAGGTGCATTGACCAGGAAATTTCCCAGTAACTTCATTGCAGTGTTAATGTAAGCATTACTTATGAATAATAAATAAACTTTTACTTTAACTGATAACCCATAGTTATATACATGCATACAGGGTATGTAGCCCAAGCTATCCCTTAGTTCTACAGTACTGGGAACCTGCAAGCGCCTGGTTATCGCCACATTACAATTATCCAGCATAGTCAAGGACTCTACGCACCCTGGGCAAACTCTCTTCCACCTTCTTCCATCAGGGAAGAGATACAAAAGCCTGAGATCATATACCAACTGACTCAAGAACAGCTTCTTCCCTGCTGCTATCAGCTCTCATTAAGTTGACCTTTCTGTCCACCCTAGCTATGACCGTAACACTAAATTCTGAACCTCTCTTTTCCTTCTCTATGAACGATATACTTTCTGTGGCACACAAGAAACAATACTTCTCGCTGTCTCCTAATACATGTGGCAATAATAAATCAAATCAAACGCAGGCATTAATCTTTGGGAGAGGCAGAGTTGAGAAGGAGACTCGCGGGCAAGAGGGAAGTAGAAAGAAATTGAGCCAACATGTCACAGCCAACAGGTAAATGTTTAGTTGGTGACTGGTGATGAAACTTATCTATTTTCTCATTTTTTTTCTCTTGGCATTGTAATTGCCGTTGTTAAGTTAACAACAATAACATTTAAAAGGCATTTGACAAGTGCCCACACAAGAGATTAGTGAGCAAAATTAGAGCTGATTAGGGTAATGTGTTGATGTGGGTAGGGAACTGATTGGTAACAGAGAGTGGGAATAAACGGGTCCTTTTCAGAGTGGCAGGCAGTGACTTATGGGGTACTGCAGGACCCGCAGCTGGGACCCCAACTCTTCACAAGATGCATTAATGATTTGGACGAAGGAATTAAATGCAATACCTCCGAATTTGTAGACAACTCTAAGCTGGGTGGAAGCGTGCATTGTGGAGGGTGCTAAGGGGCTGCAGGATGACTTGGACAAGCTGACTGAGTGGGCAAATAATTGGCAATTGCAATATAGAAGAAGAAGAACAACAACAACCCAGCACGGGAAACAGGCCCTTCGGCCCAACGAGCCCGCGCCGCCACATCACCCCGCACCTATTCTACCCTGCATATAGAACCAGCATAGAAACCCTACAGTGCAGAAACAGGCCCTTCAGCCCATCGAGTCTGCACCGAACACAATCCCACCCAAACCCTATCCCCATATCCCTACACATTTTACCTGCTAATCCCTCTAACCTACACATCCCAGGACACTAAGGGGCAATTTTAGCATAGCCAATGAACCTAACCCGCACATCTTTGGACTGTGGGAGGAAACCGGAGCACCCGGAGAAAACCCACGCAGACACGAGGAGAATGTGCAAACTCCACACAGGCAGTGACCCGAGCCGGGAATCGAACCCAGGACCCTGGAGCTGTGAAGCAGCAGTGCTAACCACTGTGCTACCGTGGTACCATTATAATGTGGATAAATGTGACTTTGGTGACACACACGGGAGGGAAGATTGTTATCTGAATGAGGGCAGTTTCGGAAAAGGGGAAAGTGCGACGTGACCTGGGTGCCATGGTGAAATAGTCGTTAAAGGTTTGCGTGCAGGTATAGCAGACAGTGAGGAAAGCTAATGGCATGCTGGCCTTCACAGCAAGAAGATTTGAGTATAGGAGTGAGGATGTCTTGTTGCAGTTATACAGGGCCTCAGTGAGGCCACACCTTGAATATTATGTACAGTTTTGTTCTCCTAGTCTGAGGAAGGACATCCTTGCTATTGAGGAAGTCCAACAAAGGTTCACCAGACTGATTCCTGGAATAGCAGGACTGACATATGAAGAGAGACTGAATGGACTGGGCTTGCTGCAGCTGTATAGGGCATTGGTGAGGCCGCAGCTGGAGTACTGTGTGCAGTTTTGGGCGCCGCACCTGCGCAAGGATATTTTGGCCCTGGAGGGAGTGCAGAGGAGGTTTACTCGGCTGATACCGGAGTTGAGGGGATTGAGCTATGAGGAGAGGCTGAATAAACTAGGCTTGTACTCGTTAGAGTTTAGAAGAATGAGGGGAGATCTCATTGAGACGTATAAGATGATGAATGGGATGGATAGGATAGAGGTGGAGAGACTCTTCCCGCTCAAAAAAGACAGTAGGACTAGGGGGCACAGCCTCAAGATAAAGGGGGGGCGGTTTAGAACAGAGTTGAGGAGGAACTTCTTCACTCAAAGGGTGGTGAATCTCTGGAATTCTCTGCCCGTTGAAGTGGTGGAGGCTGCCTCGCTAAATATTTTTAAGAAACGGGTTGATGGGTTTTTGATAAGAGAAGGGATTAAGGGTTATGGGGAGAGGGCGGGAAGGTGGAGCTGAGTCACGACAGATCAGCCATGATCTTATTGAATGGCGGGGCAGGCTCGAAGGGCCAGATGGCCTACTCCTGCTCCTATTTCTTATGTTCTTATGTTCTTATGAAATCACTGGAATTTAGAAGAATGAGAGGGGATCTCATTCACCCTGGAATGGAATGGCTTGTTAGGCCATTCCGGGGGAGCAGTTGAGAGTCAACCACATTGTTGTGGCTCTTGAGATACATGTAGGCCAGACCATATAAGAACGGCAAATTTCCCTCCCTGAAGGACATTAGCGAACCAGATGGATTTTTCTGACAATTGATTCATGTTTATCAATAGATTCTTAATTCCAGATTTTTTTAAAATCGAATTCAAATTCCACCAGCGGGATTCCAACCCGGATCTCCAGAACATTAACTGAGTTTCTGGATTAATAGTCTAGCAATAATATCACTGGGCCATCACTTCCACTATACTTGCTATGGAAACAGACAAAATCTGCCTTCGTATAGCACGAGGTGTGGGAATTGGAATAGTTGAAACTAGGAGTTGACGCCATCCTGACTTAATACTATCAGACGTGACTCTAGACCAGCACACGGTGAGTGGTGCTGGTCTAGCCCTACGCGATTCCCGGCTCGGGTCACTGTCTGTGTGGAGTTTGCGCATTCTCCTCGTGTCTGCGGGTCTGTGGGTTTCCTCCGGGTGCTCTGGTTTCCTCCCACAGTCCAAAGATGTGCGGGTTAGGTTGATTGGCCGTGCTAAGAAATTGCCCCTTAGTGTCCAGGGATGAGTAGATTAGAGGGATTAGTGGGTGTAATATGTAGGGATATGGGGGTAGGGCCTGGGTGGGATTGTGTTCGGTACAGAGTCGATGGGCCAAAAGGCCTCTTTCTGCACTGTAGGGTTCTATGATTCTATGAAAAGATTGCCGTTATCAAACACCCTGACTGAATTTGCGTAAAAACTGGAGTAACTCCCACTGATTTTTTTCAGTGGGATTTTCAAAGTGAACCTTCTACACTCAGCACTGCGGGAATCACTCTGCAAAGTGGTGGGCAGGGCTTATTCCCACCGGAGAGGCTGAAATGAGCATGCTCAGCGGAACACTGTGCATGCGCTGATCTCTGGGAGATTGCCAAATAAATTCTCCCAACATTGAGATTGCTGGTCTCTCATTATCTACAGACATCGCTGGCCTCCTCATCCCCCAGTGATACAGACATAGGTAGTCTCTCCATCCCCCATTTAGTGACAGGGTCCAGGCCATTCTGGAGACACAGCGGGGCATTCTGAAGGCACATTGTATTGAGCCCACGGGTGTCGGGGGCTTGTGGGAGACACTGCTGGCCATGGGTGGGACTCTCGCTGCCATTCTGGAGCAGGCCATGGCTGTGAGCCTCGACAACTTAGCCCAGGCTCAGGGGGCTAATTCTGAGGGGTCCCTGAGCTTGGTTTGCTCCAGAGAATGCAGTGGCAGAGGGGCTCCAGAACTCGGCCCAGTCTCAGAGGGCCCGGGCTGAGGGGCAGACATATCTGAGACTCCAGGTGACAGCCAGGTTTGTGGAGCTCAGTTCAGCTGCCCTGGCACCCCATGGAGTGTCCTCAGGGCCTAAGGGCACCCCAAGAGAGGAGAAAGGGGTTCCGAGCCCATCCTGGGGCCTTCCACACAGTGGGCTCCAGAAATCCCGAAACCTTCCGATATTCCCCCCACCTTCCTCACACCGGGGCATCTCAGGGCCAGCTGGATGAATAGGGTGGCACGGAGACATCAGTGTCATCTGCAAGTTGGCTGAGTTACATGAGATTGGAAAGTTGTAGGGTCACTAAGAGGGCGTGGGTGAAGTTCAGCAGTCGTTCATTTTGACCAACCTAAAAAGGATCTTAGTATCCCCTACAGTGCAGAAGGTGGCTGTTTGGCCCATCGAGCCTGCACCGAACGGGCCCCCAGCCCCATCACCCCACATGTTTACCTTGCTAATCCTTCTAACCTACGCATCCTGGGACACTAAGGGGCAATTTAGCACGGCCAATCAACCTAACCCACACATCTTTATGGGCGGCACGGTAGCACAGTGGTTAGCACTGCTGCTTCACAGCTCCAGGGTCCTGGGTTCGATTCCCGGCTCGGGTCACTGCCTGTGTGGAGTTTGCACATTCTCCTCGTGTCAGCGTGGGTTTTCTCCGGGTGCTCCGGTTTCCTCCCACAGTCCAAAGATGTGCCGGTTAGGTTCATTGGCTATGCTAAAATTGCCCCTTAGTGTCCTGGGATGTGTAGGTTAGAGGGATTAGCAAGTAAAATGTGTAGGGATATGGGGATAGGGTCTGGGTGGGATTGTGTTCGGTGCAGACTCGATGGGCCGAAGGGCCTGTTTCTGCACTGTAGGGTTCTATACCTTCTATCTTTGGAATGTGGGAGGAAACCGGAGCATCCGGAGGAAACCCACGCAGACACGGGGAGAACGTGCAAACACGGTACAGACAGTGACCCGAGCCGGGAATCGAACCCAGGTCCCTGGAGCTGGGCTAACTACTGCGCCGCCCCCTAATAAACGAAATCAAATTAACTGAGGGACAAATTAAAAGGGACAGCCCCCCCCCCCCCCCCCCCAGAAAGGAGGGAACCACCCAAAACAAAAGACCAAATAGAAACGAAGCTCAAAATATAAAACTGGAATGTGATTAAAGGGGTTGATAATACATTCCAGTCCCTGCCACGCCTCAACGGTTCCCTCAGACACTACACGCTCCCTCTCCAGGGACGTCCAGCCACGAATGTAGCCACAGTAGAGGGACCGACTGTTGGGTCGGATGACCCCCTCGGTCATCCGCTGCCTGGACCTGTTGACGGCGAGTTTGGCCAGGCCCAGGAGCAGGTTCACGAGGAGGTCCTCCGCCTCCCCCGCCCCACTCCACACCGGGTGTCCGTCAGTCAGGAACGTGGGACTGAAGGGCAAGCAAAAACATCACAGCAGGTTTTAAAGGTGACTAAGATGATGAATGGGATGGATAGGATAGAGGTGGAGAGACTCTTCCCGCTCAAAAAAGACAGTAGGACTAGAGGGCACAGCCTCAAGATAAAGGGGGGGCGTTTTAGAACAGAGTTGAGGAGGAACTTCTTCACTCAAAGGGTGGTGAATCTCTGGAATTCTCTGCCCGTTGAAGTGGTGGAGGCTGCCTTGCTAAATATTTTTAAGACGCGGGTTGATGGGTTTTTGATAAGAGAGGGGATTAAGGGTAATGGGGAGAGAGCGGGAATGTGGAACTGATCCACTTCAGATCAGCCATGATCTTATTGAATGGCGGGGCAGGCTCGAAGGGCCAGATGGCCTACTCCTGCTCCTATTTCTTATGTTCTTATGAAAGTGCAGCCTAAAACATTCAACGTAGACATGGTCCGCGGACTCCCGCAAGATCGCAAAAAGGGCAGGGGAGCCTGTGAACTGTTGAATGCTGCACGCACCAGTCCCCACCCCAGGTCCCTGGGATAGTGGGGGAGGATCCTTTTATAGAAGGATCGGCAATGGGGACCTCTGCTACCAGATGGCAACAAGGCATGCATTGGGATAGTTGACACAAACATTGACGGGGGGAGTTCAGCCGCGGGTGAGGCGAATCTGTCGGGAATGTGTGGGTGGGGACTGAAGGAAATGGGTTCTGTCTTCCCAATGAGCTCATTCAATAGTGGATGTCAGGCAAGCAGATAAACCATTGTGTGTGTGTGTGTGTGTGTGTGTGTGTGTGGAGGGAGTGTGGGGGGGTGGGGGGGGAGACAGGATGTAGATGGGAAACGGAAGTGGGGTGGGGTTGGGAGTTGCAGGAGTAACTCCTTTTGGGGTTACCTGCAGTAATGCTACAGAACGAGAGAGGCCTCTGCAGTCGATTCTCTGTTTTTGATTCATTCATGGGGCATGAGCATTGCTGGCTGGCCAGCATTCATTGCCCATCCCTAGTTGCCCTTGAGAAGGTGGCGGTGAGCTGCCTCCTTGAGTCCACGTGCTGTGGGTTGACCCGCAATGCCGTTAGGGAGGGAATTCTAGGATTTGACCCAGCGACAACGAAGGAACGCCGATATATTTCCAAGACAGGATGGTGAGTGGCTTGGGGGGGAACTTGCAGGTGGTAGTGTTGCCATCTATCTGCTGTCCTTGTCCTTCTAGATGGAAGTGGCCATGGGTTTGGAAGGTGCTGTCTAAGGATCTTTGATGAATTGCTGCAGTGTGTCTTGTAGACAACAGACACTGCTGCTACTGAGCGTGGAGGGAGTGGGCGTTTGTGGCTGGGGTGCCAAATCAAGTGGGCTGCCTTGTCCTGGATGGTGACAACCTTCTTGAGTGTTGCTGGAGCTGCACCCATCCAGGCAAGTGGGGAGTATTCCAACACACTCCTGACTCGTGCCTTATAGATGGTGGGCAGGCTTTGGGGAGTCAGGAGGTGAGTTACTCATCGCAGTATTCCCAGCCTCTGACCTGTGCTTGTAATCACTGTGTTCATGTGGCGAGTCAAGTTGAGTTTTTGGTCAATGGTAACCTCACAGATGTTGGTACGATTGGCTGTGACCTGGCTGTGATTGAATGAGTAGATAGATAAGAATAGATGGCGGTGGAGAGGTGTTGGAGGATGATGGTGAGTCTAAGGAGATCAAAGTCTGCATTGTAGTATTCATACTCACTGAACATCAATAGACACCCCTTGTCATGATATTGGTATTGAGAAACAAGGCAATGGGGGTGATTCTCCCATCCTACTGCAGTGCTTTAGTAGCACGGTGGTCTGTTAGACATCAGCGGGGAGTCAATGGCTGGAGTCACGACTGGCGTAAGTTTTCCGACATAATCAGCCTCAGACTGGAAACTGGCAAAAAATGGGCAGGAAAGTCTCCTGTTTTCCTGTCTGTTGGGTAGAATTTTCCATCCGCGCTCATCCCTAAACCGGAAAATGATCCCTAAGATCGACAGACCTTCCCAAGTTCCATCCCTCATCCATGACAATTGCCACGGCAGGCGGAATGGGAAAATTCACCCTTAGTGGGTTTTTTTTGGGAGAATCCCAGCCGATATTTCTCCAGTTGTTAACATAAGAATATAAGAAATAGGAGCAGGAGTAGGCCATCTAGCCCTTCGAGCCTGCCCCGCCATCCAATAAGATCATGGCTGATCTAGCAGTTTCCCACAGAAACCTAATCAACATAAAAACTGTTCTCCCATTCTGTTCAGAATGGCACCTCCATATAGGGTGCAGAGAGCAGTGGCAACTTGCTCCCTCACCCTATCCTACCCCTAGGGATCATGTTGGTAGGAGTAAAGAATCCTTGACAAGGCAACATACAGCATCGTACGACAGGACAGAATTTCTCTCACAAAACTGATCTATCAAAATTCGCTTTGGTTGGTTTGACACCCTGGCCCAGTGAGTGGCATTCTAAGTCAGAAGGTCAGGAGTTCAAATCCCATTTCAGCGCCGTCTGACTTAACACTTCATTGCAGTACAGAGGGAATGCTGCCCTGCTGAAGTAGTCATCCCTCTGCCCACACAAGTGGATGTGCGACTTGGGGCAGGGGAGGAGAGGAAATATCTTTTCCCAAAGGTAGGGGAGTCTAAATCTAGAGGGCATAGGTTTAAGGTGAGAGAGGAGAGATACAAAAGTGTCCAGAGGGACAATTTTTTCACGTGGAGAGTGGCAAGTATTTGGAACAAGCTCCCAGAAGTACTAGTAGAGGCAGGTACAATTTTATCTTTTAAAAAGCATTTAGATAGTTACATGAGTACAATGAGTATAGAGGGATATGGGCCAAATGTGGGCAATTGGGATTAGTTTAGGGGTTTAAAAAAAGGGTGGCATGGACAAGTTAGACTGAAGGGTCTGTTTCCGTGCTGTAAACCTCTATGACTCTATGAGAATGTGTAAGCTCTATGACTCTATGAGAATGTGTAAGCTCTACACAGACAGTGACCCAAGCCGGGAATCGAACCCAGGCCCCTGACACTGTGAGGCAGCAGTGCTAACCCTCTGTATTAGCACACAGTATCTTCACCGAGGGAGTGGTGATTGTGTGGAATTCACTACCACAGTAGTAGGGAAAAAGTGAAGGAGTGTGGGTTGCTGCAGGAGAGGAAGGAATGGAAAGAGTTAAACAGACAGCACTGTAGTATTCACACTCACTGCAGGCAGACAGGACAAAATACAAATAGTGATGTCTCAGACAGCACTAAAACAGTCACACCCCACGGAGGATCATTCCAAAGTTACAATAACCACATGAGAATTAATGGGCCGAAGGGCCTGTTTCCCGTGCTGGATTGTTCTTTGTTTTATCAAGGCTCCAAAATGTCTAGAGGAACCATTGTCCCTCTGAAAAACTAATCAAGTATCCAGGAGATAGGACAATTAAAACCCAATCAAAATCAGTTTGACAAAACAATGCTTTGATATTGTAAACAGGTAGACAGGAGATGTCTGGAAAATGATTAAAACTAAAGCACACAAGACAATGGAACCGCATAATGTAATCAAAAACAATATGATGACCCGATGTAAAGGTAGTGCTTTGTAAAGTAAAGAAAGGGGTATAGGAATCTGTAAGAACCAATGCTCAGTAGTGTAGTTTGGAAATAAGCTGTAGTTACAGCCGTGAGTTCTGCTCTTGCTTGTGCACGTTGAATAAAGCTGCGTTTGTTGAAGTTTTGCACAGTGTCAGAAGACTCAGTTTGTTCATTTCCTCCTACCACCATAGAAAGTGGTTGGAGTGAAACATTGTGTGATTTCAAGAAGGAAGCAAATGTAGCACTTGGGGCTAAAGAGATCAAAAGAAATGGAGGAAAGAGGGGATTAGGATATTGAATTTGATGATCAGCCATGATTGAAAGGCCGAATGGCCTACATCTGCTTCTAGTTTCCATGTTGAGGAGGAAGGCTTGAATCGAAATGGTGTTTAAACTGTATACAAACAAGTTCAACACTGATACAGGTCTAGTTCCACTGACTCCTGGGCTCACACTGGAGGCTCCCTCCTACCGGGACCCATGCCCTAACACCCAATAGGTGACATTCATGTGCTTCCTCCTGACAGTCTCATGACCCAGTAACATCTGTCCCTTAAAGAGGCCATGCTCCCACACTCTCCCACTGGCCTATCCAATGTTCATGCCTCAACCAACATATGTAAAAACAGATTATCTGGTAGTTATATTGCTGTTGATGTGGGAATAATGGGAAGCTGCATTTGCTATGTATCATGTAAGAGTGACTACATTTTTAAAAAAGACTTCCATTTGTTGTAAAGCAGTTTGCGATATTACGAATGTGCAGTTGAAAGGAATTTAATTACAAAATGTGCTGGGAAATGTTGAGAAGCCTGCAGCAGGCCGAATTGAAGCTAGGTTGAAATGAAAAACGGCACCATCTACTTTGCAGTAAATCATTTTCCTTGTAAATGTTGAGTAAGTACAGGCCAAGCCTTGGAGGCTTGCTGGGATGCGAGTGTCTCACAGCGACTGTAAGAAGGATTCTGAGAGCATGTCCTGCTATCAATAATTGCAGGAGATTACAGTATTCTCTGACATGGTGGGAATGACATCGATAAGTGGAGATGAGAGGGGTTATCTAACCCAATCTTCTATATAAAATAATACTGGGCCCCAAGATCGCACTACTCAACGGTGTCTAGTTTTTTCGTCCAGCAGGTATTAAATTCTCCTTCAGCGAAAAAGTGCTCCCTATTTCTGCCCACTTATTTGTATCATTGTGACTTGTCCTATTCTGGTTCTAGCATACATTGTGTTCTATATTTATCTTGAAAGAGAGCTTGTCTTCTGAGAAACTTCCAGTTTACCACCAGCTTCGGTGAAAAGTTTAGTGAAAAATTGTACTGTCAAGTCAGCGGGCTCCATCTTTGAAGCGATGATAACCTGTTACAGGCAGCCCTGGAGCTAAAGATTTATGTTGCTGGTTTTAGTGGGGAGTTTCTGATTCCCAACGGGTCCATGTCCCATTCTGGTCGACATGCAGAGCACACATATCTGATGCTGCCACCTCATTTACTTGACTGCAGTGAAGATCAAGGGTCTTTTGCACTATTGGCTGCCTTAGTCCTCAATAAGAACCCGAGGAACATAGCCTGTGGTGCCACTAGCCTGCTCCTCTTAAAGGCGGTCAGTCCTTCTCGAAGAGAGGTTGCATTCAGTTACAATAGGAACCTATTGAATATTATTGCTGACTGGGTAGTCAGTGGCCTAGTGGTGGCACAGCGGCCCAATGGTTAGCACTGCTGCCTCACAACGCCAGGGACCCGGGTTCGATTCCTTGCTTGGGCCACTGTCAGTGTGGGGTTTGCACGTTCTCGTCATGTCTGCATGGGTTTCCTCTGGGTGCTCCAGTTTCCTCCCACAGTCTGAAAGACATGCTGGTTAAGTGCATTGGCCGTGCTAAATCCTCCCACAGTGTACCCGAACAGGTGCCAGAATGTAGCAACGAGGGGATTTTCACAGTAACTTAATTGCAGTGTTAATGTAAGCCTACTTGTGATACTAATAAATAAACTTCAGTGAGGCCAGTGCTTTATGTGGATAAATAATAAGCTTATCAGGGTAAGAGACTAATCTAAACCTTGTGTTAGTTCCATAGACGCTGCTTCCAGCCTTGGCCACAGGATGAAGGTAAGACTTTTTTCATTAACAAACTTCCAAAAAGCAAGATATGGTGAACTAAAGCGATTGCACTTTTTGCATGAATCAACAGAACACCCTGTAATGATTTGTGCTGTATTTGTGATCTCACGTGTGCGTAAGTAATTAAAAGATTGACACGTTCAGGTACTCATCATGCATTATAATCCTCAACAGCAGTGGTGGGGGTGGGCATCTGAGCTGATGATTGGGGGGGGCCATTGATGTACAGGGTGGGGGAATGGAGTGGAAGCACATATCAACTGATATACTGGGGGGGTCAGCGTATGCGCAGTGGCCCCCACAGCACCCTGCTGCCAGCCTCACGGGTGGGATCACCCCCCCGCCCACCCACTCTGCCAGTGCAAATCCCCTGATGCCCTCTGTGTTGCACTGAGTGCCTGAATTAATTTCACTCAGCTCGCCCAGAAGATGGGTGGGAAAGACCCCCATTTGCCCGCTTGTTTTTGGGCAGTTGGTTTTTTTTTTGGAAATATTACTGCCAACACAACTGACACTGCAGCACTCCCTCAATGCCGGCTTGGAATATCATGGGAGTGAGATGTGGATCCCCTCCCCCCTCCAACCACTGGCATGGAGGCTAGAGTGACATCACTGAGGGATGAGCATTGGTGAATTAGATATAGATGATCTGGAGGAGGGAACCGAGTGCAGGGTGTCGAAATTTGCTGATGACACCAAGATTGGGGGAACGGCAAATTGTGCGGAGGGTGGGGAGAGTCTGCAGAAGGATCTAGATAGGCTGGGCGAATGGGCCAGGAACTGGCAAATGGAATTTAATGTTGGCAAGTGTGAAGTTGTCCACTTTGGTAGGAAGGATTATTACTTACATGGTGAAAAACTGCAGCATGCGATGGTGCAGAGGGACCTCGGGGTCCTTGTGCATGAGTCGCAAAAACCCAGCTTGCAGGTAGTCAGGAAGGCGAATGGGATGCTGGCCTTCATAGCGAGGGGGATTGAATATAAAAGTAGGGAGGTCTTGCTGCAGCTGTATAGGGCATTGATGAGGCCGCAGCTGGAGTACTGTGTGCAGTTTTGGTCGCCGCACTTACGCAAGGATATTTTGGCCTTGGACGGAGTGCAGAGGAGGTTTACTTGGCTGATACCGGAGTTGAGGGGGTTGAACTATGAGGAGAGGCTGAATAAACTAGGCTTGTACTCGTTAGAGTTTAGAAGAATGAGGGGAGATCTCATTGAGACATATAAGATGATGAATGGGATGGATAGGATAGAGGTGGAGAGGCTCTTCCCGCTCAAAAAGGACAGTAGGACTAGGGGGCACAGCCTCAAGATAAAGGGAGGGGCGGTTTAGAACGGAGTTGAGGAAGAATTTCTTCACTCAAAGGGTGGTGAATCTCTGGAATTCTCTGCCCGTTGAAGTGGTGGAGGCTGCCTCGCTAAATATTTTTAAGATGCGGGTTGATGGGTTTTTGATAGGCAAGGGGATTAAAGGTTATGGGGAGAGGGCGGGAAGGTGGAACGGAGACACGACAGATCAGCCATGATCTTATTGAATGGCGGAGCAGGCTCGAAGGGCCAGATGGCCTACTCCTGCTCCTATTTCTTATGTTCTTATTGGTAAAAACATATCATCTTGTCATTGCAGTTTGTGGGAGCTTGCTGTTCATTTATTTAATGACAAATGGGATTACACTGAAAGACTGTAAAATGGCTGTAAAGTGCTTTGCGTCCTGTGGAAAGCAATGACTAAATGTAAGTTCTTGCTCCTTAATGGCTTTGGGGAAACGTATTCAGGTTCAAGTCATCAGTCCCAGCATTACATTTTTGGGACACTGGCATAACCCCCCCCCCTGTCGCTGGTTCTGTTCCAGCAGTGCCAACTATTGGGTGGTAAATCTGAAGAAAGCCAGGCTTCTGTCTCAAAGGCCTCCTTTGGTGGCAGTTTCCATTTCCAATGTTTCTCACTCGGCTGATGTTTTGGAGAACGAAACCCACTCAGAACAATTTGCTCTTCCATCGCATCCTTAATGTGACAAAATGAGACACTTATAGAAACCCCCTCAGTGCAGAAAGAGACCATTCAACCCATCGAGTCTGCACTGACTCTCTGAAAGAGCATTCCACCCAGGCCCTCCCTTCTGCCCTATCTCTCTAACACCCACCTGGCCAATGCACCCAACCCAACACATCGTTGGAGTGTGGGAGGAAACTGCAGCACCTGGAGGAAACCCATGCAGACACGGGGAGAATTTGCAGACTCCACATGGACCGTGATCCAAGGTCGGAATTGAACCTGGGAACCTGGTGCTGTGAAGCAGCGGTGCTAATCACTGTGCCACCGTGCCACCCCCTTACTGGGCATTATCAAACAAATTGACATCGAGTCCCATCAGGCGATATTAGGACAGGTTTGTTGAAAATAGTAAGTTTAAGCAGAATCTTAAAGGTAGTTAGAGAGGCGGAGAGATTTAGGGAGGGAGTTTAACAACTTACAGTCCAGGCAGCTGAAGGTACAGCCACCGGGGTCAGATATTGGGAATGCTCGAGAGACCAGAATTGGAAGAAGGCTGAAGGGCTGCAGACGGTTACGTGGAGGGGGAAGGGATGGAGAGATCTGAACACAAAGGTGACTGTTGTTAAAATGAGACATCAACAGGCTGAGAGCAAATGTACATGAATGAACACAGGGCTGACGGGTGACTGGGCTTGGTTCGGGCTACCATTGTCCGGGTTACAATTCGGGAGTTTTGGATGACCTCAAGTTGATGTAGATTGGGACACACAGTGACACAGTGGTTAGCACTGCTGTGTCAGAGTGCCAGGGACCTGGGCTCGATTTCTGGCTTGGGTCACTGTTTGTGTGGAGCCTGCACATTCTTCCCATGTCTGCATGGGTTTCCTCCGGGCGCTCCAGTTTCCTTCCACAGTCCGAAAGACGTGCAGCTCAGGTGCATTGGCCTAGCTAAATTCTTCCTCAGTGTACCAGTACAGGTGCTGGACTGTGGCGACTAGAGGATTTTCACAGTAACTTCATTGCAATGTTAATGTAAGCCTACTTGTGGCTTAGTAAATAAATAAAGTAGGAGGCTAACAGGGTCAGCATTGGAATTTGTCAAGTCTAGGCTATTAGAGGAATGGATTTGGGTTCCACCAGCTGATGAGAATGAGGAACAGAGGTAGTTAGAAATCATAGAATCTCTATTGTGCAGAAGGAGGCCATTTAGCCCAACAAGTCTGCACCAATCCCACTCAGGCCCAAATCCACTTAGTTAAACTTGCTAATTCTTCTAACATACCACATCCCGGGACACTAAGGGGCAATTTAGCATGTCCAATCGAGCTAACCCACGCATCTTTGCATGGCAGGAGGAAATTGAAGAAAACCACGCAGACACAGGAAGAACGTGCAAACTCCAGCGACCCAAGCAGGGAATGGAACCCAGATCCCTTGAGCTGTGCTAACCACTGTGCCGCCGTCTCACCCATTGGGCTTTCGAAGTGTGTGTCCACGGACAGAAAGCTCGATAATTTACTCTCGGTGTTGCATGAGTTTTTCAAGCTCTTTTTTTTTTAACCCACTGGGTTTAATGGGGTCAAGAGCCGGTTGAGAACGGTGGGGAGGGGCAAACATATTAACCCAGAGAGCATTCAGAGATGCTGGCTGTTCCAACTGGATAAGGGCGAGGATGAGTGGGGAAGAGAATTTGTTCAGCAGTGTGACTGAGGACAATAATCATTGCAGGAGGATGTTATTTTGCTTGGCGAGTGATGAAGAACTCAGCCGCATTACTTCCAGAGGGTGAGAGTACGTGTTTTCAATTAAATCCAAAGTGTGTCTTCAGTTACCCCACCAGCTTGAGTTGCTTGTCGCACATTTCCTGCTCATTAGCTTTCTGTATTACTGTTCAAAGGTTGAATCAAATCTCCATGGGA
Organism: Prionace glauca; assembly: GCA_037974335.1. Lineage (NCBI taxonomy): Eukaryota > Metazoa > Chordata > Chondrichthyes > Carcharhiniformes > Carcharhinidae > Prionace > Prionace glauca. The sequence goes on along the minus strand of CM075725.1, from coordinate 133,692,582 downwards.
GTGTGAAAGGAAGAATTTCCTCTTGTTTTTTTTTTAAGTTTGTTATTAGATTTTTTTTTTAATGCTTCACTGAGGCTGAGTCCCCAATGCCTGTATAATTATTAGTCTAATTTGCAGTGGAAACATTAATTGTTTTGGCGCTTGCTGTGCCTTTGTGCGAGCGATGACAGTTTCCACGGCAACTGTGGTGCTCCAAAAGCTCTGTGAGTTGGATCTTCCGTGCGGATGGAAGTTACCAGATCGCGGGGTTTGAGGGGGGAGAGCTTTCAGAGGATTAGAAGCCCAGAGGCTTGTGAAACTGTAGAATTCGTTGCCACAGGAGGATGTGGAGGCCAGGTCATTGAGTGTACTCAAGACGGAGATTGATAGGTTCTTGATAGGTAAGAGGATCGAAGGTTAGACTCAGGGCAGACTTGATGGGCTGAATGGCCTTCCTCTGTACTGTAGGGATTCTATTTGTTACAGGGAAAAGTTGGGGGGAATGGGGTTCAGAAACTTACCATCCATGATTGAATAGCAGAGCAGACGCAATGGGCCAGATGGCCTAATTCTATTCCCATATCTCATGGTCTTAGAAGGTGGCCAGGGATCGTAGGGGAGGGAAGATTGTTGGGGAGGGGGGGGGGGGGGGGGTGGTGGTGAGGTGGTGGGAGCGGAGGGGTAAGCTAGTTGAATGATCTGGTGGCAGGTGCAGGTGGGGAGGAGGTGGGTTGGTGTAGTCAGGGGGAGAAATGAGAGGGAGAGGCAGAGTTGAGAGTGTGAAGTAACAGAAGATGTGCTGCTTACCACAGACATGTGTGTCCTGGTGGTCTTTTGGCACAACCAGGTACCTGAGAGATTGCGTGGAAGGCCGCGCTTGAGTAGATGTGGCATTCCAGGGGAGAGGAACATGGGAAGGAGAGGTTGAAACCCTGGCTGGGAATCCTTTGGTAATATCAAATGGAATAGTTTCCCCAGGGGCAGTCCTGGTTGAGTTGAACTTAAATCACTGCAATCTAACCGGTGGTTTTGGATAGTGGTGTGTTTTGGCCAATTTGAATATCTCAGTAAATGACTTGGAATCGGGCTAGTGTGGAGTCTGCACGTTCTCCCCATGTCTGCGTGGGTTTCCTCCGGGTGCTCCGGTTCCCTCCCACAGTCTGAAAGATGTGCTGCTTAGGTGCATTGGTCATGCTAAATTGCCCCTTAGTGTACCCAAACAGGCACCAAGTGTGGTGACTAGGGGATTTTCACAGTAATTTCATTACAGTGTTAATGTAAGCCTATTTATGACACTAATAAATAAGCTTTAAACATGGGCACCACAAGGCTTATCCATATCTGCAAACACTCTACTGTTTCTCAATTTGAATTGAACTTTAACATGACTTTCATAGAATCATAGAACCCTACAGTGCAGAAACAGGCCCTTCGGCCCATCGAGTCTGCACCGAACACAATCCCACCCAGGCCCTACCCCCATATCCCTACATAGTTTACCCACTAATCCCTCTAACCTACACATCCCAGGACACTAAGGGTCAATTTTAGCATAGCCAATCAACCTAACCAGCACATCTTTGGACTGTGGGAGAAAAGCGGAGCACCTGGAGGAAACCCACGCAGACACGAGGAGAATGTGCAAACTCCACACAGGCAGTGACCCGAGCCAGGAATTGAACCCAGGTCCCTGGAGCTGTGAAGCAGTGCAGTGCTAACCCACTGTGCTACCGTGCCGGTAATCTTGGAACCACTTCTTTTTTTCAATCCTTGTCGCCAATTCATCAGTTAGACAAACAACAGTTGCAATGTTTATTTAGATGTTACTATAATAAAAAGGCTTGCAGTCTCAAGGCTGCCAGTCAGCTTCTGAGAAGGGTCAGGAATTCAGCGCAGTGATCCCTCACCCTGTTCCCTGAATAGTTTCCCAGCGACCCTTGCTCTGCAGATAGAATCTTAAAGGGACAATCACCAGAGCTTCTTTACCCAAGAGACCGAGAGAGTTTTGAGAACATGGAACTTCTTACCACAAGGAGCGGTTCTGGTGAATAGTTTGGCTGTATTTCAGGGGGCGCTCGCTGCCTCAGCACACCAGGGAGAGAGGAACTGAAGGATCTTGTGATTGGGTGAGAAGAGGAGAGGTGGGAAAAGGTTCATGTGGAACATGAACACTGATTTTGACCTGTTAGGCAGAACGTCCTATGAAGTCAGCATGATGGCACAGTGGTTAGCACTGCTGCGTCACAAAGAACAATTTAGCACAGGAAACAGGCCCTTCGGCCCAACGAGCCCGTGCCGCCCATTTTAACACTCAGTGAGTGCCTCATTCCAATCCTCCTTCTACCTCTGCCTTTTGTCTGCATCTCATGGACCTCACAATAAATGGGTGCAAATTTACAGTGCCATGGACCTGGGTTCAATTCCGGCCTTGGGTCACTGTCTGTGCGGAGTCAGCACATTCTCCCTCCGTCCGCGTTGGTTTCCTCCGGGTGCTCCGGCCTCCTCTCACCATTCAAAAATGTGTGGGTTAAGCTGATTAGCCATTCTAACTTGCCCCTTAATGTCCCGGGACGTGTAGGTTAGAGGGACGAGCGGGGTAAATGTGGGGATAGGGCCTGGGGTGGGATTGCTGTCAGGGTAGATTTGATGAGCCTCTTTCTGCACTGTAGGGTTTCTATGAAGTCCGCGTAACGCTATTTATATTCTTTCTCAAGACTTCAATGTGAGTTTATTCTCATAATCAAGGCTTGTACTGGGGAGAGTGTGGCTGGAAAATTCTACCCCCTGTCTCAGTTTGTCGTCATTTCTCGAGACTCATATTTATACAGTGCCACTCACATCAGCAGGACATCTCATAGAATCATAAATCCCTGCAGTGCAGAAGGAGGCCATTTGGCCCATCGAGTCTGCATCGACCACAATCCCACTGAGGCCCCCATCCCTGTAAATGCATGGATTAACCCACTCGACCCACGAATACTGAAGGGCAATTCAATTCGGACAAAAAACCTAACCTGTACGTCTTTCATCTGTGGGAGGAAACAGGAGCACCCGGAGGAAACCCACGCAGTCACGGGGAAAACGCCCCAAGGCACTTTACAGCCAATTAAGTACTGTCGAAGTGTGGCCCCTGTTGTAATTTCGGAAACACAGAAGTCAGTCTAGGCACAGCAAGATCCCACAAACAGCCATGTCATGATTTGATTTTGGTTTATTATTTTCACATGTATTAGTATACGGTGAAAAATATTGTTTCTTGTGCCCTCTACAGACAAAGCGTACCCTTCCTAAAGAAGGAAAAGAGAGAGTGTTGAATGTAGCGTTACAGCTAGGGTGTGGAGAAAGATCAACTTAATGTAAAGTAGGTCCATTCAAAAGTCAGATGGCAGCAGGGAAGAAGCTGTTCTTGAGTTGGTTGGCACGTGACCTCAGACTTTTGTATCTTTTTCCCGACGGAAGAAGATGGATGAGTATATGCCTGGTGTGAATGAGGTCCTTGATTATGTTGGCGGTTTTTAAGAACATAAGAACATAAGAAATAGGAGCAGGAGTAGGCCATCTAGCCCTTCGAGCCTGCCCCGCCATTCAATAAGATCATGGCTGATCTGTCGTCACTCAGCTCCACCTTCCCGCCCTCTCCCCATAACCCTTAATCCCTTCTCTTATCAAAAACCCATCAACCCGTTTCTTAAAAATATTTAGCGAGGCAGCCTCCACCACTTCAACGGGCAGAGAATTCCAGAGATTCACCACCCTATGAGTGAAGAAGTTCCTCCTCAACTCTGTTCTAAACCACCTCCCCTTTACCTTGAGGCTGTGCCCCCTAGTCCTACTGTCTTTTTTGAGCGGGAAGAGTCTCTCCACCTCTATCCTATCCATCCCATTCATCATCTTATACGTCTCAATGAGATCTCCCCTCATTCTTCTAAACTCTAACGAGTACAAGCCTAGTTTATTCAGCCTCTCCTCATAGCTCAACCCCTTCAACTCCGGTATCAGCCTAGTAAACCTCCTCTGCACTCCCTCCAGGGCCAAAATATCCTTGCGCAGGTGCGGCGCCCAAAACTGCACACAGTACTCCAGCTGCGCCGAGGGCCGTGGGAATGGTTGACAGAGTCAATGAATAGGAGGCTGGTTTGAGTGAGGGACTGGGCCTTGTTCACAACTATTTGTAGATCCTTGCGATCTTGGGCAGAGCAGTGGTCATACCAAGCTGTGATACAAACCGAAAGAATGCTTTCTACCCTGCGTCTGTGAAAGTTGGTGAGAGCGGTTGCAGGTATGCCGAATTTCCTTAGTCTTCTGAGAAAGTAGAGGTGTCAGTGGTCAGTGATCAGTTTTAACAATGTCGGTGGGTGGGCGGAGAAGGGATCGATATTGGCCAGGACACCTGCTCACCTCTGAAATAGCATCATGGGATCTTTAATATGTATCTGATATTTGAGGTGGGGGCAGTGGCCCTGAGATAAATGTTTCATGCAAATTACAGATAAGGTAAAAAGTGTCTGGGTGAAGGAATAGGGAGTTCCTTCTGGTTTTCTGAATGTTTAGTGCCAGCTGCGACTACAAACTGAGATGGGGGGTGGGGGGGGAGGGGGGAGGGGGGTGGGGGTGGGGCTGGGGTGGGGGGGGCAGAATTTTCTGGCAGCGCACGCGCGCCACGAGTTTGGAAAACTCCCGCCTGGGGTCAACAAACATTTTCCTGGTCCGTGTCCTGCCCCGCTACAATTCCTGCTGTAGGCGGGATAGGAGGATTTCACCCAGGGAGGTATCAGCTGCTCGAATCTTCAACATGAGAAGCTCTGGACTCAATGGCATGGTATCTCTGAGCAGTGCCAAGGGAGATATGTTATTTGTGCAGAAGTTTTAACGTTGTAACGATGACTTATGTTGTTTTGTGCTCTTTAAATTGTTAACGTTCAAGTAAGGGTTGCTTAAGTAGTCCAATTTTCATGGAGACATCTATCTTATTGATGGAATTTTATTTATATTAATACGTTTCCCATACAGTTAGGAACCAAGCTAATTCATGTACTTTTAATAAAACGCTAAATGTATCATCTTAATGAAGTTTCTTTGCATTTAATTACATCTCATTTGTATCAAATTACTTTTCTTCTTGAACTGTCTTCTTTCTTTTAAGTACTCGGTTACAGTAATGAAGTGTGCCATTATTGCCGGATTTGGGATGAGATGCTAATCTGTATCCCACGCCATTGCTGATGGTGATCAACACTTTGTAACTACAGGCTAGTGTAGCTACACGGGAGATAGCATCCAGTTCTGAATTACTGGGGCCGGGTAAATCAAACTCAATGCTACCATTTTCTCAATCCCCCTGTGAAAATTGGACACAGCAAGGTGATGTGCAATGTGAAGTGGTTGAAGGTAAACGATTGGCACAAGTAGCACTCGGAATGTGAAACAACGTTTTGATATCAAACCAAGGCTTGGTAGCGGTGGAAGCGCGTGTATGGTTACAGTACATAGGAATGGTCCTTTGTTATGGTTGCAGTGTGGGGATGGCCCTGTGTTGTGGTTACAGTGTGGGGAATGGTCCTGTGTTGTGCTTACAGTGTGGGGATGGCCCTGTGTTGTGGTTACAGTGTGAGGATGGTCCTGTGTTGTGCTTACAGTGTGGGGATGGCCCTGTGTTGTGGTTATAGTGTGAGGATGGTCCTGTGTTGTGCTTACAGTGTGGGGATGGCCCTGTGTTGTCGTTACAGTGTGAGGATGGTCCTGTGTTGTGCTTACAGTGTGAGGATGGTCCTGTGTTGTGCTTACAGTGTGGGGATGGCCCTGTGTTGTGGTTACAGTGTGGGGAATGGTCCTGTGTTGCAGTTACAGTGTGGGGATGGTCCTGTGTTGCGGTTACAGTGTGTGGATTCTCTCATGTTCTGGCAACCATGTGCAGATGGTCCTGTGTTGTGATTACACTGCGGGGATGGTCCTATGTTGTGGTTATAGTGCAGGGATGGTCCTGTGTTATGGTTACAGTGCAGGAATGGTCCTGTGTTGTGGTTACAGTGCAGGAATGGTCCTGTGTTGTGGTTACAGTGCAGGAATGGTCCTGTGTTGTGGTTACAGTGCAGGAATGGTCCTGTGTTGTGGTTACAGTGTGGGGATGGTCCTGTGTTGTGGTTACAGTGTGGGGGTGGTTCTGTGTTGTGGTTACAGTGCAGGAATGGTCCTGTGTAATGGTTACAGTGCGGAGATGGTCCTGTGTTGTGGTTACAGTGTGGGAATGGTCCTGTGTAGTGGTTACAGCGTGGGGGTGGTCCTGTGTTGCGGTTACAGTGCGGGGATGGTCCTGTGCAGTGGTTACAGTGTGGTGATGGTCCCCTATGTTATTTGCAATGGGGGATTTTCCTGTATGATGCAGTGTTTGGCTGTTACTCCAGTGTAAACTTTGGAGGTCTGTTTCCCTCAGTCCGCTCTCATTGTTGAAGGTGAAGCCAATACTTGGTGAAAGTGGGGATGGAGTGGATGATTTGGGGAAAGATGCCTTGTATCTATACAGTGCCTTTGAAAAGTATTTTATGCCGTTGCAAAGTATTTTACAGCCATTGAGGAATGTGGACAGTGTTGGAAACATGGCAGCCACCCTGAAATGCCAGGAATCCACAATACGATAATGAAGTGATTTGTTTTTTTAACGGGTTTCACTGCAGGTTAAAGATTGATGTGGACACTGGGGTGAACTGCTGTTCTGTTCTTCAAATCATGCAGAAGGATCTTTTCATATAGTCAAGCAGCTGGAGAGAGACCAGCTCCTCCAACAGCGCAGCATTCCCTCCACACCGCACCCAAATACCAGTCTAGATTTTGTGTTCAGGTCACCAGATGGTCTCCTCTCCCCATCTATCCCAGATCTCCATGATTTAATCCCACAAAACAAGATTCCACTCCAATTACAGTTTCTGAAACAGCTCTTGCTAATGCTACAAATGGTAATCAACATGGCTGTGATCATTGTACACTGTCCCTTCACACCCAAAGGCACAGATAGCTGCCCCATCATCCACCTGGGTGGGAGAGCCATCATTTTATTCCATTCTCTAGCCCGTCAGAGTTAGAGACTAACTCACAGTGACTTCTCTTTCTGTTCCCCAATACCATTTACCTCTGCCGCTCCCACTATATAACTCTAGCCCTGTGCATGGCTGAACTCACTGTTGCCTCACGATATCGGGGACCCGGGTTCGATTCCCATAGTTGGGTCACCATGTGTGCAGAGTCTGCACATTCTCCCCATGTCTGCATGGGTTTCCTCCAGATGCTCCCACCGTCCAAAAGATGTGCTGGTTTAGGTGCATTGGCCATGCTAAATTCTCCCCCAGCCTACCCGAACAGGCGCTGGAATGTGGCGACTCGGGGATTTTCACAGTAACTTCATTGCAGTGTTAGTGTAAGCCTACTTGTGACGCTAATCAATAAACTTTAACTTACTTCGGTAGCTGGATCCCTAAAATCTGCTCGCAAGAACTCTTTCTACCTACACCATTGATACACATGGTAACAGTTCACCCCCCCCCCCATTCTCAGCACCCTCCACAGCAGCTCGGTGACCTCCTGGATTTTAGCACCAGGGAAGAGATGTAACATTCTGGGTTCACGCCTGCAACCAACAAGGCACTTATTATTTCCCCTGTTGAACGGATGCACACTCCACACCATCGGGTCAAGGTTTATTGGGTTTGAATGAAAGCTGGTGTCTTTTAGGTGTGGTAACGGTGCTGTAGAAACACAAAAGCATCCTGATACTTGGTAGTTTGAGGTTCAGTAGATGAACCCTTCTGTAAGGATATGAATGCTTCTCAACAGACCAGCAAGAATATAAATAAGCCAATTTTAAAAAAAGTATATGTCAGCGGTAATTTTTAACCTAATTCGCAAGGCAGGTATCCCATGGGATTGTGTCCGACTTTGGTTCTACACCCGCCCCATATTAATTTCAGTGCAAAATATAATTGGCCTAGATGTGAAGTTAATGTTGCATACGATCATGTTGGTTAATGGTGGATAGGTTCAACTGGAATTATCGTGTGTCCAAGCAGTCTAAATACTGCCATAGAAGGCAAGGGGAGATAATGGCCTAGTTGTATTATCACTGGACTATTAATCCAGAAACTCAGCTAATGCACTGGGGACCCGAGTTTGAATCCTGCCATGGCAGACGGTTGCATTTCATAGAATATAGAATCCCTACAGTGCAGAAGGAGGCCATTCAGCCCTTCAAAATTTCACCGACCACAATCCCACCCGATCCCCATAACTCCATGTGTTTACCCTGCTAGTCCCCCTGACACTAAGGGGCAATTATCATGGCCAATCAACCTAACCCGCACATCTTTGGAATGTGGTTAACACAAACAGGTCTCAACCGAGAAACGCAATAATGGACCCGCTCAGGGGCCTGCTTTATAACGGGCTCAATACTCGAGCTCCATCTGGTGAGTTAATTACCTATCCCCAGTGAGCTCGTATTCAACGAGTCCTACAAGGAAGCCAATCACTGATTCCCTATGCAAGTCCTGGGGGTTATCACAGAGGGAGTTCCAGGATTTTGATCCGGTGACAGTGAGGGAATGGGTGACATGTTTCCATTGGTCAGAGAGACTGGGATCCGAGGGCACAGCCTCAGAGTAAAGGGACAACCCTTTAGAACTGAGATGAGGAGAAATTTCTTCAGCCAGAGGGTGATAAATCTGTGGAATTCATTGCCACAGAAGCTAGGTCATTGAGTATATTTTAGCCAGAGGTGGATATGTCTTGATGGATAAGGGGATCAAAGGTTATGGGGAAGAAGTGGGAGAATGAGAAACTTGTTAGCCATGATTGAATGGCGGAGCAGATTCATAACAACACGCCAAGATTTAATAAAAATAAGTGTAATGTTTTGAACATTTGTCCTTTACAAACTGGGGTCAGCCATTATAATAACACAATGTATATCTTTCTGTATTAATAATCCTGACGGGGTATATCTGTTGCAAGAGATCAAAGAAAAAAGAATTGAGCCAAGTTTCTGGTTTTAAATGTCCTTGTGTACCATTTCAAGCTGTCGATGAAATTATCTCACAAACACTTTCGTTTTCTTTCAGTGCTAATGAAGTTTGGTTGATGAGGAATGAATCTCAACTGGGGACGATGGAAGATGTGTCAACCCCTGGCCATGTTGGAGTTCAAACTCTAATGGTTAATCTCGTGCTCCCGGGCTGCCGACTGCCTTGACACAAGTATTACTGATCACCACATCCAGAGCCGTTCTACCCAGCATAGAACCAGCATAGAACCCTACAGTGCAGAAACAGGCCCTTCGGCCCATCGAGTCTGCACCGAACACAATCCCACCCAGACCCTATCCCCATATCCCTACACATTTTACCTGCTAATCCCTCTAACCTACACATCCCAGGACACTAAGGGGCAATTTTAGCATAGCCAATGAACCTAACCCGCACATCTTTGGACTGTGGGAGGAAACCGGAGCACCCGGAGAAAACCCACGCAGGCACCCGGAGAAAACCCACGCAGACACCGCCTCCTAAACATAAATACAATGAGGTAGAAACTTGGATGTCCACGTTTTCATAATCCCTGTGGCGGAGATTTCCCTCCCCAGGCCACACTGCCTGAGAGACATGAGGAGTCACTCACAATTGGACCGTGGGTAACTGAGCGAGGGTGGGTGATCCTAAAATGGTGAAGAAGGTGGTCCGGTGGAGCAGACTGGGAGTGCGTGTGGTGTATGTGTGTATGTGATATACGTGTGTATGTGTGTATGAGGTGTGTGTGTGCATGTAATGTATGTGTATATCTGGTGTATGTGTGTATGAGGTGTATGTGTGTAAGGGGTGTGTGTCTTTATACGTGGTGTGTGTATGCATGTGATGTGTGTATGTGGTGTGTGTATTTGGTGTGTGGTGTGTGGGATGTGTGGTGTGTGGGATGTGTGGTATGTGTGTGTGTGTGTGGTGTGTGTGTGTGGCACCTGGTGACATTTCTGTGGTGTGAGATGTGGAGCAATGAGTGTGGACTGACTTTCCGACAGAGCGTCTTAACTAGGCTCGACCTCACCCTATCCCCGTAACTTAATGTATTACCCAGCTAATCCCCCTAACCTACACATCTTGAGAAACTAAGGCACAATTTATCATGGCTAATCCCCCTAACCTACACATCTTGAGAAACTAAGGCACAATTTATCATGGCTAGTCCCCCTAACCTACACACCTTGGGACACTAAGGAGCAATTTAGCATGTTTAGCAATCCACCTAACCTGCACATTTTTGGACTGTGGGAGGAAACTGGAGCACCCAGAGAAAACCCACGCAGACACGGGGAGAAAGTGCAGACTCTGCACAGACAGTGACCCAATGCTGGAATTGAACCTGGGTCTCTGGCGCTGTGAGACAGCAGTGCTAACCACCGTGCCCTTCATTATTCTTTATTAGCATCTACTCTGGTAAAATGGGCGTCAAGAGGGCATCCAAAGTTAGTATACAAGCACAGCAAGTAATTAGGAAAGCTAATTTCCTCGCACATTAGGCATAGACTAAAATCATGAATAGGTCACTGACAATGGGACGGCGGCGCGGGCTCGTTGGGCCGAAGGGCCTGTTTCCCGTGCTGTGTTGTTCTTTGTTCTTTGTTCTAATAGAATGTTATCATTTATTGAGAGGGGAATTGCTTACTAAAGTAGGGGGGTTATACTTCAGTTATACAGGGCATTGCTGAGATCACATCAAGGGTAGCGTGTACAGTATTGGTCTCTTTATCAAAGGAAAGATATAAATCTGATAGAAATAATTCAGAGAAGGTTTATGAAACTAATGCCAGCAATGGATGAATTGTATTATGCGGAAAGGTTGGAGAGGTTAGGTGTGTATTCACCAGAGTTCAGAAGAGTAAAAGATGACTTGATTGAAACCATTAAGTTTTGACAGGGTGGATGTGGGGAGAATGTTTTCTCTTGTCAGAGAATCTAGAACCAGGGGTCACTCTTTAGGAATAAGAGGTCACCCATTTCAGATGGAGATGAGGAGAAGTGTTTTCTCCCAGAGGGTGGTGGGTCTGGAATGTTCTTCCTCCAAATGCAGTGGAAGAAGAAGCTATGAATATTTTTAAGGCAGAGTTAGATAGATTCTTGATTAATAAGGCGATGAAAGGTTATCAGGGGTAGATCAGAAAGTGAGGTTGAGGCTATAATTAGATCCACCAAAGATCCTTAGGCAGCACCTTCCAAATCCACAACCACTTCCAACTAGAAGGACAAGGCTGCAGATACATGGGGAACACCACTACCTGCAAGATCCCCTCCAAACCACTCACCATCCTGACTTGGAAATATATTGCCATTCCATCACAGTCACTGGTTAAAATCCTGGAATTCCCTCCCTAATGGCATTGTGGATCAATCCAAAGAACTGCAGCTCACTACCTTCTCGAGGGCAACCAGGATTGGGAAATAAATGCTGGCCAGCTAGTGACGCCCACATCCTAGGAATGACTAAAAATGAAGCCATGATCTTATTGAATGGGGCAGCAGGCTCGAGGGGACAAGTGGCCCACTCTTGCTCCTATATTCCTATGATATTTTAATTCTTCACGGATTCTGTATAATTTGCTTTGTAGTAAACTAATGCTCAGGTGAAAAGGCAGCTCTTGTCCATGGAGAAACAGCCTGGGCAATAGCAACGACTTGCCCACGGGCCTTCATTGTGTGAGCTCATGACGTTTTTACAGAAGGGACGGACATGGATATATTTAGAGTGGAGAGAATAATTATCTCTATCCTCCAAGGTGTGAACGTTGTTTGTTGATTAGCCAGTCTCTAAGGAAGCTCAATTATAAGAGTAACTCTAAATCTTGGCGCCTTTGCCTTCATCTTCTTTAGAATGAGGGACCTTATAGGAATTATTGTAACTAATTCCTCACTGAGTATATTTTTCATCTTACCTACAATGTAATAGCCCACCTTCACTCAGTACAACCTGCATATAATACAACCATGGTAGGCAGTTTACATAGAATCAGTGAATCCCGACAATGCAAAAGGAGGCCATTCAGCCCATTGAGTCTGCACCAGCCAAAATCCCACTCAGGTGCTATCCCTGTAACCCCACAAATTTACCTACTAATCCCCTGGCACTAAGGATCAATTTAGCATGGCCAATCCACCTAACCCGCACATCTTTGGTCTGTGGGAGGGAACTGGAGCACCCGGAGAAAACCCAAACAGACACGGGGAGAACATGCAAACTCCACACAGACAGTAACCCATGGTGGAATTGAACCTGGGTCCCTGGTGCTGTGAGGGAGCAGTGCTAACCACTGTGCTACTGCCATAGTGATACTGCTATATCAGATATGATTCCCTCAATTTCATTCACTGCTCTGTACATGGGGCTAAAGTTCACTTGAAGTGACATTCATCCTTGACCTTTTACCCAGAACACCCTGGGCATCCTTTTTTGTTTATCAATTTGTGGGACAGGGGCGTCACTGTCTGAGCTAGCATTGATTGCCAATCCCGAGTTGCCTGAGGGCGGTTGAGAGTCAACCACATTGCTGTGGCTCTGGATTGACATGTAGACCAGGCACATTTCCTTCCCTAAAGGACATTAATGAACCAAATAGGTTTTTCTGACAATCGACAATGGATTCAATGTCATCAGCAGATTCTTAATTCCAGATTTTTTTTTATTGAATTCAAATTCAAAGGATGGCATGGTGGCACAGTGGGCCGAATGGCCTAATTCTGCTCCTACATCTTATGGCATTTTGTACTCAAACCGGGATGGTATATTACATAAGAACACAAGAACATAAGAAATAGGAGCAGGAGTAGGCCATCCAGCCCTTCGAGCCTGCCCCGCCATTCAATAAGATCATAGCTGATCTGTTGTGTCTCAGTTCCATATTCCCGCCCTCTCCTCATAACCCTTAATCCCCTCGCTTATCAAAAACCCATCAACCCGCGTCTTAGAAATATTTAGCGAGGCAGCCTCCACCACTTCAACGGGCAGAGAATTCCAGAGATTTACCACCCTTCACTCAACTCCGTTCTAAACCGCCCCTCCTTTATCTTGAGGCTGTGCCCCCTAGTCCTACTGTCCTTTTTGAGCGGGAAGAGTCTCTCCACCTCTATCCTATCCATCCCTTTCATCATCTTATACGTCTCAATGAGATCTTCCCTCATTCTTCTAAACTCTAACAAGTACAAGCCTAGTTTATTCAGCCTCTCCTCATAGCTCAACCCCCTCAACTCCGGCATCAGCCTAGTAAACCTCCTCTGCACTCCCTCCAAGGCCAAAATATCTTTGCGTAAGTGTGGCGACCAAAACTGCACACAGTACTCCAACTGCGGCCCCTCAATCCCCCTCGCTATGAAGGCCAACATCCCATTCGCCTTCCTGACCACCTGCTGCACCTGCAAGCTGGGTTTTTGCGACTCATGCACAAGGACCCCGAGGTCCCTCTGCACTGTTGCCTGCTGCAGTTTTTCACCATGTAAGTAATAATCCTTCCTACCATTATTCCTACCAAAGTGGACCACCTCAGACTTGCCAACATTAAATTCCATTTGCCATTTCCTGGTCCATTATTTTCATTGCCCACAGCTCAGCTTTTACTGAAACAATGCAGGAAAATTCAACAAAGAATTGACTCCATTTTTCCCGCTTAACTTTGTGTCTGGAATGAAAGCAAACATGGATTTAATAGACAGGAGAATTACAGACATGCTCCTAATTCTGCAAAATGAATCCGATTGTGCTCAGTCATGGGAATGAAACCTACTCCTTGCAGCTCGGTATGGCTCCTGCTCTGCCCAAGATCGCAAGATACCAGGAAAGGTTGTGAACGTAGCCCAATCCATCACGCAAACCAGCCTCCCACCCATTGACTCTGTCTGCACTTCTTGCTGCCTTGAAAAAGCAGTCAGCATAATCAATGACCCCATATACCCTGGACATTCCCTCTTCCATCTTCTTCCATCAGGCAAAAAATAAAGTCTGAGGTCATGTACCAACCAACTCAAAAACATCTTCTTCCCTATTGCGATCAAACTTTTGAGTGGACCTTACCTTGCATTAAGTCGATCTTTCTCTATACCTTAGCTATGACTGTAACACCACATTCTGCACCTTCTCCTTTCCTTCTCTATGAATGTATGCTTTGTCTGTACAGCACAGAAGAAACAATATTTTTCACTGCATACCAATACATGTATCAAGAACAAATCAACTCAAATCAAACCTCTACTAAAATCATGCGTGCTACTTCTAGACCCTCAATAAATAAGAGAATAATCAGGACTTTACCTTCCTGACAGTTTGTGCTGCTTTGGAGCTTGGGAAACCTAACTAAAATCGGAATCTGAATCCTGACTTCCACTCAGCTAGTCTCTCAATATAATATTTATAAAAGGTTAAGGGGATTAAATTAAAAGAAAAGGTCACATAGATGAGATTTCTACCCAATGATGGGGGAGTCCGGAACCAAGGGTGGCAGTCTAAGGATACAGGGTAAACAGTTTAGCACCCAGATAAGGAGAAGTGCCTTCACCCAGACAGTGAATTCTTTACCACAGAAAAAAAAAGTTGAGGCCAAACCATCGTGGGTGGAATTTTCTGGCCATGTTCGCCCCCAAGGCTTTCCATGGTTTGCCCCCATCCCCACCCCCCCTCCGCTACGATTCTCCTGGCATTCGGGATGGGAAAATTCAGCTCTGTATGTTTTCAAGAGGTTGTTAGATATAGCACTTGGGATGAAGGGGCTCAAGGCGTACAGGGGAATGTATGTACAGGCTACTGAGTTGGATGATAGGCCATGATCATGATGAATGATGGAGCAGGCTTGTAGGGCTGAATGGCCTACTGGTATTCTATGTTTCTATGGTGGGGTGTGGGGGGAGGTAGAGTCCAGAACAATGGGCTTATCCTAAAATTGGAGCTGGGCGGTTGGGGATGATGTTAAGAAGCATTTCTTCACTCAATGAGTAGTGGCCCCCTGGAAGTCTCCCACAAAATAGTTGTTGAGGATGAAAGTCAATTGAAAATTATCAGGCCATTTCTCTCGTATCCGGTGGTGTAGTGTAGCTCTTAAAATGGAGACTACTGCTGTGTCACAACCATCTTTGGTAAGAAAGGTAAGTTCTTGCATTAAGTTGGGATACACAATGAGTGGGATTTTTCCAACCCAATTATGGCCATTTGGTTACACGTGCTTACACTTCCCGCTACCTCGGAAAAGCAGCCAGCATAATTAAGGACCCAACACACTCCAGACATTCTCTCTTTCACCTTCTTCCATTGAGAAAAAGATGCAACAGTCAGAGGTTACATACCAACCAGCTCAAGAACAGTTTCTTCCCTGCTGCCATCAGACTTTTGAACGGACCTACCTTGTAGTAAGTTGATCTTTCTCTGCACCCTAGCGATGGACTGTAACGCCACATTCTGCGCTCTCTCCCTTCCTTCTCTATGAACGGTATGCTCTGTCTGTAAAGCACAAGAAACAATACTTTTCACTGTATGCTAAGACATGCGACAATAATAAATCAAATCAAATAAGGATGAATGTTGACCAGAACTTGGGGAAAATTTCCTGCTTCCCTTTAAATAATGCCAACCAAATTGGACAGGGGGTTGTTCAGTATCCAGTGATCTTGGAGAGTGTATTATTTGTGTGGGAGGAATCATTTTGCCAGGCTCTCACTGGAGTCGGGACATGTAAGATTCTGGCTAGGTGGAATGGTGATGTGACCATGCTGTTACGAGGCTACCAAAGTGCTATCTCTAATTTGTTATCACAAGAGAGAGAACTTGTATTTGTTAAATTCCTTACTCCCGAGAACTACGCCCACAGTCAGGCATCAGGAAACACAGATCTTTATTGCAGTCTACTCACTCCACAGTCTGATCGAAAATCCTCTCGGGGTGATTCCTGACCAGTTCGCCCCACACCCCGGGTCACATGACCCATCTCTTAAAAGGGCTACACGGCAACATACATTACAGTATTTACAGAGCAGCTTCCAAAATCTCAGGACATCCCAAAGTACTTTGCAATTTTGGAGCATAGACACTTTTGTAATGTAGGAAATGCAACAGCCAATTTACACACAGCCAACTCCAACAGATATAGGGTGATGATGACCAGATAATCTGTTTTAGTGATGTTGGTTGAGGGACAAGTATTGACTTGGACTCAGAAAAGCAGTACATGTACCCAAGAGGGCAGATGTGGCCCCAGTTTACGAAATCGGGCACTGCAATACTCCCTCATTACAGCATTGGGAAAGTAAGCCAATATATATACGGCTCCTGGACTGGGACTATTTTTTTTAATCATTCATGGGATATGGGTGTCGCTGGCTGGCCAGCATTTATTGCCTATCCCTAGTCGCCCTTGAGAAGGTGGTGGCTTCTTGAATCTGTCTTCTTGAATCGCTGTAGTCCACGTGCTGTGGGTTGTGTGCTGTCAGGGAGGGAATTCCAGGATTTTGACCCAGTGACAGTGAAGGAACGGCGATATATTTCCAAGTCAGGATGGTGAGCGACTTGGAGGGGAACCTGCAGATGATGGTGTTCCCATGTATCTGCTGCCCATGTCCTTCGAGGTGGAAGTGGTCATGGGTTTGAAAGGTGATATCTAAGGATCTTTGGTGAATTGGTGATCCCACAACCTTCCCGCTCTTGAGCTATCGAGTGTAACCCCCATTTGAACCAAGATTGGGACTATCCTCGGTGGCATCTGACTATTGAAGGCATTTATAGCAAGAATAATCTGCCACTTTATGACTTCGGAATTTCTGGAGGCACTACTTCACATTACAATTCACAAATATACTCATTTGGGATTAATATTCCAGTCCTTTAGCTCATATAGATGAGATCTGGTGAATATATTTAACACAAAAATATAACTTTGAATTGAATAATAATTGCTGATATTTTTAATCTTGATTTTCAATGCTATTAATGATCATATTTCATCACACTACTTCTCCAAAATGGCTTGGGGGTTATCCAGATTTTCATATCACACTACTAAGATACTTCTGCAATCAAAAGTCCAAAGACCTCATCCACTTGAGACTCAACACTGAGTTGATCTGAGTACCACTTGCTTCGAGCTGTCGGGAATAGCTGTAGTAATCTGCCATCGCTGCCATTGCATTAACTGGTGCATACGTAAACAATGCATCGACGTGGATACTTCATTCCTACCCTTCACGCATTCGCCGTCGCCCTAACAAATCAAACAACGGCAGGATGGGGGGATTCAGCTGCAGAAACTGGGGTCTATCTGTCCATCTCTGAGGAGAAGGGGGATTCCTCAGGGAATGCAGCACTGCTGCCTCCAGTGTCCCCCCACAGTCCAAAGATATGCTGGTTAGACAGATTGGCCATGCTAAAATTGCCCCTTAGTATCGGGGATCGAGCTAGGGTAAATGCATAGAGTAATAAACCTGGGTGAGATTGTGGTCAGTGCAGACTCTGTGAGCCAAATGGCCTCCTTCTGCATTGTAGGCATCTCTGATTTTATGATTTGTTCTGATAACTTTTGATTCCCTCACGAATCAAGGACCTGTATTTCTCTGTCTTAAGTACACTCAATGACTTGCCTCCACACAGTAAGGTGAGGGTGTAACTGGAGTCTTTACCAGGTCCTCCTCCTCAAGTGAGCAGGGAGGTGGGGGTGTGCCTTTCTCGGGAAGAGGAGTGGGTGCCTTCCAATGCTGGGGGCTGTTGTTAGGACAATCTGGCCCCAGCCAGTGGCTCCTCAGCCTCTCTGCCTGTCACTTCAACCTCCCGTGGCTGTGATGACAGAAGAGGGTCTGGTATCTGTACAGGATCTGTGTACAACAAACTGTTTCTTAATTCTAGTCTTCTCTGGGACGTCAGGACATCCTTAAGTTGGTCTGCTTCCAAGCATTGCATTGACTGATATGGGCCTTGATCTCATTGCTTGTGTTTGCCAAGTAGAGCACCTTTTTGATTTGATTTATTATTGTCATGTATTACCATATAGTGAAAAGTATTGTTTCTTGCACACTATAGAGACAAAGCATACCATTCATAGCGTGCATAGGGGAGAAGGAAAGGAGAGGGCGCAGAATGTAGTGTTACTGTCATAGTAGAGAAAGATCAGCTTACTATAAGGTAGGTCCATTCAAAAGTCTATTGGCAGCAGAGAAGAAGCTGTTCTTGAGTTGGTTGGTACGTGATGACAGACTTTTGATTTGATTTGATTTATTATTGCCACATGTATTAGTATAGAGTGAAAAGTATTGTTTCTTGCGCGCTATACAGGCAAAGTATACTATTTGTAGAGAAGAAAAGGAGAGAGTGTAGAAGGTAGTGTTACAGTCATAGCTAAGGATTGAATTAGAGCACAGTTAGAAAGTTTAAAAGAGTTAGAATAAAGTTTTAGAATAGAAGCAGAACAAGAGTAAAAGATAGAATTAGAGGGTATCTTTTGTATCTTATTCCTGATGGAAGTCGATGGAAGAGAGTACATCGGGATGCACGGGGTCCTTGATTCTGCTGGCTGCTTTTCCAAGGCAGCGGAAGGTGTAGATGGAGTCAATGGACAGGAGCATGGCTTGCGTGACGGACTGGACTTCACTCACAACCCACTGTAGTTTCTTGCGATCTTGATCACTCCTCTTGTCTTCTTCAGACTAGACTTCATTCCTGATGGTTTCTTTTCCCATCTCTTTTCGTGCCGATGACTCTAGTCTCTTTGTACGAGAAGTACGTCTTGGGCAATCGCTACAACTCTGTATTTCAAGTCACCCTTTTGCCACAATATTTTTCTGGCTAGCCCAGTTCATGGTCAGTGGTAACCTCCAGGGTGTCGAGGTTTCTCTCTGTATGCCCAAGGCTGTTTTGGAGCAACAGGTGTGTGTTTGATGGTTTCAGGACATCTCCTCATCACTACTCCCTGCAGCACTCAGAGAGTTACTTCTCGTTGTATAGTTTGCCTGATCTGAGCAAGGCGCCTGTCTGTCAGGTTCAATTGCTGGAATTTTACCACCTTTCTCAATGATGCTCATAAAATCCTGTCCGAGGCCAATGGAGAATGACAATCCACCCACCTCGCCCTCCCCGATTCTGGTATCTGGCAGTTCGATGACTTCTAGTGCAATTTATGTTGTTGCTTCTTGTTGAATCTGGAAGATTTCACAGACTGTAAGAGCATCAAATGTTCTTCAAAGAGAGTGCAGCGCTGGACAGCATGTTGGTGATGTATATCTGCTTCCCCTGCTTGTAATTCAAATGATATCTTGGCAAATAATGGAACATGCTTTGCAGCTACTTTAGAGCAGGCAGAAGGGGATTAAGAAAGGTGGTCAAACTCTGTCATCACTTTGTCTCTTCCAAGGAGAGACTGATTAAAGTGCACACAAGCCAAGACAATAGCCAGATTCTCTTTCTCAGTCTGTGTGTAGCATCATTCCACTTGCAATCATGCTCTGAATGAAATACAACAGATTATCCTTACTGAGTGATTGCTCCTCCAAAGTTAGTGGCACAGTGGGGGTTAGCACCGCAGCCTCACAGCACCAGGGACCCCGGTTCAATTCCGGACCTCGGCTTAACATGTATTTCTTTATTCATGTCGCAAGTAGACTTGCATTAACACTGCAATGAGGTTACTGTGGAAATTCCCTTTGTCTGTGTGGAGCTTGCATGTACTCCCTGTGTCTGCGGGGGTTTCCTCGGGTTTCCTCCTACAGTCCAAATATGTACGGGTCAGGTGGATTGGCCATAGTAAATTTCCCCTTAGTGTCAGGGGAATTAGCAGGGTGGAATGATGGGGATAGGGCCTGAATGGGATTGTTGCCGGTGCAGGCTCAATGGGCCGAATGGTCTCCTTCTGCACATTAGACGGCGTGGTGGCACAATCGTTAGCACTGCTGTCTCACAGCGCCAGGGACCTGGGTTCGATTCCCAACTTGTGTGGTGTCTGCACATTCTCCCTATGCCAGCGTGGGTTTCCAAGGGTGTTCCGGTTTCCTCCGATGCTGGTGGGACATGCTGGTTAGGTGAATTGGCCATGCTAAATTCTCCCTCAGTGTACCCAAACACGTGCAGGAGTGTGGCGACCAGGGGACTTTCACAGTAACTTCATTGCAGTGTTAATGTAAGCCTACCTGTGACACTAATAATAAATAAATGCAATAAAATAAATAAATAAGCAGGGATTCTATGATTCTAAGTCCTGTTTTATTGGCATCTCACGGCATAGTGACTTTGCCATGAACCCATCTCTGCACTGGCCTGGTATTGCTGTTATTACTTTGATGTGTAGTAATAGCTGCATCTTCTTCTGTGCCCCAGCACAACTGAACATCCTTTTACAATGAGCTTTGCATAGAGGTTCGCACTTTGATGACAAACTGGGTAAGATCTTTGCTAGTTGTTCCACAAATACAACATATCGATGAACAACTTTCACATCAGTTGGTTGCAGCATCTCTGTTAGAGATGCTGCACCATATCAGGATCAGAGCACAATCCCTGTACTACCGAATATCAAGGTACAGTGTTCCGACAGTGCAGAAGGAGCCTATTCATCTCCCTGAGTCTGCACCGACTCTCCTACAGAGCACTTTACTCCGAACCACTCTATCCCGGTAGCCTCGTGTATTCATCCCACTAATCCCTCTGAGCTACACATCTTGGGCACTAAGGGGCAATTTAGCACGGCCAATCCACTTAACCTGCACATGGGGAGGACGTGCAAACTCCACACAGTCACCCGAGGCTGTAATTGAACCCGGGTCCCTGGCACTGTGAGGCAGCAGTGCTATCTATTGTGCCACCATGCTGTGCCATCGGTACATGACCAGTCACACTACTTCATCATCTACAGTTGCAGTCCTCTCTTGTTCAGCTTCAGGTTTCTCTCTGGAGAGTTCTCTCCGGCAAGTTGTCCTAGTCTCCTGATTAGGTTCTGTCTGTCGTCGTTTGTCATATCTTCGCTTCCTGATCATCCATCAGTGCTTCCAGTGCTGATGGATCATTGGATACCCCTTGCTATTTGTGCTGATATTCATCCAGCGCCGTAGAAATGCCAAACAGAATGTGCAACCATCTGTACCTCCCAAATGGTATCCAGAAGCTAGTCAGGAAACTGCTACTCTATCTAATTTCACTTGCCAGTAACCATCCTTCACATCCTAGGGTGGCGTGGGCCAGTGAGATTGCTCCAAAGTTTTATTGACGACTGTTGGATCTAAGTGCACGCTCAGCTTTCCAGGTTTTATCCCCGCTCTGTTCCTGTGCTGCTAATCCTATCAGGAATTGACACTGGTTCCCAAGTTTTCAGACTCTGCTATCTTTGTATTTGAGGGCAGCCCGGTCTCTCCATGGACGATGCTGACTTGGTCTCACACTATCATCCACTTCAAAATTTGTTTATTATTGTGGCAGAAGTAGACTTACGTTAACACTGCAATGAAGTTACTATGAACATCCCCTAGTCGCCGCAGTCTGGTACCTGTTTGGGTACACTGAGGGAGAATTTAGCTTGGCCAGTGCAACTAACCAACGCACCTTGTGGAGGCAACTGGAGCACCCGGAGGAAACCCCACCCAGGCACAGGGAGAACGTGCAGACTCCACACAGGCAGTAACCCAAGCCAGGTCCTTGGCGCTGTGAGGCAGCAGTGCTAGCCACTATGCCACCAGGAAGACATCCAAGACATCTTTGCAAGCTATCAGGATATGTCCAGTAGCCAATGTCTTATGCAGAGTGAAACATTGCAAATTTCTTTGGTTAGATGGAGGGGCTTCCAATCTAAGTTTTTGACTTGTTTCAGCTAAAACAAAGATTTAAGACACAAATAGATAGGTTCTTGATCGATAAGGGGATCAAGGGTTACAGGGAGAAGGCAGGAGGATGGCGATGAGAATCATATTAGCCATGATTGAATGGTGGAGCAGACACAATGGGCTGAATGGCCTAATTCTGCTCCTATCTCTTATGGTCTTACGGAAATGAGACGATTAATGCTTCGTGACTACTGTCTGAATCTGATGATCTTCTTTCTTTCCTGTAATAACTCAGGAGCTGTTTGTAAAAGCACAATGCTTTAATGCACAAAATAAAGCAAAGCAAAAACCACAAGCCTGTTGTGAACACAGACAGGTCCCAATTGGGAAAATGCAATAATGGACCCACTCGGGGTCCTGCTTTATACGGCGCTCTGTGTGCGAACTCTACCTGGTGAGTTAATTACCAATCCTCAGGGAGCTCGTATCCAACCAGTCCTACAGGGTGGTCAATCGGTGATTGCCTGAAGTCCTGGAGAGGGGGGTGTTATCACATTCCTAACGTGTGAGTCACTCTGCTCAGTTTACCCTCTTTGTGTCAGCGCTGTTCGATCATTTTGTCTCAACTTTGCCTTTAATGGCTTCATCGCTCAGCCACCATCTCGAGTTGCTTGACACGGGTCTGTGAAGCTTGTGATGTTTCCTGTAGCACTCATGTCTATCTGACACTTGATATTCAGTTGATGCTCTCCTTTTGTAGTCATTATTCTAAAAGTCAAAATCCATTTTAACCTTGAGACTTGATGGTGCCAACTTGTTCAAGGGCGCAGAGTGATTCACCAGCACCGTCATCCATCATCTCTCCATCAACCATCGTTATGGGCTTACTTTTCTTCTTTCCAGCACAACACTTTATCCAAATTGATGCAACTACCTGGAGATGGAACGCAGATTCCCCCGCGTTGGACGTGTGGCTGTTCCTTTCGTGCGATGCCCTCCGCAATATTGACTTTCAGCACTCTCGTTCTTCCCGTTTAGAAAGGATTCTTCCCGCTTAGAAAGGATAGCATAACTAGAGGACACAGCCTCAGAATAAGGGGGGGGGGGTGCAAGTTTAGAACAGAGTTGAGGAGGAACTTCTCCACTCAGAGGGTGGTGAATCTCTGGAATTCTCTGCCCGTTGAAGTGGTGGAGGCTGCCTCGCTGAATATATTTAAGCCACGGGTAGATAGATTTCTGATAGACAGGGGAATTAAGGGTTATGGGGAGAAAGCGGGAAAGTGGAACTGATCCGCTTCAGATCAGCCATGATCTTATTGAATGGCGGGGCAGGCTCGAAGGGCTAGATGGCCTACTCCTGCTCCTATTTCTTATGTTCTGATAAGTCAGCTGACTGTTCTATAAACTACTCTTTGTCTTCTTCATTGAGGGTGGCACTGTGGCACAGTGGTTAGTACTACTGCCCCACAGCGCCAGGGACCATGGTTCGATTCCCAGCTTTGGTCACTCGCTGTATAGAGTCCATACATTTTCCCCATATCTGCGTGTGTTTCCTCCGGGTGCTCCAGCTTCCTCCCATTGTCCGAAAGATGTACTGGTTAGGTACATTGGCCATGCTAAATTCTCCCTCAGTGCACCCAAACAGGCACCGGAGTGTGGCAATTAGGGGATTTTCCCAGTAACTTCATTGCAGTGTTAATGTAAACCTACTTGTGACAATAATAAATAAACTTTAAACTTGACTTGTGTAGGGAATGCTTGAACATCATAGAGTCCCTACAGTGCAGGAGAGGCTGTTTGGCCCATCGAGTCTGACCCACACTGCCCTATCCCTGTAACCCCATACATTTACATGGCCAATTTGTCTAACCTACACATCTTTCCACACTAAGGAGCAACTTAGCGTGGCCAATCCACCTAAAGAAAAGTTTATTTAGTGTCACAGGTAGACTCACATTAACACTGCAATGAAATCCCTGAGTCGCCACACTCTGGCTCCTGTTTGGGTACACTGAGGGAGAATTTAGCACGGCCAATGCACCTAACCAGCACATCTTTCAGATTGTGGGAGGAAACCGGAGCACCCGGAGGAAGCCCACGCAGACACGGGGGGAACATGCAGACTCCACACAGACAGTCACCCGAGGATGGAATCAAACCCAAGTCCCTGGCACTATGAGGCAGCAGTGCTAACCCCTGTGCCACCATATAAGGAAGGCTTGTGTATACAGAATTCCTTTCAAGGTTTCAACATGACTCAAGATATTTCACAGCCAAGAAAGTACTCGGGGAAGTGCACTCACTGTTTCTTTGGAGGGATATGAATTGATTAAATGCATAGTAAGATCCCACACAACAATGACCAGGTATTTCATAAGAACATAAGAAATAGGAGCAGGAGTCGGCCATCTAGCCCTTCGAGTCTGCCCCGCCATTCAATAAGATCATGGCTGATCTGTCGTGGCTCAGCTCCACCTTCCCGCCCTCTCCCCATAACCCTTAATCCCTTCTCTTATCAAAAACCCATCAACCCGTTTCTTAAAAATATTTAGCGAGGCAGCCTCCACCACTTCAACGGGCAGAGAATTCCAGAGATTCACCACCCTTTGAGTGAAGAAGTTCCTCCTCAACTCCGTTCTAAACCGCCTCCCCTTTATCTTGAGGCTGTGCCCCCTAGTCCTACTGTCTTTTTTGAGCGGGAAGAGTCTCTCCACCTCTATCCTATCCATCCCATTCATCATCTTATACGTATCAATGAGATCTCCCCTCATTCTTCTAAACTCTAACGAGTACAAGCCTAGTTTATTCAGCCTCTCCTCATAGCTCAATCCCCTCAACTCCGGTATCAGCCTAGTAAACCTCCTCTGCACTCCCTCCGGGGCCAAAATATCCTTGCACATGTGCGGCGCCCAAAACTGCACACAGTACTCCAGCTGCGGCCTCACCAATGCCCTATACAGCTGCATTTCTTTGTCATGATGTTGATTAAGTGTGGGACAAGTAACCATTTGGCAGTAAGTGTGGACAGGCTATTTAATCTGTGGGAGGGATGTCCCTATCCTTACCCAAAGTTCCAGGTATAAGTCAGGATTCAATGGCTAGAGGGTGACAGATTTTCATTCAGACTCAGACCCCACCGCTCTATGGTTCATGTTCCACAAATTCACCACCCTCTGCAAGAAGTAGTTCCTTCTTATCTCTGTTTTAACTCTCCTGCCTCTCAGCCCATACCTGTGACCTGTTGTTCGAGATTGCCCCCACAGCAGGAAGCCGTTAGGCAGGGAACGCCAGGATTTTGACCCAGCGACTGCAAAGAAACATGGATATATTTCTTACTCAGGACGGTGAGTGGCTTGGAGGGGAACTTGCAGTTGGTGGTGTTCCCTTGTATCTGCTGCCCTTGTCCTTCGAGATGGAAGTGGTCCTGGGTTGGGAAGGTGCTGTCTACGGATCTTTGGTGACTTTCTGCAGTGCATCTTGTAGATGGTGCACGCTGCTGCTACTGAGCGTCAGCGGCGGAAGGAGTGGGCGTTTGTGGATGTGCTGCTTTGTCCTGGATGGTTGTCAAGGAGGGATGAGGAACAGGACGGAGATGGGAAACGGGAAGTGGGGTGGGAGTTGCGGGGAAAGCTCCTTTTGGGGCTACCTGCAGTAATGATGCGGGACGAGAGAGCCTCTTTCAGGTGATTCTCTTTTTGCTATTCAGTTGTGGGGAATGGGTGTCACTAACTGGGCCAGCGTTGGTGGTGGAGGGAGTGACCATTTGTGGATGGGGTGCCAATCAAGCGGGCTGCTTTGTCCCGGATTATAAGAACATAAGAAATAGGAGCAGGAGTAGGCCATCTAGCCCTTCGAGCCTGCCCCGCCATTCAATAAGATCATGGCTGATCTGTCGTGTCTCAGCTCCACCTTCCCGCCTTCTCCCATAACCCTTAATCCCCTCTCTTATCAAAAACCCATCAACCCGCTTCTTAAAAATATTTAGCGAGGCAGCCTCCACCACTTCAACGGGCAGAGAATTCCAGAGATTCACCACCCTTTGAGTGAAGAAGTTCCTCCTCAACTCCGTTCTAAACCGCCTCCCCTTTATCTTGAGGCTGTGCCCCTTAGTCCTACTGTCTTTTTTTGATTATGTCAAGCTTTGTGTGTGTTGTCGGAGCTGCGCCCATCCAGGCAAGTGGGGAGTATTTATCACACTCCTGACTGGTGCCTTGGAGATGGTGGAAAGGCTTTGGGGAGTCAGAAGACTCGCTGCAGTATTCTTAGCCTCTGACCTGCTCTTAGAACCATTGTGCTTCTGTGGTGAGTCCAGTTGAGTTTCTGATCAATGGTAACCCCAAAGATGTTGACGGTGGGGGATTCAGTGATGGTTACATCATTGAATGTCAAGGGGCAGTGATTAGAGTGTCTCTTATTGGGATGGCCATTACCCATCATCTGTCTGGTACGAATGTTACTTGGCACTTGTCAGCCCAAACCTGGATATTGCCCAGATCTTGTTGCGTTTGAACTTGGACTGTTTCAGTATCCGAGGAGTCACGAACATTGTGCAATCATCGGCGAACATCCCCACTTCTGACCTTATGACGGAGGGAAGGTCAATGATGAAGCAGATGAAGATTGCTGGGCCTCGGACACTATCCTGAGAGACAGCTGCAGAGATGTCCTGGAGCTGACCCTCCAGAACCACAACCATCTTCCTACGTACTGGGTATGACACCAACCAGTGGAGAGGTTGCCCCCAGTACCCATTGATTCTAGTTTTCCAAGGGCCTTGATGTCAGTGGCTGTCACTCTCACTTCAGCTGTGGAACTCAGTCCTTTTGTCCATTTTTGAACCAAGACTGTAATGAGGTCAGGAGCTGAGTGACCCTGATGAAACCTAAACTGGGCATCACTGAGCAGGTTATTGCTGAGCCAGTGCTGCTCGATAGCACTGTCGATGACCCCTTCCATCACTTTACTGATGATTGAGAGTAGACTGATTGGGCAGTAATTGGCCGGGTTGGATTTGTCCTGCTTTGTGTGTACAGGACACACCCGGGCAATTTTCCACATTGTTGGGTAGATGCCAGTGCTGTAAATGTACTGGAAGAGTTTGGCTAGGGGAGCGGCAAGTTCTGGAGCACGAGTCTTCAGTACTATTGCCGGAATGTTGTCAGGGCCCACTGCCTTTGCAGTATCCAGTGCCTCCAACTGTTTCCTGATATCATGTGGAGTGAATCGAATTGGATGGAGGGTGGGCATCTGAGATGCTGGGGACCACTGGAGGAGATGGATTATCCACTCGGCACTTCTGGCTGAAGATTGCTGTGAATGTTTCAGTCTTATCCTTTGCACTGATGTGCTGGGCTCCTCCATCATTGAGCATGGGGATACTTATGTAGCCTCTTCCCCGCAGTGAGTCAATTGTCCACCGCCATTCACGAGTGGGTGTGGCAGAACTTCAGAGCTTAGATCTGATCTGTTGATTGTGGATTCGCTTAGCTCTGCGCATCCTCTGCACGGTGGCACAGTGGTTAACACGGCTGCCTCACTACGCCAGGAACCTGGGTTTAATTCCCAGCTTGGGTCACTGTGTGGAGTCAGCACATTCGTGGAGCGTGGTGACTCAGGGATTTTCTTCATTGCAGAATAAATACAAGCCTACTTGTCACATTAATAAATCAACTTTAAACTTTAGTGTCTGCATGAGTTTCCTCCGGGTGCTCTGGTTTCCTCCCACAGTCCGAAAGACGTGCTGGTTGGGTGCATTGGCTGTGCTATATTCTCCCTCAGTGTACCTGAACAGGCGCTGGAATGTGGCAACGAGGGGATTTTCACAGTAACTTCACTGCAGCGTTAATGTAAGCCTACTTGAAACACTAAAACTTTTTTACAAACTTAGATTTGGGATTTGGATTATCTCTGCATTTCTTGCCATCATCTCAGCCTCCAGGAAGATCAACTTGTCTTGCAAAAGAGCAGTGGAAAAGAAAGAGGAATAGATTATTCAGATCCTCGAGCCTGTACCTGTGTAGATTCTCATCTTAAACCCATTTATCTGCCTTATTCCCTATAAGAGATAATATCCTTTCTAAAAGCAAAGTCTATTATCTCACTTTTATTTGCAATTCACTCCACCCCCATGTCAACAATTCTTGTGACGGGCTGAATCCCAGATTCCCACTACCTTTTGTCATGGCAGTTGAGTGGGACAAATCAGATGTCTCCTTCAAAGAGTCAAGATGGGCATGGAGGGGCTGAATGGCCTCCTCCTTTCCTCCACAATTCTATGATAGATCACCTGATCACTAGGCCTGCTTGACAAACTGCAGTTTACACTGAGTTAATACTCTGGGTGCAGACAGGAATACGTTTCTGACATTTACCCCTCCAGTGGTTAATTTGGATTCAATCAGGAACATTTTTCTTTGGGTACATTGCCCGAGCAATCTGGGAACTAACAAATTCTCACCAGCAAGCAGAGAAAAACCATCGACAAGGTTTTTGTTCGTAGTTATATTAAGATGAAAAGAAAAACAAGGAAAGGAACAGAGTCACTGAAAGAGGGATTTGTTAACGACAATAATACATCACAGACTATAGAAGGGTAAGTAAGTTGTGCCCAAGTTAGAGTGAAGGGAGGGACGGGATTCTATAATCTGTAAAAGGGAACTAGGAGGGGTTGCAGAAATAGCACGTGACATTATTCATGTTATGGTTTCTGAATGTTTGCATAAACTTATGGTAAATAAACCTTAGGGGCCAAACTGAAATACATTTACAGATTCTTACATAGCCCAGGGAGCAAATTGCAGGAACTCTGGCGTACATCATCCAGAAATCAGTGAACACTGAAACAGTGCCTGGAAATTGGAGAAATGTAAACATATCAGTGTGTTATTTTTCAATGCACCGTAAGTCGCACAGAAAATTGCAGACCAATGAGTTTCGTGGCCTTTGACAGTAGCATCATGTAAAACTTGACTGAAGTTAAATTCAGAGAACATCAGTGAAATAAATCTGGAATATGAAGTTAGTCTCAGTAACGGTGATCATGAAACTATCATCGACTGTTGTAAAAACATACCCATTTTGTGAATGTGCTTTACTGAAGGAAATCTGCCTCTTAGAACAGGTCAGAGGCTAGGAATACTACACTGGGTAACTCATCTGAGACATACAAGACCATCTGAGACCATTGAGACGTATAAGATGATGAATGGGATGGATAGGATAGAGGTGGAGAGGCTCTTCCCACTCAGAAAGGACAGTAGGACTAGGGGGCACAGCCTCAAGATAAAGGGGGGGGGGGGGGGCGGTTTAGAACGGAGTTGGGGAGGAACTTCTTCACTCAAAGGGTGATGAATCTTTGGAATTCTCTGCCCGTTGAAGTGGTGGAGGCTGCCTCGCTAAATATTTTTAAGACGCGGGTTGATGGGTTTTTGATAGGCGAGGGGATTAAGGGTTATGGGGAGAGGGCGGGAATGTGGAACTAAGACACGACAGATCAGCCATGATCTTATTGAATGGCGGGGCAGGCTCGAAGGGCTAGATGGCCTACTCCTGCTCTTATTTCTTATGTTCTTATGTTCTTATCTCCTGACTCCCTAAAGCCTGTCTACCATCTACAAGACAAAAGTCAGGATTGTGATGGAATATTCCCCATTTGCCTGGATGGATGCAGCTCCAACAACACTGAAGAAACTTGACACCAACCAGGACAAAGTAGGCAGCTTGATTGGCACCACATCCACAAACATCCACTCTCCCCACCACCGACAAACTGTGGCAGCCATGTGTAGCATCCACAAGATGTACTGCAGAAACTCAAAGTTACTTTGGAAGCACCTTCCAACCTCATGACCATCTGGATGGACAAGAGCAGATACCTGGGAACGCCACCACATGGAGGTCCTCCTCCAAGCCACTCACCATCCTGACTTAGAAATATATCGCTGCTCCTTCACTGTTGCTGGGTCAAATTCCCAGAACTCCCCACACCATTAGCACAGTGGGTGTATCTACGTCACAGGGTTCGCAGCAGTTCATCATCACCTTCTTAAAGACAACGAGGGATGGGCAATGAATGCTGGCCTAGACAGCGACACCCACATTCCATAAATGAATGTTTTTAACCCTTACCCGGTCTGTAACTCCAGACCTACAGCAATGTGACTGACTGTTTCTTAACTGCCCTCTGAAATGGCCAAGCAAGCCACTCAGTTTAAGGGCAATTAGGGAAGGGCATCACAAACACTGGCCTTGTCAGCGATGGCCACAGCACAAGAAAAAAAAATCACACAACCATTCAACAAGGGGAGGTAATCTTAACATAATTTCCGGTTTTATTTGAGATTGTGATAAGAACATAAGAACTAGGAGCAGGAGTAGGCCATCTGACCCCTCGAGCCTGCCCCGCCATTCAATAAGATCCTGGCTGATTTTTTTTGTGGGCTCAGCTTCACTTACCCACCTGTTCACCATAAGTCTTAATTTCTTCACTGTCCAAAAACGTATCTATCCTTGTCTTTAAAACATTCAATGAGGTAGCCTCAACTGCTTCACTGAGCAGGGAATTCCACAGATTCACAACCCTTTGTGTGAAGAAGTTCCTCCTCAACTCAGTCCTAAATCTGCTCCCCCTTATTTTCAGGCCATGCCCCCCCTAGTTCTAGTTTCACCCGCCAGTGGAAACAACTTCCCTGCTTCTATCTTATCTGTTCCTTTCATAATCTTATATGTTTCTATAAGATCTCCAACAATTGTGCTGTTGGTGGTGGGGGAGTTCTTCTGAATTCCAGTGAGTGTAGCCCCAGTCTACTCAGTCTCTCCTCATAAGCCAACCCTCTCAATCCCGGAATCAACCTAGTGAATCTCCTCTGCACCCCCTCCAGTGCCAGTATATCCTTTCTCAAGTAAGGGGACCAGAACTGTACACAGTACTCCAGGTGTGGCCTCACCAGCATCTTACACAGCTACAACAGCAAAGGGATGTAGATAATCTAAGTGAATGGGCGAGGGTCTGGCAGATGGAGTACAATGCTGGTAAATGTGAGGTCATCCATTTTGGTAGGAATAACAGCAAAATGGACTATTATTTAAATGTAAAAAATTGCAGCATGCTGCTGTGCTTGTTTTTAAACTCTATCCCTCTAGCAAAAGGATGAAATTCCATTCGCCGCCTTAATTATCTGCTACACCCGTAAACCAACTCCTTCAGATTCCTGCACAAGGACACCCAGGTCCCTCTGCACAGCAGCATGCTGCAATTTTTTACATTTAAATAATAGTCCATTTTGCTGTTATTCCGACCAAAATGGGTGGAATTAAGAATCTTAATTCCAAATCTTAAAATGGGCGGCACGGTAGCACAGTGGGTTAGTGCTGCTGCTTCACAGCTCCAGGGACCTGGGTTCGATTCCCAGCTCGGGTCACTGTCTGTGTGGAGTTTGCACATTCTCCTCGTGTCTGCGTGGGTTTCCTCCGGGTGCTCCGGTTTCCTCCCACAGTCCAAAGGTGTGCAGGTTAGGTTGACTGGCCATGCAAAAAAATTGCCCCTTAGTGTCCTGAGATGCGTAGATTAGAGGGATTACGGGTAAAATATGTCGGGATATGGGGGTAGGGCCTGGATGGGATTGTGGTCGGTGCAGACTCAATGGGCCTCTTTCTGCACTGTAAGGTCCTATGATCTATGATCTACTGATGACCATGAAACCATTGCAGAAAGACGCATTTTTGGCCCATTGAGTCTGCGCTGGCTATTCGGCCGAGCATTTTACCTGGGCCTTATCCCTGTAACACTACGTATTAACCTGCACATCCTGGGACACTAAGGGGCAATTTAGAATGGCTATTCCACCTAACCTGCACATCCTGGGACACTAAGGGGCAATTAAGCATGTCCAGTCTCCCTAACCTGCACATTTTGGGCGGCACGGTAGCACAGTGGTTAGCACTGCTGCTTCACAGCTCCAGGGTCCTGGGTTCGATTCCCGGCTCGGGTCACTGCCTGTGTGGAGTTTGCACATTCTCCTCGTGTCTGCGTGGGTTTCCTCCGGGTGCTCCGGTTTCCTCCCACAGTCCAAAGATGTGCGGGTTAGGTTCATTGGCTATGCTAAAATTGCCCCTTAGTATCCTGGGATGTGTAGGTTAGAGGGATTAGCAGGTAAATGTGTAGGGATATGGGGATAGGGCCTGGGTGGGATTGTGTTCGGTGCAGACTCGATGGGCCGAAGGGACTGTTTCTGCACTGTTGGGTTCTATCTCAGGACTGTGGGGGGAAACTGGAGCACTCGGAGGAAACTCACTCAGAAGCGGGGAGAAAGTAGTATAAATTTCACACAGATATACATGTCCTGTGATCCTGATGTTTCTGCGACAAGCAATTTTTGACTGGTGGGTTTTTTTTTTGGTGGTGAGAAATTGTTCCAGTTAATGAAATACGTGGCGGCTTTGCTGTACCAGGATCGCACTGCCTTAGAAGCCAGTCCAGTGGTTAGCCTGAAAGGAAAACAAGCTTCTTCGCGAGCATTCCCACAGCGCACTGGGCAGTCATTCAAGACAGCTGATCGGAGGCGAATTTATTTAGCCTGAGCAGCCAGCTTGCTCTTTCTCACAAAGCCGGACCTGCTCCCCGAGGAAATAAAATTACAGTCTTGACACATGCTGTCTCTTCAGCTGTGCAGATAATGAGCTGGCCTTTGAATTGCACCCGTTCTCGCAGCTCTGCCTTCAGTCAGCTCCATTCAAAGCACAGGGCGATCACCTCTGACCCTACCGTAGCCCCGTGCCCATTGCCTGTTTGAACAGGGTACAGGTGCGAACTGTTCAGTAAATGAAACCAACTGGCTTCAAACACAGTAAAAAGTCTGACAACACCAGGTTTTAGTCCAACCGATTTATTTGATAATATTCTCACAAGCTTTCGAGGTTACCCTCTTCGTCAGGTGAATGGAGAGTTCTGACCTCAGACAGACAGAGCATATAAAGCACAGACAGTTGCTGATTAGAATGCGAATCCTTACACCTAACCTGCTGTTCAAGTCTTAAAGTGGCAATTCAAACATCGTGCCAAAGAGTGATTTAATTTACTTTCCTAACAATGCTTTCAAGGCATGCTCTCGTTGGGCGGGTTTTTTTATGGCTCGGGCGAAATCGGAAGTTCGTGCCCGATATCAATGGATATTTCCATCGTCCACCTCTTGCCCTCTCCCGAACTGTGACGGGCAAGAGGGTGGAACACTTATCTTGATCTTCTTATCATACAATCCCCGTAGTGTAGAAGGAGGCTCTGATGAAGGGGCATTCAGACTCAAAACGTTGGCATTATTTCTCTCCCCAGGCGTGCTGTCAGACCTGCTGAGATTTTCCAGGATTTTTGTTTCAGATTCCAGCATCCGCAGTGTTTTGATTCTATCTCATTACCTTGGTCATGGAGTCAAACAGCGCAGAAAAGCTCCTTTCACTGATCCAGTCCACACTGACTATAACTAAGGGGCCTGGAGATAGCGGAGGCAATGGCCAACTGAACTATTAATCTAGAAACTTACCTGATATTCTGGGGGATCCAGGTTCGAATCCCGTCACGGCAGATGGTGGAATTTGAATTCAATTAAAAAATATCTGGAGTTAAAAGCGGGATTTTCCGGCCTCGCTCATCCCGAAGCCGTAAAATCCCGCCCGAGGTCAACAGATCTTTCCGTTGTTCATCCGCTCCGATTCCCATGGCAGGCGGGACGGAAAGATTCCTGTGTAAGAGTCTGCTGATGGCCATGAGTCAATTGTTGGAGAAACCGACCTGGTTCACCAATGTACTTCAGGGAAGGAAATCTGCCCTCCTTACCTGGTTAGGTGCATTGACCCGAACAGGCATTGGTGTGTGGCAGCTAGGGGAATTTCACAGTAGCTTCAATGCAGTGTTAATGTAAGCCTTACTTGTGACTCATAAATGAACATTTTTTTTTTGGTCTGGCCTACATGTGACACAGCAATGTGGTTGACTCTCAACTGCCCTCCAAGGGCAACTAGGGATAGGCAATAAATGCCAGCCAGCGATGCCCGTGTCCCACGACTGAATGAAAAAAACATACAGATAGTAGGTGCTGCTCTGCCTTTGGTAAGCTCGATTTAAAACATCTTAAGACATCATAAGATACGGAAAATTCTGGGTAACTCAGCAGGCCTGGCAACACTTGTGAAGACAGAAACAGAGTGATTGCCTCGAGAGTAAATAACCCTTCTACAGAACTGTAACACTAGGGGATTTTCACAGTAAATCCACTGCAGTGTTAGTGTAAGCCTACTTGTGACACTAATCAATAAACTTAACTGACTGGTGTCTTTACCCATCCACTTGCCACTTTGTACCTTCATCAGCTTACTTACCACTCTATTCCTCACCCACTCACCTAACTCCCTACTCCCTCACCCTCTCACCCACCCACCTACCACCCTACCCCCTCACCCATCCGCCACCCAACCCTCTCCCCCACCCACCTAACACCCCACCCCTCAGTCCTCACCCCCTCACCCACCCATTTATCACCCTCTTGCCTTCTCTTTATCCCTTTTCAAAGTGGCTCTGGGGCCTTGAAAGATACTGGAATACAGCAGGTAATGTCACACACAGGGGTATGATTTGGCTTCCCCCCCCCCCCATCACTCTGCACTTGAGCAAAGAGCTGGCTGGACGGCTGTGGGTATGCATTGCTAAGGAAGCCTGGTTTGGACTGAGGAATGTGGGGCTCTGGTGCAGGGTAAGTAATGAGGAAACAGAGCAACAATCCAACAGTAATTGGTGCTGTGCAGAAGACTTGGCCAGAGTTCAAGTGTGAGTGATCGCTTTGCTACCTCAGTCCATCCTTCCAAACATTCCAAGTCTTGCCTGGCTGTTGACCAACTAGAGAGAAAAAGCATGTGACTAACACTGGGATCAATTGGTAAAATAACAGCATGTTAACCATGTGAATGCAACTCTTAATATGCAAATCAGACAATGGATTCAGGGAATTAAGGGATATGGAATGAATCTCTAGATATCTGTGGGTCAGTTTACGAGTCTGCTATTTGCTCTGCACAAGCTGAATCTCTTAACCTTCCTGTTATTTTTAAGAAATTGCTGGGGTTTTAAAAGCTTTTACTCCATTGTTAAAGTTGCAAAGCCAGTGTGCAGAGAGTGGACGGAGCAAACCCTTATGGTGGAATTTTACTGCCACTATCGCGATCATTTGAAATTTGGCACTCTTACGTTCTTCCTGATGAGCACAAGACTCAAAGCTTCAGCGACGTATCTCTGTTTTCAGCGATGTTGGGATGGCATGGTGGCGCGATGGTTAGCCATGCTGCCACACAGTGCCAGGGAACCAGGTTCAATTCAATGGAATTCTCCTTTGGCCTCAGGTGGGGTGGATTTTAGGGCCCTCGCCCCGGCGAGGACACAAAATACTGGCCCTAATCCATCTCCTTGTTTGCTTGGTCCTTGAAAAAACAATTCAAATTCAAATGGAATCCAATTCCTTGTCCCCACAGGGGAGGTAGACTCGATCCAAGCTGACACCCCACATTGGGAATGATCTGACACTTGATCTTGGCCAAATGACCTGAACACTAACTCTCCCCTGCCAGCTAAGTATTTTCGTTTTCCTATTAGGCTCACCTCAGGAAGTTAGGACTGGAATTTACCAGCCTAAGTATTCTTTTAACAATATGATAATTGCTACTACAATGCCATTCAGCCTCCCTGGCCCAGGAAGGAAATCATTTTGATTACGAGCGGCACTGCTGACTCAGAGTGGCAGGGGCCAGGGTTCGATTCCAGGTCACTGCCAGAGTGGAGTTTGCACATTCTCCCCGTATCCGCATGGGTTACCTCCCTGGCGCAGAAAGGAAGTCATTTTGATCATGAGCGGCATTGTTTCCTCCTACAGTCTAAACAGTCAATCGATTGGCCATGCTAAATTGCCTCTTCTCAGGGAATTTTCTCATCGTGCCTGCCACGGGAATCATAGTGGGCTGGGAGGAAGACAATGAAAAGGTCCATTGACCATGGGCGGGATTTTCCAATTTTGGGACGAGCGCTGGAAAATCCCGCCTTTGGTGTCAGAGGGATTAGCAGGGTAAATATCGGGGGTTGTGGGTTTAGGGGCTGGATGGGATTGTGGTCAGTGCAGGCTCTGACTCTATGATACTATGACACTGCTGATACCATTGCTGCATGCAATAATTACTGGGCTACAGGGTCTGGAGAGAAACTACTGAAACTGATTGGAGTGCTGAGATAAAGAAAGAACTATCCCATCCACCCACAATCCTGTGTTCCAGAGTGTTCTTTCTCCAGTTGTTTACTCATTTGTTTACTGCTTATTTTTAAAACCCCTTTATTAATTAAATAGTTAGAGTAAATGGCATGTGTGAAATCTGTGATTTCCAAACTTTTCCCAATTTAGAACTTCACGTGATTTGCCGATAATAGTTTGAATTTAAGTATTAGTGTCACAAATGGGCTTACATTAACACTGCAATGAAGCTACTGTGAAAATTCCCCCAGTCGCCACACTCTGGCCCCTGTTTGGGTACACTGAGGGAGAATTAAGAATGGCTAATGCATCTCACCAGCACATCTTTCGGACTGTGGGAGGAAACCAGAACAAGTGGAGGAAACACATGCGGGCACAGGGAGAACGTATAGATTCCATACGGACAGTGACCCATACCGGGAATCAAACACATTTTCCAGAGCTGCGAGGCAGCAGCCATCGTGCCGCCTGTAGCATTGAATGTGAAGGTTGTATTTCATCTGACTTGGGTCCAATTGAGAGCAATGGGAGTTGGAGCAAGCCTGATCATAGAACTATGACCATTAGATACTTCTCAGATGCATCATTTTGTTTCTGATTGTCACTCCGATTGCATCACCACTCGCATTGGAAGCTGTTACAATCAAAGGAGGCATATTTTTCAACCCTTTGCAATCAATGCGATGAGTGAATACATTTCCTGCTCAGCTGTAATGAGGATTATACCAAGGGGAGAAAATCATTATTTGCAATGCGCTCGCGAGTTCATTATTCCTCATTACAAATGTAAAAGCCCATTTAAGGCTTTCTGTAGAGTTTTCATTAAGTATTTAATACCTTAGCCTCCCTAAAGATTTTGGGCAATTTTGCAATCATTATGTGCAAACTCGAGACGACATCTCAAATGTTTGATGCACTATAAGCTCCTTGGGTGATATTTCTATTTGCTTTGCAATCATATATTGGAAGACTTTAATAAAGTTAATCTTAGATTCATTGACAGCTACATACCCCCTAGATAAACAGAGACATTATAAAGATGACTGATCTGGTGTTCTAACGTAACAGGCTTCTGATTATTGGCACTTCATGCGCCTGAAGACTTAAATTATGGTCTCCACTTGGTAAATAATGTAGTAGTACATATTTATAGTTGCTTGGAACTCCAGGACTTGAGTGTTGCTGAATAAAGGGACATGCTGTCAAAACTTTTCACCTTGAACTCACCAGGACAGATGCAAGAATATCAGATTTCAAAGGGTGTTGATTGGCTGGGAAATGGACTGTGATTGGTGCAGTCATTACCATGGAGAATGCAGCAGGGCGCTGTTATTCCCCCAAGCTCCTGTGAAAGCTCAAAGCAGATAAGTCAACTCTGATAGGTCATAGAAACACACAAACTAGAAGCAGGAATAGGTCATTCAGCCCATTCCATCATTCATTTTGATCATGGATGATCATTGAATTCTATATCCTGCTCCCATATCCCTTGATCCCTTTAGCCCCAAGAATTAAATCTAATCACGCAATGTTTTGGCCTCAACTACTTTCGGTGGTAGTGAATTCCTCACATTCACCACTCTGAGTGAAGAAATTTCTCCTCACCTCAGTTCTAAAAGGTTTACTCCTTATCCTCAAGCTATGAACCCCAAGTTTTGGACTCCACCATCACTGGATAGATTCTTTCTGAATCTACCCTGCCTAACCTTGTTAGAATTTGATAAGTTTCTATGAGATCCCCCTTACTGTTCTAAACTCCAGTGGATATAATCCTAATCAATTTAGTCTCTCTTCATACAATAGACCTGCCATCCTGGGGATTAGCCAGGTAAACCTTCACTGTACTCCCTCTATAGCAAGGACATCCTTCGTCAGATGAGGACACCAAAACTGCACACAATATTCAGGTGTAACCTTACCAATGGCCTATAAATTGAAGCAAAAGATCCTTGTCCCTATACTCAAATCTTGCTGTGAAGGCCAACATACCATTTGCCTTCATTGTTGCCTGCTGTATCTGCACACTTACTTTCAGGGACTGGTGCATGAGGACTCCAAGGTCTCATTGAGTATCCATCTCTTGCAATTTACACCCATTCGAGTAATATTATTCCTTCCTAAAATTGCTACCAAAATGGATAATCTCACATTTATCCACATTATACAGCATCTGCCATGCCAATGCCCACACACTCAACTTGTTCAAATCATGCTGAAGCATCTCTGCATCCTGTGAAGGTGTCGCCAAGGCAAAAGCATCAAGGAACTGTTGTCTCCCATGTCTTTGTTTGACTGAAAAATGCTCAATGCCTGAACATGGGTGGCATGGTGGCACAATGGTTAGCACAGCTGCCTCACAGTGTCAGGGACCCGGGTTCGATTCCCGGCTTGGGTCACTGTCTGTGAGGAGTCTGCACCTTCATCCGCGTCTGCGTTGGTTTCCTTCGGGTGCTCTGGTTTCCTCCTGGAGTCCATAAGACGTGGTGGTCAGGTGCATTGGCCATGCTAAACTCTCCCTCAGTGTACCCAAACAGGTGCCGGAGTGTGGCAATTAGGGGATTTTCACAGTAACTTCATTGCACTGTTAATGTAAGCCTACTTGTACTAATAAATAAACTTTCAGTTTCATGTCCCTCCTGATTGTTGAAGACATGCCGCTGTGTATAAATACATATAACTTCCAGCAAGTGTCAGTGAGTCATAGTGGAAGCCCGACTGGTAATTTTCAACTGTCTGTTGGTTGAGTTTTTTTGCACACTCAGGATTGTTCTGTATCCTTCTACAAAATATTTAATTTTTTCAACAGTATATATAAAAATGTGGCAAATGTGGCACACAGAGAGGAAATGACTCTTCTTAGGGTATGTTGAAAATTTTAAAGTTGGGTTAAAAAGTTCTTAATTCTTCCTCTGTATGATTCAGATGATTCTTTCATCTTTCTGAATGAGTCCTTCTGCGATGCCAGAGGTGGGGTAATTAATATGCTCCACCCCCTAGATGCTGCCCAACTATAACTCTCACAAATCCCTCTGTCATTTGAATGACATTGGACATGCATAGAAGAATTCTACCAATACAGGGTAGAATAGGTGTAGGGTGATGCGGCGGCACGGGCTTGTTGGGCCGAAGGGCCTGTTTCCCGTGCTGGGTTGTTCTTTGTACAAGGGTATTAGAAATGGGGACAGCGGGCGGCACAGCGGTTAGCACTGTTGCCTCACGCCACCAGGGACATGGGTTCGATTCCCGGTTTGGGTCATCGTCTGTGTGGAGTTTGCACGTTCTCCCTATGTCTGCGTGGATTTCCTCCGGGTACTCCAGTTTCCTCCCACT
The DNA here is from genome assembly GCA_037974335.1 of Prionace glauca. Taxonomy (NCBI): domain Eukaryota; kingdom Metazoa; phylum Chordata; class Chondrichthyes; order Carcharhiniformes; family Carcharhinidae; genus Prionace; species Prionace glauca. The sequence goes on along the minus strand of CM075725.1, from coordinate 133,653,200 downwards.
GTCAATAAGACGAGCTGGTTAGGTTCTCCCTCAGTGTACCCAAACAGGCGCTGGAGTGTGGCAACTAGGGATTTTCACAGTAACTTCATTGCGGTGTGAATATAAGTCTATGTGTGATACTAGTAAATAAAAACAAAGGATAGGCTGTTTGCCTCTGCAAACATGCTGCATTATTCAACAAGATCATTGCTCATATTCTACCGCAGTGCCACATTCCTGCACTATCCTCCTGTCCCTTAATTCACTTAATTCCCAAAATTCTGCTGGCTCCCACCCTGAGTGGAATCAACAACTGGGGTAAAGAATTCCAAAGATTCACAATCCTTTGAGTGAAGATTTTCTCCTTATTGCATTCCCAAATAAACAATCCAACATTCTTGTTAGAGTACACCCAGTGATCACACTGGATCTGTTGTAATGTGACCAACTGTAACAAGCTATAGGGGTCAGCTGAAACCATGTAACCAACGACTGAATGATGTGATGATCAGTAGAAATTAGAACATGTTGGGAGTTGTGCGGAGCTTGGAATGGCCCAGGGTGAGGCCTCAAGTGTTGGAGTAATGGAGTTTCTTTATTAAACCACTTCTTTGAGTTACACTTTGGAGTAACTTTTGTTTTATTTTTATTGTCTACACTGGAAGAGTTCCTTCTGGATCAACAACTCTAAAGCTGTAATCCTGTATTCTAGACTCCACAGACAAGGAAACGGTTTCTCTGCATTTGCCTTGTAAACTTTCTTAAAAATGCTATTGCCGGAATTCTCTGGCAGTACGTGCCGGCAGTGCATTCCCACCTGCGGGTTCCCTGTTGATATTGGCAGGACTGGAGAATTCCACTGTTAGCGAATAATGTGCCACCTCCTGCTGGTGGGAAACACACCAGTTGGGAGGCCAGAGAATCTCATCCCACATGTTTCAATGGCTTCACTTCACCGTCTTCTAAACTCCAGGGAATGTTGGAATAATTATAGAATTCCTGCAATGCAGGAGAAGGCTATTCGGCCCATTGAGTCTGTACCGACAACAATCCCACCTGGGCACTATCCCCATAACCCCAATGTATTTACCTTGCTAATCCCCCTGATACTAAGGGGCAATTTAGAACGGTCAGTCCACCTTACTTGTCCATCTTCGGAGTGTGGGAGGAAACCGGAGCACCCAGAGGAATCCCCCACGGACACAGGGAGAATGTGCAGACTCTACATAAACAATCACTTGAGGCCGGAACTGAACCCGGGTCCCTGGCGCTGTGAGGCAGCTGTGCTAACCACTGTGCCACCGTGCTGCCCTAACCTTCTCAACCTTTCCTCAATGGGCAATTCCTTCTCCCCATCAAACAGGAAAGAATACGTTCTTACTTAGGTAAAGAAATCAAAACTATACAAAGTTCTCTGATGCCCTTTGCAAATGCAGTAAGAGTTCTTTCATCTTGTATTCCAATTCCGCAGTAATAACGGCTACTGTACCAATTGTCTTGCTAATTGCTTGTTGTACCGGTATATTAAACTTTCTGTTATTCATGCACGAGGACACAAGGTCCTTGTGACTATCTCCCTGTCTCTCCATAGAATCCTAACAGTGGGCTATTCAGCCCAGACTGCACCGAAAAAATCACTCACCATTAAAATGTAGCAACTTTGTGCTTCATCACATTACATCCCATCTACCGTCTTCATTCCCAGTCACCCAAAACCATCGACAAGCATCTTTGTGCCTCAGTCACTACTTACTTTCCCCCCTAACTTTGTATCCTTAAGCTTCTGCGAAAGGATTTTAACCTTTACAGCGTCCCTACTCTATGTCCTTGGCCTCATACACTGGATGGACACTGCCTCTCAGCTGTAACTGGCATCCTACCATTACAATAATAGATTAACCAAAGAGCAAATACCCGTGACTAATGGGTTTCAATGTAAGAAAGCGTGTAACTGTACAGGGCACTGGTGAGGCCACAGCTGGAGTACTGTGTGCAGTTTTGGTTGCCGCACTTACGCAAGGATATTTTGGCCTTGGAGGGGGTGCAGAGGAGGTTTACTAGGCTGATACCGGAGTTGAGGGGGTTGAGCTATGAGGAGAGGCTGAATAAACTAGTCTTGTACTCGTTAGAGTTTAGAAGAATGAGGGGAGATCTCATTGAGACATATAAGATGATGAATGGGATGGATAGGATAGAGGTGGAGAGACTCTTCCTGCTCAGTAAGGACAGCAGGACTAGAGGGCACAGCCTCAAGATAAAGGGGGGGCGGTTTAGAATGGAGTTGAGGAGGAACTTCTTCACTCAAAGGGTGGTGAATCTCTGGAATTCTCTGCCTGTCGAAGTGGTGGAGGCTGCCTCGCTAAATATTTTTAAGATGCGGGTTGATGGGTTTTTGATAAGAGAAGGGATTAAGGGTAATGGGGAGAGGGCGGGAAGGTGGAACTGAGCCACGACAGATCAACCATGATCTTATTGAATGGCGGGGCAGGCTCGAAGGGCTAGATGGCCTACTCCTGCTCCTATTTCTTATGTTCTTATGAGATCATTCATTTTGCACCTAAAATGGATTGATGAGAAAATGATGACAAACTAGTAACACTGGAGACTTGGCAGTCCACATACATAGATCACAAAACTTTCATTAACAGGATAAGATGCTAATCAAAATGTGTAATGAAATACTTCCCTTTACATCTAGCATTCTTTCTGGTTGTATCACAGCTTGATATGGCTCCTGCTCTGCCAAAGACCACAAGAAACTACAAAAGGTTGTGAATGAAGCCCAGACCTTCATGAAACCAACCTCCCATCCATTGACTCTGTCTACACGTCCTGCTGCCTTAGAAAAGCACCCAGCATAATTAAGGATCCCACGCTCTCCGGACACACTCTCTCCCTCCTTCTACCGTGGGGAAAAAAGGCACAAAACTTTGAGGTCAGATACCACCCGACTCAAGAACAGCTTCTTCCCTGCTGCCATCAAACTTTTGAATAGACCTGCCTCATATTAAGTTGATCGTTCCCTGCACCCTAGCTATGACTGTAACACTACATTCTGCACTCTCTCCTTTCCTTCTCTATGAACGGTATGCTTTGTCTGTACAGCATGCAACGAATAGCACTTTTCACTGTGTACAAATACATGCAAAAATAATGAATCAAATCAAATGACTGGCAAAAAACAAAGAACAAAGAACAAAATCAGCCCGGGAAACAGGCCCTTTGGCCCAACGAGCCCGCGCCACCATCTCAACACCACCAGTCCACCTCTCTACTCATGACCCTTGTCTAATGTTTTATGACCATCCAGATTGAGGGAAACTGATTTAGGGACAATTTATTACTTCCAATCAGCCTAACAGCACATCTTTGGGGTGTGGGAGGAAACCGGAGCACCCGGAGAAAACCCACGCAAGCACGGGGAGAATGCGCAAACTCCCACAGACACCGGCCCAGATCCATGTGTCTGCACAGCAATCAGCGACAGTCACTGAGCTGTCGTCTTGCCCAGTATCTTGCCCAGTTTAGGCACACACTAACGACATGAAGCACTAGGCCAATCTCAAACAAACAAGAGCAGCCCCAATACGAACCTTAACTATATCACCTTTTCTTCAATTTCACTGGGTCAAAATCTTTCAATTCCCTCCCTAACAGCACTGTGGGTCTAACTATACCACAGGGATTGCAGTAGTTCAAGAAAGTAGTTCATCACCACCTTGTCCCAAAGACAATTAGGGGTGGGCTACAAATGCTGGACTTCTCAGCAACACGCCCAACCTATGAAAGAATGAAAAAAAAAGCACTTAACTAGTAAAGTGTGGACATTAAGCGAATGTGAACCACACTAACATAGAGGTCAGATGGTGCAATGGAGGAGTGAGAGAGCCAGGGGCCCAGCTAGTTCCACATCACAAGTATCTCTGTGTAATATGTTCTCTTTACAACACAGCAAAGTTCAATCTCTTCTCCCTGCTCAAATGTTCTGTTCTGCCCCAGGCCAATCTTCCACTCTGAAAGCTCACATTCTGTCTGTAACGGTCATTCCTTCGCATATATATATATATATCACTTGTCAAAGCCCATATTTCTATCCTAAAGGCAAAATGCTGTGCATGCTGGAAACCAGAAATAAAGATGTGAAGTGCTGGAAATATTCAGCTGGTCTGTGGAAAGAGGATTCCTGATACAAAGGAAGTTGTGATGGTTGGAGGTCAACCATCTCAGCTCCCGGACGTCACTGCAGCATTAGAATCTAACCAGTCGTAACATTGAATCTGTTGCAATGTGACCAATGGTAGCAAGCTGTAAGGGTCAGCTGAGCCTGTAAACGATGTAACCAATGACAGGATGATGCGATGATCAGGTGACACAGTTTAAATTAGAGTCATTTATCAAGGGGAAGTTGGAATGGCCCAGGGTGAGGCCGCAAGTGTTGGATTAATGAAGCTTCCTTACTAAACCGTTTCTCTGATTTAGAAGTTGGAGTGAGTTATGTTACATTTTTATTGTCTACACTGGAAGAGTTTCTTCTGGATCAACACCAACCATCTTCAATTGCTTCATCAACGATCTTCCTCCCATCATAAGGTCAGCAGTGGGGATGGTCAACATTCAGCACCACTCACGACTCCTCAGATACTGAAGTAGTGTCTGTTTGCAGCAAGATGCGAAAAATATTCAGGCTTGGGATCTTAAATGATGAGAAACATTTGCTCCACACAAATGTCAGGCAATGACCGTCTCCATTAAGTGACAACCCAACCATCACCCCTTGACATTCAATGTCATCACCAGCACTCATTGTCAACATCCTGGAGTTTAACATTGACCAGAAAATGAACTAGATTATCCACAGAAATACTGTAGGTATAAGAGCAGGTCAGAGGCTGGGAATTCTGTGGAGTGTAGCTCCCCTCCTGACTCCCCAGGGCCTGTTCACCGTTTGCAAGGCACAAGTCAGGAAGGAGTGTGATGGAGTACTTCGATTTGCCGAGATGAGTGAAACTCCAACAAGGGAGGACAGCTTCAACCTGGATCTGGGGTTCATGTCACACTATCTGTAATGACTTTCCTGGGCTTGCAAAATCTCACTAACTGGCTGGAGACAGTACACATCTCTTTAACCTGGGCTTAACCCTCTCTCCACTCACATTGTCTGTATCTTTAAGACTTGGTTACCTGTAAAGACTCGCAGTCTAACCATTATCTTATAAATGGAGTTTGTGTCTGTATATGCTCTGTTTGTGAACACAATTCCCACTCACCTGATGAAGAAGCAGTGCTCCAAAAGCTTGTGGCTTGTGTTACCAAATAAACCTGGTGTTGTGAGCCTTTTTATTATCTACGAGACGCACTGCAGCAACTCACTAAGGTTCCTTCGACAGCACCTTACAAACCCATGACCTAGAATGACAAGGGCAACAGATGTGTTGGAAGCTCACCTCCACACAACATCCTGATTTGAAAATATATCACCGTTCCTTCGCCGTCGCTGGGCAAAAACCTAGATACACCACCACCCACCCCCTGCTAACAGCACCACTGGTGTACCTACACCACACGAACTGCAGCGATTCAAGGTGTTGACTTCCCACAGCCTTCTGAAGGTCAACTAGAGAAGGGCAATAAAAATGTTGGCCGAGCAAGTGACCACCCACCCCATCCTCCCCCCATACACCCCCTCCCCACCCACCCCCCCATACACCCCCTCCCCAACCCCCCCCCCAACCCCCCCCCAACCCCCCCAACCCCCCCCCCCCCCCACCCCCCCAACCCCCCCCAACCCCCCCCCCCCAATGCCATGAAAACATTTTGTAGAATTCTCCTCCATTAACGCAAAGATTCGGAGGGTTCCTATTTGGAAGGAATTACCTATTGGAATTCCATAGATCGTGGGAAGTTGCTGCTCAGTCTGAGAGGTGTCCTTGTGTGCACCTCTGGGGTACATTCACAGATTTTAAGTCGGTCCACCTCGTGTCCAACGAGGGGCATACACGTGATGGGTCGTACTGGGGCTGCTCTTGGTTGTTCGAGACTGGCCTAGTGCTTCATGTCGTTAGTGTGTGCCTAAACTGGACAAGATTCTGGGCAAGACGACAGCTCAGTGACTATCGCTGATTGCTGTGCAGACACATGGATTTGGGCTGGTGTCTGCGGGAGTTTGCGCATTCTCCCCGTGCTTGCGTGGGTTTTCTCCGGGTGCTCCGGTTTCCTCCCACACCCCAAAGATGTGCTGTTAGGCTGATTGGCAGGAATAAATTGTCCCTAAATCAGTTTTCCCTCAATCTGGATGGCCATAAAACATTAGATAGGGGTCATGGGTAGAGAGGTGGTGTTGAGATGGCAGTGTGGGCTCGTTGGGCCGAAGGGCCTGTTTCCCAGGCTGATTTTGTTCTTTGTTCTTAACCCCCTGGGGAACGGAAATTCTATATTTTGTAATGTAAGTGGCATGCCAGATGGGAACTCGGCCATTTAGAACTGCATACTCTGTGATTTGTTGTTTTGTGTACCAATTGAAACTGTAAATAATATCTTTTTATAGTGGTATCCGGAACATTTGGAAAACTGAACAAAATGTACTATGCGTAAACAGTAGGGGGTAGGGTTTTCTTTTTCACAGTTGGTGATCTGGGCAAAGATTGCACTCACAATTGTGCTTGTTTGGAAAAACAAGTATTATTTTTCTCAAGTTTCAACTCAATGTTATTTGCATATTGCTAAATGCCATGGAATCCAATAACGTGCAGTCCAATAACATCTGGAACATTGTTTGGCTATAAAAAGAATATCGTTAAAAACAATTTTTTATTCATTCATATGATATGGGTGTCACTGACTGACCAGCATTTATTGCCCATCTCTAGTTGTCCAAAGGCAGTTGAGAGTCAACCACATTGCTGTATCTTTGGAGTGACATGTAGACTAGAGCAGGTAAGGACAGCAGATTTCCTTCCCTAAAGGACAAGAGTGAACCAGATGGGTTTTTCCGACAATCGACAATGGTTTCATGGTCATCAGTAGATTCTTAATTCCAGGTTTATTCTTACTGAATTCAAATTCCACCATCTGCCTTGGCAGGATTTGAATCTGGGTCCTCAGAACATTAGCTAAGTTTCTGGATAAATAGTTAATAGGTAATACCACTAGGCCATCACCACCCCCTATCCCTTGATATACTTAAGAATGGTAACTTGGATAAATTTGAATAATGGGTGGCACAGTGGTTAGCGCTGCTGCCTCATTGCACCAAGGAGCCAGGTTCAATTCCAGCCTTGGGTCACTGTCTGTGTGGAGTTTGCACGTCCTCCCAATGTAAGTACATAAGGAATAGGAGCAGGAGTAGGCCATCTAGCCCTTCGAGCCTGCACCACCATTCAATAAGATCATGGCTGATCTGATAGTGGTTCAGTTCCACTTTCCCGCTTTCTCCCCATAACCCTTAATTCACTTGTTTGTCAAAAACCTATCTACCCGTGACTTAAACATATTTAGCGAGGTAGCCTCCACCACTTCAACGGGCAGAGATTCACCATGCTTTGAGTGAAGAAGTTCCTCCTCAACTCCTATCTAAACTGGCCCCCCCTTATCTTGAGGCTGTGCCCTCTGGTCCTGCTATCCTTTCTAAGCGGGAAGAATCTCTCCACCTCTACCCTATCCATTCCTTTCATTATCTTACACGTCTCTATAAGATCCCCCCTCATCCTTCTAAACTCCAACAAGTCCAGACACAATCTATTTAGACTCTTTTCATAGTCCAACCCCCTCATCTCCAGTATCAGCCTACTGAATCTCCTCTGCACTCCCTCCAAGGCCAAAACATCCTTGCGCAAGTGCGGCGATCAAAACTGCACACAGTTCTCCAGCTGTGGCCTCACCAGTGCCCTATACAGTTGCAGCAAGACCTCCCTGCTTTTATATTCAATCCCCCTCACTATGAAGGCCAGCATCCCATTTGCCTTCTTGATCACCTGCAGACTGGGTTTTTGCGACTCATGCACAAGGACCCCCAGGTCCCTCTGTACCGTAGCATGCTGTAGCTTTTCGCCCTTTAAATAGTAATCCCTCCTACTATTATTTCTGCCAAAGTGGATAACCTCACACTTGCTAACATTACACTCCATCTGCCAGGCCCTCACCCACTCGCTCAGCCTATCCAGATCCCTCTGCAGACTTTCCACATCCTCCACGCAATTTGCTTTACCACTCATCTTTGTGTCATCAGCAAATTTCATCACCCTACACTCATCCCCTTCCTCCAGTTCATCTATATAAATGGTAAATAGCTGAGGCCCCAGCACTGATCCCTGCGGCACTCCACTAGTCACCAACTGCCAATCAGAACAGCACCCATTGATACCAACCCATTGTCAAGATCATTCCCATACCAACCCATTGTCAAGATCATTCCCATACCAACCCATCGTCAAGATCATTCCCATACCAACCCATTGTCAAGATCATTCCCATACCAACCCATTGTCAAGATCATTCCCATACCAACCCATTGTCAAGATCATTCCCATACCAACCCATTGTCAAGATCATTCCCATACCAACCCATTGTCAAGATCATTCCCATACCAACCCATTGTCAAGATCATTCCCATACCAACCCATTGTCAAGATCATTCCCATACCAACCCATTGTCAAGATCATTCCCATACCAACCCATTGTCTTGTGGGATTTCTCCGAGTGCTCCAGTTTCCTCCCACAGTCCAAAAATGTGCGGATTGTTGATTGACTGCACTAAATTGCCCCTTAATGTCCATGGGATTTGCAGGATAAATACATGGAATTACGGGGATAGAGCCTAAGTGGAATTGTTGGTACAGTCTTGATGGGCTGAATGACCTCCTCCTGCGCTGTAGAGATTGTATGAACGGGGTGGAACGTGGGTTTAATCACAATTAATTAAGCGCTTTGAAACACAGCATCAATCCACAAGTGAATAATCCCATTTTTAATAACTGTAAATGTAAAAAAAAATTGATAGAACAATTGCCTATTAGCATTGGAGTGCAGCATTCGGGTTTTTAGGAAGAATTCATTTAAATGTCCTTGTGCCCTAGGGGACCAGCTTATTTTTTTAAAAGCCTCCTGCCGAGGCCCAGAAATGGATGAAGCTAATGGAAACACGCCAGATTATGCAAGCCAGGGTGTATAATTAGTTCTGGGGCGCTTCCAATTTTGCTGTTGGACGCTGCTTCTACTTCCCTCTTCAATAAGCTAAAAAGATCATGCAACCCAAACTGCCACCAGATGTAATTTGTGCTGGAAATTCTACAATTTTTGCATTGGTTCCACCAACTGTAGGTGGATTGCATTGGAAATAATTAAGCTATAAGTCGAGGGCAAGTGTATGATAGCCCCCAGGATTTGCAGGGGGAAATCACTGATTGGCTTTCCTGTAGGGCTGGTTGAATATGAGCTCCCTAGGGATTGGTAATTAACTCTCCAAGTAGAGTTTGTATACCGAGCCCAGTGTAAAGCAAGCCCTTGAGTGGGTCCATTATTGCATTGTCCCAGATGTTTGTGCTCACCACGGACTTATGGCTTTTCTTTATTTTGTGCAATAAAGCACTGTACCTTTAGAGCCAAGTGCTGGAGTTGTTATGCAGAGTTTTCTGCTCTCTGAGGCTTAAAATTTTAGGCCATAGGACAAATTAAGAGGTGCATGACATTGCAAGAACAAAACTCTTAAAGAGTGACATCCAGAAAGGAAAATGTCTGCACACTGGCTATTTGACCAGAGCTGAAAAGCTACAGCAATCTCAGCTCAAGGACAAAGTGAAGAGGGGATACTGTAGGCATACTTGGATGTCTGCCATCACAGGATGTTTTCAACTGAGCTATTGTAGGTGTTGCACCATGACACTGGATCTCCTGGTACAAGAAGGGACAAACCACAGCAGTTTCAAATACTTGGGGCAAAAGATTGGGCTCCTTAGCACCTGATCCTTAGGTTCACTAATGTCCTTTTGGGAAGGAACTCTGCCGTCCTTACCCAGTCCGACCCACAGCAATGTGGTTGACTCTTAACTGCCCCTCTGAAATGATGTAGCAAGCCCCTCAGTTCAAGGGGAAATTCGGGATGGGCAACTGTTGATGGACTTTTCAGCGAGACCCACATCCCACTGAAGAATAAAGAGAAAACAAGCATGGGAAAATCAGTAGACAGGAGGAATTTCTGCAGTGATGTCCTGGGACGGAGATGATTAGCCTCCAAACACCACAGCCATCTTCCCTTGGGCCTGGTGTGCAGTCAATGTTCTTCAGAAGTCTCTTCCTTGGAAGTGTTCATCTGAGTCCTCTGCAACATAACACTTTGACCTCCTGTGAGGTGCAATCTGCACTCTCTTTGCTCCTGCCTTGTCTGCTGCCCATTTGTTCCTAATGCCTCATCACCTATCGATCTATCCTGTAAGATATCCTCAGTGCCAGAATCTGAGCTGTTCAGCTCAAGTCAAGTAACCACTATATTTTCTTGTCCACTGCCTTGCCAGGTTGCACCTCTCCACTATGTAAAAGGCAAATAACACAAAGGTAAGGTTGTGGCACAGGAAAATGGGGAAACTCAGCGATTGGCTACACCCTGTAAACAATGCAACGAAGTTACTGTGAAAATCCCCTAGTCGCCACACTCCGGTGCCTGTTCGGGTACACTGAGGGAGAATTTAGCATGGCCAATGCACCTAATCAGCGCGTCTTTCAGACTGTGGGAGGAAACCGGGGTGCCCGGAGGAAACCCACGCAGACATGGGGAGATCGTGCAAACTCCACACCCAAGCTGGGAATCGAACCCATGTCTCTGACCACTGTGCCACCATGCTGCCAATCAGAAGAGGCTGTGGGATAGTGGGGGGGCACGATGGGAGATGGGAAAAGAGGCTTAGGCCTGAGGATACCATCGATGATTTCAGCACTCTCGCTGGCAATGACGTCAACAGAGGCAGTTGGCTCTGTTTATTCAGAGGCTGAATAAACTAGGCTTGTACTCGTTAGAGTTTAGAAGGATGAGGAGAGATCTCATTGAGACATATAAGATGATGAATGGAGGTGTGGTAGATAGTGAGGAAGGTGTGGTAGATAGTGAGACAGGGAGACTTGGACAAGTTGCAGAGCTGGGCCGAGAGGTGGCGGATGGAGTTTAATGCGGAAAAGTGTGAGGTAATTCACTTTGGCAGGAATAACAGATGTGTAGAGAATAGGGCTAACGGTAGGACTCTGAATAGTGTGGATGAACAGAGGGATCTAGGTGTATGTGTACATAGATCCCTGAAAGTTGGGAATCAAGTAGATAAGGTTGTTAGGAAGGCATACGGTGTCTTGGCGTTTATTGGTAGGGGGATTGAACTTAGGAGCCGCAGCTTCATGTTGCAACTGTACACAACTCTGGTGCGGCCGCACTTGGAGTACTGTGTGCAGTTCTGGTCCCCACTTTATAGGAAGGATGTGGAGGCTTTGGAGAGGGTGCAGAGGAGGTTTACCAGGATGTTGCCTGGTATGGAGGGGAGGTCCTATGAGGAGAGACTGAGGGATTTGAGGTTGTTTTCGTTAGAAAGAAGGCGGCTAAAGAGGGGGACCTTATTGAAACATATAAGATGATTAGAGGTTTAGATAGGGTGGATAGTGATAGCCTTTTTCCTCAGATGGAGAAAGCTGGCACGAGGGGGCATAGCTTTAAGTTAAGGGGTGGTAGTTATAGGATGGATGTCAGAGGTAGGTTCTTTACTCAGAGGGTCTGGAATGCACTGCCCGGGAGGATGGTGGAGGTGGGATGCCTCATATCCTTTAAAAAGTACCTGGATGAGTACTTGGCATGTCATAACATCCAGGGCTCTGGGCCAAGTGCTGCTAAATGGAATTAGGTGGGCAGGTCACGCGTTGGTGTAGACTCAATGGACTGAATGACCTCTTCTGCACTGTAGTATTCTGTGATGCTGTGATTCTACGATAGTGTGGTATTTGGCAATGCATTTACTGTCCTTGGCCACTCCACGTGAGGTCACTGAACTTCATCCAGTTCATCGGAGCTTGACTTGACGGCGCAAACTCCCATGGCTCTCTGCTCTTCTGCGAATGTTGCTGGGGGGCATCTCAGAATCTCTACAGTGCAGAAGGAGGCCATTTGGCCCACAATCTCACCCAGATTGTGCAAACTGGGGCTGTTCTCCTTAGAAAGGTGGAGGATGAGGGGAGATCTAATAGAGGTGTATAAGATTATGAAGGGTATAGATAAAGTGGACAGTGGTAAGCTTTTTCCTAGGTTGGATACAATAATTACAAGGGGCCACGGTCTTAGGGTGAGGGGGGGGGGGGAGGGGGCGAGGTATAACTCGGATGTTAGAGGGAGGTTTTTCACACAGAGGGTGGTGGGGGCCTGGAATGCGGTGCCAAGTAGGGTGGTGGAAGCAGGCACGCTGGGGTTGTTGAAGGCTTACTTAGACAGGCACATGAGCGGATTAGAGATGGAGGGATATAGGAGACTTTTCTAAATAAAGATCAAGAGCTTTGGACGTCCCTGGGAATCAATTGATTCCTATGGACCTTCCAAAATATTTCATGGCTCACTTGCTTTATTTCTGCACTTCTGGGGATTCCGTAAATGTCTGTCTAAGTTTTGCATGTTTATTGATGTCTTTTCTTTTACTTCACAGGTGATTCGGTCCGCCTTGTTGTCCAACGAGGGGCATACACGCAGTGGGTTGTGCGAGGGCTGCTCTTGGATGTTGCTTCAAGAGTTGCCTAGTGCTTCACATCGTTAGTGTACGCTTAAACTGGACCATCTGACGGGCAACACGACAGCTCAGTGACGAATGGTAGGAAGGACTATTACTTACGGGGTGAAAAACTGCAGCAGGCGACGGTGCAGAGGGACCTCGGGGTCCTTGTGCATGAGTCGCAAAAACCCAGCTTGCAGGTGCAGCAGGTGGTCAGGAAGGCGAATGGGATGCTGGCCTTCATAGCGAAGGGATTGAATATAAAAAGTAGGGAGGTCTTGCTGCAGTTGTATAGGGCTTTGGTGAGGCCGCAGCTGGAGTAGTGTGTGCAGTTTTGGCGCTGCACCTGCGCAAATATATTTTGGCCTTGGAGGGAGTGCAGAGGAGGTTTACTAGGCTGATACCGGAGTTGAGGGGGTTGAGCTATGAGGAGAGGCTGAATGAACTAGGCTTGTACTCGTTGGAGTTTAGAAGAATGAGGGGAGATCTCATTGAGACGTATAAGATGATGAATGGGATGGATAGGATAGAGGTGGAGAGACTCTTCCCGCTCAAAAAGACAGTAGGACTAGGGGCACAGCTCAAGATAAAGGGGGGGGCATTTTAGAACGGAGTTGAGGAGGAACTTCTTCACTCAAAGAATCTCTGGAATTCTCTACCCGTTGAAGTGGTGGAGGCTGCCTCGCTAAATATTTTCAAGAAGCGGGTTGATGGGTTCTTGATAAGAGAGGGGATTAAGGGTTATGGGGAGAGGGCGGGAAAGTGGAACTGAGCCACGACAGATCAGCCATGATCTTATTGAATGGCGGGGCAGGCTCGAAGGGCCAGATGGCCTACTCCTGCTCCTATTTCTTATGTTCTTATGTTATGTTCTTACTATCACTGTTTGCTGTGCAGATACATGGATTTGGGCCTGTGTCAGCGGGAGTCACGTGCTCACTGTGTTGATTGCGTGGGTTTTCTCCGGGTGCTCCGGTTTCCTCCCACACCCCAAAAACGTGCTTTTAGGCTGATTGGTGTAACAAATTATCCCTAAATTAGTCTCCCCTCAATCTTCCCCAATAGGTAGACAAAGGTCATGGGTACTCATAATGTTAAAATGGCGGTGCAGGCTCATTGGGCCGAAGGGCCTGTTTCCTGTGCTGTGTTGTTCTTTGACCCTATCCCTGTAACCCCGTATACTTACCCTGCCAATCCCCCTGACACTGGGGACAATTTAGCCTGACCAATAAACACAACCCGCACATCTTCACACAGTGGGAGGAAACCACAGCACCCAGAGGAAATCCACGCAGACATGTGGAGAACGTACAGACAGTGACTGTACGGGGCCAGAACTGAACCTTGGTCCCTGGCGCTGTGAGGCAGCAGTGCCAGTCAATGTGCCGCCTTGTCACTTCGGATACCAGGACTTCTCTCCCCTGTCTGTGCCTTTCACTAACACCCCCTCAAGGGTGTCAAAGCTTGAAGGACATTCTCTCAGCTCCAGTGCCCAGGATATGCTGCAGCCTCTGCGTCCCTCCTCTTTAAGAGGTACAGACTGGTTCCAAAGAGGGCAGGCTTGCTCTTTGGTGCTAGCCTCTTGCAATATTGACCCCCTGCTGATGGAGTTAAACAGCCAGTTAAACAGTGCAATTAGCAGTGGCTGGACTCAGGACACGCAACAAGCAGACAGTGCAAAGTTGACATGCTGTCTGCATTACAGTGGTTGGGCACAAGATAATCATGCAATTAGCACTCAAATTAGCCCCAAACGCCACTTGAGAATCAGATGCAGAATTCTATATCTAGAGAAAGATATAGCGGAATTCTGCATCGATATCAGCAAGCAAGACAGACATAAGGCCACTCACACACCATTCATAAAACTGGGAGAAAAAAACTCTCCCAATGGCATTTTGTTCTTGCCATTTCTCAGGAAGATTAATCCTAGGTGATACCTCCGGTGTGTAATAAACAGGCCAGGCAGGACAGAACAGTATTCAGAGTTCTTGCGTGTGTTGTAAAAGAATGCAGTATGATGGCCTGTAGCAAGGTGTGGGGGTAGGGCACAGCAGGAGAAAACAATTCCTGGCATTACCAGCCTTGCTGTTGGGTCTCGATAACTCTGATTTAGAGTAAACAATGTGCATTTATGTAGCACCTTAAATGCCTTCAGGAACAGCAGACAAACAATTTTTGAAGGGCGGTCATAGAATCATAGAATTCCTAAGTGCAGAAAGAGGACAATCGAGTCTGCACCAGCAACAATCCCAACCAGGCCTTATCCCCACAATCCCAGGTATTTACCCTGTTAATCCCCCTGACACAGAGACAATTCAGCATGGCCAAACCACCTGACCCGCACATCTTTGGGATGTGGGAGGAAATCGGAGAATCCAGAAGAAACCCACGCAGATACTGGCAGGATGTGCAAACTCCACACAGTTGGAGTTGAGCTCCGGGTCCCTAGCACTGTGAGGCATTATCACTGTGCCACAATGTAGTCATTGTGACAATGTGGGGAACACAGTCGCCAATTGGCTCACAGCAAGGTCCCACAAATAACAATGTGATAATAACCTGATAATCTTTGGGGTCATGGTGATTGATAAATAAATGTTTGACCTCAAAGTACATTGGCACCATTTCCCTCCATCTGTGATGGCAGTCATCACAGGGACATCAAATGTGAAGGTGTGGAGGAACTGCATCTCGTCTTCCAGCTGGGCACATTACAGCTTTCCGCTTTCAACATCAAATTTAACAACTTCTAGCTCTATCTCACCTTTGCTTTAATTTAATTTAATTTTTTAACTGTTCTCTACCTTTTTATTTCTTTAATCTTTTCATTTTTTTCCCCTCTCCCATTCTTTTTCCCCCTTTTTTTAATACCTCTTTCTTACCTTTTCTCCCCCTTTGCTTCCCTTTATCTCAAAACAAGATAAATAATTATTATTATCTCAAATTGAGATAAAAATATTTTTTAAAACTTTGTCTCCACTTTAACCCTCTCCCATTCGTCCCCCCCAACCCACCCCCACCCCCACATCTTTATCTGTCACAGCTTATCCTCTGATTTCAGCTTCTCTGGTGTTTGGCCATCCACACCTTCTATTCTCTCTGTGGACTGCCATTTGCACCTCTTAGCCTTTCCCCTTGTTTTTGTGGCCACGGCTCATCTTTCATTCCCTCACCCTACATATAAATATCTCTCACTTTCTATTAGCTTTGACAAAAGGTTACCTGGATGCGAAACATCAGTTCTTTTCTCTCCTCACTGATGCTGCCAGACCTGCCGAGATTTTCCAGCATTTTCTCTTTTGGTGTTAATTCTGTTTAATAATGCCCCTCTTGGTGCCTTGGGACATTACACAGCATTTTCAAGTAGTAAATAAAAGCAATTTATGACTCCAGAGGTATAATAATACCTTATTGATTGCTTGGTGTAATTGCTCTGGATACTTGCTAGGCTGTCAATTAGAAATGAATAATTAAAAGTCTGTCGAAAGTGACAACAGATGCATTAACGTGATATACATTTGCAGGTCTGTTTTTAGCAAACTGGACGAATACCCAGTCCCAGATGTGTTTGACTATTCCTGTAAGGTTGTGCACTTCTATTATTTTGCAATGGACAGCGCACTCGTCATTTCCACTCGCATCTTTTAACGTCCCATCCAGGAGGTCTTTCTGCATTCCTCCAAATGTCTTGGCTAGGTATTTCATGGCGGCACGGTAGCACAGTGGTTAGCACTGCTGCTTCACAGCTCCAGGGTCCTGGGTTCGATTCCCGGCTCGGGTCACTGCCTGTGTGGAGTTTGCACATTCTCCTCGTGTCTGCGTGGGTTTTCTCCGGGTGCTCCGGTTTCCTCCCACAATCCAAAGATGTGCGGGTTAGGTTCATTGGCTATGCTAAAAATTGCCCCTTAGTGTCCTGGGATGTGTAGGTTAGAGGGATTAGCAGGTAAATGTGTAGGGATATGGGGATAGGGTCTGGGTGGGATTGTGTTCGGTGCAGACTCGATGGGCCGAAGGGCCTGTTTCTGCACTGTAGGGTTCTAAGTTTCTAAGTTTCTTGCCAATGGCGATGGACTTACAGGATAATAAGGCTAGGATGTTTCTTCATGCATCAAGAACTGTGGACGCTGATATCCTGAAATTTGGTCTTGTAACGGACAGTGCAGTGCCAAGGATCTGGGTTCAATTATGGCCTAGGGTGACTGTCTGTATGTTCTACCCGTTTCTGTGTGGGTTTCCTCCGGTTCCCTCCCACATTGTGAAAAATGCATAGGTTAGGTGGATTGGCCATGCTAAATTGCCTCTTCGTGTCCAAAGATGTGCAGGTTGGCAGGGGGTACATACGACGCATTACAGTGATAGGGCCAGGGTGAAGGTACTCTGTCAGAGAGTCAGTGCCGAACTGAATGGCCTCCTTCTGCATTGTTGGGATTCTATGATAATATTCTATGATTCCATGAAAAACCTATGGAAATACTCAGTGGGTCAGAATAATCATTTCAGATCAAAGAACATTCATCAGAGCTGGAGAAAAGTAAGTGACGTAAAGGTTTTAAGCAAATGGAGAGGCAGGAAAAGAGGGAAGGAGAGGGACGTGTTTACATATACATGCACATACATTATATACACATATATATATATATATATACACATGGTTGCAGGTTGCTTTAAGAGCTGATCGCTTGGTTTGATGGCAGGGTGTTGCACAGGCTGCTGTTTTATTTTCAGTCTCTCCTCTAGACAGGTAGGATCTCTTTCAACAAGCATTTTTAGTTTGAATCCACTCGTGCAAATCACATCTTTCTCTTTTGGTGTAAGACCCACAACTCCTGACATCGTTACGACATTACAGGAAGAGAAAGAAAGAGACAGATCTGTGAGAGGGAAAAAAAACTGGAAGGCTGATGGTGATGAGAAAAAAAGAGATGGTAATAGGGCAAGTAAGAAAGCAAAAGAATTAAGATGGGTTTCAAAGTGGTGTAAATAGCAATCACAGAACCAGTGTCAGCAGCTCAACCTGAGAAAGCGGGAGTAAAAGGGAGGAGGGCTTGGTAATAATCTGAAGTTGCTGACCTCGGTCATGAGGTTGTAATGGTCTCATTGAAATTGGAGGTGTTGCTTCTCAAACATTGCACTGAGCTTCACTGGGGCAGTGGCAGTAGGTACACGATCGATCATGGAGAGAGAGAAGCAGAGGGTAATGGGGGTGAACCCAGTGACACAGAAAAATAGAAATCCCCTATGGAAGAAGTGCAGAGCTTTATCAAACTGGGCATTGCCTTTACACAAAGAATCTAGAAAATATTGACTCAGAGCAATATGGCAGCACAGTGGTTAGCACTGCTGCCTCATAACACCAGGGAACCAGGTTCAATTCCCAGCTTGGGTCCCTGTCTGTGTAGAGTCTGCATGTTCTCCCCATGTCTGCATGGGTTTCCCCTGGTTTCATTCCACAGTCTGAAAGACGTGCTGGTTAGGTGCATTGGCCATGCTAATTCTCCCTCAGCGTACCTGAACAAGCGCCAGAGTGTGACGACGAGGGGATTTTCAGAGTAACTTCATTGCAGTGTTAATGTAAGCCTACTTGTGACACTAATGAATAAGCTTAAAACTTGCAATGCAGTAGTTGGTTATTTTTTTGACTGTCCTGACGCCCATTTTTTTTCCAACTTTTTTACAACAGTCCCAAGTTAGAGTGGAAATATTTCAGACAGGATTTCAAAGTAGACAGTGCGAACTTTGGAACCCTCTGGAACAGTACTTGAAGTTAATAATAGACAATAACCTATGGAAATGCTTAGACGAGTGAAAGTAAACAGCAGCAAGATGACAGGATGAGACATTTTGACACCAGAATTATTTTTCATCTCTGAAACATGAATCACTGAATCACCAAGAGATCAACTGTCAACCCCTGTTACATTAAGAATGCGTGAAAAGCCAGTTAGCCCAATCTAGTGCATGTTGGCTTCCTAAGTTTAGATTCACTGGAGTTGATGATCTAATTCTGATAACCCCCAGGAGTTGCATGGGGAATCATTGATTTACCTGCCTGTAGGACACATTGAATATAGGCTCCCTGGGGATTGGTAATTAACTCACCAGATGGGGCAATGGCCAAATGGTATTATCGCTAGACTATCAATCCAGAAACTCAGCTAATGTTGTGGGGGACCCGGGTTCGAATGCTGCCACGGCAGGTGGTGGAGTTTGAATTCACTAAAGAAATCTGGCATCTACTTTGTCGATTGTCGGGAAAACCCCATCTGGTTCACTAATACCCCTTTAGGGAAGGAAATCTGCTGTCCTTATCTAGTCTGGACTACATGTGACTCCAGAGTCATAGCGATGAGATTGACTCTCAGCTGCTGTCCAAGGGCAAACAAGGATGGGCAATAAATGCTGGCCAGCCAGCAACATCTATGTCCCACAAATGAATTTAAAAAAACTCACCTTGTATCCCGAGCCCTGTATAAAGCAGTGAGTGGATCCACTATTCCACTGGAGGGACCTGTTTGTGTTTACCACAGGTTTTTGTTTGACTTTATTTGGTGCAATAAAGCATCGTTCCTTCACAGATGACTCTCGGAGTTATTATACTAAAGATCAGCCTTGGCTCAGGCGATAATATTCTCACCTCTTGAGTAAGAGCGTTGTAAGTTCAAACTTCAATTCAATGAAGATTTAAGTACACACTGTAAGCTGACACTCCCAGTATGGGGCTGAGGGAGTGCTGCTCCGTTAGAGCTGCCGCGTGTTATCGAGACATTAGGATTCTCAGAGGACTTGACAGGGTAGGTGCTGAGAAGTGCTTCTTCACTCAAAGGGTGGTGAATCTCTGGAATTCTCTGCCCGTTGAAGTGGTGGAGGCTGCCTCGCTAAATATTTTTAAGAAACGGGTTGATGGGTTTTTGATAAGAGAGGGGATTAAGGGTTATGGGGAGAGGGCGGGAAGGTGGAGCTGAGCCACGACAGATCAGCCATGATCTTATTGAATGGCGGGGCAGGCTCGAAGGGCCAGATGGCCTACTCCTGCTCCTATTTCTTATGTTCTTATGTTCTTAAGTTGTTTCTCCTTATGGGAGAGTCTGGGACCAGAGGATACAATCTCAGAGTAAGGGGTCACCTCTATTTAAGACAGTGATGAGGAGGAATGTCTTCCCTCAGAGGGCAATGAATCTATGGAATTCTTTGCCGCAGGATGCTATAGAGGCTGGGTCATTATGTTCAAGGCTGAGATGGACAGATTTTTAATCAGTCAGGGAGTCAAGGGTTAAGGGGACCATGGAGTTGAGGATTTATTATATTTTATTAATATTTTGTTCATGATTTTATTGAATGACAGTGCAAATTCGATGGGCTGAATGGCCTACTTCTGCTCCTACGTCTCATAGTCTAAAGAACTGAGGGGGGGGGGGAGGGGGACCTGACATGATGAAGGTGTTTGATCGGGTATACCTCACAAAGAAGCTGCTGCTTCTGGGGGAAAGCGCAAAACTCAAGGGGTCATCAATATAAGGCAAGTCACTGACAAATACAATGGGAAATAAAGGGATTTATCAAGAGAATGGGTGGAGTGGGGAACTTCTGTCATGTGGGCTGGCTGGGGTGAGTAGTGTAAATGAATACAGGAGGGAGAAAGGCTGTGGTTAGGTACAGGAGGTAGTTCATGTGAAGCTTAAACATAAGAATGAATCCTTTCGACTAAATGGCTTCTTTCTGCGCTGTAAACTCTACTGCACCAGTTTGAAATGTGGGATTAATCTCATCTCATCCTGGTGCGTCATCAATATGAAATTCCACTCAGATTTCGTTTCAAAGATGACCGTTTAATTATTAGCTGTGAAGCACGGTAGTTAGCACTGCTGCCTCACACAGCGCCAGGGACCTGGGTTCAATTCTGGCCTCGGGTCACTCCGAGGAGTTTGCACATTCTGCCCGTGTCTGTGTGGGTTTCCTCCGGGTGCTCCGGTTTCCTCCCACAGTTCAAAACATGCGCTGGTTCGGTGCACTGGCCATGCTAAATTCTCCCTTCGTATCAGGGGGATTAGCAGGGTAAATACGTAGGTTATGGGGTGAGGTCCTGGGTGGAATTGTTGTCGTGCATGTTGTCTCTACGGAGCCTCTTTCTGCTCTGTAGAGACTCTATGAATTCGATATGTCCCCTTGCCATTCCAGCAATGAGAAATCGATCAAAAATGTGAATGCATGTCCTTGCGAATATACATCTGCGGAGATGGCCGTAATTGAAAAAGGTGTTCTTGGAAAATAAAGTTTCATTACCATTTCAGCAAGGAGAAAGGTGCAACATGAGAACTCGAGGCTAATTAATGAGATATTTGGAGGATAATGTGCTTCCAAAATACTTCATTGCAGCAAAAAGTGAAAGGATGCTGTGAAATATTAAAGAGTGTCATCTACCAGAGGGCAAATAAGTCAAAGAAAATGTTGCTTGTGAATTCAACGGCAAGATGATCTGTAGAGGCAAATAAGTTTGCTGCAGAAGTTAAGAACTCGTGTGAGCATCCAACATCTTTCTCCCTACAACTTACGAAGATATCATCAACAATGGGAATATTCTTAATAAAAGCCCCAACACAAAACTACATGTTTCTCTGTAAAGCAAAGCAATTTGCTGTTCCTCAGTCCCCACCTTTCTTCAAAATGTATTTTCCCTCAGTCTCACCAGTTTTTCAGAGCAGATTTTCCTCTGTTGCTCTTGGGCTACTGTTTGTTAGTTTATTGATTAGTGTCACAAGTTTTTTCTTTAACACTGCAATGAAGTTATTGTGAAAATTTCCTAGTCGCCACACTCCGAAGCCTGTTCAGATGCCCCAAGGGAGAATTTAGCACGGCCAGTGCGCTTAACCGGCACATCTTTCAGACTGTGGGAGGAAACCGGGGCACCTGGAAGAAACCCACGCAGACATGGGGAAAATATGTAGACTCCGCACAGCTACCCAAGCTGGGACTCGAGCACAGGTCCCTTACATTAATACTGCAATGAAATTACTGAAAATCCCCGAGTCACCACACTTCAGATACACTGAGGGAGAATTTAGTGCGGCCAATGCACCTAACCAGGACTTAACATCTTTTGGACTGTGGGATGAAACTGGAGCGCCCGGAGGAAATCCACGCAGACATGGGAAAAATGTGTAGACTCCGCACAGTCACCCAAGCTGGGACTTGAACACAGGTCCCTTACATTAATACAATGTAGTCACTGTGAAAATCTCTAAGTTTCCACATTTGGGCACCTGTTCAGATACATAGAGGGAGAATTTAGCACTGGCAATGCAGCACCTATCGTCTTTTGGGAGGAAACAGGAGCACCCGGAGGAAACTCGCACGGACACGGGGAGAATGTGCAGCCTTTGCACAGTGACGCAAGCCAGGAATTGAACCTGGGTCCCTGACACTGAGGTAGCAGCTCTACCCATAGTGCCACTGTGGCACCCCAGCTGGAATGCTGACTTAAGATCTGAATTAATTCTCTCTTGGCACAATTAAATTGGTAGATTGACATCTCTGCTGGGTGTTTCCTGTGTACCTCTGCACATATCCTAGTGGAATCTGGAAGGAACGTGTTGTGTTCTTGATATCCGGGCATTTTGGGGGATTTAACTCCCATTCCAACCAGGTTTCCAATCCCCCACTTCCCCCATCCCACTCCGTTACCCTTACATATTAAAATTCTCTATGTCACTCCTCAACTACAACCCCTTTGAGCTAAGCATTCATGATTTCTTTTTGTACCTGTCCATGAGCTTTTAACGATTTGTGAACAGAGGTATTTCAATCTCTCTGTTCCTCTTCAGCTCTTAGTTTCTCGCCATTCAGAAAATATTCCAACTTTGCTTCTGCCTGTGAGCGGCCTCACACATTCCCACACTGGGAGTACTTGCTGCAATTTTACTCACTCGTTCAGTCTGGCTCTGTCCCTTTGTAGTTCATTGCTCCTGTCCACAAAGTTTACCGTGCCTCTGATCTCCATGCTATCTGCAAACCTGGATATACAACTCAGTTCACTTCACCTTCATTCAAGGTATTCAAGGGGGCGGCACGGTAGCACAGTGGTTAGCACTGCTGCTTCACAGCTCCAGGGTCCTGGGTCACTGCCTGTGTGGAGTTTGCACATTCTCCTCGTGTCTGCATGGGTTTTCTCCGGGTGCTCCAGTTTCCTCCCACAGTCCAAAGATGTGCGGGTTAGGTTCATTGGCTATGCTAAAATTGCCCCTTAGTGTCCTGGGATGTGTAGGTAAGAGGGATTAGTAGGTAAATGTGTAGGGATATGGGGATAGGGTCTGGGTGGGATTGTGTTCGGTGCAGACTCGATGGGCCGAAGGGCCTGTTTCTGCACAGTAGGGTTCTATGGGTTCTATGGTTCTATTGATAGAAATGGTGACAAGCTGGGGTTTGTGGATTAAGGGCTTGCTCTGCCCACTGCAGGCATTGGCTTTGTAACTTGAACAAACAAGTAAAATTTTAAAAAAGACTAGTCCTGATTACATCCCAGTAACTTCCTTACAATCCGCATCCAACTGACAAGCCTGTAGTTCTGCTCCCTGCTGCCCTAATTATTAGAATCACATTTTCAAAGTGAAAGTATGGCAAGTGAAAGCAAAGTGAAAGCATGGAGGTCCTATGAGGAGAGACTGAGGGATTTGGGGTTGTTTTCGCTGGAAAGAAGGAGGCTAAGAGGGGATCTTATTGAAACATATAAGATGATTAGAGGTTTAGATAGGGTGGATAGTAATAGCCTTTTTCCTCGGATGGAGAAAGTTAGCACGAGGGGGCACGGCTTTAAATTAAGGCGGGGGGGGGGGGGGGGGGAGTAGTTATAGGACGGGTGTCAGAGGTAGGTTCTTTACCCAGAGGGTGGTGAGTGATTGGAATGCCCTGCCAGCTGCAGTTGTAAATGCTCCTAGTTTGGGGGCGTTTAAGAGATCCGTGGATAGATTTATGGACGAAAAAGGATTGGTTTAGGTTAGAGGGTCATTGTTTTTTTAACTGGTCGGCGCAACATCGTGGGCCGAAGGGCCTGTTCTGCGCTGTAGTGTTCTATGTGAATCTAGATAGTTAAATTCCTCAGCTATTTTAAGACACGGGCTACACTTCTCGCTGCCTCGGAAAAGCAGCCCGCATAATTAAGAATCCCACGCACCCCATTCATTCTCTCTTCCACTTTCTTCCGTCGGGAAAAAGATGCAAAACTCGGGGGTCACGTACCAACCAACTCAAGAAGAATGAAAACCATCGGCTCCTGGATATGGCTCACTCTTATTAAGTGCCATTAACTTCCCCTTTCATATCTTTTACTTCTTTTGATTTACTTTATTATTGTCACACGTATTAGTATACAGTGAAAAGTATTGTTTCTTGCACACTATACAAACAAAGCATACCGTATATAGAGAAGGAAAGGAGAGAGAGCAGAATGTAATGTTACAGTCGTAGCTGGAGTGTAGGGAAAGATCAACTTAATGTGAGGTAGGTCCATTCAGAAGTCTGATGGCCACAGGAAAGAAATTGCTTTTGAGTTGATTCGTATGTGATCTCAGACTTTTGCATCATTTTCCTGACGAAAAAAGATGGAAGAGAGTGGGGTCTTCGATTATGCTGGTTGCTTTTCCAAGGCACCAGGAAGTGTAGACCAGAAAGGAGTCAATGGATGGGAGGCTGGTTTGTGTGATGGACTGGGCTTCCTTTACAACTCATTGTAGTTTAATGCAGTCTTAGTCGAGCAGGAGACATACCAAGCTGTAACACTACCGAAAAGGATGCTTGCTAACTCATAAGAACATAAGAAACAGGAGCAGGAGTAGGCCATCTAGCCCTTCGAGCCTGTCCCGCCATTCAATAAGATCATGACTGATCTGATAGTGGTTCAGTTCCACTTTCCCGCTTTCTCCCCATAACCCTTAATTCTCTTATTGGTCAGAAATCTATCCACCTGTGACTTAAACACATTCAACGAGGTAGCCTCCACTGCTTCAATGGGCAGAGAATTCCAGAGATTCACTACCCTCTGGGGGGAGAAGTTCCTCCTCAACTCTGTTCGAAATTGACTCCCCCTTATTCTGAGGCTGTGTCCTCCAGTTCTTGTTTCGTTTCTAAGTGGAAATAATCTCTCTGCTTCTACCCTGTCTAGTGCCTTCACTATCTTATATGTCTCTGTAAGATCTCCCCTCAGCCTTCTAAACTCCAACGAGTACAGATCCAATCTACTCAATCTCTCCTCATAAGCTAACCCCCTCATCTCCGGAATCAACCTGGTGAACCTTCTCTGTACTCCCTCCAAAGCCAATATCTGCTTTTGCAAATAAGATAACTCTGATTAAATCCTCCCCTCAACTTATTTGCAAGTTCCCTTGCAGCAAGGACGCTTGTACCTTTGTCACCCTGAATGTGAATGCAGATGTGAAAGCTGCGCTTGGTTTCTCTGTTTTACCAGAAGTGCCCAGTCAGTTGGCCAACTAACTTTCTTCTGAAAGTTTATTCCCAGTCATGAGAGAGCAACGCATCAAGAATACCCCAGCAGCAGTCAAAACGAATGAGATATTGGATGCAAGAGAGGACATTCCTGTCTCTTAATTGCGTGCAAGATTTGTTGGTCCATTGTAGAATTGGTAGATAGCATGTGCATAAAGAGCTGCAGGTGGCCATAAATTTAAATGTACATAGTAGTCACTCATGCCTGACCCCCAATAAAAATCTGTTTCAAGATGGTGCCTGCCTTGGGCTGGTTGGATAAAATCCATCCACTTTTCTGGGCCCAAACACACATGTTCTCAGGCTGAAACTGATGGGTGGCCATTGATGAAATGTCATCAGAAGTTCTATCAAGTTCTGTTATTTTCATCCTCCTACCTTGTCAGGCAGGAAAAGAAGAAGTGGTAATGACAGGACTTCACTCCAACAGAAGCAACTTTTGTTGGAGAAACATCCAACGTAAAATGCTTCAGGGCAACACATTAGCTTAGTCATTTTCTTGACGCGATTTCATAGAATCATAGAAACGCGACAGGACAGAAAGAGGACCTTTGGCCCATCGAGTCTGCACCGACCACAATCCCAGCCAGGCCCTACCCCCATATCCCTACATATTTTACCCACTAATCCCTCTAACCGACACATCTCAGGACGCTAAGGGACAATTCAGCATGGCCAATCAACCTAACTCGCACATCTTTGGACTGTGGGAGGAAACCGGAGCGCCCGGAGGAAACCCACGCAGACACAAGGAGAATGTGCAAACTCCACACAGACAGTGACCCGAACCAGGAACCGAACCCAGGTCCCTGGAGCTGTGGAGTGACAGTGCTAACCACTGTGCTACCGTGCCACCCTAAAAAGCATTAAACCATTTGTTCCGTTTATTTTTTACATTGGTAACCAATTTGTGACTTAGGTCATTCTCGGTGTGGAATTTGCATGCCCGCCCTGTGTCTGCATGGGTTTCCTCTAAGTGCTCTGGTTTCCTCCCACAGTTGAAAGACGTTCTGGTTAGGTGCATTGGCCGTGCTAAATTCTCCCTAAGTTCACCCAAACAGGTGCTGGAGTGTGGTGACTAGGAAATTTTTATAGTAACTTCATTGCAGTGTTAATGTACCTACTTATGACACTAATAAAACAAACATATGAACTTTGAAGCATCAATTAACAAATAAATAAAATTAACTAGTTACTTACTCCTTGACAAGTAATTATCTAATGAGTTTCCCCACCTGTACACACTTAAATGATACAATTAACACTTCAAAATAGACAAATTGGTTTCCAAAGTAAAAAAAAACAAACAAATGCTTTAGAAATTGCATCAAGAAAATGACTAAGCTGATGTGTTGCAGTGAAGCATTTTACCTTGACTGTTTCTCCAACAGAAGTTGCTCCCATTGGAGTGAAACTCTGTCATTTCCACTTCATGTCAGTTGTCACTTTCCCTGCCTGACAAGGTGGGAGGATAAAAATAACAGAACTTGACAGTGCACGGTTTCAGACTTAACTTCAGTTGGTCCTTGAACATAGAACATAGAACATTACAGCGCAGAACTGGCCCTTCGGCCCACGATGTTGCGCCGACCAGTTACAAAACATGACCCACTAGCCTAAACCAATCCCTTTTCGTCCATAAACCTATCCACAGATCTCTTAAACGCCCCCAAACTAGGCGCATTTACAACTGCAGCAGGCAGGGCATTCCAATCCCTCACCACCCTCTGGGTAAAGAACCTACCCCTGACATCAGTCCTATAACTACCCCCCCTTAATTTAAAGTCGTGCCCCCTCGTGCTAGCTTTCTCCATCCTAGGAAAAAGGCTATCACTATCTACCCTGTCTAAACCTCTAATCATCTTATATGTTTCAATAAGGTCCCCTCTTAGCCGCCTTCTTTCCAGCGAAAACAACCCCAAATCTCTCAGTCTCTCCTCATAGGATCTCCCCTCCATACCAGGCAACATCCTGGTAAACCTCTTCTGCACCCTCTCCAAAGCCTCTACATCCTTCCTGTAATGTGGGGACCAGAACTGCACACAGTACTCCAAGTGCGGCCGCACCAGAGTTGTGTACAGTTGCATCATGACGCTGCGACTCCTAAATTCAATCCCCCTACCAATAAACGCCAAAGACTCATTGAGTTTGCAATGAGTCTCTCGTTCCCCCAGAGCTGTGCACCACACAATTGCCGACTCTTCATCTGTTTCACCTCCAGCTATGCTGCACATTATCTCCTCATTTCACAATGGGGCAGCGCTGTGGCACAGTGGGTTAGTACCGCTGCCTCGCAGAGCCAGGGGCCTGGGTTCGATCCCTGGCTTGGGTCCGTGTAGGGGTTTGCACGTTCTCTCCGTGTCTGTATAGGTTTCCTTCGGGTGCTCTGGTTTCCTCCCACAGTCTGAGAAACATGCTGGTTAGGTGCTAAATTCTCCCTCAGTGAACCAGAACAGGTGCCGGAACGCGGAGAGTAGGAGATTTTCACAGCAACTTCATTGCAGTGTTAATGCAAACCTTTTTGTGACACTAGTAAGTAAACTTTAAAAACTTTGCTCATTTCACATTGTGCTGCTATGATTAGTGTACTTCATCCTTGTATTCAAACCCCTCCTAGGTCTTCTCCTGTCCCTACTTCTGGGGCCCCCAAGATTTCTAAACTCCCTCAGCACCTATGACCATAGGATATAGGAGCAGAATTAGGCCATTTGGCCCATTGAAGAGGCTGTACCATTTAATCATGGTTGAGAAGTTTCTCAATCCCATTTTTCTGCCTTTTGGTCGATAAGTCCCCTGGACCAGATGAGATACATCCTGGGATACATTGGGAGGCAAAGGGTGAGATTGTGGAGCCTTTAGCTTTGATGCTTGGGTCCTCACTGTCCACGAGGATTGTGCCACAGGACTTGACTCTTTACTCTGAGGCTGTGCCCTCGGATCGTCGTCTCTCCTACATCTTCCCCACCTCCACTCTATCCAGGCCTTTCAGTATTCTGTAAGTTTCAATAATATTCCCCCTCATCCTTCTAAACTCCATTGAGTACAGATCCAGAATCCTCAGATACTCCTCATCCATCAAGCTTTTCATTCCCAGCATCATTCTAATGAACCTCCACTGGACCTTCCCCAAGGCCAGCACATCTTCCTTAGATATGGGGTCCAAAATTGCTCACAATATTCCCAATCTGGTCTGACCAGAGCCTTATAAATCCTCAGCCATCCAATCCTGCTTTTGTACTCTAGTCCTCTCGAAATGAATGCTAATATCGTCTTTGCCTTCCTAACTACCAACTCAACCTGCAAGTTAATGTTAAGAGAATCCTGAACTAGGATCCCCAAGTCCCTTTGCGCATCCGATTTTGGAATTCTCTCAATTGCCTTCACTGGGGACTGCCATGCTTTAGGCTGCCCAGGACTTAACCTCCGGAATGACCACCCCAAATCTCTGTATTCATCTTCAGCCTCCTTCCCTAACTCTATGGCCGAGCGACTGATCACCTTCTTGGGCTGATGGTCAATTACAGTTTGATAATTGCTTCTCTGAAGCAGCTTGGGGCCTTTTGCAGTTTAAAAACAATGACATAAGTGTAAGTGGTTTTGCTTCTGACTGGATAACAATTGATCTCAATGGTTTGTAGCACAGACCCGTCAAGGATTTTTGATATGCTGGCAGTGATTATAGAGACATAACTTCACACAATTATTATTTGAAGTTTTGTTTCAAATTGTTGACAATAAATTGTGAATTCAGTACATGGAAACAGAGAGACACGGAGAGACACGGAGAGACGTGGAGAGACACGGAGAGACGTGGACACGCAGAGACAGAACACAGACAAATAGATACACAGACACATGGATACACAGATACAGGACACATACAAATAGACACAGACACACGGACATGCAAACATGCAGACACACAAACACATAGATACGGAACATAGACGCACAGACATGCAGTTATAGGACACAGGACACAGATACAGACACACAGATACAGAGTACAGAAACACAGATACAGAGTACAGACACAGGACACAGACACACAGATACAGATACACAGGCAAACAAGCCCACAGACACACAGACACAGGACACAGACACACAGATACAGAGTACAGACACACAGATACAGGACACAGATACAGAGTACAGACACACGGATACAGAGTACAGACACACAGATACAAGACACATATACAGAGTACAGACACACAGATACAGAGTACAGACACACAGATACAAGACACAGATACAGAGTACAGACACACAGATACAGAGTACAGACACACAGATACAAGACACATATACAGAGTACAGACACACAGATACAGAGTACAGACACACAGATACAAGACACAGATACAGAGTACAGACACACATATACAGAGTACAGACACACAGATACAGAGTACAGACACACAGATACAAGACACAGATACAGAGTACAGACACACAGATACAGAGTACAGACACACAGATACAGAGTACAGACACACAGATACAGACACACAGATACAGATACACAGGCCCACAGACACACAGACACAGGACGCAGACACACAGATACAGAGTACAGACACACAGATACAGAGTACAGACACAGACACACAGATACAGATACACAGGCAAACAGGCCCACAGACACACAGACACAGGACACAGACACACAGATACAGGACACAGATACAGATACACAGGCAAACAGGCTCACAGACACACAGAAATATAGAAAATAGATGCAGGATTAGGCTATTTGGCCCTTCGAGCCTGCACCACGATTCAGTATGATCACTCCTGCTTTCTCTCCATACCCTCTTAATCCCTTTAGCCACAAGGGTCATGTCCAGCTCTCTCTTGAATATATCTAATGAATTGGCCTCAATAGCTTTCTGTGCTAGAGAAGGTTCGCAACACTGAGCGAAGAAGTTCTTCCTCATCTCAATCCTGAATGGCTCACCCCTTATCCTTCGACTGTGACCCTTAGTTCTAGACTCCAGTACTGTAGCAAATAGATGATAGATTTACACACTAGCATAAAAAGGAGGGATTTTTGCGATCGTGTTTAGTGTTGCAGTCGTCTCTTGGTATTTTGCTTTTGACTCGGCAGCTCTTGAAACACTGCAATATAAACAGATTTCTGCCTCCAGCTTGGAATTAGCCTTTCAGCGGTAATTAGATTTAATAGTTAGAGGTTAAGATGCAATTGATTTAAATGGAGGTCAGGAACTCGGTCCTAAGTTCAAGAATGAATGCAGAGAGCTTTAAAGTTCAGAGTGATTAATAAGACTGATGTTAAGTTTCTGGAATGGTTAGCAGACCGAGGCAAGATGAAATAAAGCTTTCGATGCTGTCGCAAGCACAGCAGAGGGCCAAATTGATTGAATGTGCTTCAAAAAGTAAACGCGAAATAAAGACAGCATGATTTATTGATGCGATATAGATTAATTGGATGCCACATCGCACCGTAAAGCTCAACAGTGCTGATGATTTGTGCTATTTCCCAGTGTGGTTGGGAAGTATGGTGAAGTGGAGTTGTCACACTTCCTGAATTATAGAACAAACTCTCGTCACTTTGATTTTAACACTGGGGCTGGGAATGGTTAAATGTAACTCCGCCCTTCCTGGGACACAATATGTTCGAAGAGTTAGGGGCGTGTGAACAGGGAAAGAAAGGCTGCAACAATAATTTAACAACAATAATGGCAATAGTGGCTTTAAAATGGCTATTCTGCTGACAGCGAAGCATGCTGGGAATTTTGGTCAACTCATAGATGCAGTTCGTAAAGAGGCTCTGGTCTGGAAGGTGCGATCTGTGTTGGCCAGATAAAAGAAGTTGTTTATATTGACTCAGACATCACATCTCTGATATATGGCTGCTATTTATGGGGTATGCAGTTTGAACTAAATGTAATGGTTTCGTTCAAAATTAATTTCACTGAGTGTTCGAGCCATGTGATCGGCTTCTGATGACACAGTTGGTTGGATGATAGAGAATCTTCTAGATGCGAGTGGAGAATTGTGGATAAAAGAACATGTGAGCCCTTTGTTTGGCAATAAATAACTCAGAGGCTTACCATCGCAACAAGAAATGTACCCTGAAGGATGCTTCAGAGATGAAGATAGATTCAACATCGAAGATATTTCTTGACCAAAGTTTTCCGAAACTCAATAGCACCTATTTTCAATTACATAGTTAAAACTGATGTTCAGTTAAAGTTAATGTGCAGCTTAAGAGTTAAAGTTTGGTTGATGTTCAGTTAAAGTTCGGTAAAGAATTATACAAGATACAGACAAGATGATCAGGGGGTTAGATAGGGTGGATAGTGAGAGCCTTTTTCCTCGGATGGTGATGGCTAACACGAGGGGACATAGCTTTAAATTAAGGGGTGGTAATTATAGGAAGGATGTCAGAGGTAAGTTCTTTACTCAGGTAGTAAGGGTGTGGAACGCCCTGCCTGCAGCAGTTGTGGACTCGCCAACTTTAAGGGCGTTCAAATGGTCATTGGATAGACATATGGATAATATTGGAATAGTTTAGGTTAGAGGGTCATTAGATTGGTTCCACTGGTCGGCACAACATCGAGGGCCGAAAGGCCTGTACTGCACTATGTTCTATGTTCTAAATTGCAACTGTTTAAGTTTGAGTTGTTAAATAAAGAACGAATTGAATTACTGTCCTTGTTCGTCTCGTTAAACAGGAATGCTTGAAAGGTGTTTAAATTAAAGGTGTATAACAGGTGCTAGTCAATACTGTTTTAAGCAGAGTATGCCCTGCACTCTCGGTGAAATGCAGCAACAGGTTATAGATGAAGAATATAAAAGGAATAATAAAATCAAAAACAATTTCCTTCCTGCTGTGACCACCAGCGAGAAATTTACTTAAGGGGTTGAGGCCATGAAATGAAAGCTTCCCTCTTTAAGGAGATGAGGACACAAGCTGTCAGAGCCCGGCCTGTAAACAGCGACGGAATTGTTTTCTCAGCTTCAATTCTGCAAGCTTGAGGCTAAGCAGGTTTGACCTTTTAACAAATTGAATGTTTTCCTCTAGGTCACAGAGCTGTGCTGAATGCTGATGGTGGTATGAAGCTTTGATGCGATCATTACGGACTGTAACACACTGGCTAGCAGAGTAATCCTCCCCTGCGTTAGCAACGCTCTACTGCTCGCCCACACACTCAAGGAATCTCTATATGCAGAAGAGGCCATTTGGCCCATCGCATCTGTACCAGAATCTCTGGGCAGGATTTTACAGACTCGCTTGACCCAACTCTGGAAAATCCTGCCCGAGGTTCGTCAGACTTTTCCGTTGCCCGCCCCTCGCCCACTCTGGTTCCACGGTGGGCCGGGCTGTATAGTTCTGGTGAGTACTTCACCCAGGCCCTCTCCTCCGATCTATCCCCTCAACCTTTCCCATGGCTGATCTATCTAACCTAAGGTTCAATTTAACACGGCTAATCCACCCAACCTGCACATCTTTGGAGAGTGGGAGGAATGGCCGGCACTGCTGCCTCACAGCGCCAGGGACCCGAGTTCAATTCCAGCCTCGGGTCACAGTCTGTGGAGCCTGCACGTTCTCCCCGTGTCTGCGTGGGTTTCCTCCGGGTGCTCCAATTACCTCCCACAGTCCAAAGACGTGCGGGCAAGGTTGATTGGCCACCTTCACGAAAGCAAGAAATTGGCACTTCGGTCTAAAGTTTATTTCTTAGGTCTCTATGGCCACAAACTATGGCTTAGTGTCACGAGTCGGCTTACATTAACACTGCAATGAAGTTACTGTGAAAATCCCCGAGTCGCCACACTCCGGCACCTGTTCAGGTCCACAGAGGGAGAATCCATCATGTCTTTCAGGCCATGGGAGGAAACCAGAGCATCCGGAGGAAACCCACGCAGACACGGGGAGAACGTGCAGACTCCACATAGACAGTGACCCGAGCCGGGAATCGAACTCGAGTCCCTGGCGGTGTGAGGCAGCAGTGCTAACCACTGTGCCACTGCGCTGCTGCCATTGTTGGTGCTGAGTTGGGGAAGGGGTGAAAAACTGAAATTTTGGAAATGGAACGGGAACAGTTGAGGGCACTCTCGATCAGGGTGATAGGGAATTCTCAGCTGGGGATAAGGAAAGATGCATCGAAAGCACACTGGGATGAAATGTTGCTGCAATAACTGGAGGTGACTCAATGTGGCTCCAACCACGAAGGGTCCGTTGACTAATAACAATATATTTACAAGTTAACGTTCTGATAGAAAACTCCCACAGAGGTCTACTGTGTTCTCCATCTGAAGGTCATCCCCCTCGCAGGAGGAATGGCCTCATTCCTGATCAGCCCGCCCTCCCATGCAGCCTCTCCATAATGTCCAGCCCTGTTACGTAGCCCTCAGGGATCGTCCTCTTTTGAGGCCACATTCCCACAGTTGCATTGTCAGAACAGGAATTGGGGGGCAAGTATGGAGAACGCATTCTTCCCGGGAAGCAATCGTGAGGAAGTGTAGTACATGTAGCTGTGGGAATCTATAAAAGGGTCAAAGGTCGTCGGCAGCAAACAGGAAGTGGAGTAAAGGACACGATCCTATTGGTCGGTGGAGCAGGCCTCAAAGGACACAGGCCTACTGCTACTCCTCCTTGTGATCTTTTAGAGTTAGTGGAATTTTAGTAGATTCGATCTTCAGACTAAGTTCACCCTGCGTTTTGCACGGTACTTATTTCGCACGTAAGAAATCACATCCGCACACTCTCACCAGTACCCTAATATCATGCCGTATTTCCCACTCGCACAAGCAATTCGTAGCCTTTGAGATAACTTTATCAAAAGATAATGGGGTGTATCTAGGTAAATGAAGAGATGGCCACCAATCAGTGGAACAATTCAAATCTGGGATATGCAAGAGGCCAGGATTAGAGGAACGCAGATTTCTTGGAGGGTTGTGGGGCTGGAACCATAAAGTGCAGAAAGAGGCCATTCAGCCCATCAAGTTTACATAGACTCTCCAAAAGAACATCCCACCCAGGCCCTCCCCTCTGTCTTATCCCTCTAGTCCCATGCATTTACCAGGGCTAATCCCCCGAACCTACACATCTTTGGACACACTGGCTGGATTTTTACTGCCAGTTTTACCACAAGCTCACAGGACCACATTGTCCATTGGCCTTGGGTGGGATCTTACAAGCCTTGAGCCAGGGGAGGTGGTAAAATTCTGGCAAATGGGCAGGAAATTCCCGCCTGAGGACAACAGACCTTTGTGTGGTCTGGCCCGCGCCTACTACGATTCCCGTGGCGAGCGGGTGGGAAAATTCCATCCGTAGGGTCAATTTAACATGGCCAGTCCACCTAACCTGCATATGGTTGGAATGTGGAGGGGGGGGGGTGCAGAATCCGGAGGAAACCCACGCCGACACGGGGAGAACATGCAAACCTACACGCAGATAGTCACCCAAGGCCGAAATTGAAGCCGGATCCCTGGCGCCGCGAGGCAGCAATGCCAACCACTGTGCCACCGTGCCGTGGAGGTGACAGAGTGATAGAGGTCATAGAGAAAAGTTGAGAATTTTAGAATTGGCTTGCACTGAACCTGGAGTCTGTGAGTTCACTCAGCGCGATGGCAATGAATGAACATGACTTGGTGTGAGTGAGGACACAGGAGACGTAGCACTAACTTTACCAGGCAATTAGGGTTTTGTATTCTCATTTGTTTATATTTACAGGGATAGTATTAAAATCAATGCAAGCACATATTTATCTATTGTGAGGCTAATTCATCTGAAAATTAATGTGTAATGTCAGTTACTTCACTGAAACAAATTGCACGCTGAACAACAACTTGTTCAGAGGTGGAATGCAATCAATTTTATTTCTACTGAACCCTTTTGAGTGGGGTTTTCCTTTAAGGTGACGATATGCAGTGATGGGCAGTACCAGCATCGCCCACATTCCTGGCTCAAGTGGGGCAACCTTCACACAAATGCCAGGCCAATGACCATCATTATTAAGAGACATCTCATTACTGGGATTCAATGGTGTTACCGTTACTGAATCTCCCCCACTGTCAACATCCTTACCAATGGCCAGAAACTCAACAGGACTCACCACATACGCTCAATGGCTACAACAGCAGAGGGGAGGAATACTGCAACAAGTAACTCAACCTGATTCCCCAAAGCCTATGCACCGTCTACAAGGCACAAGTCCGGAGGGTGTCGGAATACTCCCCACTTGCCCGGATGGGTGCAGCTCCCACAACACTCAAAAAGCTTGAAACCATCCAGGACAAAGCACCCCACTTGATATGCACCACATCCACAAGTATCCATTCCCTCGATCACCAACACTCAATGCCAGGTGAGCCATCCACAAGATGCACTGCAGCAAAAATCCTTAGACAGCATCTTCCAAACCCACAATAAGTTCCATCTAGGAGGACAAGGGCAGCAGATACACGGGAACACCACCTACCTGCAAGTTCCCCTCCAAGCCACTCACCGTCCTGACTTGGAAATGTATCGCCGTTCCTTCGCAGTGGCTGGGTCAAAATCCTGGAATTCCCTCCCTAATGGCATTGTGGATCAACTCACAGCACATGGACTGCAGCGATTCAAGAAGGCAGCTCACCACCACCTTCTCAAGGGCAACTAGGGATGGGTAATAAATGCTGGCCCAGCCCCTGTCCCACGAATGAATAAAAAAACACCCTCAATTCTGCATTTGGAAGCTCATTAATGAGGATCAGGTGGAATGTCCTGCTGATTTGGGAACTGATTCGCCCCACCTACTGCAAGCTCCGGGAACTACATTTAAACATCAGTCCGACACACCTCACTCTCTCCAGCCCACTTGTCTTCAGAACAAAGAACAAAATCAGCCCGGGAAACGGGCCCTTCGGCCCAACGAGCCCGCGCTGCCGTTTTAATATCACCAGTCCCCCCCTCCACCCATGACCCCTATCTATTGTTTTTATGGCCATCCACATTGAGGGAAACTAATTTAGGGACAATTTATTACTTCCAATCAGCCTAAGAGCACATCTTTGGGGTGTGGGAGGAAACCGGAGCACCCGGAGAAAACCCACGCAAGCACGGGGAGAATGCGCAAACTCCCACAGACACTGGCCCAAACCCATGTGTCTGCACAGCAATCAGCGACAGTCACTGAGCTGTTGTCTTGCCCAGTATCTTGTCCAGTTCAAGTACACACTAACGACATGAAGCACTAGGCCAATCTCGAACATCCAAGAGCAGCCCCAGTACGACCCATCGCGTGTACGCCCCTCGTTGGACAACAAGGCGGACCGACTTAAAACCTGTGAATTAAAAGAGAAAAAACATTATTTTCATCCCATACCATATCATTCAGGACATGCAGCGATGTCTTCCAACAGAAGAGGGC
Source organism: Prionace glauca (assembly GCA_037974335.1). Lineage (NCBI taxonomy): Eukaryota > Metazoa > Chordata > Chondrichthyes > Carcharhiniformes > Carcharhinidae > Prionace > Prionace glauca. The sequence continues at coordinate 133,616,618 of CM075725.1, read as the reverse complement.
AGCCAAAAATCTCAAGGAGAAGACAGTACCCCATTTCACCCATCCAGGCTTTGATGAGAGAAGTATGGGTGCACAGGCATGTCCTGTATGCTAGGGGTGGCTCCAGGAAGCACCTGTAGTGAGGGATACAGAAACCCCTGCTTTGAGACTATTAAAACAAAGTGGGTTTGTTTAAAATAGAGACGGCAGTCTGCCTTATGTATATAAGGTATCACAATGTGCCTCGGTTATATGCTATGTAGGTATTGTTTGTAGAAGCACATGTATAATCATTTTTGAACAAGCATTATAAATTTAAAATGTATTTTTGTATTTTCTTGTGAGCTGTGGCCAACAAGCAGTTTATCCCTTGGCATAATGGCAAATAGGTTTAATTAGACAGACTGCATTAAGAACATAAGAACATAAGAAATAGGAGCAGGAGTAGGCCATCTAGCCCTTCGAGCCTGCCCCGCCATTCAATAAGATCATGGCTGATCTGTCGTGGCTCAGTTCCACCTTCCCGCCCTCTCCCCATAACCCTTAATCCCTTCTCTTATCAAAAACCCATCAACCCGCTTCTTAAAAATATTTAGCGAGGCAGCCTCCACCACTTCAACGGGCAGAGAATTCCAGAGATTCACCACCCTTTGAGTGAAGAAGTTCCACCTCAACTCCGTTCTAAAACCACCCCCCCCCCTTTATCTTGAGGCTGTGCCCCCTAGTCCTACTGTCTTTTTTGAGCGGGAAGAGTCTCTCCACCTCTATCCTCGCATTCTTTCGGAACAATGAAGAATACAGCATATACCCCTATTATCAGATGTAAGCTACATTGCTAAGGTTTTTGAAATGAATAGAAGGATTCAGCTTCGAGCTGTGATGAATAGCTGTGATTTAGCCTCGACTGATAAACTGGCAGGAAAATGGACAGGGAAGATGGCTCCCTTATTGTTCTCAGGACAGCAGATGTTAGGAGCAACCCTGGAAACTACTGGATTTGGTGAAATTACTAGACAATGGGAAGAATGAGTCAATGGGTTTGGTTGATCAATGAGTTCCTAATTCTACTAGAAGGTAAAACGCTATTGACCAAAGTACATAAAGTGTATTAATGTAATTGGACCATCCAGTTTGGATAACAGGCGGGATGGGAGATTCAAACCCGGGTCCCCAGAACATTCATGGAGTTTCTGGATTAATAGTCTTGTGATAATGCCACTAGTCCATTGCCCCCCCCCCAGCTGTAGCTGATTGGAAAATTATGGATGGTATTTTTCATGCCGGTGGGATCTTCCAGTGCTATTGACAATGCAAACGTTTCCCAGCGGCATGGGGTGGAGTTAATGCGAAATCCTATTGACAGCAGCGGGACTGGATGATCCCATCGCTGGCAAGCAACACACCACATCTCGCCGCAAGAGATACACCACAGAGCAGGCCAGAAAATCTCCCACGTGTACAGCTGGAATTGTAAACCAAAGCCTGATGTTACCTCTGTCACCATCTCTTTCTTCCTTATCATTCTCCTCCACCTTGGCGGAGAGACCTGTCCTTTTGAATACTCCCAGTATCCTTTCACCCCAGTTGGTCAGAACCATCCCCTGATCTTTAGGTATCCTGGAGATGAGATGGCCATGGTTACCAATTGTGCTTCATCTTCAGGTCAAAAGAAAGTAACTAAAGGGCGACACGGTGGCACAGTGGTTAGTGCTGCTGCCTCACAGCGTCAGGGACCCGGGTTCGAATCCTGGTCTTGGGTCACTGTCTATGTGGAGTCTGCATGCCCTCCCCATGTCTGCGTGGCTTTCCTCCGGGTGCTCCGGTTTCCTCCCACAGTCCGAAAGATGTGCTGGTTAGGTGCATTAGCCATGCTAAATTCTCCCTCAGTGTACCCGAACAGGAGCCGGAACGTGGCAACTCGGGGATTTTGCAGTAATTTCATTGCAGTGTTAATGTAAGCCTACTTGTGACACTAATAAATAAACTTAATAGCTATAGTACAGTAAGAAGCACATTAATCTGTCAGACAATATCCTTTACATGTGCAATGTAGGTTCTTATTTTGTGGTTACCAATATTGATCCTTGGCACATACTGCATTGGTGATTGCAGTGTCTGTGTCTCGGATTCAATCAGTTAACTCCTGTCTCTGCATCTGAACAGACTGTTGCCATTTTCTTCTTGAAGACTATAATTGATCAGTATATACAATGTGAGATTATATCACTTGGTGCCAATGATAGCCGTTAAGCTACTTTGCGTCGGTATTCACGAAGGAGAGGGGTTCGGAATCGTGCGGTCTGTTAGAGGGAGCTGAGGATCAGCTGCAGGAAATATCTATTACGAGGGAGGAAGTGCTAGGGCTTTTAGGTAGCGTAAGGACGGATAAAGCTCCGGGGCCTGATGGTATTTATCCCAGGCTGCTTAGGGAGGTGAAAGATGAAATTGCTGGGCCTCTGGCGCAAATCTTTGTCTCTTCTTTGGACACAGGTGAGGTCCCAGAAGACTGGAGGGTAGCAAATGTGGTACCGCTGTTCAAAAAAGGTAGTAGGGATAACCCTGGAAATTATAGGCCGGTGAGTTTGACATCGGTGGTAGGGAAATGAATGGAAAAAGTACTTAGGGGTAGGATGTATGAGCATTTGGAGCGTTGCAGTCTGATTGGGGATACGTAACATGGCTTTGTTAGAGGGAGGTCTTGCCTTACGAACTGGTGGAATTCTTTGAGGAGGTGACAAAAACGGTTGACGATGGGAGAACCGTTGATGTCATCTATATGGATTTCAGTAAGGCGTTTGACAAAGTCCCTCATGGTAGGCTGGTAGAAAAGGTTAAGGTGCATGGGATACGAGGCCAGGTAGCTAGGTGGATTGAGAACTGGCTGGGAAATAGGAGACAAAGGGTAGTTGTGGAGGGGACTTTGTCCGGCTGGAGGCCAGTGACCAGTGGTGTGCCGCAGGGCTCAGTGCTGGGACCTCTCCTCTTTGTAGTCTACACTTGGAAGAGAGCGTAGGTGATCAGCAAATTTGCTGATGACACCAAGATGGCAGGGTTGGCGGGTACCGAAGTGGATTGTGAGGTGATACAACAGGATATAGATAGGTTGGTGCATTGGGCAGATAGGTGGCAGATGGAATTTAATCCTGACAAATGCGAGGTGATGCATTTTGGAAGAAATAATGTAGAGAGGAGCTATGTGATTAAAAGTAGACAAATTAGGAGTATGGAAACACAGAGGGACCTGGGAGTGCAGGTTCACAAATCCATGAAGGTTGCGACACAAGTGGAGAATGTTGTCAGGAAGGCTTATGGAATGCTAGCCTTTATAGGAAGGGGCATAGAGTTTAAAAGCTGCCGTCTAATGCTTCAGTTGTATAGAACGTTGGTTAGACCGCATTTGGAGTACTGCGTCCAGTTCTGGTCACCTTACTACCGGAAGGACGTGGAGGCTCTGGAAAGGGTGCAGAGGAGGTTTACCAGGATGTTGCCTGGCATGGAGGGGCTGGGTTACGAGGAAAGGTTGGAGAAACTGGGACTGTTCTCCTTGGAAAGACGGAGATTGAGAGGGGACATGATAGAGGTATATAAGATACTGAAGGGAATAGACAGAGTCAATAGTGAGAGACTGCTCCCTAGATTGGTTACAAATACAAGAGGATATGATTTAAGGGTGAGGGGGGAGAGATATAATTTGGATATGAGAGGAAGGTTCTTTACGCAGAGAGTTGTAGGGGTATGGAATGCGCTACCGAGTAGGGTGGTGGAGGCGGGAACGTTGGACTCGTTTAAGGTTCAGTTAGATAGGCACATGAGTGAAACGAGGATGGAGGGTTATGGTAGGGGTTGTTAAATAAAGGTTAGAACCTCGGGAGACACCGGAAAGGCAGGCTTGTGATTAACGTTTTTGTCTTTTTATTCCGCAGGTGGGGGTCCACCTCGTTGTCAAACGAGGGGCATTCACACGGTGGGTTGTGCGTGGGCTGCTCTTGGAGGTTCCGGGAGTGGCCTAGTACTTCGTGTCGGTGTGTGTGCTTGATCCTGGACCGGTAGACGGGCGCCACAACAGCTCAGTGACTAGCACTGCTGGCTGTGCAGGCACATGGATTTGGGCCTGTGTCTGTGGGAGTTTGTGCATTCTCCCTGTGGATGCGTGGGTTTCCTCCGGGTGCTCCGGTTTCCTCCCACACCCCAAAGATGTGCTCTTAGGCTGATTGGTTTTACCAAATTGACACTATTCTCCCCTGAATCTGGCTAAGTCGGGGGTTCTATTTGTAGATACGCAGGGTAGAATAGGTGTAGGGTGATGCGGCGGCGTGGGCTCGTTGGGCCGAAGGGCCTGTTTCCCGTGCTGGGTTGTTCTTTGTTCTTTGCTCTTTGTAAGCAGTAACTGCAGCAGAGGTGATTATCTGCGTGACCTCATTAAGGGAGTGATCCCAGAGGGTCACAAGATTGGGCCAAATCCAATGGTATGGCCTCCTAGCATGGGAGGCCAAGCCAATAGGGTGCAAGGGAATGTGTCCAAGTGATAACCGCATGATTTACATGGAGAGACACTAATTGGCCTCCCAGTTGGGCTCGTTGAATATGAGCTCCCTGAGGACTGGTAAATAGCCAACTGGGTGGAGTTTGTATACTGAGCCATTTATAAGCAAGACCATGAGAGTGTTTATTCGCCTTTTAATTCCAGTTGGGACCTGCTGTGTTCACCACAGGCGTGTGGTTATTCAAACAAAAAACCCCTACAGTGCAGAAGGAGGCCATTCAGCCCATCGAGTCACCACCAACAACAATCCCAACCGGGCCCCACCCCCATGACCTCATGTATTTACCCTGCTAATTTCCCTGATGCTAAGGGGCAATTTAGCATGGCCAATCAGCCTAACCTGCATGTCTTTGGAGTATGGGAGGAAACTAGAGCTCCCGGAGGAAATCCACACAGACAAGGGGAGAATCTGCAAGCTCCTCACAGACAGGGACCCAAGGCTGGAATTGAACCATGCTCAATGGATTGCATACAAATTTTGGGTGTCTTTTGCAAGGATTTGCCCCAACCCTACCCTCCTACTTGTTTTGACACTTGTGGATTTCAGCAGGAAGCTAATGTGATGTTAGTGACATTTAAGAGTTTTTTTAAATCATGCTCTCTGCAGTTCACAGCTTTAGCTGATGTCATTGCTGCCGGGCTGACTACGATGAGTCCTTTTATTGCTCCTTACATGGCTTAAATATGGTTTGTTTATGTTTATTCCGGGATTGGTTTTATAGCTTCTCATTGTCAGGAGGAAGATCACAGGCTTGGTACAGGTCTTTGTTTCCTTCTCCTAGCAAGTTTAAGATTGTTTTGTCTGTTTGGCTGCGAGTTAGAGTTTAGTTTTAGAAGGGACAGCAAGCTGAAAAGAGGTCTCTCTCTCTCCCCACTGGTTTTGGAATTTCTGCTGATAATCTGAAAGCAAAGTCTTACCTTTCTGAAGGGGGCAGTTTGCAGTTGGTGGCTTGCCTCGAGTCCCTGTTGTTTTGGGAAACTGTTCTGACTTCAAACTGTTTTGAGTCTTTCTGGAGAATGATGTGGAGATGCTGGCATTGGACTGGAGTAAACACAGTAAGAAGTTTCACAACATCAGGTTAAAGTTGGACTTTAACCTGATGTTGTGAAACTTCTCACTGCATCTAGAGAACTGCAGACTTCATCCCAAGGTCTCAAGTTCAGTATCACGTGAGCATTAGTCTATGCTGTATTAAACCTGGTTGAAGTGTCTTGTTTAGGGGATTGTTTTGATTGGGTCAGCTCCTATATTTGTTAAGGGTTATATATCATCTTGCTTGTTTTGGTATTGTTTGTAATTGATAGAAGTTATTGCTAATATTTTTACTCTACATGTTAACTATGTTCTTAGATAAACTTTATTTGATAAGAGCTCTCTAGTGCGTCATTTGAATCATACCTGAAGTGAAACCTGTCTTGCCTGGTCCCAGCCAAACTCAAGATGCAAAACCTATGATTCAGGCAGGCTCCATAAAACACTTTGGAGTTTCTGACCTGAACCTAACACTACAGGCAGGGTTATGGGCTGGCAGACGGCATTAGGTGGGGTTTCCAGTGTTTCTAATGTGTCAGTGCAGGCACGATGGGCCAAAGAGCCTCTTCTGCACTGTATGATTCTATGGAGAACATAATCCAGGTCAACACTCCAGTGCAGTGGAGCACACAGGGTGTGCTACACTGTCAGAGGCGCCTTCTTCTGTGAAAGACGCTAAGTCAAGGCCAATACCTGTCCATTGTGAATGAGAATGATCCCTACTTCAAAGAAGAGTGAGGGGCTTATCCCAAATGTCCAGGATAGCGTTGAGTATTTTTTAAAGGATAAATATTGACCAGGACACTGGGGACAACTCCTCTGCTCATGTGTGCTGGAAATACTTTTAAATCCATTGCGGAGGATACATAGAGGTTGGTTTAATGTCTCATCTGAAAGTCAGCACCTCTGGCAGTGCAGCACCCGCTCAGCACTGCGCAGGAAAGCTGAATTTTGTCAGAGTGTCGGAGACCCCAACAATAGTCTGGCAGATCAAGGGGAAACACTGCCTCCTGCTGTTAGTGAGGGGCCTTTAATGGAGAAGAGACGCCCCCTCCAAAGAGTGCTGGCCAACCGGAGGGACCTTCAACTCCAGCAATGCCATAGAGAGCAGTGGTCACTCCCAGAACTGCACCCAGCTGAGGAATGTCCTTTGGCGGGGTCAGGCATTGCTGGGGGCGCAGGCAGATCTTGGTGAGAGTTGACGGAGCTGGAGATGTGGGGTGTGGGGAGTAGTGGGGGCGGGTGGTTGGGGGGTCGGGTAGTTATACAGCCATTTCCATCTCCTGCGTGGAACCATTAGGAGGTCCCCACTTCATGACCCTGCCAGGATTAAACGGACAGTCTGCCCAAATAGTGGTGGACCCATCGGCTCCTGGTCGATTGCCAACAGCAAGAAGAGGCCTTAGCTTTCCACTAAGGAGTGCATTTAACCTCTGGGTAGGGGTATCTTCCATCTGCCCAGCCACTGGCCAAATGCCCGAGATCATTCATGATGTGGAAATGCTGGACCTAGACTGGGGGGCACAATAAGAAGTCTCACAACCAGGATTAAAGTCCAACAGGAATTTGAAATCACAAGCTTTCAGAGCACTACTCCTTCATCAGGCTCCTTCATGAGGGCTGCAGGGTGGCACAACGGTTAGCACTGCTGCTTCACAGCGCCAGGGACCCGGGTTCAATCCCAGCCTCGAGTCACCGTCTGAGTGGAGTTTGTACATTCTCCCCGTGTCTGCGTGGGCTCCCTCCGGGTTCTCTGCTTTCCTCCCACAGTCCAAAGATGTGCGGGTTAGGTTGATTGGCCGTGCTAAGTTATCCCTACTGTCAAGGGGATTAGCAGGCTAAATATGAGGGGTTATGGTAACAGGACCTGGGTGGGATTTTGGCCCTTGCAAACTCGATGGGGGCCAAATGGCCACTTCCTGCACTGTTAGGGATGCTATGATTCCAGGAGATCAGACTCACCTGATGAAGGAGCAGCACTCTGAAAGCTCGTGATTCCAAATAAACCTGTTGGACTTGCCGTGAGACAAGATTATTCACACATTTAAGTTAGTGCCTTTCATAGCAATCAGGACAACCACATTTTACGGATAATATTTTTAAGCGTTTACCCTTTGCGAACCCAAAACCTTCAGATTCTGAGCTTGTTGTTCAACCTCGCACTGAACTCAGGAGGGAGCAGAAGTTGCATCCCCCCCCCCCTCCTCACCCCACCCAAGTACAGTGCAGCCTATATGACTTGTCATCATGAGGCACTAGGGTCTAAACCTGGAATACTTTAATTAGTTGCTGCATCAACTCGCTCACTTGCCAAGGAGCGAATGTTCAATTTGCAGGTGCTCAGTAGTCGCTGTGACCTTCGCTGCCAAGTAATTAGCAGGCGACGAGTTGAGTGCTTGCTGCCCGTAATCTATCCAGAAGCATCGACTAACCCTGCGAGCTCTCCGGGAAAGGCCAGCATTGTTCTCTCGTTTCCTTCCGCCAACATCCATCAATTACTCTGCTTAACCAGCGTGTCAGAGGGAGGCTGCATAACTGATCACCTCTACCGAGCGACATCAAAGTGACAGCTCTGACATTGTTAAGCAGAGGGAGCATTGTTCAGTCACATAAGTAAATGCTGAATGTGTTTAGCCTTCCATCCGAATCAATACATTGTATATATTATATAGAATCGCAGACGGCGATGAACAAGAGGCAAGGGAGCAACACAAATGCTGAAGTTTGCTCCTCAGGATTTACACTGTCATTGGCCTAATGATTCTGTCGTAGCCATCAAAAATTACACATCTTCAACTAATGCTATGGTGTGTTCACAGAAGCAGGAGATAGGTAAAGCACTTTTTAAGAACAAATGATCTGCGGTAGTTTGGTACATCGATCGAAATTTAATAAGAAATTTTGCAGTACGTATTAATACGGAGGAAAGCGATTTTCTTTAAGACATATTTCAATCATGAAACTCCCCTTTTCAGGGAAAAGCTATCCTCTGCTATCGAGTAAAATTCCACACAAACCATAGGACGAATGAGGAGATGAATGAAACTTCAAGAGCAAAAAAAAGATACAAAGGTCTGAGATCACCTCCCAACTGACACAAGGAGAATTTCTTCCCTGCTGCCATCAGACTTTTGAATGGGACAATCTTCTATTAATTTGACCTTTCTCTACACCCTGGCTATGACTGTAACACTACATTCTGCACCCTCTCCTTCTCTTCTCTCCTGTGTATAATATTAATGGTATGCTGTGTCTGTATAGAGCGCAAGGGACAATACTTTTAACTGTATACTAATACATGTGACAATATGAGAGATCCTGTCTATGCTTCGCTCTGTTTGTTTCAGCCTACGCAAAGACTTTATTTTAAGATATTTCTGCTCATGCACAATTACATTTAAATGCTCGATTGTCAGAGTTAACAGCTGCTGAGCTGCACAATTGTAGCTGGCTTGACCACACATAGAATCAGAAGGCATGATGGGTAAGTTAAAAATTGACTGCATTCCTGAAGGGTGCTTGTTGTTCGTCCATAGTTGTCGATGAGGACCTCGACACCATTAGTCATTTTGATAATGGTGGTGATGGTGTCGAGACTAGAGCTTAATTTGGATTAAAGTGAGGCATCTTCAGCCTCACTCTGTCTTCCCAATTCCCATCTGGATCCAAGTGGCAAGACGAGAGTCAAGACTGCTGGAGGTGGGACTAGGAGCAGTGGGTGACACAGTCTTCTGTATCTTGTCCTGCTCTTCGCGTTCCTCAACACTTGCAGAGACCACCTTCTTGACCATTGGACCTTCCATTGGTCTTATCCGCTCAAATCCGCTGGACTCTGTCTTCACATGCTGGGATAGACATCTCCCTATCTCACCAAGGGTTGAGACCCATCAGCTACCCTCACCTGGTTTAGCCGGCTTGTCGAGGCCATTGCCCGGGATGTGGCTGCTGTCGCATGCAAACAGCTACGGGGAGCCACAGGTGAGTGCAGACTGCCAGGTGGGGACAAAGGGTGGACAAACCACCCTGAAAGGACGCGGCACGTTCCCCCACCAGAGATACAACCCCTCCCTGACACCCCATACACCCTGAAGGGTACACAATGCAAGCAAACAACAGTTTCCCATGACAACAGCTGCAAAGATTGCTTTTTTATCATGGGGACAGCCTGCGAAAAACATTTCCAACAATGAGATATGGGTTGAAAGATACTTTGGAACAGTGCATTCAGTTCAGTATGTTCAAGTTCAGTACAGAACCTGGCTGAGAGCCAGTCTTCAAGTTCACTTTTCTCTGCCCCAGTTATGTTATTTTCTTTCTAAGTTCTGTTCAATAAAATGAAACCATTTTAAAACTTGTACCAAGTGCTGTGCTCTCACCTGTTCAAATGAGTGAATGGACCCAATGCAATAATAAACCAAATAACTATAAAATAGTTATTTTAACTTTTAGTTATAGTTATTTTAATTTTAAAATAACTATTTTAACTATAAAAAAGTAGGGAGGTCTTGCTGCAGCTGTATAGGGCATTGGTGAGGCCGCAGCTGGAGTACTGTGTGCAGTTTTGGGCGCCACACCTGCGCAAGGATATTTTGGCCCTGGAGGGAGTGCAGAGGAGGTTTACTAGGCTGATACCGGAGTTGAGGGGATTGAGCTATGAGGAGAGGCTGAATAAACTAGGCTTGTACTTGTTAGAGTTTAGAAGAATGAGGGGAGATCTCATTGAGACGTATAAGATGATGAATGGGATGGATAGGATAGAGGTGGAGAGACTTTTCCCGCTCAAAAAAGACAGTAGGACTAGGGGGCACAGCCTCAAGATAAAGGGGAGGCGGTTTAGAACAGAGTTGAGGAGGAACTTCTTCACTCAAAGGGTAGTGAATCTCTGGAATTCTCTGCCCGTTGAAGTGGTGGAGGCTGCCTCGCTAAATATTTTTAAGAAACGGGTTGATGGGTTTTTGATAAGAGAGGGGATTAAGGGTTATGGGGAGAGGGCGGGAATGTGGAACTGAGTCACGACAGATCAGCCATGATCTTATTGAATGGCGGGGCAGGCTCGAAGGGCCAGATGGCCTACTCCTGCTCCTATTTCTTATGTTCTTATGTTCTAAAATGACATCCAGTAAAGAAAATGTCCATAATTCGGTCATTTGATTAGAGCTGGAAAGCTACTGAGATCTCTTCTAGACGGCAAAGTGTAGGACAGCTGAGAGGGGGATGGGGGTCAATCTTGATGTGGTAAGATGACAGACGTCACAGAATGGTTGCAATTGAGTTTTAGTGAATGTGTGTGAATGGAGCTGGACTGACAAGTGTGACACACCGTGATGGTAGATTTCCTGGCAGGTTGTAGCTATAGGCAACAGCAATGTGTTGTAAATGAAAGTGAGAAGGAGGGAGGAGGGAAGATTACCCAACTAGAGGAGGTGATGACCCGGTGATATTATCACCAGACTAGAAATCCCAAATCAGCTAATGTTCTGGGGACGCAGGTTAGAATCCCGCCACGACAGATGGGGGAATTTGAATTCAATAAAACAAAAATTAAGGGTCTACTGATCACCATGAAATCATTGTTGAAAACCTCACATGGTTCACTAATATCCTTTAGGGAAGGAAATCTGCCATCCTTACCTGGTCTGGCCTACCTGGTGTGGCTCTGGAATCTGGTCTGATCTCAGAGCCACAACAATGTGGTTGACTCTCAGTTGCCCTCAGAATAAGGGATGGGCAATAAATGCTAGTCAGTCCGTGTCCCATGAATGAATTAAAAAAACTATAGCGCTTGAGAGAATTCTACACATCCTCCCTAGGAGATTATGTATAAAAAAAACATTGTATGCTTTAGATAACCACAGATTGAGGTGATGAGCAGAGGATTGGGATAACCTGTCACACATCTATCCTTGGGTCATCCCTAGGTGGGTACTTTTGGGAGAATTCCCTGATTCCCTGTTCTGTGTGGTAAACTAAATCTTTCTATCAGTTTGTTATCTTATATCATTGAGAATTGTAGAATCCTACAGTGCGGGAGGAGGCCATTCAGCCCATCAAGCCTGTACTGACCACAATCCCACCCAGACCCTATTCACGTAACCCCATGCATTTACCCTAGCTCGTCCCCCAGACACTAAGGGGCAATTTAGCATGGCCAATCTAACCAACCCGCTTATCTCTGGATTGTGGGAGGAAAGTGGAGCACCCGGAGGAAACCCACGCAGACACGGGGAGAATGTGCTGCAGACTCCACACAGACAGTGACCCGAGGCCGGAATTGAACCTGAGCCCCTGGGGCTGCGAAGCAGCAGTGCTAACCGCTGTGTCGCCCACAAACAGACAGTGCCAACGTGCCATTATGGAATTTGGCAGCTCCCCGTCGTGAAATCGAATCCCGATCTCCCACGTGACAGGCGGGGACACTAACCTCTACACCAATGAGGAAGTTATTCAGCCATGATCTTATTGAATGGCGGGGCAGGCTTGAGGGGCTAGATGGCCTACTCCTGCTCCTATTTCTTATGTTTCTTATTCAGCTGAGCAGGGGGGGGTAGGGATCATCATACATTATGCTGCCAAATTAAGATTAACTTCATGAGCAAAAAGCTGTTGACTGGTTAGCTAAGGGATGATTGGGGGTGATATTGGAGAGTGACATTTGAAACGGAGGGTCGATCAGTTCCTTAGCCTTAGGATCTGGCTCTTGCCTTCGTTTCCTCCTTCCCCACAAATATCTCCTGTCCATCTCCTGTCCTTCAGGGTCACCTGCTTATAAGAACATAAGAACATGAGAAATAGGAGCAGGAGTAGGCCATCTGGCCCTTCGAGCCTGCCCCGCCATTCAATAAGATCATGGCTGATCTGTCGTGACTCAGCTCCACCTTCCCGCCCTCTCCCCATAACCCTTAATCCCTTCTCTTATCAAAAACCCATCAACCCGCTTCTTGAAAATATTTAGCGAGGCAGCCTCCACCATTTCAACGGGCAGAGAATTCCAGAGATTCACCACCCTTTGAGTGAAGAAGTTCCTCCTCAACTCTGTTCTAAACCGCCCCCCCTTTATCTTGAGGCTGTGCCCCCTAGTCCTACTGTCTTTTTTTTGAGCTTCTGGGCAAACACCTTAGTTTAGTTGTGATAATCTCTTTACAACTTAACTCTGCTTTCATGACTGCATCAAGCAAGAGAGAGGGATTAAAGTCTCCTGCAGGCGCCTGGCTGTGACGTTCGTTGTCTTTGCTTTGACACCTGAGGAACTTAAAATCCCATCATGCTCTCTGATGTGACAGAAGTCCCAGAGTTCCTTCAACTTCCAAACTGTACCATCTTTGTCACAGTCAGAGCTGGAATCTCTTGAGGTTGGTGTAATATATTGGAAAGAGTGGTGACCACTGGGTGGATTACCTAAAGAATTATACATTAACAGGAATAACTCTATAGAGAGTGGGAAAGATGCTATTGATTTCTTTGACTCCAGTCTCCAGTTTGCTCAGGGAGAGCCCCGCACAGGATCCATGTGTTCAGTGATTGTGGTGTCAGATGCAGAGCAGAAGAGGGTCATCTGGCTTCTTAGAATCCAATAGTGCAGAAGGAGTCCATTCGGCCCATCGAGTCTGCACCGACTACAATCCCACCCAGGCCTTAGTCCCAAAACTCCATGTATTTACCCTAGCTAGGCCCGCTGACACGAAGGGGAAATTTGGCGTGGCCAATCCACCTAACCCACACGTCTTTTGGACTGTGGGAGGAAACTGGATCACCTGGAGGAAACCAACACAGATACGAGGAGAATGAATGGCTTGAGCGACCAATGGGAATGGAAAGCGAGTGATCGCCCCAGGGGTTGGAGTTCTCTCCCAGGCAGAACCATCAAGTAACCATATAGTAAGTATATAAGGGCTGAGGCTGTGCACTAAGGCAGCCATGGATTACAATCCTCTGGACCCAATTCTCTTTAGCAATAAATATCTTTGATTCTCAATGAAACCTGAAGAGTATTGACATCACCGAGGGACGTCGTGCTATTATGACATGCTTTGGCCTGATTGGTTGAATGGGTCACATGACCATCTGAAATCCCCCCCCCCCCCCCCCCAAGATAAAGAAGCTCAGCTATTACAGTCAGGAAAAGATTTGTTGCCTGCTTTGTGGTTCTTCAATACCGTAGCTAAAACTTCTGGTCCAGTGACTTCCTATTGAAAGTCAAAGCTAGTTTGCCTTGTTCGAATTTGTTTAAAGTTTACTTATTGGCGTCACAAGTGGGCTTACGTTAACACTGCAATGAAGTTACTGTGAAAATCCCCTCATCGCCACATTCGGGCGCCTGTTCAGTCACAGGTGAGGGAGAATTTAACACCTAACCAGCACGTCTTTCGGACTGTGAGAGGAAACTGGAGCTCCCCGGAGGAAACCCACGCAGTCACGGGGAGAATGTGCAAACTCTGCGCAGACAGTGACGCAAGCTGTGAATCAAACCCGGATCCCTGGCGCTGTGAGACAGCAGTGCTGATCACTGTGGCACCCCAGTTTGCTGGAGTTTAGGAGGATGAAGAGGGGATCTGATCGAGGTATATAACATCCTAAAAGAGATTGATAGAGTAAACATAGACTGAATGTTTCCTCTTATGGGGCAATTTCGAACAAGAGGTCACAGGGTACAGGGTGAGGGGCAGTAGATTTAAAACTGAGATGAGGAGAAAGTACTTCTCCCAGAGGCTGGTGGATTTGTGGAACTCGGTGCCCTATAGCATGGTGGAGTCTGAATCATTGAATGGTTTCAAGAAGGCGATAGATATAAAAAATTGGATGAAGGAATATAGGGAACAGGTGGGGAGATGGATTTGAGACCAGAGAGACTTGAGCCATGATCTGATTGAATGGCGGAGCAAGCTTGAAGGGCTGAATTTGCCTACTTCTGCTCCTAATTCTTATGTTCCCATGTTAATGTTATGTAGAGTTTTAGCTGCCCTCATTCAGTCACATAACCTTCTTCATCGCTTCTGCTCAATCCATCCTTGCACTTTTTGTTTCTCCTTTTGCTGCCACTCACTCTTTGCTGCCCTCTTGCTCCCTGACCTTCGGGAATCACTGCTGCTCTCCTGGTCCATGACTGACTCAGCATCCTGATGTGGAACGTCGCTCGAACGAGGCCCGGCGTTGAGGCACTGTTCATTCCCCCTCCGCCTCCAATCCCTGCTGCCTACATTACGTTCCTGGCGCCTTCCACCGGCATTCTCCAAAGCATCGGAGGAGAAAGGCTGTCAATTCCCAGTCCCATCTTTTGAACTTCTTTCTGTCTCCAGCCCTTTGATCAATTCCAATTACTGAAGATCTAATGGAATGGAACACACCACTCTGGCCAGTCACAAGGTTTATTGAGCAGCAATTAACCACGATATTGATAATTTATAAAATAGATCTGTCAACCAAGCATGGAAATGGTGACCACTTCTGTACTCTGTGGATTCTCTTCCAGTTAAGCATCAATCATCCTGAACTGTATTAAGCACACTTCCAGATCACAGAAACCCTACAGTACAGAAAGAGGCCATTCGGCCCATCGAGTCTGCACTGACCACAATCCCATCCAGGCCCTATCCCCATATCTGTACATATTTTACCCACTAATTCTCTAACCTATGCATCTACGGTCATTTTAGCACGGCCAATCAACCTAACCTAACCTGCACATCTTTGGACTGTGGGAGGAAACCCACACAGACACGAGGAGAATGTGCAAGCTCCACACAGACAGTGACCCGAGCCAGGAATTGAACCCCGGACCCTGGAACTGCGAAGCAGCAGTGCTAACCCACTGTGCTACCGTGCCGCCCTATCCAGCACACTGATTAGCACTGTGATTTCGAAGAAACCTTTGTTAGTTATATGGTCTCTCCATATCTCATATTGTGCAGTTCAATTAGGTATTAATGTTAATTCTCTACATCACTTGTAGAGCAGTGAAACACTGGAGCTGGATGTGGCCATTCAGTCCATTGAGCCTGTTCTGTGCCATTGAACGGATTTGATTTATTATTGTCACATGCATTGGGATACAGAGAAAAGTATTGTTTCTTGCACGGTATACGGACAAAGCATACAGTTCATAGAGTACATAGGAGAGAAGGAAAAGAGAGGGTGCAGAATAAAGCATTAAAAATCTAGCAATTTTGCCTTTACAATGGACAATTGCTCCTCCGATTTGACAGCTTTTTTGAGAGAGAGTTCCAGATTTCCATTGCCCTTTGCATGAGAAGGTGTCACCCCTGAATGGCCTGGCTTTAATTGTAAAATTGTGCTGTCTTGTTGATAGCCCTTTTGGAGCAGCTCACATTTCTGCTTTGTTAACCCACCTCCGACACAGAAATTCAGGTTTACAGTAGACATTAACTAAAGGGTCATTAATCATCCCTGCGCAGGCAGTCACTCCAATTACAACATTACAGCCTCGACTACTTGTCTAAACTACCTCATTAGCTGTACCGCACTTTGGGATTGTCCTTTCTTTTGAAAGACACCGCAGAACGCTGAGGTAAATTCCCAGCGAAAGTAACTCCATGGGGCGGCACGGCGACAGAGTGGCCAGCACTGCTGCCTCACAAGTTCGATTCCTGGCTTTGGTCACTGTCTCCCCAGTATCTGCGTGGGTTTCCTCCCACAGTCCAAAAATGTGCGGAACGGCAGCGTAAATGAGGGTTACGGCAACACGGCCTGGGTGGGATTGTGGTCGATGCAGATTCGATGGGCTGAATAGCCTCCTTCTGCGCTGTAGGATTCTATAATTCTGTGATATCGGCTTTAGCTCCAGATGTTGAACAGGTACGTATCGGGATCTAAAACACAAACAAGTGGTTCGATGGACTGACAATCATCAGGAGACAACAGCTCCCTCCTGATCTATTCTGAGAAGCAGCATTTACACAGTGGACAATACAGGCTCCCTGCTCTGTACGAAATCGTCAATAACATTAGTATCAGACTCCTCCATGTACACAGGCAGTCTGGCATTCATACATAGAAACACATACGGAAACTAGAAACAGCAGGCCATTCGGCCCTCTGAGCCTGCGCTGCCACCAGCTAGCAAGAGCTATATTTCCAATACAAGGGAGAGACACGGAAACAAAGTGCTTTTCGGTCTGGAGTCCAACAGCTCCTACCTAGCCAGTAGAACTTCTACTACCAGGGGGAGAAAGACAGAAACACTGTTTTCAATCTGGACTTCAAACAACTTCTTCCTCGCCAAACTGAAAGTGAATCCTTGGCTTCCTCTGGTGCAGTAACCACCTGACCTTCACCTGTCAACCCCAACAATTCAAGAGGGTCATAAAACTTCAGGACATTAACATAGAACCCTACAGTGCAGAAACAGGCCCTTCGAGTCTGCACCGAACACAATCCCACCCAGACCCTATCCCCATATATTTTACCTGCTAATCCCTCTAACCTACACATCCCAGGATACTAAGGGGCAATTTTTTAGCATGGCCAATGAACCTAACCCGCACATCTTTGGACTGTGGGAGGAAACCGGAGCACCCGGAGAAAACCCACGCAGACACGAGGAGAATGTGCAAACTCCACACAGGCAGTGACCCGAGCCAGGAATCGAACCCAGGACCCTGGAGCTGTGAAGCAGCAGTGCTAACCACTGTGCTACCGTGCCGCCCCAAATTAAGCCCAACTTAAAAGTAAATATAAAGGTCCATTACATGCTTTCAATCCAAAAACCACTGACCTGCTCAAAAGAAAACTACAGAGGAACATGATAAAACTACAATTCTTAAAGGCACAGTGGTTAGCACTGCTGTCTCACAGTGCCAGGGACCCGGGCTCAAATCCTGGCTTGGGTCACTGTCTGTGTGGAGTTTGCACATTCTCTCCATTTCTGCGTGGGTTTCCTTCGGGTTCCCTCCCACAGTCCGAGGACTGTGCAGGATAGGTGGATTGGCCATGCTAACTTGCCCCTTAGTGTCAAGAGAGACTAGCCAGAGTAAATGCATGGTGTGGGGAGAGGGCCTGGGTGGGATTGTGGTTGGTGCAGACTGGATGGACAGAATGGCCTCCTTCTGCACTGTTGGGATTTTAGGATTCTAGCAGCACCATAGTGCCTGAGCTGGTGTGCTAATGAGAGACAGTGTTTCTCCCTCATCACTCTCTTCCTGTCCTTTGACCATTATCTGGCCAGGTTTGCTGTTCTTGTGGACTTGAAGGGAGAGAGGCTGAAGGGAGGGAATGGAAGGAATAAAATGTATGCCTTTGGTCACATGTAAATTGACGCAGAGAGTTGTGGGGGTCTGGAACGCGCTACCGAGTAGGGTGGTGGAGGCAGGAACGTTGGACTCGTTTAAGATGCAGTTAAATAGGCACATGAGTGAAACGAGAATGGAGGGATGTGGTAGGGATATTAAATAGGGTTAAACCTCGGGAGACACCGGAAAGGCAGGCTGTAAGATTAATATTTTTGACTTTATTCCACAGGTGGAGGTCCACCTCGTGTCAAACGAGGGGCATTCACACGGCGGGTCGTGCCTGGGCTGCTCTTGGAAGTTCCAGGAGTGGCCTAGTACTTCGTGTCGGTGTGTGTGCTTGATCCTGGACCGGTAGACGGGCGCCGCAACAGCTCAGTGACTAGCACTGCTGGCTGTGCAGGCACATGGATTTGGGCCTGTGTCTGTGGGAGTTTGTGCATTCTCCCTGTGGTTGCGTGGGTTTCCTCCGGGCGCTCCGGTTTCCTCCCACACCCCAAAAATGTGCTCTCAGGCTAATCGGTTTTTACCAAATTGACACTATTTCTTCCCTGAATCTGACTGAGTAGGGTTCCATTCATAGATACGCAGGGTAGAATAGGTGTAGGGTGATGTGGCGGCGCGGGCTCGTTGGGCCGAGGGGCCTGTTTCCCATGCTGGATTGTTCTTTGTTCTTTGTTAAATTGAACTGGGGGAAATGAGAAGGAGGATTAGATTTGAGTATCAAGTCCTCTTCAATCTTTCCAACCCTGGTACTGACCACAGCCTCAGTCATGATTGCCCTGCTGACGGTGACCATTCTCTTCTCCATGGAGATTGGGGACACTAGCTTCTGCTGCCTCCCATGATGTGTTACCTTGTCCTGCATGAGAGACAGTGTGACTAGACAGGGTAGATGCAGGGAGGCTGTTCCAGATGGTGTAGGAGTCCAGAATCAGGGGTCGCAGTCTGAGGTTACAGGGTAGACCCTTTAGGACTGAGGTGAAGAGAATTAAGTTTCACCCAGAAAGTGATGAGCCTGCGGAATTCGCTGACACAGAAAATAGTCGAGGCCAAAACATTGTAGTTTTTCAAGAAGGAGTTAGATATAACGCTTGGGTTGGAAGGGATCAGAGGATGTGCAGAGAAGACAGGAACAGGCTATTAAGTTGGATAATCAGCCATGATCAGAATGAATAAAGACCAAAGAAAATGACAGGACAGGAACAGACCCTCGATCCTCCAACTCTGCACCGACCATGCTGCCCAACTGAACTAAAACCCCTCTAGAGACAATATCCCTCTATTCCCATCCTTTCCCTGTATTTGACAAGACATCCCTTAAAAGTCACTGTCGTATCTGCAAATGAATGGGAGTGTAGGCTTGAAACACTCCTATTTTCCATGTTTCCTTGTTGCTTTGACTGTGGACAGTACAGACCCACACTAGCCAAACCCAAAATGCCCATTGCAAGATGTGATCCTGTGATTGGGAAGCACTTACTGAACACTCCTGAGTGTGCTGCACTAACAACCAATCAGCACCCTTTTCTTCTCCTCAAATGATAGTTCGATATTTGGCGTTCTTCTGTGTTTTTTTTTCCCTGATGAGTGAAAAGCTTCAGTAACACCTTCAGCAATATCCCGACATGTTTTGAGAATTCCTCCCGGCTCCAGCCAAAATGCAGTGCCACCCTTGTCCCCCCCCCCTCCTCCTCTCTCCTCTCCCCCACTCATTCTACAAAGTGCAGGCTTACCCACCACCCCCCCCCCCCCCCCCCCCATCCCTTCACTCACTCAGGCAGCCAGTCAATCTTGTTCTCGAGGCTCTGATCTGATTTCAGTCAGCCAGTCGCACAGAGTTTGCATATGGCCCACTTCACAAGTAATGGGTAGTGGTCAATCCCTATTGCCTGCACCCATTTTGAGGGTGACGTAGCTTTGCAGCCGTTGCAGTATTATCTCCTTGTTACAGCTCTCCCTCATTGTGAGCCTTGTTTAGCTCCTGTCTGGTGTTGTTGCCAGCGTCAACTCTGGCTGAAATGGGTGCGGTGTAGAAGGCAAAGTTACCCTCCCCCCACCCCTTAACAAATTCTGCCTTTCCTCCTAACATTGGATGGGAATGAGGAAAGTTACCCACTAAGCAGCAGGTGGTCAGGAAGGCGAATGGGATGCTGGCCTTCATAGCAAAGGGGATTGAATATAAAAGTAGGGAGGTCTTGCTGCAGCTGCATTGGGCATTGGTGAGGCCGCAGCTGGAGTACTGTGTGCAGTTTTGGGCGCCGCACCTGCGCAAGGATATTTTGGCCCTGGAGGGAGTGCAGAGGAGGTTTACTAGGCTGATACCAGAGTTGAAGGGATTGAGCTATGAGGAGAGGCTGAATAAACTAGGCTTGTACTCGTTAGAGTTTAGAAGAATGAGGGGAGATCTCATTGAGACGTATAAGATGATGAATGGGATGGATAGGATAGAGGTGGAGAGACTCTTCCCACTCAAAAAAGACAGTAGGACCAGGGGGCACAGCGTCAAGATAAAGGGGGGGCGGTTTAGAACAGAGTTGAGGAGGAACTTCTTCACTCAAAGGGTGGTGAATCTCTGATTCCCGGCTCGGGTCACTGCCTGTGTGGAGTTTGCACATTCTCCTCGTGTCTGCGTGGGTTTTCTCCGGGTGCTCCGGTTTCCTCCCACAGTCCAAAGATGTGCGGGTTAGGTTCATTGGCTATGCTAAAATTGCCCCTTAGTATCCTGGGATGTGTAGGTTAGAGGGATTAGCAGGTAAATGTGTAGGGATATGGGGATAGGGTCTGGGTGGGATTGTGTTCGGTGCAAACTCGATGGGCCAAAGGGCCTGTTTCTGCACTGTAGGGTTCTATGTAATGCTGCAACTTTACAGGACCCTCGTCAGGCCCCACTTGGAGTACTGTGCGCAGTTCTGGTCGCCTCACTATAGGAAAGACGTAGAAGCTATTGAAAGGGTGCAGAGGAGATTTACAAGGATATTGCCTGGACTGGGAGGCATGCCTTATGAAGATAGGTTGAGGGAGCTGGGGCTCTTTTCCCTAGAGAGGCGAAGGTTGAGAGGCGACCTGATAGAGGTTTATAAAATGTTGAGAGGAATAGATAGGGTGGACTCTCAGAGGCTATTTCCCCGGGTTGAAATGGTCGCTACGAGAGGACACAGATTTAAGGTGCGGGGAGGGAAGTACAGAGGTGATGTTAGGGGTAAGTTTTTCACTCAGAGGGTGGTGAGTGAATGGAATCGGCTGCCGTCATCGGTGGTGGAGGCGAACTCGCTGGGGTCTTTTAAAAGACTTCTGGATGAGTATATGGGGTTTAATGGGATTGGGGGTTATAGATAGGTCTATAGATTGGTGGGGTTGATGTGATCGGCGCAGCTCGAGGGCCGAAGGACCTGTTTGTGCTGTAATGTTCTATGTTCTATGTTGACTGGAGTTCAGAAGAGTGAGAGGGGATATCGTACAAACTTGTAAAATTGTAACGGGGTTAGACAGGGTAGATTCAGAAAGAATGTTCCCGATGGTAAGGGGAGTCCAAACCTAGGGATCATAGTTTGAAGGCAAGGGTTAAAGCTTTGAGGACTGAGGTGAGGAGAAGTTTCTTCACTCAGAAAGTGTTGAATGTATAAAATTCACTATCACAGAAAGTAGTTGAGGCCAAAACTTTCACCAACTTGTACAGATGCACCATAGAAAGCATTCTTTCTGGTTGTAGCACAGCTTGGTATGACTCCTGCTCTGCCCAAGACCACAAGAAACTAAAAAAGGTCATGAACGTAGCCCGATCCATCACGCAAACCAATCTCCCATCCATTGACTCTGTCTACACTTCCCGCTGCCTCGGCAAAGCAGCCAGCATAATCAAGGACTCCACACATCTTGGACATTCTTTCTTCCGTCGGGAGAAAGATACAAAGCTCTGAGATCACATACCAACCAACTCAAGAACATGGCCAAGAGACTCTTCCTGCTTAGAAAGGATAGCAGGACTAGGGGGCACAGCCTCAAGATAAGGTGGGCGGGGGGGGGGGGTTGCAGTTTAGATCAGAGTTGAGGAGGAACTTCTTCACTCAAAGGGTGGTGAATCTCTGGAATTCTCTGCCCGTTGAAGTGGTGGAGGCTGCCTCGCTAAATATTTTTAAGTCACGGGTAGATAGGTTTCTGATAGACAGGGGAATTAAGGGTTATGAGGAGAGGGCGGGAAAGTGGAACCGATCCACTTCAGATCAGCCATGATCTTACTGAATGGCGGGGCAGGTTCGAAGGGCTAGATGGCCTACTCCTGCTCCTATTTCTTACGTTCTTATTATGTTCTTATGTTTAATCCAGTTAACCTGCATGTCATTGGAGAGTCAGAGGAAATCAGAGCATCTGGATTAAACCCACGCAGACACGGGGAGAATGTGCAGACTCTACGCAGGCAGTCACCCCAGCCGGGAATCGAACCCAGGTCCCTGATGCTGTGAGGCAAACCAACATGTCACCT
The DNA here is from genome assembly GCA_037974335.1 of Prionace glauca. NCBI lineage: Eukaryota > Metazoa > Chordata > Chondrichthyes > Carcharhiniformes > Carcharhinidae > Prionace > Prionace glauca. The sequence continues at coordinate 133,594,341 of CM075725.1, read as the reverse complement.
TTCGAACTAATAATTGGAAGCACTCGAAGGAAAGGCAATGGTCAGTGCAGGCTTGGAGGACAAAAAGGCCTGAGCCTGTGCTGGTAATTTTCCTTTCTTTCTTTGAGTGAAGGCAAATCCAGCAATACCACAGGAATCCAATTAATATTCTCAAACTACTTCTGCATGTTGAGACTTTCTTGGCTCACTCAGGATGCGTGACATTGCTAAATAGCTCTTGTGCAAACAGATTCTGAAGATTGCGGTGTAGCATCTCTTCCGAAAACACCCACATTTTGTGCTGTTATTCTAATTGTCTGCACTCTCTATCAATATCTGCCAGAAGTGATGAGAAGCGATGAAATGATTAAGAGTGCTCAATTAATCATAACGTTGTGAGAATTTTTGGTGGTCCCCTGGGGACTTGTAATTGTTGAGAAAATGTCTGCCTGCTGAAAATAAATTTTCCCTGTCCTTGTTCCTGTCAGCTGCGCTGGAAAACAAGCCTGAAATCTCCAACCATTTCTCCTGCGCCCAACTCCCCAAAGGCTTATAATTTTCTTTTGATTGCTGAAGCAGGCCATTCAATCCATCGAGTGCGCACTGATCTCCCTTTTTAAAAAAAAATCTTACCCACGTTCTATCCACGTAACCCCAAGAATTTACCCCTCTCGTAGCGTACTGGTTGCCACTAGAAAAGATGTGATTGCACTGGATGGGGTGCAGAGGAGATTCACCAGGATGATGCTTTCTATGGTGCATCTGTACAATTTGGTGAAATTTTTGGCCTCAACTACTTTCTGTGGTAGTGAATTTCACACATTCAACCCTTTCTGAGTGAAGAAATTTCTCCTCATCTAAATTATGAAGAGTGTTTGGGTAGGCTTGGGTTGCTTTCGTTGGAGCAGACAAGACTGAGGGGTGACCTTTTTGTTTATTCATTCGTGGGACACAAGCGTCATGGGCTGGCCAGCACTCATTGATGTAGAGATGCCAGCGTTGGACTGGGGTAAACACAGTAAGAAGTCTCACAACACCAGCTTAGAGTCCAACCAGTTTATCTGATAGCAATCCCGCCGTTTCCGAAAGCTTGTGAGATTTCTATCAAATAAACTGGTTGGACTCTAACCTGGTTAGAGACTTCTTACAGCATTTATTGCCCATCCCTAGTTGCCCTTGAGAAGGTGGTGATGAGCTGCTTCTTGAATCTCTGCAGTCCACATGCCATGGGTTGATCCATAATGCTTTTAGGGAGGGAATTCCAAGCTTTTTTTATCCAGCGACTGCGAAGGAACAACGATATATTTTGAAGTCAGGATGATGAGCGGCTTGGAAGGGAACTTGCAGGTAGTGGTGTTCTCTTCAGTTGCTGCCCTTGTCCTTCTAGATGGAAGTGGTTGTGGGTTTGGAAGGTGCTGTCTAAGGATCTTTGGTGAATTGCTTTTGTAGATAGTACACACTGCTGCTACTGAGCGTCAGTGGTGGTGGGAGTGGATGTTTGTAGATGGGGTGCCAATCAAGCAGGCTACTTTGTCCTAGCTGATGTCAAGCTTCTTGAGTGTTGTTGGAGCTGCACCCATCCAGGCAAGTGGGGAGTATTCCATCACACTCCTAACTTGTGCCTTGTAGATGGTGGGCATGCTTCGGGGAATCAGGAGATAAGTTAATCACTGCAGTATTCCTAGCCTCTGACCTGCTGTTGTAGCCACTGTGATGAGTCCAGTTGCGTTTCTGGTCAATGGTAACCCCAAGGATGTTGACAGTAGGGGATTCAGTGATGGTTATACCATTGAATGTCAAGGGACAAGAGTAAGAGTGTCTATTATCCCTGATTGGGGTGTCTAAATATGAGGGACGGTGACAGAATGGATAAGGAACAGCAGTTCTCCTTAGTTGAAGGGTCAGTCACGAGGTGACATCAGTTCAAGGTGAGGGGCAGGAAGTTCAGGGGGTTGTGGGGAGAAGCTTTTTTACCCAGAGGGTAGTGACGGTTTGGAATACACCTGCTTGGGAGGGTTTTAGAGACAGGTTGCCTCACGTCCTTTAAAAAATATCTGGATGAGCACTTGACACATCATAATATTCAGTGCCAGTAGACGGGATTAGGTTGGAACTCGGGTGTTTTAATGCGTCGATGCAGGCTCAATGGGCCAAAGGGCCTCTTTTGTGCTGAATGATTGTATCATTCTAATTCCCCTTACACTTCTTGGGACACTAAATTTTGCATAGCCAATCAACCTAACCTACGCACTGCTAGACTGTGGGAGAAAACCAGAGCAACCAGAGGAAACCCACGCAGACACGGGGAGAATGCGCAGACTCCACACAGACAGTGACCCAAGACCGGAATTGAACCCGGGTCCCTAGCGCTGTGAAGCAGCAGGGTTAACAACTGTGCCACCCCAAGTCGCCGCCTAGTTATTTTATTGTTGCACCATTTAGAATGAAGTAATCAAAAAATTAAGACAGCACAAATTGGTGCCCTTCTGAGTTATGTAAAATTGTTTCCGGATGCTTCTGTCTCGCTCTCGTCGCCTTCCCAATGCTGGGTGACCTTTGCAGATTTGTTGATCCTCATCCATAATTGAACAGGAGCCATTAGAGAGTTCGGCCAGATTTATTATTAACAAAGGGAGGTAGTTCCCTCCGACCAAAAAAAACTGTAAATTTAAATATGAAATGTTCGGGTGGGGCTCTACCACTTTGACAACTCAGAGGCTGGAATACACAATTGACAGATCAATTCTAAAAAGGTACATTTTCTCAGGTGATACAACTCATTGCAAAAATAAATGTTCTTCTTCGTCTGAGCAATGCATTACGGAGGTGTTTACTTATTTATCCTGGCCGAGTGTAGACAGATTTATAGCTTTGCCAGGATAAAGGGCTTAAAGAAAAGCTTGAGCATTGCTGTTAAAATGGCAATCATTAATCTGATGACTGTTTGATTTTAATTAATCATACGGATGTGCTGAGAAAATCCAGAGGCTGTCCCATATCACTGGGAAAAAAGCTGTTATTTCGTCAACAGCAAGATCTCACGTGTTTTATCAATGCATTCAGAATAAAAGATGTATCTGGCGTCTGTAAATGTGTCAAGACAGTCATTGTAACACACACAATACTCAGTGTTGAACAGAAAATAACCATTGTGTTTTGCCCACACAATAATCAATGATTTGCACGCACAATAATCAATGACTCGCACATAAAATAATCAGAGGATCACACAGACAGTAATCAATGAATCACACACAATAATAAAAGTGTCACGTACACAAAAATCAATGTGTTGCACACAAAATAATCAGTGTCGAACATACAATAATCAATGTTTCCCACACACAATAAACAATGTATCACATACTCAATATTCAATGTATCGCACACACAATAATCAATGTGTCACACACACAATAATCAATGTGTCGCACACACAATAACCAATATATCACACACACAATAATCAATGTATTACACACTCAATAATCAATGTATCACACTCACAACAATCAATGTGTCACACAACAATAATCAATGTATCACATACACAATAATCAATGTGTCACACACACAATAATCAATGTGTCCCACACACAATAATCAATGTGTCACACACACTATAATCAATGTGTCACATGGACAATAATCACTGTGTCGCACAGACAATAATCAATGTGTCTCACACACTATAATCAATGTATCACATGCACAATAATCACTGTGTTGCACAGACAATAATCAATGTGTCACACACACAATAATCAATGTGTCACACACTATAATTCATGTGTCACACACAATAATCAATGTGTCGCACACACAATAACCAATATATCACACACACAATAATCAATGTATTACACACTCAATAATCAATGTATCACACACACTATAATCAATGTGTTACACACACAATAATCAATGTGTCACACACACACAATAATCAATGTGTCACACAAACAATAATCAAGGTGTCACACACACAATAATCAATGTATCACAATAATCACTGTGTCTCACACACAATAATCACTGTGTCACACATACTATAATCACTGTGTCACACACACTATAATCAATGTGTCGCACACACAATAATCACTGTGTCTCACACACAATAATCACTGTGTCATACACACAATAATCAACGTGTCACACACACAATAATCAATGTGTCACACACACAATAATCAATGTGTCACACACACAATAATCAATGTGTCACACACACAATAATCAATGTGTCACACACTCAATAACCAATGTATCACACAGTCAATAATCAATGTATCACAGACACAATAATTAATGTGTTGCACACACAATAATCACTGTGTCACACACACAATAATCAATGTGTCACACACACAATAATCAATGTGTCACACACACTATAATCAATGTATCACACACAATAATCAATGTGTCACACACACAATAATCAATGTGTCACACACACAATAATCAATGACTCACACACTCAATAACCAATGTGTCGCACACTCAATAACCAATGTATCACACACTCAATAATCAATGTATCACAGACACAATAATTAATATGTCGCACACACAATAATCACTGTGTCTCACACACAATAATCACTGTGTCACACACACTATAATCACTGTGTCACACACTCTATAATCACTGTGTCACACACACTATAATCACTGTGTCACACACTATAATCACTGTGTCACACACACTATAATCAATGTGTCGCACAAACAATAATCACTGTGTCACACATACTATAATCACTGTGTCACACACTATAATCAATGTGTCGCACACACAATAATCACTGTGTCTCACACACAATAATCACTGTGTCATACACACAATCAACGTGTCACACACACAATAATCAATGTGTCACACACACAATAATCAATGTGTCACACACACAATAATCAATGTGTCACACACACAATAATCAATGTGTCACACACTCAATAACCAATGTATCACACAGTCAATAATCAATGTATCACAGACACAATAATTAATGTGTTGCACACACAATAATCACTGTGTCACACATACAATAATCAATGTGTCACACACACAATAATCAATGTGTCACACACACAATAATCAATGTGTCACACACACTATAATCAATGTGTCACACACAATAATCAATGTGTCACACACACAATAATCAATGTGTCACACACTCAATAACCAATGTGTCGCACACTCAATAACCAATGTATCACACACTCAATAATCAATGTATCACAGATACAATAATTAATATGTCGCACACACAATAATCACTGTGTCTCACACAAAATAATCACTGTGTCACACACACTATAATCACTGTGTCACACACTATAATCACTGTGTCACACACACTATAATCAATGTGTCGCACACACAATAATCACTGTGTCTCACACACAATAATCACTGTGCCATACACACAATAATCAACGTGTCACACACACAATAGTCAATTTGTTGCTGATGAGTAACAAATAGTGCCCCAGCCAGTAACGCCCACATCCCAAGAATAATCCAACAAAAGGTATCTCACACAGATTTTAGTGCCTGGAATATTCTAGTCTGTCATTTTTACTTCTTAAAAATCTGGGATTTCAGCACAAAATGTCATGATATCAGTCCAAGGTAATGTGGAATAAAAAACAGAAAATGCTGGAAAATCTCAGCAGGTCTGACAGTATCTGTGGAGAGAGAATAGAGATAATGTTTTGAGTCTGGATGATTATTTGTCAGAGCTTTGTCACCTTCTAACTGTACGTTATAATACTTCAAGCGTATGAGTATCTTTTGGAAGTGATGAGGAAATTCTGCCTCTATCATCCATCCAGGTCATGCACTAGTGTCTGGGTTAAAAATTTTCTCCTCAGATGCCCTCCACCTTCTGTTGCTTTGTGGGCTCTCGGCCTTCTCTGAAATGAATTCAGTTTGCCACCTCTCTGCTCTCCTGACCAGTCCACTGAAGTCTTCTTCCAGCCTACAGCTTCCTCCATCACTATCCACTGTCCCTCTTTGTTTCCCGTCCCTCACACAACTTTGGATCTAACTTGTTACTCACATAGAACGGAAACAGCGCAGGAACAGGTCCTTCGGCCCACAATGTTATGCTAAACATGCCACCAAATTAAACTAATCCCTTCTGCCTGCCTTTGGTCTGTATCACCCTATTCCTTGCATATTCACGTGTTTATCGAACAGCTCCTTCAACTCCCTTACCATGTCTGCCTCCTCCACCACATCTGACGGTGAGTTCCAGACACCTACCACTCTCGGTGTAAAAAACTTGCCCTCTGATATCTCCTTTGAACTTTCCCCTCTCACCTTAAGTGCACGCCCCCTAATATTAGACGTTTCAACTCTGGGAAAGAGATTCTGTCTGTCAACACTCTCGTCATTTTATAGACTTTCATCAGGTCTGTCCTCAACCTCTGCCGGTCCAGAGAAAACAACCCTAGTTTATCCAGCCTTTCCTCATAGCTCATACCCTCTAATCCAGGCAACATCCTGGTAAACCTCTTCTGCACCCTCTCCAAAGCCGCCACATCCTTCCTGTAATGTGGCAACCAGAATTGAACACAATACTTTTAAGTGCGGCCTAACCAAAGTTTTGCAAAGGTGCAACATGATGTCCTGTTGCCCTCAGGCCTTTGATCTCCTAACCAGTCATGTCATGTGGGACCTTACCAAAAGCCTTGCTAAAATCCTTATCAAATATATCAATCCCACTGACCCCACCGGCCCTCTTTGTTACCTCCTCAAAATAAAGTTCATTCGGGATAGTTAGACATCACCTTCCCTTAGCAAAACCTGTGCTAATAACGTCTGCCTTTCTGAAGTGGCAACTTATATTATTCTCAAGACATTTTTCCACAAGTTTGGCACCCTATGGCCTGTAATTACATAGAAGTTACCTTTCTGGCCTGCAAACTGCCCCGTGATTTGTTTTACTAACTCTCGTGGTCTTTCTGCATTTAATAAATATCTCTCGTTTTCCCTTGATTTTACTTGCAAATACTTCTTCAAGCCCGGGGATTGCTTTTCCAATTTTCATTTCAATTTCACCCCTGCCCTCCCTCTATTCCTCCGGGCTTTCTGTGGTTTTGAGATATCTCATGTCAGTTTTCTCCCGGCCTTTTCCCACGCTGTGGATTATGAGACATCCAAGGAGATCTGGCTTTGGAAGTTCCATTCCTTTTCTTTGTTCGGGGGGGGGCGGTCACAGAATCATTGAATCAGAAAGTGCAGAAGGAGGCCATTCGGTCCATCGAGTCTGCACCGACAACAATCCCATCCAGGCCCTATCCCTGTAACCCTGCGTATTTACTCTGCCAATCCCCCTGACGCTAAGGGGCAATTTAGCATGACCGATCCACCTAATCGACACATTTTTGGAGTTATAGAATAGAATAGAACCCTACAGTGCAGAAACAGGCCCTTCGGCCCATCGAGTCTGCACCGAACACAATCCCACCCAGACCCTATCCCCATATCCCTACACATTTACCTGCTAATCCCTCTAACCTACACATCCCAGGACACTAAGGGGCAATTTTAGCATAGCCAATGAACCTAACCCGCACATCTTTGGACTGTGGGAGGAAACCGGAGCACCCGGAGAAAACCCACGCAGACACGAGGAGAATGTGCAAACTCCACACCGGCAGTGACCCGAGCCGGGAATCGAACCCAGGACCCTGGAGCTGTGAAGCAGCAGTGCTAACCACTGTGCTACCGTGCCACCCTGTGTGGCAGGAAACCCACACAGACACGGGGAGAATCTGTAAGCTCCACGCAGACAGTGACCTGAGGCCAGAATTGAGTCAACGAGATCAGAGTTCAAGACCGTCCAACTGTGTTGGCTCCATATCCCACAGCTACCAAAAATCTATTAGTCTCCATATTAAATTATTAATTAACCTGATGTCCACTGCTTTTTCTTTAATGGGAGAAGTTTTTGCCCTGATATTACCCTTTGCGGGAAGAAGCATTTCCTAACTGGTGGGTAACTTGTAGGCCTTGGGTCTATCAGCGTTCTGTGTGTCGCGGGCTAGACAGAAAGCAAAACACCAAGAGACTGTATAAACCTTAACAGCTATGAAGAAACTCCTGTTTTGTTTTAGCACAGGAAGTAAGTATGCTCAAATGATACTGGATCTTGCAGAATTCCAACCCCTTCTGTCCTTTGGATGGCGAGTTGGAAATCTTGAGGCCTTCCAACCCAGAAACTTTCAGCACACTTCAAGAGGCAGAGATACTCCTTGCCTCTAGTTACTAGCTAGTCAGCCACCAAGAGCTAAATGTTCAATACTAGGGAGCAAGAGAGCGAGACTCAGAATCACACTGCTTGCTGTCTGGAGTCTAACATTTTCTGCCAAACTGAAAGCGAACCCTTGGATTTCTCTGAGAAAGAAGCTCCTGAGCTTGACCTGTCTATCAGCCTTGCCCAAACAATTCAAAAGGGTCATAAGCTCCAGGACATTGCATTAGGCCCAGATGGTGGGCAGCACGGTAGCACAGTGGTTAGCACTACTGCTTCACAGCTCCAGGGTCCTGGGTTCGATTCCTAGCTCGGGTCACTGTTTGTGTGAAGTTTGCACATTCTCCTCATGTCTGCGTGGGTTTCCTCCGGGTGCTCTGGTTTCCTCCCACAGTCCAAAGATGTGCGGGTTAGGATGATTGACCATGCTAAGAAATTGCCCCTTAGTGTCCAGGGATGCGTAGGTTAGAGGGATTAGTGGGTATAATACGTAGGGATATGGGGGTAGGGCCTGGTGGGATTGTGTTCGGTGCAGACTCAATGGGCCGAAGGGCCTCTTTCTGCACTGTAGGATTCTATGATTCTAAAACTAAGCATTGCTAAAATTATCCTGCTACAGCAACTGTAAAAGATACCAGGACAGACAGTGTGACAACAAATACAGAAGGCCAGGCCTTCTTAAAAGAATTGCAAAGAAACATGATAAAAAATATATTTCTTAAAGGCACAGTTGCATCACATTAATTAGTGCCTGTGCACAGGGTTGCTAAGTCTCATTGATTTCTGTCCATGGAGTTTTTATTTACTACCAGCATCATTACAGTGATACATACATAAAGAGAGGCCAGTGAATTGAGGTGCTTGAACTGAGTATGATATAAGTAAGCTCAAGGTAATTTTTTTTTTGTTTTTATCATTTGAAGCTGGTGACTTTTTAAAATTAATTTGTGTGCTGTGGGTGTTGCTGGCTGGCCAGCGTTTATTGTAAGAAGTCTCACAACACTAGGTTAAAGTCCAACCAATTTATTTGCTAGTAAACTCACAAGCTTTCGGGGTTTGCCCCTCCGTAAGGTGAATGGAGAGTTCTGACCATTCACCTCTCCATTCACCTGAGTTTACTAGCAAATAAATTGGTTGGACTTTAACCTGGTGTTGTCAGACTTCTTACTGTGTTTACCCCAATCCAACGCCAGCATCTCCACATCCTCAGCATTTATTGCCCATCCCTAGTTATCCTTGGAGGTCAGTTAATAGTCCAAGTACATTGCTTTGGCTCTGAACTCACATGTAGGCCAGACCAGGTAAGGATGGCAGATTTCCTTCCCGAAAGGACATGAGTGAACCAGATGGACTTTTCTGATTATGGTCATCATTAATTCTAGATTTCTTTGAATGAGTTCAAATTTCACCATCTGCCGTGGTGGGATTCAAACCCGGGTCCCCTGAACATTCGCTGAGTTTCTGGATTAATAGTCCAGCGATAAGACCAGTGGGCCATCGTCACTGATACTAATATGTGATTAACCATTTTCTCCAATTCACTATAAAATAATCAGCATGTATTAAATGTAGATAAAGTTATCCATAGTGATCATGTTCAGTGCATGTGCCCAATTGCAATTTTTAGAAGGAGGCCATTCAGCCCATCAAGTCTGCACTGAATCGCCAAAAGAGCATCCCACCCAGGCAGAAGGCTGCAAAGTGCTAAATGAGAGGATGAGGTGCTGTTCCTCCAGTTTGTATTGGGCTTCACTGGAACATTGTAGCAGGACCAGGGACAGACATGTGGACGTGACAGCACAATAGTGAGCTGAACTAACAAAAACCCAGAAGGTTGGGGTCTTGCTAGTGCTCTGAGCAATGGTGTTCCACAATGCCATCACCCAGCCTCAATGTAGGGGAGAGCTAATATATGTAAACCTGATAACATCCTAGTGAATTGGCACTGTGGTCCTCCCAGGGTCAACATATCCTATCTAGACCGCAGATCCAATCCTTTACACTGTCCTTCAAATGAGATACAATCATAACATTGTACACTTGGCTGCTGCAGGGAATGATCATAGAATCATAGATCCCTACAGTGCGGGGGGGGGAGGCTCACTGAGTCTGCAGAGCATCCGACACAGGCCCGATCCCCATAACCCCACATATTGACCACGTCTTGGGACACTAAGGAGCAATTTAGCACGGCCAACCCACCTAAGCTGCACATTTTTGAACTATGGGAGGTGACCGGAGCACCCAGAGGAAACCCATGCAGATACAGGGAGAACGTGCAAACTCCGCACAGAATGTGGCCCAAGCTGGGAATCGAACCCGGGTTCCCAGCATTGTGAGGCAGCAGAGCTAACCACTGAGCCACCGTGCAGCCCCAAACGTATTAAACTGATAAGAACTGATCCTACACTTGACCTTAGCCAAAAGGCCAAGAAGCGAATTGACAAACAGCAAGATAGCTAAATGGGCAGGTGGTTTATTTTGGAAAAGACAACTCTGTACATGGGACAGAGATAAGAAAGCTCATAAACTCAGACTCCAACTGTCAAACAACCCCTTCTGTGATTTGAACTCCAATGACCACCCCCTCCCCCCGCGCGCACGCACACACACACACACACACACACTCACACATACACACACACACACACACACACACACACACATACACACACACACACACACACACACACACACACACACACACACACAAAGGGGTACATCATACAGTACAGTTGTAAACCTTCCTATCCTTTGTGATCTTGGCACCTAAGCCTTTCTCTACACCCTGGCTATAACTGTAACGCTACATCCTGCGCTCACTCGTTTCCTTCTCTATGAACGGTATGCTTTGGCCGCACAGCACACAAGATACAATACTTTTCACTGCGTACCAATACATGTGACAATAATAAATCAAATCAAAACAAAATCTGCCGTTGGGTGTTAAATCTAAGACTACCGGGGTTGGGACAGGGTGGGGGGGGGGGGGGGGTGGGGGGGATGTGGGGCTGGTGGGGTGTGGGCGGTGGGTAGCTCCAAGGAATGCAGACAGAGGCACACCACAGGATCAACAGGGTTTATTGACATAATTGTCCTTCTCTCATTCCAGTCCTTGACTGCCTGGAGGGATGGATTCCCCGGGCAGGTCACCCCTCACCCTGAGTCACCTGACCCGTCCCCTTAAAGGGATTGACACCCCACACGCCTAAGATTGGGAGTGAGTGTCATTTTGGGGCTGTGCACTCTGAGGGTAGTTCATCACCTTAGAAGAGAGATTTTCCACCACCGTGTCGCACCTAAAATGCAGTCAACTGGGGGCCTGAGGCCGTTCACCTTGGTGTGCCTTCTACCTCCTTCTTTCTCAAAGGGCCGGTTTTACCTTGAGGCCGTGGTTTAATCGAAAGAATTGAATCGAAGGAGTCGCTAAGCCTGAATTAATCGGCAGAACAACCAATTCTGGTTCCCGACGACACAAAGTGAATGTTAAATTAGCTAATTCCACTGTCAGGAGCAATAAATTAATTTCAATTCATTACCCCCAATTATACCATCAATAATCACTGCTTAAACAGAACTACTGGGAAGAGACACAAAATTATGGAGAACGCTAAAAATAATTATCATGGTTTCTAGTTAGATTCCCTGAACAGAGGGTAAGTTCCTCTTGTCACAAGCAGATGCATGCAGGTTGGTGAGAGGGTTGACAGGGGGTAATTTCCCGAGCTTTGATTCCCAAAGTATCAGGTTAAATAGATTGAGATAAAGGTCTTGGCCTAGAAATTAGGCTGCAACCCTCCCCCACCCCCCTTCCTTTGCCACAGCTTCCTGACCAGCCACAACTCAATTGACCACTTCTCCTCCTCACTGCTGTTTGCACCTCAAACCCTCCACCCCACCCCCACCCCACCCCCCCCCCCCCCCTCCCCCCCGACCTCTCTCTGTCACCCTCACAGGCGGGGTCACGGGGAGGCCAGAGACAGCCTGAGCTTCAGTCGCGCTCAGAGCCGACTGTTCTCCTTCACTCGACGGAGGTTAGGTCCCATGGTCAGAGTTGACAGGGTCTCAGGCTCAGCCAATCTGCGTTGCTATTCGTGGGATCTTGCTGTGTCCTGTTGCGTCATTAGCGTAGAAGCGGTTCGCTGGCCGCTAGTAGGTAGCACGGCGGCACAGTGGTTAGCACTGCTGCCTCGCAGCGCAAGGGACCCGGGTTCGAGTCCCAGTTCGGGTCACTGTCTGTGCGGAGTCTGCACGTTCTCCCCATGTTTGCGTGGGTTTCCTCCGGGTGCTCCGCTTTCCTCTCACAGTCCGAAAGGATTACTGGTCGGGTTGCGTTGGCCGTGCTCAATTCTCCCTCAGTGTACCCGAACAGGTGCCAGAATGTGGCGGCTCGGGGATTTTTACACTTCCTTCATTGCAGCGTTAATGGCAAGCCTACCTGTGATCAATAAACTTTAAACTGAGACCGTAACCTCGCTCCTGGACTGCTGTTTGTGGGACCTTGCTGTGTACAAACTGGCTGCTGTGTATCCCCACAGCACACCCCACCCGCGCCCGAACTCTACCAGCTCGCCCGCCCACCACGGAATTGCAGCGGGCGAGGGGCGGGCAATGACCCCGAGCGGGATTTTCCAGCCCACCGAGGCTGTAAAATCCCGCCAGGTACTGCGTCCCCGCTGATAAAGCACTTCGCGGGCTGCGAAGCTTTGGGACAGGCCAAGCTTGGGAAAGGAGCTTATGAAAGGCGGCTCCTATTAGGGTGGATGGCGTAGAAGCTAAGGAAGGGAAAAGTGTATCAGAGAACAATCTGGAATCGAACTGTTAGAGGGGTGACTGAGCCCAACTTGCCCCGCGTCAGGCCGAGTGGAGGTGAATTAAGTTCCGCTAGGCCGTGCTCAATTACAGATTGACTCGAGTTTTTGTGCTGAGGGCCAGGATTGTTTGCAAGAATAATTCAAAAGGTCTGTCCTGATGGATTGGTCTCATTAACAAGTTGGGAGCTCTGTCTAAGGCTGTCTGGGGCTGAATTAGATCGCTTTGCATCCTTGGCGTTTTAGTTCACTCCAGCAATTCTGATCGCAAACTTCCTGAGGGTGCAATTTTTCTGGGCCCCCCCCCCACCCGCCGTGGCATGTTTTCCAGCAGCAAACAGTGGCCCAGTGGTTGGCACTGCTGCTCCGAAGCACCAGGGACCCCAGGTTCGATGCCAGGCTCGGGTCACTGTCTGTGTGGAGCTCGCACATTCTCCCCGTGTCTGCGCGGGTTTCCTCCCCGGTTTCCTCCCACATTCCGAAAGATGTTTATAAAACGTTGAGAGGATTAGACAGGGTAGATTCTCGGAGGCTATTTCCCCGGGCTGAAATGGTCGCTACGAGAGGACGCAGGTTTAAGGTGCTGGGAAGCAAGTACAGAGGAGATGTCGGGGGGTAAGTTTTTCACTCAGAGGGTGGTGAGTGAGTAGAATCGGCTGCCATCATCGGAGTTGGTAGAGGCAAACTCACTGGGATCTTTTAAAAGACTTCTGGATGAGTATATGGGATCTAACGGGATTGGGAGTTACAGATAGTTCTATGGCTTGGTAGGCATGGATGTGATTGGCCCAACTTGTGGGCTGAAGGGCCTGTTTGTGCTGCAGTGTTCTATGTTCTATGTTAGGGTGATTGGCCATTCTAAATTGCCCCTTAGTGTCAGGGGCGCCAGCAGGGTAAATGTGTGGGCTTTAAGGGATCAGGCCTGGGTGGGATTGTTGTTGGCGCAGTCTCGATGGGCCGAATGGCCTGCATCCCTACTGTAGATATTCTACAATTCTGAATGACCCGCTTTTTTCTCAGCGAGCCCCTGGATAGATCCAGTCATTCTACAGCTAATGCTAAAAAATAACGCAGAAAGGACACCTGAGCGAGCTTGTTCGTGGATGCTTCCCTGCTCTATTCAATTGCTCGTGGGTACCTTTCTGCCAAGTTCTCATCCCGTCCCCCCAAGGTAATTAGCATTGCTGCAGGATGCCGAAGTGACCTCCCCATCTACGTTATTCGTCTTCGATTGGCCGCTTTCCAGAGGGTGACATTTCTGCGGGTCCCCATCAGCTCCGGGATTGTTGCACCCCCTTGGAGCATTTGATCATTTCCACCAGTGAATGACCTTCTGGTCCAGTTCTGGAGCAGGTACCTTCCAGCTCCGTTCAAAAGCAGTGATCAGACACCTCATTAACTGTGTCAGCGCTCCATTTTACACCTCCTTTCCTTCGTCACAATAAGGAAAGTTCCTCTCTGTGTGTGGTTTTGCCCCGGGGATGGGGGGCATAAGAAATAGGAGCAGGAGTAGGCCATCTGGCCCTTCGAGCCTGCCCCGCCATTCAATAAGATCATGGCTGATCTGTCGTGACTCAGCTCCACCTTCCCGCCCTCTCCCCATAACCCTTAATCCCTTCTCTTATCAAAAACCCATCAACCCGTTTCTTAAAAATATTTAGCGAGGCAGCCTCCACCACTTCAACGGGCAGAGAATTCCAGAGATTCACCACCCTTTGAGTGAAGAAGTTCCTCCTCAACTCCGTTCTAAACCGCCTCCCCTTTATCTTGAGGCTGTGCCCCCTAGTCCTACTGTCTTTTTTGAGCGGGAAGAGTCTCTCCACCTCTATCCTATCCATCCCATTCATCATCTTATACGTCTCAATGAGATCTCCCCTCATTCTTCTAAACTCTAACGAGTACAAGCCTAATTCATTCAGCCTCTCCTCATAGCTCAATCCCCTCAACTCCGGCATCAGCCTAGTAAACCTCCTCTGCACTCTCTCCAGGCGGTGCAGGGGGGTTTGGTAATCTCGGAGTGAGACAGTGGGGAAAGCCTCACCTCCCTGGGGTGGGCGGACATATGGGAACATTCACCCTGACACTGTCACGTGCTCCCTCTGATCCCAGCCCACACGTCATCAAAGGAATTGGCTCAACGAGGGCAGCACGGTGGTTAGAACGGAAGAACATAAGAAATAGGAGCAAGAGTAGGCCATCTAGCCCTTCTCCTGGCCATTCAATAAGATCATGGCTGATCTGAAGTGGATCAGTTCCCACTTTCACGTTTTCTCCCCATAACCCTTAATTCCCCTTGTCTATCAGAAACCTATCTACCCGTGACTTAAATATATTTAGTGAGGCAGCCTCCACCACTTCAACGGGCAGAGAATTCCAGAGATTCACCACCCTCTGAGTGAAGAAGTTCCTCCTCAACTCTGATCTAAACTGCCCCCCCTCCTTACCTTGAGGCTGTGTCCTCTAGTCCTGAGCACTGCTCAGGCATTGCTGCCTCACAGCGCCAGGGACCCGGGTTCAATTCTCGGCTTGGGTCACCGTCTGTGCGGAGACTCTTCCCATGTCTTCCCATGTCTGTCCTCCCATGGGAGTTCTTCCCATGTCTGCGTGGGTTTCATAGAACAGTACAGCACAGTGCAGGCCCTTCGGCCCTCAATGTTGTGCCGAGCTTTGTCCAAACCAAGATCAAGCTATCCCACTCCCTATCATTCCAGTGTGCTCCATGTGCCTATCCAATAACCGCTTGAAAGTTCCAAATTTCCTCCGGGTGCTCCAGTTTCCTCCCACAGTCTAAAAGACGCGCTGGTTAGGTGCATTGACCATGCTAAATTCTCCCTCAGTGTACCCGAAAAGGCGCCGGAGTGTGGTGACTGGGGGATTTTCACAGTAACTTCTTTGCAATGTTAATATAAGCCTTGTTGTGACACGAATAAATAAATAAACTTTACATCATGTAATCTGTCATTAGGGCTAATATTCTCTGCTAAAACTTGACTTCCAAACCGGTGTGCCTGAATCACGGAGCACTCCATTTACTATCTGTTTATATCCATTCCCATCAATAACCCACCTTGTTTTATAAATAGGCATTGATGGTACACACCTCACAGTTTGCTTGTCCCATAATTATGGCACACACCTTACAGTGTACTTATCCTATATCTATGGTACGCACCTCACAGTGTACTTATCCTATATCTATGGTATGCACCTCACTGTGTACTTATCCCATATCTATGGTGCACATCTCACAGTGTACTTGACCCATTTCTATGGTGCACACCTCACAGTGTACTTGACCCATTTCTATGGCACGCATCTCACAGTGTACTTGTCCCATTTCTATGGTATGCACCTCACTGTGTACTTATCCCATATCTATGGTGCACACCTCACAGTGTACTTGACCCATTTCTATGGTACGCATCTCACAGTGTACTTGTCCCATTTCTATGGTGCACATCTCACAGTGTACTTGTCCCATATCTATGGTGCACACCTCACAGTGTACTTGTCCCATATCTATGGTGCACACCTCCCAGTGTACTTGTCCCATTTCTATGGTACGCATCTCACAGTGTACTTGTCCCATTTCTATGGTGCACATCTCACAGTGTACTTGTCCCATATCTATGGTGCACATCTCACAGTGTACTTGTCCCATATCTATGGTGCGCATCTCACAGTGTACTTGTCCCATATCTATGGTGCACATCTCACAGTGTACTTGTCCCATATTTATATTGGTGCCAGAATGAGTTAAAGGTTCACAGGAGAGGGTGGAGATCCCAGTGAAGAATGTAACTGCTGTAGGAACAGATTATTAAAGGTAATCTGTCCACGAAAGCTTTGCGTCATCATTGGACTGACAGGAAGTCTTAACTCTTTCCTATTAAAAATTCATTAGCCGCTGAACAACGTTGCTATCAGACTTTGCTGACCCTCGCTGTTTACTATTGATTTAGAGCTGTCCGGGGCTGACATAGAACAACCACGTTAGTACAAGTGTTAATATTTAAAACTTAGGCGAAAGTCTCATGTTTTATCCTCAGCCACTGCTTGCCTCTGAGAGAGGGCTTTCCGAGTGGTATAATTTTACAGGGGCAGACTCGATGGGCCGAAGGGCCTGTTTCTGCACTGTAGGGTTCTATGTAGAATATCCCCACAGTGCAGAAGGAGGCCATTCGGCCCATCAAGCCTGCGTCAACAACAATCCCACTTCGCCCCTACCCACGTAACCCCGCATTTTAACCCTGGCACTACGGCACAATTTAGCATGGCCAATCAACATAACGTACACATCTTAGAGAGGAGATGGCCTAGTGGTATTATCACTAGACTGTTAATCCAGAAACTGAGCTAATGATCTGGGGACCCAGGTTCGAATCTTGCTACAGCAGATGGTGGAATTTGAATTTAATAAAAAATATCCAGAATTGAGAATCTACTGATGACCATGAAATGATTATCGATTGTCAGAAAGACCCATCTGGTTTAATAATTCCTCTAGGGAAGGAAACCTGCTACCCTTATCTGGTCTGCCCTACATGTGACTCCAGTGCCACACATAGATTACCCATCCCTAGTTGACGTTCAACTGCTCTTGGACAACTAGGGATGGGCAATGTATACTGTAAAAAGTCTGACAACACCAGGTTTTAGTCCAACCGATTTATTTGATAGTAAACTCACAAGCTTTCGAGGAGACTGCCTCTTCGTCAGGTGAATAGAGGCAGTCCCCTCTGTGGGTCAAGTACACTACAGGGCGGCACGGTAGCACAGTGGTTAGCACTGCTGCTTCACAGCTCCAGGGTCCTGGTTTCGATTCCCGGCTCGGGTCACTGCCTGTGTGGAGTTTGCACATTCTCCTCGTGTCTGCGTGGGTTTTCTCCGGGTGCTCCGGTTTCCTCCCACAGTCCAAAGATGTGCGGGTTAGGTTCTTTGGCTATGCTAAAATTGCCCCTTAGTGTCCTGGGAGTGTAGGTTAGAGGGATTAGCAGGTAAAATGTGTGGGGATAGGGTCTGGGTGGGATTGTGTTCGGTGCAGACTCGAAGGGCCTATTTCTGCACTGTAGGGTTCTATGATACTATCAAATAAATCGGTTGGACTAAAACCTGGTGTTGTCAGACTTTTTACTGTGTTTACCCCAGTCCAACGCCGGCACATCCACATCATGATAATGTATACTGGCCAGCCAGTAACACCCATGCCCCTGAATGAATAAAAAAAATCTTTGGCCACTTAGGGGTAATTTAGTACAGCTAATCAACCCTGCTCACATCTTCAGGCTGTGGGAGGAGACTTGAGCACCCAGAGGAAACCCACGCAGACACAGGGAGAATGTGCAGACTCTGTATATGCAGTCACCCGAGGCTGGAATCGAACCCGGGTCCCTAGCGCTGTGAGGTAGCAGCGCTAATCACTGTGCTGTCCCTATGCAAATAAGTTCTGCTCTGAGCTCGATCTCAGATTAGTTCGTCAGTGCAGGCGACAGGGATTTGTGTGATTTCATGTAGTTCCTGCTGTGTGTGAGCATTGTAAAAACATCCAGCTTTCTTTCAATGTGACTGACGTTAAGATAATCCTCCGGAATAATTATAAAACGACACTTTAAAAAAATCATATCCAGGAAAATACAAAAACAAGTTAGATTTCACAGAGTGAAGATAATTGGCAAAAGAGCCAAAGGGGAAAGATGTTTTTCCGACTGCGGGCTTTTGTGATCAGGAACATGCTGATGTGGAGAGGCTGGCATTGGATTGGGCTGGGCACAGTAAGAAGTCTCAGACAGTGACCAGAGGCTGGAATTGAACCTGGGTCCCTGGTGCTGTGAGGCAGCAGTGCTAAACCACTGTGCCACCTAAATCTGCCTCCAACCCCAACCCCCCCTCCCCCCCCCCCCCCCCCTCACCCCCCTGCAATAGGAAGTCTCACAACACCAGATTAAAAGTTTCTTTGGAATCGCGAGCTTGTGGACCACTGCTCCTTCATCAGGTGAGTGGAGAGTTACGTAGGTACTGAGTGAGCACTCTATGGGAAAGAGCAGATGATTTGACATTTGATTTGATTTATTACTGTCACATGAAGAATGAGGGGAGATCTCATTGAGACGTATAAGATGATGAATGGGATGGATAGGATAGAGGTGGAGAGACTCTTCCCGCTCAAAAAAGACAGTAGGACTAGGGGGCACAGCCTCAAGATAAAGGGGGGGCGTTTTAGAACAGAGTTGAGGAGGAACTTCTTCACTCAAAGAGTGGTGAATCTCTGGAATTGTCTGCCCGTTGAAGTGGTGGAGGCTGCTTTGCTAAATATTTTTAAGACGCGGGTTGATGGGTTTTTGATAAGCGAGGGGATTAAGGGTTATGGGGAGAGGGCGGGAAAGTGGAACTGAGCCACGACAGATCAGCCATGATCTTATTGAATGGCGGGGCAGGCTCGAAGGGCCAGATGGCCTACTCCTGCTCCTATTTCTTATGTTCTTATGTTCTTATGTATTGGGATACAGTGAAAAGTATTATTTCTTGTGTGCGCTGCAGAAAAAGCATACCATTCATAGAGTACATAGGGCAGAAGGAAAGGAGAGAGTGCAGAATACAGTGTTACTGTCATAGTAGAGTGTAGAGAAAGATCTACTTAATGTAAAGTAAGTCTGATGGCAGCAGGGAAGAACTTGTTCTTTCGAGTCGGTTGGTACGTGACCTCGGACTTTTGTATCTTTTTCCTGATGAAAGAAGGTGGAAGAGAGTATGTCTGAAGTGCGTGGGGTCCTTGATTATGCTGGCTGCTTTTCCCAGGCAGCAGGAAGTGTAGACAGAGTCAATGAATGGGAGGCTGGTTTGTGTGATGGACTGGTCTATGTTCACAAACTTAGGTGGACGGGGCTAATCGGGCTTTTTCAAAGAGTTAGTACCTACTCATTGGGCTGAACGGTCTCTTTCTGCAATGTATCATTCTATGATTAATACTTACTTTGTTTCTTTTCTGCCACAATTGTGGTCTGACTTTACAAATGTCATTGCTGCACGTCTCTTGAGTTTGTTGTTTTTTGTTCCCATTTCTCCCTGGACAGATTGATAGGGTAGGGTAAAACCTGCAGTCAGTCATGGGGGAAAGGCTGTGGGGCGGAAACAGGCAGGGAGAAGGATTGCAGGAGGAGAAGGGTTGAAGAACAGATAGGTTGCAGAGGGAGAGAGGTTACTCGGGAGGGGTGAGGTGAGGGCATGATAGCTCAAGGGGAGGGAGAGAAGTCTTGGAAAGAGAGCTCGTGGAGAGAGATGTTATAAGATGGAAAGATGTCATGGGGAGAGGGAGGCCATGGGGAGAGTAAGCCCAGAGGGAGAGAGAGAGAGAGAGAGAGATCAAGGAAAGAGAGGTCGTGGAGAGAGAGGTTACAATGGGGAGAAAGGTCACAGTTCCATATTGGATCACCCTTGGTGAGTAGGGTGTAGCCTGGAAATCAGGGGTGGGAGGTTTGTTTAGAGAGATGGTGGGAATGCCCTCCTGCTCCACCTAACCCAGAAGCAGTGCTGGAAAATCCCTGTGTACCTGACAATGCTCACCTCCCTTTAACTGACGAGATTCCCAAATCGTGTGATTAAATCCAAATCACTGGGGAAAAAAGATGTGCGGGTTAGGTTCATTGGCTATGCTAAAATTGCCCCTTAGTATTCTGGGATGTGTAGGTTAGAGGGATTAGCAGGTAAAATGTGTAGGGATATGGGGATAGGGTCTGGGTGGGATTGTGTTCGGTGCAGACTCGATGGGCCGAAGGGCCTGTTTCTGCACTGTAGGGTTCTATGTCTATGTCTATGTCTAAAAAGGCAAATTGCCTGATTAACATATTATATGTAAAATTCCCCATCTTCCTCTGAAGACCAGGTTTCTCAACCAGAGCAGCCACTCCCATTGTTCTGGCTATGTATTTATTAGAGTCACAAAAAGGCTGACATTAGCACTACAATGAAGTTACTGTGAAAATCCCCTAGTCGCCACATTCCGGTGCCTGTTCGGGTGCACCGAGGGAGAATTTAGCACGGCCAATGTACCTAACCAACACCTCTTTCGGACTGTGGGAGGAGTACGCAGAGGAAACCCACGCAGACACGGGGAGAACGTGCAGACTCCGCACAGACAGTGACCCAAGCCGGGAATTGAACCTGGGTCCCTGGTGCTGTGAGGCAGCAGTGCCAACCCCGCCGTGCCCCTGTGTCGCCCTAAACAGGGTGGGTTAATGTTGTACTACTGGGCTTCCCATTTCTAAAATATCCCTACCCATCCACACCCATCATAGTCTCAGCCATCTTAGGAGGTTAGGGTGGGGGGAGTGGGGGTGTTTAGAATATACATTTCTATTAAAATACATATCGACTTTCTGGAAATCTAACTACCTTCACCCTATTACATTCTCTGTCTCTGTCACATTGTTTCCTGAGACAGGAACCTCTTACACTGTGCTGCAAGCTAAACCCAGCAGGGATATAGCTGATTATGTGCAGCAGCTCGGTGTCTCGTGTGTTATTTTTCCCCCTTCCCTCCTGCAGTTTTCAAATTGCCTCGATTGCTGGAGGCACATCCATGCATTACTCGCATTACTCCATCAAACGCAACTCATTGTCAAAAACATCCTTTGCTTTGTTCAACAATAATGCAGAGTTCTTTTCTCTGCCGGGGAGGGATTGTCATCCTCGGCTTCCTGACGGTCACGTCTGAGTGCAGCCAGCGGGCTTATGACGACCGATGCAGATGGCCAACACGCTTGCCATGGTCTGATTTGCTGGAGTTACTGCGATTTTAAGTGAGGGCAGCACGGTGGCACAGTGGTTAGCACTGCTGCCTCACAGCGCCAGGGACCTGGATTCAATTCCTGGCTCGGGTCACTGTCTGTGCAGAGTTTGCACATTCTCTCCGTGTCTGTGTGGGTTTCCTCCGGGTGCTCCGGTTTCCTAACCCAGTCCTAAAGACGCGCTGGTTAGGTGCATTGGTCACGCTAAATTCTCCTTCTCTCTCCAAACAGGCACTGGAGTGTGAAAACTGGGCGATTTTCACAGTAATTTCATTGCAGTAAGTGTACTTATGACACTAATAAATAAATAAATTTAAACTTACTTTAGGCATTTGTTTGCTTTTTGACACACAATTGCAATTAGAAGTCTAATGATGACCATGATGGGTGGCACGGTAGCACAGTGGTTAGCACTGCCGCTTCACAGCTCCAGGGATCTGTGTTCAAATCCCGGCTCAGGTCACTGTCTGTGTGGAGTTTGCATGTTCTTCTCATGCCTATGTGGGTTTTCTCCGGGTGCTCCGGTTTCCTCCTGCAGTCCAAAGATGTGCGGGCTGGGTTGATAGGCCATTCTAAATTGCCCCTTAGTGTCCTGGAATGTGTAGCTTAGAGGGATTAGTGGGTAAATATGGGGGTAAGGCCTGGGTGGGATTGTTGTCGGTGCAGACTCGATGGGCTGAATGGCCTCTTTCTGCACTGTATGATTCGATGATCTATTCTATGATCTATGATACCATTGCCAATTTTTGTAAAAACTTGCTCACTAATGTCCTTTAGGGAAGGAAATCTGCCATCCTTACCTGGTCTGGCCTACATGTGATTCCAGACCCATAGGAATGTGGTTGACTCTTAAATGGTCTATCAAACCATTCAGTTTAAGGTCAGTTAGAGATGGACAACCAATGCTGGGCCAGCCAGTGACACCCACATCCTGTGAATGAGTCAAAAAGTCACCAAAATTGTGAACAATATGTGTTGGTGATTCTTTTACTTGCTGATATATATGAAATAAGGTGCCTCTAATGAGTAGTCTACTGGCAGGGTTACCTGGCATAGCATGGGTTAATGTGGCATTGAGAAACAGTGCTGTCCACACTGTGATGTAAAGAGACACATAGCCTGAGAGTAAAGAAATTTGTGGACCGGACAGAATAGATGTCAACATGGAGTTAGCTCTGAGATTGGACTATACCCTACATAGATGTACATAGTTATACATTGCTGAACACATCGCAAGGGCCAGGATAGATAACTGAATTTATATTCAAATTTGCATTGGAGAAACCCAAACTACAATCCTACAGTCCAGAAGGAGGCCATTCAGCCCATCGAGCTTGCTCTGACTACTTGTTCTTATAACCCATGTGTTTACCCTGCTAATCCTGCTGACACATTAGTGAAAATTTAGTGTGGCCAATCCACCTACCCACACACCTTTGGACTGTGGGACATAACTGGATCACCTGGTGGAAACCCACGCAGACACGGGGAGATCGTGCAGCCTCCTCACACACCGTGACCCAAGGCTGGAATCAAACCTGGGTTCCCCTGCACTGTGAGGCAGCAGTGCTGACCACTGTGCCACTGTATCTGTCAGCACAGGTTTTATAACGGAGGGTTATTGTGCACCAACTTTGTTGGGTTCTTGCTTGAGGAATTAATAGAAAGAATAGACTTGGATATCACGGTGGATGTAATAAATCTAGATTTTGGAAAGGCCTTGGATAAGGATTCAGGGCTGAGCTGAGAGCACACAGTGTCAGCAGTCAGCTAGCAGGAGGGACCATTAATGCCAGCATGAAGTGTTTGGACTAAATTCTTCACCAAACGTTGAAACAAGTCGAGCTACCAACCACCCAAATTTCTGTAGTCCCTAAGTAGGAAAGGTTTGCTCAAGCCAGTTGCAATATTTAACCTTGAAACACTGAAACTTGGATCAAAGTGAGATGGAGTGCTAAAACTGCCAGTGGTGTAAATAGAAAGTGGGAAGACGGTCAGGTGAATGCAGAAACCTTCAACTCTGAAAAGTCAGTGCTTTGATAAATGAGAAAATGTATCATTCAGAATGATCGCTTTTTTATTAATTCTGTATTAACGCGGAAAGAATTCTCACCATTGCTCTTGTGCGTGAAAGGTATGACTCCCATGTTGTGACACCCAGTAAGCTGATAGATGCATTTTTATTAATAGCATTAATCTTCTGCATGATTGAGAAGCATCATGAAAAGTGTTGGTTTCACATGACAGATGAGTGGCTGTCACTTCCATTACGGTATAATTGTGATTAACAGCGAGAGAGAGCAGCAGCTCTGTTGCTGGTATCACGTCGCCTCACTCACACAGGCACAAGAGGTTTCACATCAATTTCACAGCATAGAAGTCACCCACTTTCAGCCCAAGAGGCCCAGGCTGGTGTTCATGTTTCACCCCTGCCATTCCAAAGTACAGCACAGGACCAGGCCCGTTGACCCTCCAAGCCTGTCCCGATCGTGATAAGAACATAAGAACATAAGAAATAGGAGCAGGAGTAGGCCATCCGGCCCTTCGAGCCTGCCCCGCCATTCAATAAGATCATGGCTGATCTGTCGTGGCTCAGTTCCACCTTCCCGCCCTCTCCCCATAACCCTTAATCCATTCTCTTATCAAGAACCCATCAACCCGCTTCTTAAAAATATTTAGCGAGGCAGCCTCCACCACTTCAACGGGCAGAGAATTCCAGAGATTCACCACCCTTTGAGTGAAGAAGTTCCTCCTCAACACCGTTCTAAACCGCCCCCCCCCCTTTATCTTGAGGCTGTGCCCCCTAGTCCTACTGTCTTTTTTGAGCGGGAAGAGTCTCTCCACCTCTATCCTATCCATCCCATTCATCATCTTATACGTCTCAATGAGATCTCCCCTCATTCTTCTAAACTCCAACGAGTACAAGCCTAGTTTATTCAGCCTCTCCTCATAGCTCAATCCCCTCAACTCCGGTATCAGCCTAGTAAATCTCCTCTGCACTCCCTCCAGGGCCAAAATATCCTTGCGCAGATGTCCTAACTGCACTAAAATAAAACCTTCTGCCCTTACTCGATCCCTCTATTCCCTCTCTATTCACACACCCATCCAGATGCCTCTTCAATGTGGATAATGTGCCTGCTTCCACCATCCTCTCTGGCAGCATGTTCCAGGCGCTCTCTGTGTAGTACTCAGTTTTAGCACTCCATCTCACTTTACATAGAACCATACATACAGTGCAGAAACAGGCCCTTCGGCCCATCGAGTCTGCACCGAACACAATCCCACCCAGACCCTATCCCCATATCCCTACACATTTACCTGCTAATCCCTCTAACCTACACATCCCAGGACACTAAGGGGCAATTTTAGCATAGCCAATGAACCTAACCCGCACATCTTTGGACTGTGGGAGGAAACCGGAGCACCCGGAGAAAACCCACGCAGGCACGAGGAGAATGTGCAAACTCCACACAGGCAGTGACCCGAGCCGGGAATTGAACCCAGGACCCTGGAGCTGTGAAGCAGCAGTGCTAACCACTGTGCTACCGTGCCGCCCAACTTTGATCCAAGTTTCAGTGTTTCAAGGTTAAATATCACAACTGGCTCGAGCAAACCTTTCCTACTCAGGGAGTGCAGACATTTGGGTGGGTTGGTAGCTCGACTTGCTTCAATGTTTGGTGAAGAATTTAGTCCAAACCCTTCATGCTGGCATTAATGGTCCCTCCTGCTATCCGACAGCTGACACTGTGCGCTCTCAGCTCCGCCCTGAATCCTTATCCAAGGCCTTTCCAAAATCTAGATTTATTACATCTACTGTGATATCCGAGTCTGTTCTTTCTATTAATTCCTCAAGCAAAAACCCAACAAAGTTGGTGCACAATAACCCTCCGTTATAAAACCTGTGTTGACCATGGTGGCACAGTGGTTAGCACTGCTGCCTCACAGTGCCGGGGATCCAGGTTTGATTCCGGCCTTAGGGCACTTTCTGTGCCAAGGCCCCGTGTCTGTGTGGGTTTCCGCCTGGTAATCCGTACGTTTCTCTTAATCTTTTCCCCTCTGACCCTGAGCCGGTACCCCCTTGTAACTGACACTTCTGCCCTGGGAATAAGTCTCTGACTATCCATTCTGTCTGTGCCTCTCATAATTTTGTAGACCTCTCTCAGGTCTCCCCTCAGCCTCCCTCTTTCCAGTGAAAACAATCTTAGTTTATCCCACCTCTCCTCATAGCCAACGCCCTGGTAACATCCTGGTGAACTTTCTTTGCACTCTCTCCAAAGCTGCTCATCCTTCTGATAGGGTGGGGACCAGAACTGCACGCAATGCACCAAATGCTGCCTAACCAAGGTTTTATATCACTGCGACACGATTTGCAAACTCAATGGCCCAGACCAGCACCCCTTCTAACACCATTAACATAATCTTACATTGCTTTCTCTCTTCATGTACGTAACTTCCTTCCCCTTCAATGCATATTAGCCTCAACTGCCCCATGCTCCAATGAGTCCCACATTCTCAATGCTCTTTGGGTGGAGAAAAGTTGCCTGTATTACTGATTACAGGGGTTCGAATCCAAGGTTGCAAATGAGACTCTGTCACTGGCTTCTCCTTAAACCATCAATCAAGACACTAAATTGGCTCCTTACATAGGAAACTTAATCAAACAGCACCACAGTAATCGTGATATCAGGTTAACCTCCCTCTCATCATTCAGTATGAAATTCCACTCAAAAACCAAACTGCCAGCAATATTCTTCATGCAATTTACACACGTTAAAGAGTTTTACACTTGGGACACCTCACCGGTATGGGAGACAGTGGGCGCTCCGGGTGTGGGAGACAGTGAGGGCTCCGGGAGGTAGTGAGGGCTCTGGGAGACAGTGAGGGCTCTGGGAGACAGTGAGGGCTCAGGGAGACAGTGAGGGCTCAGGGAGACAGTGAGGGCTCCGGGAGACAGTGAGGGCTCCGGGAGACAGTGAGGGCTCCGGGAGACACTGAGGGCTCTGGGAGACAGTGAGGGCTCTGGGAGACAGTGAGGGCTCCGGGAGACAGTGAGGACCCGGGAGACAGTGAGGACCCGGGAGACAGTGAGGGCTCTGGGAGACAGTGAGGGCTCCGGGAGACAGTGAGGACTCTGGGAGACAGTGAGGGCTCTGGGAGACAGTGAGGGCTCCGGGAGACAGTGAGGACTCTGGGAGACAGTGAGGGCTCTGGGAGACAGTGAGGGCTCCGGGAGACAGTGAGGGCTCTGGGAGACAGTGAGGGCTCCGGGAGACAGTGAGGGCTCCGGGAGACAGTGAGGACTCTGGGAGACAGTGAGGGCTCTGGGAGACAGTGAGGGCTCTGGGAGACAGTGAGGGCTCCGGGAGACAGTGAGGACTCTGGGAGACAGTGAGGGCTCCGGGAGACAGTGAGGGCTCTGGGAGACAGTGAGGGCTCCGGGAGACAGTGAGGGCTCTGGGACACAGTGAGGGCTCTGGGAGACAGTGAGGGCTCCAGGAGACAGTGAGGACTCTGGGAGACAGTGAGGGCTCTGGGAGACAGTGAGGGCTCCAGGAGACAGTGAGGGCTCTGGGAGACAGTGAGGGCTCTGGGTGTGGAAGACAGTGAGGGCTCTGGGAGACAGTGAGGGCTCAGGGAGACAGTGAGGGCTCCGGGAGACAGTGAGGGCTCTGGGAGACAGTGAGGGCTCAGGGAGACAGTGAGGGCTCCGGGAGACAGTGAGGGCTCAGGGAGACGGTGAGGGCTCTGGGAGACAGTGAGGGCTCTGGGAGACAGTGAGGGCTCCGGGAGACAGTGAGGGCTCCGGGAGACAGTGAGGGCTCTGGGAGACAGTGAGGGCTCAGGGAGACAGTGAGGGCTCTGGGAGACAGTGAGGGCTCCGGGAGACAGTGAGGGCTCCGGGAGAAAGTGAGGACTCCGGGAGACAGTGAGGGCTCTGGGAGACAGTGAGGGCACTGGGAGACAGTGAGGGCTCTGGGAGACAGTGAGGGCTCCGGGAGACAGTGAGGGCTCAGGGAGACAGTGAGGGCTCCGGGAGACAGTGAGGGCTCAGGGAGACAGTGAGGGCTCTGGGAGACAGTGAGGGCTCAGGGAGACAGTGAGGGCTCTGGGAGACAGTGACGGCTCCGGGAGACAGTGAGGACTCTGGGAGACAGTGAGGGCTCTGGGAGACAGTGAGGGCTCTGGGAGACAGTGAGGGCTCAGGGAGACAGTGAGGGCTCCGGGAGACAGTGAGGGCTCTGGGAGACAGTGAGGACTCTGGGAGACAGTGAGGGCTCCGGGAGACAGTGAGGGCTCTGGGAGACAGTGAGGGCTCAGGGAGACAGTGAGGGCTCTGGGACACAGTGAGGGCTCTGGGAGACAGTGAGGGCTCAGGGAGACAGTGAGGGCTCAGGGAGACAGTGAGGGCTCTGGGAGACAGTGAGGGCTCAGGGAGACAGTGAGGGCTCTGGGACACAGTGAGGGCTCAGGGAGACAGTGAGGGCTCAGGGAGACAGTGAGGGCTCTGGGAGACAGTGAGGGCTCAGGGAGACAGTGAGGGCTCCGGGAGACAGTGAGGGCTCAGGGAGACAGTGAGGGCTCTGGGAGACAGTGAGGGCTCAGGGACACAGTGAGGGCTCAGGGAGACAGTGAGGGCTCCGGGAGACAGTGAGGGCTCCAGGAGACAGTGAGGGCTCTGGGAGACAGTGAGGGCTCTGGGAGACAGTGAGGGCTCTGGGAGACAGTGAGGGCTCCGGGAGACAGTGAGGGCTACGGGAGACAGTGAGGGCTCTGGGAGACAGTGAGGACTCCGGGAGACAGTGAGGGCTCCGGGAGACAGTGAGGACTCCGGGAGACAGTGAGGGCTACGGGAGACAGTGAGGGCTCTGGGAGACAGTGAGGACTCCGGGAGACAGTGAGGGCTCCGGGAGACAGTGAGGACTCCGGGAGACAGTGAGGGCTCCGGGAGACAGTGAGGGCTCTGGGAGACAGTGAGGGCTCCGGGAGACAGTGAGGGCTCCGGGAGACAGTGAGGGCTCTGGGAGACAGTGAGGGCTCCCGGAGACAGTGAGGGCTCCGGGAGACAGTGAGGGCTCTGGGAGACAGTGAGGGCTCCGGGAGACAGTGAGGGCTCCGGGAGACAGTGAGGACTCCGGGAGACAGTGAGGGCTCCGGGAGACAGTGAGGGCTCTGGGAGACAGTGAGGGCTCCGGGAGATAGTGAGGGCTCCGGGAGACAGTGAGGGCTCCGGGAGACAGTGAGGGCTCCGGGAGACAGTGAGGGCTCCAGGAGACAGTGAGGGCTCTGGGAGACAGTGAGGGCTCTGGGAGACAGTGAGGACTCCGGGAGACAGTGAGGACTCCGGGAGACAGTGAGGGCTCCGGAGACAGTGAGGGCTCTGGGAGACAGTGAGGGCTCTGGGAGACAGTGAGGGCTCTGGGAGACAGTGAGGGCTCTGGGTGTGGGAGACAGTGAGGGCTCTGGGAGACAGTGAGGGCTCCGGGAGACAGTGAGGGCTCCGGGAGACAGTGAGGGCTCCGGGAGACAGTGAGGACTCTGGGAGACAGTGAGGGCTCCGGGAGACAGTGAGGGCTCCGGGAGACAGTGAGGGCTCCGGGAAACAGTGAGGACTCCGGGAGACAGTGAGGGCTCTGGGAGACAGTGAGGCCTCCGGGAGACAGTGAGGGCTCCGAGAGACAGTGAGGGCTCCGGGAGACAGTGAGGGCTCCGGGAGACAGTGAGGCCTCCGGGAGACAGTGAGGACTCCGGGAGACAGTGAGGGCTCCGGGAGACAGTGAGGGCTCCAGGAGACAGTGAGGGCTCTGGGAGACAGTGAGGGCTCAGGGAGACAGTGAAGGCTCCGGGAGACAGTGAGGGCTCCGGGAGACAGTGAGGGCTCAGGGAGACAGTGAGGGCTCCGGGAGACAGTGAGGGCTCAGGGAGACAGTGAGGACTCCGGGAGACAGTGAGGGCTCCGGGAGACAGTGAGGGCTCTGGGAGACAGTGAGGGCTCTGGGAGACAGTGAGGACTCTGGGAGACAGTGACGGCTCCGGGAGACAGTGAGGGCTCTGGGAGACAGTGAGGGCTCTGGGAGACAGTGAGGGCTCCGGGAGACAGTGAGGGCTCTGGGAGACAGTGAGGGCTCCGGGAGACAGTGAGGGCTCCGGGAGACAGTGAGGGCTCCGGGAGACAGTGAGGGCTCTGGGAGACAGTGAGGGCTCCGGGAGACAGTGAGGGCTCTGGGAGACAGTGAGGGCTCTGGGAGACAGTGAGGGCTCTGGGAGACAGTGAGGGCTCCGGGAGACAGTGAGGGCTCTGGGAGACAGTGAGGGCTCCGGGAGACAGTGAGGGCTCTGGGAGACAGTGAGGGCTCCGGGAGACAGTGAGGGCTCTGGGTGACAGTGAGGGCTCTGGGAGACAGTGAGGGCTCAGGGAGACAGTGAGGGCTCCGGGAGACAGTGAGGGCTCTGGGAGACAGTGAGGGCTCAGGGAGACAGTGAGGGCTCTGGAGACAGTGAGGGCTCCGGGAGACAGTGAGGGCTCTGGGAGACAGTGAAGGCTCAGGGAGACAGTGAGGGCTCTGGAGACAGTGAGGGCTCCGGGAGACAGTGAGGGCTCTGGGAGACAGTGAGGGCTCCGGGAGACAGTGAGGGCTCCGGGAGACAGTGAGGGCTCCGGGAGACAGTGAGGGCTCAGGGAGACAGTGAGGGCTCTGGAGACAGTGAGGGCTCCGGGAGACAGTGAGGGCTCTGGGAGACAGTGAGGGCTCTGGGAGACAGTGAGGGCTCAGGGAGACAGTGAGGGCTCCGGGAGACAGTGAGGGCTCTGGGAGACAGTGAGGGCTCAGGGAGACAGTGAGGGCTCTGGAGACAGTGAGGGCTCCGGGAGACAGTGAGGGCTCTGGGAGACAGTGAGGGCTCCGGGAGACAGTGAGGACTCCGGGAGACAGTGAGGGCTCTGGGAGACAGTGAGGGCTCTGGGAGACAGTGAGGGCTCTGGGAGACAGTGAGGGCTCTGGGAGACAGTGAGGGCTCAGGGAGACAGTGAGGGCTCTTGGAGACAGTGAGGGCTCCGGGAGACAGTGAGGGCTCCGGGAGACAGTGAGGGCTCTGGGAGACAGTGAGGGCACTGGGAGACAGTGAGGGCTCAGTGAGACAGTGAGGGCTCTGGGAGACAGTGAGGGCTCCGCGGGACAGTGAGGGCTCCGGAGACAATGAGGGCTCTGGGAGACTGTGAGGACTCCGGGAGACAGTGAGGACTCCGGGAGACAGTGAGGGCTCCGGGAGACAGTGAGGGCTCCGGGAGACAGTGAGGGCTCCGGGAGACAGTGAGGGCTCTGGGAGACAGTGAGGGCTCCGGGAGACAGTGAGGGCTCCGGGAGACAGTGAGGGCTCCGGGAGACAGTGAGGGCTCCGGGAGACAGTGAGGGCTCCGGGAGACAGTGAGGGCTCGGGGAGACAGTGAGGGCTCCGGGAGACAGTGAGGGCTCAGGGAGACAGTGAGGGCTCTGGGAGACAGTGAGGGCTCCGGGAGACAGTGAGGGCTCCGGGAGACAGTGAGGGCTCCGGGAGACAGTGAGGGCTCTGGGAGACAGTGAGGGCTCTGGGAGACAGTGAGGGCTCCGGGAGACAGTGAGGGCTCCGGGAAACAGTGAGGGCTCTGGGAGACAGTGAGGGCTCTGGGAGACAGTGAGGGCTCTGGGAGACAGTGAGGGCTCTGTGAGACAGTGAGGGCTCTGGGAGACAGTGAGGGCTCTGGGAGACAGTGAGGGCTCTGGGAGACAGTGAGGGCTCTGGGAGACAGTGAGGGCTCTGGGACACAGTGAGGGCTCTGGGAGACAGTGAGGGCTCCGGGAGACAGTGAGGGCTCCGGGAGACAGTGAGGGCTCCGGGAGACAGTGAGGGCTCTGGGAGACAGTGAGGGCTCCGGGAGACAGTGAGGACTCTGGGAGACAGTGAGGGCTCTGGGAGACAGTGAGGGCTCCGGGTGATAGTGAGGGCTCTGGGAGACAGTGAGGGCTCTGGGAGACAGTGAGGGTTCCGAGAGATTGTGTGGACACCCGGAGGCAGTGAAAGCTCCGGAGGCAGCAAAGACTCCGGGAGACAGTGAAGACTCTGGGAGACAGTGAGGACCCCGGAGTGTGGTAGACCCTGTGAGCTTTCTTAACTATAGTGTTGGCATGGGTCGAGCCAGGACAGGTTGTTGATGATCTGGACACCTAGAAACTTGAAGCTCTCGACCCTTTCTACTTCGTCCCCATTGATGTAGACAGGGGCATGTTCTGCTTTACGCTTCCTGAAATCGATGACAATCACTTTCGTTTTGTTGACATCGGGGGAGAGATTATTGTCGCCGCACCAGATTCTCTATTTCATTCCTGTATTCTGACTCTGTCTGTGCATTTACCCTAGCTTGTCGTCCGGACACTGAGAGGCAATTTAGCGTGGCCAATTAACTTAACCTGCACATCTTTCAGACTGTGGGAGGAAACCAGAGCACCCGGATGAAACCCACACAGATATGGGGAGAACATGCAAACTTCCCACAGATGGTGATCCGAGCCGGGAATCGAGCCTGGATCCCTGGCGCTGGATCCCTGGTGCTAGAGGCAGCAGTGCTAACCACTATGCAATCGTGCTGCTCCCAACTATTGTTTTGACCTCAACTACACTTTGTGGTAGTGAATTCCACACACTCACCACCCTCCTCACCTCAGTTCTAAGACTATGACCCCTAGATCTGGACTTCCCTACCATCCTGAACGTTCTTTATGAATCTACCGTCTAATCCTGTGAGAATTTTCATAGAAAATCATAGAAACCATACAATGCAGAAGGAGGCCATTTGGCCCATCGAGTCTGCACCGAACACAATCCCACCAAAACCTACCCCCATATCCCTACATATTTACCCACTAATCCCTCTAACCTACACATCTCACAACTCTAAATGGTAATTTTAGCACGGCCAATCAACCTAACCCGCGCATCTTTGGACTGTGGGAGGAAACCGGAGCACCCGGAGGAAACCCACGCAGACACGAGGAGAATGTGCAGACTCCACCCAGACAGTGACCCGAGCCGGGAATCGAATCCAGGACCCTGGAGCTGTGAAGCAGCAGTGCTAACCCACTGTGCTACCATACTGCCCCTGGCATGAGCATGGCATGATTAGCCACGTTACCCACAGCTGGAAGCTGGTAACTAGGGCTCTCAGTCAGACTTTCACCCACAGTGTTCCGAGTCACTCTGCCATTTGTACAATGTTCAGGTTAATGATAGGTTCCGGCGCATCTGTAGTATTTTATTTGAAAGGGTTGAAGAGAAAATAGGAAAAGGAGTGGACTTTTTTCTTTCAAAACTGGGGAGAATATCCTGCGAGACTAGATTGACTCAATTAAGGATGCTATATAAACCAGGCAATAGCGCGTAAAGACAACTCCCTATCAGTAGATCTATGGAAATCATCTCCAACCTTTGTGGTCTAACCGGATCCTGAACTTCTTTATCCGCAGACCACAATCAGTAAGGATAAGCAACGATACCTCCTCCACAATCATCCTCAATGCTGGTTCTGCCCAAGGCTGTGTTCTCAGCCCCCTACTATACTCCTTATACACCTGTGGCTGTGCGGCCAAATTCCCCTCCAACTCCACTTTCTAGTTTGCTGATGACACCATCGTAGTGAGTCGGGTCTCAAACAGTGATGAGACACGGTACAGGAATGAGGTAGAGAATCTGGTGAACTGGGGGGGAACGACAATAATCTCTCCCTCAATGTCAACAAAAGGAAGGAGATTGTCATCAACTTCAGGAAGTGTGGTGGAGGACAAGCCCCTGTCTACATCAATGGGGATGAAATATAAAGGGTCGAGAGCTTCAAGTTTTTAGGTGTCCAGATCACCAACAACTTGTCCCGGCCTCCCCATGCCGACACTATAATTAAGAAAGCCCAACAACACCTTTACTTTCTAAGAAGACTAAGGAAATTTGACACATCAGCTACGAATCTCACCAACTTGTACAGATGCACAACAGAAAGCATTCTTTCTGGATGTATCACAGCTTGGTATGGCTCCTGCTCTGTCTAAGACCACAAGAAACCACAAAGGGTCGTGAATGTAGCCCAATCCATCACGCAAACTAGCCTCCCATCCATTGACTCTGTCTACACTTCCTGCTGCCTTGCAAAAGCGGCCAGCATAATTAAAGACCCCACTCACCCCGGACATACTCTCTTCCACATTCTTCCGTCGGAAAAAAGATATAGAAGTCAGAGATCACGTACCAACCAACTCAAGACTTTTGAATGGACCTACCTCACATTAAATTGACCTTTCTCTGCCATCCTAGCTGTGTCTGTAACACTACATTCTGCACTCTCTCCTTTCCTTCTCTATGTATAGTATGCTTTGTTTGTATAGCGCGCAAGAAACAATACTTTTCACTGTATCCCAATACATGACACCAAGATTGGGGGAAAGGCAAATTGTGCGGAGGGTGTGGAGAGTCTGCAGAAGGATCTAGATAGGCTGGGCGAATGGGCCAGGAAATGGCAAATGGAATTTAATGTTGGCAAGTGTGAGGTGGTCCACTTTGGTAGGAGGAATGGTAGGAAGGACTATTACTTACGGGGCGAAAAACTGCAGCAGGCGACGGTGCAGAGGGACCTCGGGGTCCTTGTGCATGAGTCGCAAAAACCCAGCTTGCAGGTGCAGCAGGTGGTCAGGAAGGCGAATGGGATGCTGGCCTTCATAGCGAAGGGGATTGAATATAAAAGTAGGGAGGTCTTGCTGCAGCTGTATAGGGCATTGGTGAGGCCGCAGCTGGAGTACTGTGTGCAGTTTTGGGCGCCGCACCTGCGCAAGGATATTTTGGCCCTGGAGAGAGTGCAGAGGAGGTTTACTCGGCTGATACCGGAGTTGAGGGGATTGAGCTATGAGGAGAGGCTGAATAAACTAGGCTTGTACTCGTTAGAGTTTAGAAGAATGAGGGGAGATCTCATTGAGACGTATAAGATGATGAATGGGATGGATAGGATAGAGGTGGAGAGACTCTTCCCGCTCAAAAAAGACAGTAGGACTAGGGGGCACAGCCTCAAGATAAAGGGGGGCGGTTTAGAACAGATTTGAGGAGGAACTTCTTCACTCAAAGGGTGGTGAATCTCTGGAATTCTCTGCCCGTTGAAGTGGTGGAGGCTGCCTCGCTAAATATTTTTAAGAAACGGGTTGATGGATTTTTGATAAGAGAAGGGATTAAGGGTTATGGGGAGAGGGCGGGAAGGTGGAGCTGAGTCACGACAGATCAGCCATGATCTTATTGAATGGCGGGGCAGGCTCGAAGGGCCAGATGGCCTACTCCTGCTCCTATTTCTTATGTTCTTATGTTCTTATGTGACAATAACAAATCAAATCAAATCAAAGTATGTCTCAACACTGTGACTACTGGGGCTAAAGTGCTAGTGCACAATCTCAGCTTGCCTCATGATTAAAATCACCTCCTGATGCATTGTCAATTGCCATCAGTCTCTGATCGATGGCGCAATTATATCTCTACATATATTTTTACACAGGCACAGGCAATGGATCACAGCGTAATAATTGGAAATATATTTTGTATTTGCATACATATTTCTCAGGTGTTGTTGAAACTTTTCATTTTTCAGTTGTAGAACGAACCATTTAGAATCCAGGATGTTCTACTCTGAAATGCATGAAATTGTGGCACTTTAGATAAATGTTGGGCTGAAGTGCCTGTATCCTGTGCTGTGTTATTCTTTGTTCCACAGCGAACCAAGCCGGGAATCGAACCTGGGTCTCTTGAGTTGTGAGGCAGCAGTGCTAACCACTGTGCCACTGTGCTGCCTCTGGCATTTCTCTGGAGAAGGTGGTGGGGGCCCTCTGATAGAGGAAAGAATTCAACTGGATGCACCAACTGGGAAGTAGACTAAAAATTAGAGAGGATAGATATACAAATCAATTGAAGAGTAGATTCAGGCCACATTGAGAGGAATAGACACCGTGAACTTGAGCAGTTTATTTAACTACGTACAGTTTCCAAATCTACCACCTCTGTCACCAAGCAGGATGAGGGCTGTTTGTAAGGGTAGCACAATGATCAGATAACCTGTTCTTCACGGTGTTGGCTGAGAATTAAATATTGGATCGAATACCAGTGAGAACAGTTACTTTGTAATGAAGAGCTTAAACATTGCTGAAAACAGAGGCAGGTCGCTGAATCTATTCATCTTGCACCCATCAGGACAAACACAAGAATACCAAATTTCAAATGAGCACAACGATTTATGCCAAAAGAGAATAAGGTGCCGATTGGTTGGCAAGTTGGCTCTGATTGGCTGAGGCATTGATATGGAGGAAGAATAGACTCCCCAAGGAATTGAGAAAGGGCACAAGGCTTGAATGTGTTCCTTTAGTATGCAGAGAATACACCTTTGTGGATGAGTGTACATCACTCGCTCGAAACAAGACTTGGCAATACAGGTAATGTGGATTAATGTGTCACAGTAAAATGGAGAAATGAATCAAGCAGACGAGATGCAAGTGGAGGAAAAATACAATTAATGGAAGATGGACAGATGCCGGAATAAATACAGTCACAGAATTACAGAAGTATTATGGCACAGAACAGGCTATTTATCCCATTGTGTCAGCACCAGTTCTCCAAATGGGTATCATGACTTCGCACCACTCTCCTGCCTTTTCCCCACACCCCAGCACATTGTTTCTATCCAAATCACCAGCCAATGCCAAAACACAAACCACTCGCTGTGGGGAAGACTCTTTTCTCACATTACATTTGCTTCCTTTGCAAATCATGGCACAGTGGTTAGCACTGCTGCTGCCTCATAGCACACCAGTGTCCCCGGTTCAATTCAAGGCTTGAGACACTGTCGATGTGGAGTCCGCATGCTCTCCCTATTTCTACATGAGTTTAAGTACATAAGAACATAAGAAATAGGAGCAGGAGTAGGCCATCCAGCCCTTCGAGCCTGCCCCGTCATTCAATAAGATCATGACTGATCTGTTGTGGCTCAGTTCCACCTTCCCGCCCTCTCCCCATAACCCTTAATCCCCTCTCTTATCAAAAACCGATCAACCCGCGTCTTAAATATATTTAGTGAGGCAGCCTCCACCACTTCAATGGGCAGAGAATTCCAAAGATTCACCACCCTTTGAGTGAAGAAGTTCCTCCTCAACTCTGTTCTAAACCGTCCCCCTTTTATCTTGAGGCTGTGCCCCCTAGTCCTACTGTCCTTTCTGAGCGGGAAGAGCCTCTCCACCTCTATCCTATCCATCCCATTCATCATCTTATACGTCTCAATGAGATCTCCCCTCATTCTTCTAAACTCTAACGAGTACAAGCCTAATCTATTCAGCCTCTCCTCATAGCTCAACCCCCTCAACTCCGGCATCAGCCTAGTAAACCTCCTCTGCACTCCCTCCAAGGCTAAAATATCCTTGCGTAAGTACAGCGCCCAAAACTGCACACAGTACTCCAGCTGCGGCCTCACCAATGCCCTATACAGCCGCAGCAAGACCTCCCTACTTTTATATTCAATCCCCCTCGCGATGAAGGCCAGCATCACATTCGCCTTCCTGACCACCTGCTGCACCTGCAAGCTGGGTTTTTGCGACTCATGCACAAGGACCCCGAGGTCCCTCTGCACCATCGCCTGCTGCAGTTTTTCTCCACGTAAGTAATAATCCTTCCTACCATTATTCCTACCAAAGTGGACCACCTCACCCTTGCCAACATTAAATTCCATTTGCCATTTCCTGGCCCATTCGCCCAGCCTATCTAGATCCTTCTGTAGACTCTCCCCACCCTCCGCACAATTTGCCTTTCCACCAATTTTGGTGTCAGCAGCAAATTTCGACACCCTACACTCGGTTCCCTCCTCCAGATCATCGATATAAATGGTAAATAGCTGAGGCCCCAGCATCAACCCCTGGGGCACTCCACTAGTCACCATCCGCCAATCCGAATAGCACCCGTTGACCCCCACTCTCTGCCTCCTATTTGACAACCAGTCCTCTATCCACGCTTAACACCCTACCCCCAACTCCATGCCCCCTGACCTTCTGTAATAACCTCTTGTGAGGCACCTTGTCAAACGCCTTCTGAAAATCCAGAAAGACCACATCCACCGGCTCTCCTCTATCCACCGCCCTAGACACATCCTCATAGAACTCCAGTAAATTTGTCAGACACGACTTCCCTTTAATGAAACCGTGTTGCGTCCGCCCTATCAAGCAATTCCCTTCAAGATGCCTCGCTATTTCCTCCTTGATGACGGATTCTAACATTTTACCTACCACAGACGTTAAACTAACCGGCCTATAATTCCCCGCCTTTTGCCTGGCACCCTTCTTAAACAACGGCGTAACATTAGCCGTTTTCCAATCTTCCGGCACTTCCCCGGAATCCAGCGACGTCTGGAAAATAACCACCAAGGCATCCATTATCACCTCCGCCATTTCTTTCAGGACCCTCGGATGCATTCCATCCGGTCCTGGGGACTTGTCCACAATCAGCCCCTCCAGTCTGTCGAGCACCGCCTCTCTAGTAACAGTAACGTCATCGAGACCCTCCAGTCCTACCACCTTTCCATCTCTAACATCCGGTTTCCTGTGGGTGCGTCATTTCCTTCCACAGTCTGGAAGATGTGCGGGTTAGGTGCATTGGCCATGCTAAATTCTCTCTCAGTGTACCCAAACAGGTGCCAGGGGATGGTGACTAGCAGATTTTCACAGTAACTTCATTGCAGTGTTAATGTAAGCCTGCTTGCGACACCAATAAATCAACTGAAAAACCTCAAATCAGTATCCTCTCATTCTCGATCTTTTTGTGAGCAGAAACTGTTTCTCCCTATCTATTCTGTCCGTCTCCCTCATGATCTTGATCTCCTCTTGGCCTTCTCTCTACCCTCATTGCTGAAGTTTCTCGTCCATGGAACCATCTCTTCTGCTCTCTCTGCAATGCATTCGCATCCGTCCTCCAGTGTCCCGCCCAGAACTGTACACAATCTTCCAGTTGAGACCTAACTAGTGTTTCGTATAAGTTCAATGTCCTTGCTGAGGTATATTCTTCAGTACAAACGCCTTTAAGTGCAAGTTCTTAAGGCTTAAAGGTTGGGAGATGAAAAGTTAATGAGGCCTCCCTTCAAACGAAGATGAGTTTGTTTGTGAAATTGCAATCCAGTCCTCCATGCGAGATGCATTTGTTCATCCAATGTGACTGAATTAACGTCCAGCTGGGATAAGTATTTAGAACCAGCAGGGGCTTTCTTGCCAGTTGCAGAGGGCAAGCTGTAATCTGCAAACAAAAGACATTCTCACGCTCCCACTGGAAATGTCAGCTTCGATTTCTGCACGTTGTAGAAAGGATTTAAATGTGCCTTTATCTCGAGTTATCTTATCAGGGGTAATCTGCCTGTAACTGTGAGTATCTTCCATATGGGGAGGAGAGATGATGCACAATGATTCATTCATTATATGTGTTAAGAGCTCACTTGGAAGCTACACAATAATGGCGAATCATATTCTGAACTTGGGTCTCATAGATCTCATGGAATCATACAGTGTAGAAGGAAGCCATTCAGCCCATCACTGACCAAAGTCCCACACAGGCCCTATCTCCACAACCCCATGCATTTATCCCAACCAGATCCCCCGACACTAAGGCCAGCTTTTCCTGTCCCACCAGCCATGGGAATCGGAGCGGGCGAGGGGCTCACCATGGAAAGGTTGGCCTCGGGTGGGGTTTAACAGTTTTGGGATGAGTGTGACCATAAAGTCCCGCCTTAAGATGCAATTTA
This sequence comes from Prionace glauca, assembly GCA_037974335.1. Lineage (NCBI taxonomy): Eukaryota > Metazoa > Chordata > Chondrichthyes > Carcharhiniformes > Carcharhinidae > Prionace > Prionace glauca. The sequence goes on along the minus strand of CM075725.1, from coordinate 133,554,677 downwards.
GCATGGCCAATCCACCAGACATCCTTGGACTTACAAAGAACAAAGAACAACCCAGCACGGGAAACAGGCCCTTCGGCCCAACGAGCCCGCGCCGCCACATCACCCTACACCTATTCTACCCTGCATATCTATGAATGGAACCCTACTTGTTTCCTTCTAAGGGTTAGACCAGGATTAGGCATTTGGATCAAATTGAGACCTACGGAACCAATATTAGCCCAAACTGTCTGTTCAATTATCTGTCGTGATATTGTTCTCCTTCTCCACCATTCTTAGCTTACTTAGAGGGTTGATGTTACATTACAGAGAACTCAAGGAGCACCCCTCTCATTGACTTTCCAATCTCCCCCCTACTTTTTTAGCCTGTCAATATTCCAGTTGTATTCATAGTTCACAAAGCTCCAATCATTTTTGCCTCAGGCTTTCCTGGTGATCATCTCAGCCTTGTATCAATAAAACTGAATAAAACATCGTGAGCGAACTGGTTTTGCAAGACCGGGGAACATTAGGAGATTTGAATTGATTTATTATTGTCACATGTATTCGCATGCAGTGAAAAGCATTGTTTCTTGTGTGCTATGCAGACACAGCATACCATTCATAGAGAAGGAAAAGAGAGAGTGCAGAATGTAGTGTCACAGTCATAGCTAGGGTGTAGAGAAAGATCAACTTAATATGAGGTAAGCCCATTCAAAAGGCAGCAGGGAAGAAGCTGTTCTTGAGTCGGTTGGTCTATGATCTCAGACTTTTCTATCTTTTTCCCGTCGGAAGAAGGTGGAAGAGAAAATGTCCTGTGCGCGTGGAGTCCTTAATTACGCTGGCTGCTTTTCCGAGGGAACGGGAAGTGTAGACAGAATCAGTCGATGGGAGGCTGGTTTGAGTGATGGACTGGGCTACTTTCACAACCCTTTGTAGTTTCTTGCAGTCTCGGTCAGGTAGTGAACAGGTAGTGATACAACCAGGAACACTGCTTTCTATGGTGCATCTGTAAAAGTTGTTGAGAGTCATAGCGGACGTGCCAAATTTCCTTAACCTCCTGAGAAAGTAGAGGTGTTGTTAACAATTACATCGGCATGGAGGGACCAGGACAAGTTGTCGCTGATGTGGACACCTAGAAACTTGAAGTTCTCGACCATTTCCATTTCATCTCCATTGATATAGACAGGGGCACGTCTTCTGCTGGAGTGGAGAGATCTGGGGGGGGGGGGGGGGGGGGGGGGGCGACATCAGAGTCCTGCTGAAAAGTGCAGTACAGACTTGACCCTTTCACAATTACTCCCTTGTCAAAATGGCAGAGTTGTATTTCATACGAGCAATGGCATTTTGTTTCATTCCTACTCCTAGATTTTCTGTTGTCTGCTACTTTCAAGTCTACCATTGCTAATCAGATTCACCACGATTATATCAATACTCTGATGTCACTTTATTATTGTCATAAATAGGCTTGCATTAACACTGCAATGAAGTTACTATGAAAATCCCTTCAGTCACCACATTCCGGCACCTGTTCGGGTACACTGAGGGAGAATTTAGCATAGCTAATGCACCTAAGCAGCAGGTCTTTCAGAAGAAACCCACACCCGGAGGAAACCCATGCAGATACAGGGAGAAGGTGCAGACTTCGCATAGACAGTGACCCAAGCTGGGAATTGAACCCAGGTCCCTGGAGCTGTGAGGCAGCAGTGCCAACCACAGTGCCATTACACAGAGCAACAGAAAGTATCCAAGGTCATGCAAACAATGGACTATGCAGGTGGAATTTTTCTGTCCCACCGCAGAAATCGGGGCAGGCAGAGGTCCATTGACTTTGGGTGGGATTTTCCTGTTTCCGTCTTATGTCTCCAGTGACTGTGAATTTACTTCCTGTTGCAACTGCCTGCAATGATAAATAGGCCTTGCATTTATATGATGTCTAGTGTGGCCTTGGGACATAAGAACATAAGAACATAAGAAATAGGAGCAGGAGTAGGCCATCTGGCCCTTCGAGCCTGCCCCGCCATTCAATAAGATCATGGCTGATCTGTCGTGGCTCAGTTCCACCTTCCCGCCCTCTCCCCATAACCCTTAATCCCCTCGCTTATCAAAAACCCATCAACCGCTTCTTAAAAATATTTAGCGAGGCAGCCTCCACCACTTCAACGGGCAGAGAATTCCAGAGATTCACCACCCTTTGAGTGAAGAAGTTCCTCCTCAACTCTGTTCTAAACCGCCTCCCCTTTATCTTGAGGCTGTGCCCCCCTAGTCCTACTGTCTTTTTTGAGCGGGAAGAGTCTCTCCACCTCTATCCTATCCATCCCATTCATCATCTTATACGTCTCAATGAGATCTCCCCTCATTCTTCTAAACTCTAACGAGTACAAGCCCAGTTTATTCAGCCTCTCCTCATAGCTCAACCCCCTCAACTCTGGTATCAGCATCCCAAAGCGTTTGGCAACCAGTGCAGTGTTCCAAGGACCAAAATACAACCAGCAAACTCCCTCAGACAGCAATGTGTTAATGCCCAGATACTCTGTACTGGTGCTGGTTGAGAGGTAAATAAAGGTGAAGACATCGGGGAGAACTCCATTGTTCCTCATCAATGTACACGCCCTGGGATCCTTTACATCCTCCCGACAGCAGGTTCAGTTTCACATCTCCACGTTGCGCTGAATATCAACTTAGATTTATGTGCTGAAGTCTCTGGTACAGGACTGAGAACCACAACCTTCTGACTAAGAGACAGGAGTACTGGCCACGGAGCTGATACCTTACGGAAGGTGATTAAAGAACTATTTTCTGAGGATGTGTCTCAAAGAAGAATTTGTCTGCGGTTCAACCTGGCAGTCATGCAGAGAGGTGGAGTCTGTAACTTGGATACAAGGTGCAGTTCACATTAATGTAAATGGAAAATGTCTCCATTCCTCTGGTTGTTATATAGAAAAGCTAAAAAGGAAGTTGTTTTCATTTAATGAAAAGAGCAATTGCAGGTAATGAGACTTTGTGACCTGATTATAATACGGTTCTTGTTCAATATCATGAGATATTTGCGCAAGGACAGTGTGTGAATGAAACTGCCTGGCCAGGACTTTAGCTGCCTTTAGCTGGCTTAATGAACCACTCCTGCCTCCGACTGGGGGGGGGGGGGGGGGGTGGCACAGTGGTTAGCACTGCTGCCTCACAGCGCCAGGGACCTGGGTTCGATTCCCAGCTCGGGTCACTGCCTGTGCGGAGTCTGCACGTTCTCCCCGTGTCTGCGTGGGTTTCCTCCGGGTGCTCCGGTTTCCTCCCACAGTCCAAAGATGTGCGGGTTAGGTGGATCGGCCGTGCTAAATTGCCCCTTAGTGTCCTGGGGGATGAGCAGGATAAATATATGGGGTTACGGAGATAGGGCCTGAGTGGGATTGGTGCAGACTCGATGGGCTGAATGGGGTCTCCTTCTGCATTGTAGCTTCTATAAAAGAGAGAATGATGCTGCTCAGTTTGGGCATGGGAGGTGCTATTCACAATATGCCCACACTTTTTGAACCTGACAGCGAGCAAGCTTCAGTCACGTTTGAATAATGAGTTTCCGTCCGCAGACGAGACGCTGGCTGGCTGAGGGAGTTAGGCATCACGTCTGGCTTGCACATGTTGCCAGCCAGCGATGCCCACATCATTTAAAAAAGACCACATCAAAATAGGCAACGGAGCTGATACCCATTCTTGCAGTTACAAAGCTAAGTATTTTAGCTTCCCTCACCCCATTCCCAGCTCCAGTGGGAGACCAAAGGGGGAAGATTGCAAACAACCCAGAGTGATGCCAGATGGTCCAGGGGCATCGAGGTCATTTCCTCCAACAGCAAGCTAGCCTGCTCCTCTTAAAGGCGCCCTTCCCCTCTTAAAGGGGAACCGCACTCATTATAAGGAAGATGCTGACTGTTTTTGTTGCGATGGAAGCTGAGGGAATAAGGCGCCCGGGAAGAGCTTCACAGGCATTGCACCGAAGGCCCTAGTAATGGACCGTGAGTGACGACCTGCCACACAGCATCCGCCGCCAATCCTTCATTCACTTGACATGTCTCAAATGTCGCTCTGGGGCCTATTCGGGTAATCTGAGGGAGAATTTGACATGGCCAATGCACTGAACCAACAAGTCTTTCAGACCATGGGAGGAAACTGGAGCGCACAGAGGAAAACCCACGCAGACACGGGGAGAACGCCTCACAGACAGTGACCCAAGCCGGGAATCGAACCAGGCCCCTGGCGCTGTGAGGCAGCAGTGCCAACCACTGTGCTAGGGTGAACCCACAAAACCGATGGACTTATCGTAGCTGAGAGTAGTTACTAAGAAGTGATAGTCTGCCGAGGCTGGATTTGGTTTGTAGTCAGTGACAACATTACAACATAACATCAATTTTTGCACTGCAAAGTATAGGGGTAAAAGCACAAGTGGCTTTTACAACAGCGGGATTGATCCAGTTCCATCGTTTCTTCAATCATTTTCCTCTGGAAAATGCCACACAGCTTCCGCCACTCCTTAATTTCCTCTGGAAAATGATGATTGGAAAGATCTCGCATTTTACCCCAGATCGTGGCATTTTTTTGTCATTGGAGAACACTGAGAATGCTCAGTGTTCTGAGGCGGCACGGTAGCACAGTGGTTAGCACTGCTGCTTCACAGCTCCAGAGTCCTGGGTTCGATTCCCGGCTCGGGTCACTGCCTGTGTGGAGTTTGCACATTCTCCTCGTGTCTGCGTGGGTTTTCTCCGGGTGCTCCGGTTTCCTCCCACAGTCCAAAGATGTGCGGGTTAGGTTCATTGGCTATGCTAAAATTGCCCCTTAGTGTCCTGGGATGTGTAGGTCAGAGGGATTAGCAGGTAAATGTGTAGGGATATGGGGATAGGGTCTGGGTGGGATTGTGTTCGGTGCAGACTCGATGGGCCGAAGGGCCTGTTTCTGCACTGTAGGGTTCTATGCTGGTTCTATTCTATTCTGTTCTGACTGATGGAAGCTTAGCACACTATTTTGACACTTCATTCAGCTGACTTGTAGTTTTGGACTTTCAGACACAGAATCTGTAACAACAGGCCATTTTGATAAATTTGGGCTACTCTGGTGTCTTTATTCAATCCACGTGACCCTTCCCACCACAGCACTGGATCCCCCTCCGTTCCCTGCTCCCTCACCTATTTATCAAGCCTCTTTTTAAACGCTCTCCTTGCTTCAACCACTCCATGTTTGTTCCACAATATCGGAGTAAAGAAATCCCTCCGAAACTCTTTACGTGAACTGTTGCTGTATTTTTTTTTTATTGCACCCTTGTCCTAAAACAACCCGCAAAAGGAAACAGTTCCAGTGTCTCTGACTTGCCAAATGCTTAAAGACTATGGCTGCTACTTAGTCTTCACTTATTCAGAGAAAAGAGTCCCAGTCTATTAACTCTCTCAATTCTGACAGCAGCTTTGTCAATCATCCCTCCAGTGCCTCCAGTTGTAGCCCGGAGATTGAAACTTCTTTCTTATTTATTCAGACCATTGAATTAAATGGTTTGCTCGGCCATTTTAGAGAGTAGTTAAGAGTCAAACCGCATTTTTTCCTTTATCCATTCGTGGGGCATGGGTATCGTTGGCTGGGCCAGGATTTATTGCCCATCCCTATTGTCCAAGGACAGCTGAGAGGGTCAACCACATTGCTGTCAGATGTAGGCCAGACCAGGTAAGGACGGCAGATTTCCTTCCCCAGAGGACATTGTTGTACCAGTTTAGGTCTCACAACAGTTGACAATGGTTTCGTGGTCTTTAGTTCCATATTTTTATTGAATTCAAATTTCATCATCTGCCTCGGTGGGATTCGAACCCAGGTCCCAAAGCATTACACTGGGTCTTTAGATTACTCGTCCAGTGACGATACCACTACACCACCACCTCCCCACTTCACACAGCATTCCCAACTGGTATAAGAACATAAGCCAGGTCAAATATAATTTCGATATTGCCTCCCTACTTTTACAGTGTATTCCTCTGGAAGTAAAACAGGATGCTTTGTTTGGACTCTTTATAATTGTATCCACTTGCGATGCTACATGTGCTGATGTATATATCAAGATTCCTGGGTCTGGCATAGAATGACATAAGCCCGGGATTCTCTGGACTCATCCTGGCAGGAGCTGCCTTGGGAGAGTGGATGGTCCAGCTAATATTCCATTGACATTCGATGGGACTGGATGATGGACGGGGCTGGATAATCCTGCCTATAGAAATTAACAGGCCGTTCGGCCCAACTAATTCTGCTAGAGATTGTGGTCCATTCTCCTACCCATAGAACATAGAACACAGAAAAACTACAGCACAAACAGGCCCTTCAGCCCACAAGTTGCGCTGATCATATCCCTACCTACGAGGCCTACCTATAACCCTCAATCCTATTAATTCCCATGTACTCATCCAGAAGTCTCTTAAAAGGCCCCATACCCATCTAACAGAAGTACAATGGAGACAATAAGCAATGTCAACTTCGTGTTTGAGTGTAGCAAATCGAAAATCTACCCTCTGTGTCTCTCCGGGCTGAGTTTTCCAGCCCTTCCCGCGCACAAGGTTTTCCAGTCCTGTTGCTGGGACTGGAAGTTCCTGTCGCTGGTCAATGACAGGCCGCTTCTGCCATCAGAAAGTGTGCCTCGGGGTGCGGGGGTGGGGATGGAAAATCTCACCCTCCGTCTTCCATTTTGTCTCTATTACAGAGGGCAGCTTCCATAGAAACTAGGAGCAGAAGTAGGCCATTCATCCCTAGAAGCCTGGTGCACCATTCATTATCATAGCTGATCATCAATTTTAGTATCTTGATTTCCCCCCTTGTCCCCATATCTCTTGATGCCTTTAGCCCGAAGAGCTAAATCTAATTTCTTCTTGAAATAAGGCAACATTTTGGCCTCAACTACATTCTGCGGTCATGAATTCCACACATTCATCACTCTCTGGGTGAAGAAATTTCTCCTTACCTCAGTCCTGAAAGGCTTAACCCTCGTCCTCAGACTATGACCCCTAGTTCTGGATGCCCCCAACACTTCGAACATTCTTTCTGAAAAACTGCAGCAGGCGACGGTGCAGAGGGACCTCGGGGTCCTTGTGCATGAGTCGCAAAAACCCAGCTTGCAGGTGCAGCAGGTGGTCAGGAAGGCGAATGGGATGCTGGCCTTCATAGCGAAGGGGATTGAATATAAAAGTAGGGAGGTCTTGCTGCAGCTGTATAGGGCATTGGTGAGGCCGCAGCTGGAGTACTGTGTGCAGTTTTGGGCGCCGCACCTGCGCAAGGATGTTTTGGCCCTGGAGGGAGTGCAGAGGAGGTTTACTCGGCTGATACCGGAGTTGAGGGGATTGAGCTATGAGGAGAGGCTGAATAAACTAGGCTTGTACTCGTTAGAGTTTAGAAGAATGAGGGGAGATCTCATTGAGACGTATAAGATGATGAATGGGATGGATAGGATAGAGGTGGAGAGACTGTTCCCGCTCAAAAAAGACAGTAGGACTAGGGGGCACAGCCTCAAGATAAAGGGGGGGCGGTTTAGAACAGAGTTGAGGAGGAACTTCTTCACTCAAAGGGTGGTGAATCTCTGGAATTCTCTGCCCGTTGAAGTGGTGGAGGCTGCCTCGCTAAATATTTTTAAGAAACGGGTTGATGGGTTTTTGATAAGAGAAGGGATTAAGGGTTATGGGGAGAGGGCGGGAAGGTGGAGCTGAGTCA